>CM044105.1:12073457-12329229 GCA_024174645.1 Lemna minuta
GATGAGAATAATCTAATCTTTAAATTTTTTTCTCTTAATTATCCATGATTATCCCTAAATTAGTGCATTTTGAGATTATAACTTAATTTTCATAGAATGATAGATATACACTCAAAATATGATAACATGCATAAGAATGGAATGTTTTATACCTTATTTTTCATTAATAATCATATAATTTCATTTATAATTTACATGTTATCGGAGATCGAATCGTCCAGCGATCGTGTGGATACCACTAGAGGCCGGACACTTGAATGGCTTGAAGAACTCCTTTAGATGATCCTTGTAAGTAGGAATTTTATATTATACTAAATGATAGGATCATCTGGAATAGATGATAAGATCATTTATTCTTGGTGCTTCAACTTTGTTGAATTTTTTTATTCAACATCTTCCACTGCAATCGATGTTTTGATCAAAACTTTGAAGAGCTTGTCAAGCCTCATCATCAATCATATATGTCAACACTATATATATGTACCTAGAATTTCAAGTTATGGTTTGTGCTAAAAAATGGATTGATATATTTGTGTATATAAGAGATCTATCCACTTATTTCTACTATGTAGTAAGCAAAAAATTGTAAGTAAACAAAACTTTGCCAACATGCTTGCCTATGACAGTTGATTGAAAAAAATCAACTTTAAGAAAACATATTTAAGTTTAAACTTGTTCCTTCATGACAACCAAGAAAATAATTTAAGAACCCAAAATTTGCCCACTCGAAAAACTTAAGAAACAAATATATTTAAATGAAGAATTTTCCCACAGGGTAAGCTTAGTAAAAACCAATTCAAAACCTAAAATTCTGCTAACTCAGTAACCTTAAATCAAACAGATTTAGAAGAAACTTAAGGTGAATAAAATGACTAGATTAAATTATCGAATGAAAAATAGAATTTGAATGAAGTGCCTCATAGGTAAATGTGAACACCACATGAGACAAGATGCAAAAATGGTTTAAATAAAATTAACACAGGGAACAAGATTTCAAGAGAGGGACTATTTTGACATTCTTCTAAAATTAGTCAGCATTTCTTCTCTCTTTGGGGTCAACACATCATGTTGGCTGAAACCATGACCAGATGTGTTGTGTGCCATTGCCCATGCCACAACAAGGGCTTGTTAGGTTGTGGCTTGTGCTAAGAAAAAAACTACTTGAGAGAGTCGGTTGAGAACCTTAGGGACAATTAAAGAGGAGAAACATTTTTTATTATTGTCTCTAAGGAGGGGGAGGGGTGTTCGTGACCATGCTCTAATGTTTTCTGTATTTTCTAGTAAAAAAACATGATTCCATTTGTATGCATGTCTACTAGGTAGAAGTAGCTGAACATAGCGATGAGAACAAAATTTTATCAAACCTTGGTTCTATCTAGAATAATTGATATGATTTTGATGATTAAACATGCCCTAAAATCATTCAAGGAGTGTTATTTAGATGGTGGATTATATATGTACTCTAACTATTTATATAGGCTCCATGTGTGGGCAGCATAACCCCATTACCTTCTTGGACTCGTGTTGTTGCTTAGCAACCAACTTGTCTACAACTTGATCTATAGATCGGGGTAAATAAATCCATGATTGATTAGTTCATATCGGATGTTGAATTAACTAATTGGAAAGGTGAGCAAAATGATTTATTAGTCTTATGGAGTCATTATTTTGGTATGTAGTTTGGCCAAGAGGGTCACATGCATAAGGTTCTTAAACAATAGGATACATATATATTGATGTTGGGTTATGTGAAAAATGTGAAAACCCTTATAAGGACCTTAAGGGGTAGGGTTTGAGGTAACCATGCAACTCTATTCCATAGATCCACCCTTATATGCTAATCTTGCCCTAAAATCAATGATAGTATAGAGATTGGTATATATCAAGGCTACGTCGATTAACATGACAAATAACGTGCAAGGAGATAATATATGTTGAGATGAGAAGGATGTTGGGAGCTGAGGCTCGACAACCTCTTCAAATTTTTGATCAAAACATCAATTGCAATGGAAGATGTTGAATCAAAATATTTAACAAAGTTGAAGCACCAAGAATAGATGATCACATCATCTATTTTAGATGACCTCATCATCTATTTTAGATGACCTCATCATCTCTTCTAGATGATCCTATCATCTAGTATAGAATACAATTTACACTTATAGGGATCATCTGAAAGGAGTTCTTCAAGCAGTTCAAGCGTCTGGCCTCCAGTGGTATCCACATGGTCGCTGGACAATTGGATCTCTTCTAAAACACTCCTCATCACGAGAGGAAGAGAAGAGAGGATAGAGTTTTCCACTAGGCTTGCATCGGCACCCTTGTTATGGTCGTTCTCCCTTTATTTATAGACTTTGAGAATATGAACTTTTCACAAAACCCCTTATATTTATATCTATATCCACGGACGTCCATTGACCTTATGTGTGTGACCCTCTAGGTCCATACGTCTTGCTAGTTAATGACTCTATTGACCCAATAACGCTTATGCCTTAAAGTCATAAAAACCCTTGAAAACATAAAAAAATCAAATGCAGTGAATGCACTAAAATTTCCCTTAAATGAGTGCAAAATTAGCTATTTTATTGAAGTGAAATATTGAATTAAAATATTTCTTGAAAACATGATAAAATGCATTAATTTAGCATGAAATATTCATTGAAATGAGTTCATAAGTATAATAATAAACAAGGAAATGACACATTATCAGATCCCATTACTCAAAATTTATCTATTTTTTGGACCACAAATAATTGCTTGAGATCCAATGCCCTTATATGTCACAACAAAAAGGTGTCTTCAAAAGGGAGCGTTCTCATATCCTAAATGTTAGTTTATCCTTGCCCTTTGTTGCCCTGCCTTGGGGAAGTATAGTAGATGATGTGCATCTTTGTGACCTTGGCCGGGGATTTCTCTAGACACAAGCGAGCCCAAAGTATCAACCCATACTGCAGAGTGAGAGGTGGAGTGGTGCGTATCCTATCGTTTGCGATGACCATCCTCGCCGGGGATGGTGGTTGGGTAAAAGACACCTCATTTGTAAGCATTATCACTGGACATGTTATGTGTGGGTGTGTATTACTATCTCAGCCCAAGACAGTGGAAACTGTTTTGAGGCTCAGTGCCTCAGGATGTTTCCTTGATGTTAGTTGAACCCTTGTGTTTGAGATAGGGTTTCCTCCTTACTTGTGAGATAATGCATTGGTTACTTGATGAATAGTCTTCCTTTAATTCTCTGTTTAGAGATCTTCCTCTACAATATCTTCTTCCCACATAAAAATTATTTGGTTTAGCTGTTAATGTCTTCGAGTAATGTTGCCTTTGTCCATGATCTATCCCCAAACCTTAGTAACCTTTCCCTTCATATTACCATGAGTTTCTTTGTCAGCCATACTTAGACATGAAAGGGATACTACGTATTCCTCCTCAAAACTTGAAAATACGTGATTCCTTTTCCCCCAGAATCATTGATCTTCCCTTACCATCTCACGGTGAAGTTTCACTCGGATTGGGGCAAATTCTAGATTCTTTCTGAGATGCCTCCCATTTCATGTCCTCTACGACCAATCCATGATCTCTATCACAAAACGATATATTTACCTAAAATCCACAATAAGATTACAACACCTCTCCCTATCCAGCTTAAGGAGCTACTGGGAAACTTGGGGATTTCCCTCCTAAGTTTACATGAGAGTGGACTAGATCTCATAAAGGTATACTGGTGTTAGCCATCGTGAAATCACGTCACAGATGATGATACTCTTCTCTCTCTCTCTCTCTCTCTCTCTCCCCCTCTCTCATCTTGTGAGCTACATCACGATATAACCCGACCAGAGGTATACCTTCAATCTAGAGACACCCGTCCAGACTTTGCTGTAAAATCTCAAACAAGATATTCTGATTTAGACGCATTAATCTTCATTTAAAATAAAGGTATCGCATGCATCGATGACGATAGCATTTATCTATTACTTTTTATACATCCATTGGTATGAATATGAAGGATAACCATCGTCTCCTCCGTCTCGCTACGAGAAGAGAAGATCTTGAAGAGGTTAAAAACGCTACCATGATCTGGGTCACATTGGTCAGTCCAGCTCGAGGTTCTTCTCTACGATTCTAACCTCCCTTGCAGATCTCAAGAGGTCCGCCTGGAAAAGAAGGTCAACCTTCGAAAGGTGAGTATAAGAAAAGTCAGCGATTAGTTGAGAGTTGAATTGCCACCTGCTCGTCGGTCATTTCTACGGCGAAGCCGTCGACTATGGCCATGGAGAAACGTTTCCTGTAGGATTTAGGTCTCAAGGCTCCAGAAAGCAGCTTATCGTGCTTTTTGCTGAGGTAGGTCTCGAGCTCGTGTTGACTGCATCTGCCGAAATCGCAGAGAAGAGCAATGGGAGCAAAAAACGCCATCTTTCTCAGAAAAAAAAAACATCCGGGTGGAAATGCGTGGAGAGAAAGAGAGAGAGAGATGGAAAGTTGACCGACCGGTTCCGCCGAAGACGCTCGTATTCGGGATCGAAGTGGAGAAAGACGAAGTAAGTCGCTGGCTCTGTGTTTCCCATTTTCGCCGCTTTGCTTCGTCTTCTGCACCTTCTTGCTGCAGCTCCGGGGACTAAGGGTCGGATAGCTCTCTCTATTTATGCTCGAATTCTCGCTCTTACGATTCTTCTGTCTTTTGGACGCATTCGGAAACAAACGCCAAAATCCCGAAGAAACAAAGCTAACCTAACCCGGCATCTCTCCACCATTGCTCATTGACTTTCGAGGCTAAAGGAAGGTTCATAGATGGATCGGTATCTTTAGAATGAGAAAACTTTGGCAGCGAGCACAGACTAAAATTCAAGGCGTGCACCGTCACATGGTGGGCTTCACTGTATCATGCAACGGGGATGGGTAGGAGGCTGTTCCGTTGACTTTTTAATTTCGGCCCCTGAAGATGAAACATCATGAAGATCACGTTCCATTTATAGAATCTTCACGGCACCGCATTTTCCAAGACGTCTTAAGGTCTCATCTTTTTGCAGGATATGTGTACTCCAAACAACCGTGACGGGTCCCACCAGCTGCCCGAAAGTCAGCGCCGAAACTCTTTTGATCGCGTGGATCAAGTGTGGACTGATGGCAGATCCGACATATGTCGCCATCATTCGAGTACGGATAATCTAAAGGGTAAGTAAAAATGCAAATTTTTACTAACTTTTAATTCAATTAGATTCCTCTCCTATATCTTCAGACGACTCCCATGCCGTTTTATAGGAGAAAAATAGGTAATTAGCAGCGTATAATGAAATTGGCGCATGAGAGTGAGATAGAGAGAGAAATGAGGGAGTGTGAGGTGACAGGGGGAGGGAAGGACGGAAATATTGCGAGATAGGATAGAGGCAAGCCGAATAGAGGGAGCGCCTATATCGTGAGAGAGGGGGGCAAGCAGAATAGAATTCCCGAGCGATGAGAGAGAGAGAGAGAGAGAGAGAGAGAGAGAGAGAGTCAATGACGGATCAAAGTTGTTCAGCCCGGATAAGGGGGTAAGAGTGACCAATAGGCTAAAATTTGCCGCCTTTAACGCAAATCGCAACAAAACAAGGTCTAACAAGCAGTCAGTCGGGAGGCAAAAACCCGGGGTTTCCTGTCTGCAAAAGGTTATATTTCACTTCTCATTGCTTCATTGCTGTGGAGTCTCAACGCAGTCAAAGACTGCCTGCTCATGCCAGACGCCATTTAAGTTAGACTGCCAAAGTCTGACAGTGCCGTCACCTCCAGTGGACGCCAACGTCATGCCGCTCATGTCCCACTCCAATTGCCACACCTACCAGGAGAGAGAGAGAGATAGAGATAGAGAGAGAGAGAGAGAGAGAGAGTGAAAAAGAGGGGTCAACACATGTATGATCATCCGTCGGAGAAGAGAGCGAACAACGATAATACGTCCATGAATCTTGCATCTATGCATCACGTGTTTGGTGACATGAGTTATGATGGTCAAAAGCTTACTCGGTCAAACTAATCAAATTATGAATGTTAAATTTGAATGAGACGAGATAAAAATTTGTCGGTGATATATATAGATATACCTCGCTGTCATGGCCAGAGAGTAGGGCCACTTTCTCTGTAGAAAATTTGCCGTCGGAGTCAGGGTTCAAACCCATGTGCCATATGGCGATGCCTTTACAAGTTGCAATCGATATAAGCTCGTATGGCCTGCAAATTATTGTTTTTCAAAATTACAGCATTTACAGCGGTTTCTCTAGAGATCAAAGAGTAGATCTTCAATTTTCAAATCACGCCGGTTAAAGATGGGAGCATTCACCTGCCGATATTAGGGGCCCACGCAACTGCATGGACCCTGTCACCCTGATCTCCAGGCAACGCCAGCTCAGCAACAGGCAGCCAACGTTGGTGGATCCCTTCGAACTCCCATACCTGAAGTTTTACATAAATCGGGATATGAGATGGTAGCAGATGATAATTGCGTTGGCTGAAACAGGTCAATTGAAAAAACCCTACCCAAAAATCGTCTTTCAAAGTGAAAACTACATAACAATTGAAAGATAATAATTTTTTTTGAAATACCAAAGGGCCAACCACCCAACGAGATGGTAGTCGCCCCGAATGAAAACTAATTATCAATAACTATGACGAAATAAAACCATACCTTAGGTGAATTGAACTGAGGATAATCTGCACAGAAGCCCACCACAAAACTGGGTTGCAGATTGTCTCCTTTTCTTGGATTCCATGCGATTGAAGCGGAAATACATGATGGCTTCCCGAATCTGGAAGCTGGGTCTGTCACATTTTGAAACTCTGCCTGAAGGATGAGGAATCTCACTTCTGAGGGGGCAGAAACAATATAGAAATATGCAACTTGAGAATAACATTAAAGGAAATGAGGAAGAACCTGAAGTTGCCAATTCTTCAGTTTAAGAGGGTCCAGGAGTTCATAAATCTTTACACTGCCATCTGAACAGGCTGCAACCTAGAAACTGAACAGTCAGCCCCATTAACAGGAATATATACATAAAAAAAGATGGTGGCAATATTCTTGCATGCTTTGAAAGACTTGGTGAATAATTCAAAGGCAGCCTAGTGAATGCCAGCGAGATTAATTAGTACATTGACACCTCAGTTCCTTCGCTGACATTAATGCCACAAGGAAAACAGATTTAGGAGACAGTCCATATCCCAGAAACCAGGTTTCTGGGTCAAATAACGATTCCAAGCAATTGAATTGGCTGATTTGTTTACTTAATGAAAAAAATTCCAATTATTAACTGGCATCAGTGGGAGTAAAACAAAGTAATCAAGATAAAAAGACTGGTAAGATTCTCGAGTTGGAATGAACGATCAGAACAGTGAAAGGAGCAAGTGGCATTCTATTTCTGGAACAAATAAAAAAGGTAGAAAGAGTAGATCAACAGAAAACTTGCAACCGAGTCTCTGAGCGACAGAAAATGGACACTGAAAGTGGTTGACCACAGTAAGTCTCTCTAAACGGGGCATATGTTAAAAACAGTAGTCTATAAGCTGGACAGTGATCATTTCCTCTGAAACGAAGGCTGCAAGTTTGTGAACTATTTTCCGATTATTGACGATGATTTTCTTCCCAAACTTTGTTTCCTGGAGCATAAGCTGATGGCTTTATTCAAGACGGTGGAATCTAACAGTAAGATGTAAAGGATTGGGTCTTTATCAAATCTTAGATCATACTGGTGATCTGCCGGATAAACCTCTTTTACAGTAACATGCCTGAAATTTTTCCATGCCTTCAATTTGTCCTCAAAATACATCTCAAAATTAAATTATATTCTTTCAAGTAAACTACTGACACATAAAGGAGGTGACTGGACCCCTTACGATTTTGAGAAACTAATTCAGATAATATGAGTTGATTGGAGAGCACAAAGTGGTTCTCCGAAACATTGGCCATTTCTCTCGTCCACAATCAGGGATAATGACTTCAACGACTCAGGGTTCAATCCTGTTTCCGAATTATATGAGACTGATTGTTTGAAAATAAAGCTTCTGGGGAGAGAGTTAATGGACCAAGTTATCATCTCATTGAACTACGTTATCAGGGAGATTACAGCGCAAAACAAATTCAGATTGAGTTACTTTAAGCAAGAACTCAGGAAAAGTAATAAAAATTAACAAATGATGCGCCTACAACTTACTAATTTCAAGCTTGTCAAGCCAACCCCAAATTGGGCATCTAACACTTGACCTCTGCTGCTTTTGAAGAGATTACAAAGTTCCCAAACAGGAGTATCACTGTCTGCTGTTGGAGAGAGAAGATTTTAATTTTTTTATCAGGACAAACATCAGCCAAGAAACAAACAAGAATCTACAGAGGCACAGACAACTTGGTGCTACGCTTCAAATACCTGGACAATAAAAATAATAAGAATGAAATGAGCTTATTCAGAGAAGTAGATGAATTTTTCTGGCTATGAAGAAAGGGTGACCTTCTTGAGTTTCCTCCCACAAAGAGATTGTGCCATCAACACAAATACACGCAATTGCATCTCCGTATTCTGGTGGAACCCAGATGATGTTCTTTATCTTGCTTTCATGAACCTGCTTAAATTTCAAAGCAGCAGCACGACATCAGGACAATATAATCTTGCATAAAACAGAGAAGAACCAAAATCTTCAACTGCATCGTAGAACATAGAAGAATGTCTAATAACTTCAAGAGCCCGGAAGGACTTCGGGGCACAAAGCAAAATTTAGAGAGAGAAAGAGAGCTGAGGGCAACCGACCCGCCATTCTTGGGTGCGAGTGAAGGAGGTGGAGGAGCCGGGCTCGAGGGAGTCGTGCACGGAGATTCTTCCATCATCGTAACCGGCGGCTATTCTCCTGCCGCAGTAGTTCCAACTGCAGCAGATCGCTCCTTCGCCCAATGCGGCGACCCGCTTTTCCATCCCCGTCCCCTCTCACTCACTCACCTTCCACCTGCTCCTCTACAAAGCCCTAGTGTCCCCAGGCTCAGACCGTGCGCCTGAAAGGTCCCGTGGCTCAGACGTAAGTCGACGCCCAGTATGCCAAAAGTGTTCGTCCGTGCACGATTAACAAGCCGATTAAAAACACTGATCGATGTATTGGAGAAAATAACACGATAATTAAATAGATAAAATCAAATGTATATTGGCTTATAGAGAATTTGATTTTGACTTCAGAATAGTTTTCTTCAAGGACATTGATGTTTATTTTCTTTAGGGTTTTTACGTGTTTTATTTAGTTTAGTGGTGACCCAGCCGAGGACTACTCCAAACACACGCAAACTCATAGTATCAACCCGTGTGGAGGTGAAGAGGTACGTACCTGGAGTAATTAGGTGGTTGATATTTCCTTGTCAAGTGTCCCAAGTCAAGGGGAAGTGAATTACTCGATTCCCTAAACCTCGATTGCATCTTTATCACCCAAAATGTAGGGTAAAGCTTATATGGGCACTAGGCTTCCAAGTTATATCTCTCACGCCCAAGATATAAGGCAAGGTCGATCTGGCTGTCTCGACTCTAGACGGTGGCAACCTCATGAATCTGGCATTAGGCGATATGGGCTATGTCGACTCATGGCTATACTCATCAGTGCTCTTGAGCACATTAGAGAGTGGAGCCCCAAACTGTTAGAGCGACAATTCTGATGTAAAGAATATCTTGAATTGTTGCTTGTATCATTAAGTAATTTAGAATCATGAAGTTTATCTTGTATTATTGATTTTCTTTTATATGATATCAATCTAGCAGCATTACCTATGTTACCTATAATCTTTCTCATGATTATATTAGACTAACCCATTAATGATCTTATCTAAGGCTAACGGGTGTGTTTTTGATTTCAAGAAAAGCAGTGATAATTTCTTTATAATACACTTATATGATGATACCAATGTTATACTTTATAATTTCTTTATTAATATGCCAATATTTATTTTAGATTCATACTGTAACATTGTTACCTATATGTTAGATTTAATATATAGAGTATTAATTTCATTGAGGGTATAATCGTGTTTTTTTATCTTCATTATCCTAAACTGACTCGATATAAAGCATTAGGGTTTTGATGGGGGCGGGGGGTGGTTAGATAGAGAAAGAGCCAATTTTTTCTTGAGATAGAAGAAAAAGCTTCCCTTTTGTGAAACGCTTCTTGAAACCTTCTGACGACGATTCGTTGAAGCGCATTCACCCCTCAACTGATCGCAAGTTCTGCATCTCTCTCTTGATCAATCTGTTTTCTTCATTCATTCCTCGTTTAACCCTTTTGTGTCACTTAGTCTTTCACTAGCATCTAGAAACGTATTATTCTATTATGTCGTTTACTCATCCGATTTCGTTCACGCATTATCCAAAAAATATATTTTTTCTTTACTTAGAGCCGACTCTTTCAGAATACTAATCCGTTAGTTGTAACTGTTTTCGGATCAAAGTTGTCGTCGTATGAATTACATCCGTTCATGATTTATAACTCAAATTACTGCTTTAATTTTATGTCTTGATTAACCTCGTTCTCAGTCGGTAAAATAAATCTATTGAGATTTGATTTTCTGTATTGAGTATCGCTATTATCAGTCATTTGTATAAATCTAATTAGTTTATTTTTCTGCATGTATTAATTTCGTTGTCAGTTATTCATATAAATCCATCGAGATTCGATTTTCTGTATTGAGTATTTCTGCTCTTGGTCATTCATATAAATCTAATCGTTGTGTTTTTCTATCTGTATTAATTAAATTCTTCATTATCCTTGTAATTCTGTCATTATTAATTCCATTTCTCAATCATACTTATAATCTGTTTAGAATTAATATTCTGTCATTATTAATTCCATTCCTCAATCATTCTTATAATCTGTTTAGATTTAATATTCTGTCATTATTAACTCCATATCTCAGTCATCCTTATAATCTGTTTAGATTTAATATTCTATCATTATCAACTCCATTTCTCAATCATTCTTAAAAATTTGTTTAGATTTAATATTCTATCTTTATCAATTCTATTTCTTAGTCATTTTTCATAAATCTGTTCATAATTAATTCTTGGTTGTGGCAAGTTAATACTGGTGAATTACTATCTCAGCTAGCATACACTCAACAAAGGTACAATAATTTAAAGTTGTGTGGTTTTGAGTTTTTGTCTTCTCTTGTTTTCATTAATTTATAATTTTTATTACCTTAACATTCTGCATTTGATACTCTCAATCAAGTCAACCCAAATTAGGTCAAGTCAAGCCTGATTAGGTCAAGTCAACCTTGATTACTCAAAGTCAATCCTTAGCAATCAAGCTCAACTATTCTTAGTCAAAATTCAACCCTATGTCAAGTCAACCCTGAATACTCAAGTCAATCCTTAGTAGTCAAGGTCATCTATTCTCAGTCAAAAGTCAACACTAGGTCAAGTCAACCTTGACTAGTCAAAGTCAACATAAGTCAAGAAGTCAACTCTAGGTCAAAAGTCAACCCAAAGTCAACTAGAAGTCAAAAAGTCAACTATAGTAAAAAGTCAACCCTAATAAGAAAATCAAACTCCAGAGTTATTGTCCTTTGTGTCTCACTTATTCATGATTTTAGTCTCACCTATTCGTGATTTTAGTCTCACTTATTTGCTATCATCATCTCATATAACTATCAACATTTAGACAAAAGATTCTTACATTTACACATACAGAGGTCGGGGAGTGTCTCATTTGTTTAGACGAGAAGGAGTCAAGACTTCGGGAGCGAGAAAACCAAGTGGAGCCTAAAGACGAGGTCTCACTTTACCGGTGGTCGGTGATACTAGCAGGAGAGGCACGACAAGGCGTGAAGGGATGAACAATTGTGTGGTGATCAACTTGAGGGAGTGAAGGCATCAAGAGCCAAGGAGGTGGAGGCCTAGAGGGTAGTGCCATAGGGTCAGGTAGAGGTGAGTGTTAAGGTTGCTGTTGGGGGCAAACCTAAATCCTTGCATCAAACATTGTGCTTCACCCATTTGAAGGGTGAGAGGATTAGGTTTTTATTGGTGAGGATTGAGGCTCCGAGTTGATAGTACTCGGGACTGGATTAAGGGACGTTAGGTCCCCCAACCAGTATAATAATATTTGGTGCATCGAGAGGACAAGAAGATGAGTGTTTAACCAATGAATCTTAGCAAACAGAAAATTAGAGATTAATAATTTAAATTAACACATAAACCTAATTCACCACCACCCTATTGGGAATATCACAAATGATGTGCCATTGTCGAGGGGTACTAGGGAAAGGGTGAACTGAATGTGTAGGAGGGGCATGATGAGTTGCTTGATATCATGGCATCATCGAACCTTGTGGGACATATCTTGCAATATGGTGAAGAGGGACGGTTGATGGGAGTGCATTGCATAGAAGGCTAGTGAGTTTGTCATTTGATTCCCTTCTAGAAATTGGTGGTTGACAACTTTGCATGATGTCAATTCATAGACATTGGAGCCACCAATGTGAACAATGACCATAATAGAGCATGTCAACTGACACATGCAAGTCTGATTTGAGAATAATATCTCAAAGATTGTGTGCCTCACAAAGGACTAAGTTTTCTCAGATCATCATAGCCTTGGTTGTGGTGTTAGTCTGAACATCATAGAAATCGGAGAAAACAAATATTATTTGACCATGATAGTTACTTAATATGCCCCTTTTTTGTGGCCATGGTTACTTCTAGATGCTTCGTCCACATTGAGCTTTAAATGTCCAAGCTACAAAGTGCTGGGATCTGAGGCTCTAAAAGCTCTCCAAATCTTTGTCCAAAATAATGATTGCAGCAGAAGGTGTTGAATCAAAACATTCAACATCGTGGAAGCACCAAGAATGGATGATCTCATCATCCATTCTAGGTGATCCTATCATCTAGTATGCAATAAAATCCATACTTACTTGGATCATTTGAAAGAGTTCTTCAACCGTTCAAGCGTCCGGCCTCTAGCTGTATCCACACAGTCTCCAGACGATCGGATCTCCTCTTGAACATTCGTCACCACGAGAGGAAGAGAAGAGGGAGGAGAAGTTCCACTAGGCTTGCATGGGCACCTCTATTATGGTCGTTCTCCCCCTATTTATAGACTTTGGGAATGTGAACTTTTCACAAAAACCCTTATTATTATGTCTATATCCACCGACGTCCATTGACCTTATGTGTGTGACCCTCTAGGTCCATATATCTCGCCAGTTAATGACTCTATCAACCTAATAACACTTATTGGTCCTTCTTATCAATTAACTATATCAACATATAGATTAATTGAATAAGGATCGATTTAACCCAATCGACAGGTTGAGTCGCCAGCCCGGTGGGTGCCAAGCTACACCACGTGCTCTAAGAGATATGGAGTATATTATAACTCTTTCATGGAACCCTGCCGCCATTGGTTACCGTGTACGTATAATCTTTCATCCACACGAGACTCATGAATGACTTAGGGTATGGTTAATTGTCAAACCCTAATCCGTCACTCAATTTAGTACTGATGCGAGTAGGAAATCATTGAGAACAACTTCTCCAATATTTCCGCTACCTTGGCCAAGGATTTAACCGCATCTCATTCCTTGAGTCGATCTCCTCATATACCGAGGGTGGATGATCCCATCTTGACCACACAATCATCTTCGTGGACTTCATGTCGTATCTAATATATGACGTTTTAGATATCCCGTGACTAGGGATTCGTAAGTCATAATCAAAACACGATCATCCATCCACAAGATGTCTTTGGTGTCTCAAGTCAAAGGACCACATACACAATCATGACATGAATCAACCTGATTGACAATTAGGTATATTACCATTCAGGGATTCATACGGATCAATTCGAGTGAACTCTTTCTCCAAAAAGAGCACCCACTATCTATCCTTAGTGTCTCCACACCGATGGCTATAGGATCGGCCATACTCATCATATGAGATGGATCGGATAGTGCTATTCTTTCCGGATAATTCGATGTCCTTCTCGAATATCCCTACGAATAGGAATGTTTAGAACATATGTTTAAAGACTAGCGATCACTATATTATGATCTCATCATAATTCACTTAGTCATTGCACATGCTCATGGACTTCATTGCAAACATCACACAAGAATGGCAATGAATAAATTTCATTTCAACGAACATAAACAAGATTGATGAAAGTGTGATTGGCTTATAGGCCACATAATATCCATCATAAAGATGTTCATAAGACAAAACAAATAGTAGTCCAAACTGTTGTAGGAGTGATTTGGATACCCCAATCCTTGGGTGCCTCGTAGACATAACTCGAATGTTTTGCTGCAGTATGCACCAAAGAATAAGTATTCCCAAGTCACTAGTTGATGTGTCGCAACTAGGCACCAATGAATGATCTCTAATGTACTCATCGGGTTGCCCCGAATTGTGAATTGTTTTGCCCTTTCCATATCTCCCACAATATGTAAGCTATAGTGATACATATAAGGTGATTTCCTTGAGAGCTAGTTGGTGAGTCAAAAGCTCACCAAAAGAGCTCCCCATGAGGAACATGGGGCGCAAAACAAAATGCTAGGAGCTAATTCCCTGGGAGCCGGTGCCAACACTTTGTGGCCACCACACTATAAAAGAATACATGTTTTACAGTTTTACTTGTCGAGGAGCAACAACAACGACAATTGGAACAAATGACATTCCTGGTAGTATGCATATGATCATTTGGAGCAGACTATGGTGCACAAGTTTCCATTAAAAAAAGAGAAACGCGACGGACAATGTCGAGATGCCAAATGAGGTCACCCCAATGTAATTTTAGAGAGTGATGTCAAAAATATTCCCAAAAAGACCTACATGAGAAGCTACCATCCAATGTGAGTAGGGTTAGGCGGTCCCGGCCAGGGTCTAGTTTTAAGCACACTATTCGGTCCAAATTTAAATTCAGTCTCAGTCTTGGTCCACCTCGGTCACTATTCGATTCGGTCTTAACTTCGGTCTCTCTTGACCATGGATATGCGTACCAGAAAAGAGATAAACATATCAACATTTATTAATAAATAAATAAATAATTCATAGTTAGAAACCTTACAGAAAGAAGAAGAGAGCATAATAGCATGAAAATTAGTTTGTCTCTTCACCAAATTCTTCTTCATCACTATCCGCTTCATCCTTTTTACCCACGATTTTAAGGTCATCAAAATAGGTATAGTTCTTAGAGGTAATTTTCCCCTTTTGTATGTTACAATCTCTCGTCTTGATGGGAAACGACGCTCTGATGGAGAGCTTGAAGCACAAACTAAGAGAATCCCTTAGCTAACATTGCAAGTCGTGGATATTTTTTAGACCTAATCTTATACAAAAATTGTAGACCATCAAGATGAGAACATTCAACTTGAGAGTCATGCAAATAATCGAATATTTCATCAGGTATTGGTTTTTCTAATAAGATGTTTATGTTCTTCTTCCTTTTGCGCTTCATAAATTCAACTATCATTTTCGAACAAGTTGTAGAAGTATTGGATAATGGCTCACTTTGTGAGCAAGCACTTGATATTGGTGGGGCAGGCATCAATTGAAGCAAATGCTTCAAAGGATTTGTGATATACTCTTGCTCATCAATTGGAATATATTCAAATTTCAAAGATAGATCTAGCATTGTAGAAATAGGAAATATTGACTTTCTTTTTACTTGTGGCTCGTATTTAAGTAACTTTTTTTTATCGTAGTATATGCTCCTTTTAGTGCCGTTGATTGCTCTATGCTTATTGGTCTTCCCATCGCACCTTGAGAAGGATTACCTAAGGCAAAAATTGATGTGTTTAATTGATTTAACAAAAAATCAAAAATAGAAGTAACATTAGGCAATGTAATTGCCTTTGATTGAGAAGACATCTTGGTGGCCTCCTGAAAAGCTTGAAGTTTATTTGCAAAAATCTTAAGAAGATCCCACTCTTTTGACATAATTAAAAAATTCTGTTATCATCTTTAAGACAAGTTGTTGCCATTGCATTCAACTCCTTCCTCTTGTCTCATGCTGTCGTAATCATGACATATGTCAAATTCTGATAACATGCTAATTAGACATGATAATACATGATTATTTATGTATATTAAGGCATAAAAGATTCCATTCCTATGCATGTTATCATATTTATGAATGTTTATCTATCATTCTATGAAAAAGTCATTATAATCCCCAAATACATTAATTTAGGGTTAATTATGATGAATTAAAGAAATCATTTCATAACCCATCTTTACTTGAGATTATAATTAGTTTTAAAGTTAAATAATAAGAGAAATCAGTTTCTATACATTCCTTTAATTTTCTAAGTTTTAAAATCTTAAAGAAATGAATATATTTTTGAAATATAAATTAAGTCTCTAGATATTTATTAAATTTAACTTTTTCGAAAGATAGATAATTTAATTTCTAATCAAATGAAAGAAATTTAGATTAATTTGGAGTTAAATTTCAAAAGTTATGAATTTTTTAATTTTTTAAGGATTTTTTTCTAGATTTTTGAGTTTTTAATGAATTTTCACAAGTTTTTTGAAATTAAATATCAAATTTCCTGATTAAAAATCAATTTTTCAGATTATTATTAGCATGCAAGTGACATGGCATAATCTGGAGCATCCAATCAATCGCGATCGATGATCAAAGGCGAGATGTGATGCGGTGCAACGTGGGACGTCTGATCGCACGATTATATCGCGATTGTCGATCTTCACTTAAGGCGTGTGGTACGTGACGTGATCTGATTCGTCGGCGAATCAATTTAATCTCAATCGGTTGTCAAAGGAGTTATAATGACTGAGATTAAAATAGACAAAAATGCATCTGAGCGTCCGATCAAGATCCAACGGAGGCATTTCATGCATTATTTATAACGCATGCGATGTGACATCATCTCATCGGTTTATCGACAATCCAATGGCCACGACTTAATCGTAAGGATTTACCGGATTAATCTTCATCCGAAGTAGATTACTAAAGTGGAGAATAGCCTTCTTCAATATCCCTATTGTAACCTCCTAATCTCTAGAAGAAATAGGATTCTCTGTGGAGGGTTATGAGCATCAGGTTATCCAAGAGGACTATGGCCTCCTATTTATAGAGATAGAGGAAAGCTTAAGCCTCTAATCAATCATTAGTCAGCCCATTAATAACTAATGACTGATATATTGACTCTACACAAAATTAACCCCCACAGACAAAAATGAATGTCGTAATCCCCACATTACACATAATTGGATCACTTAATGGGATTAAATGATAGCTAATCCACAATAATACATAACTATATCCACTTAATAGAGATTAGTCCTAACAATCTCCCACTTGGACAAGATATGTGTTAACCGAATATTGTGAATTATCAAGGTAATTTGACTCAAAAATGACTAACCCTAAACCCCTAGATGAGGATACTAAGAAATTTCAAGAGTAGAACACTTCAAATAGAGTACGTTTAATGACTTTAAAAAGAGTGATTCCAGAAGTTTTTCAAGGTAAACTTGAGAAAATATCTACCAAATAAATATAGTCATGGCAAAGCTAGGACAATTGAGCATGGATGTAACCGACAACATGCTAATGGAATTTGTCCTCAAGTCACTTCCACCCAGGTTTGATCATTTCAAATTGACATATAGTATCCAGGAGCATAAATGGAGTCTCGAAGATCTCACTTTGTTATATGCTCAAGAAGAACTTCGGTTAAATGAAGTCAATTTTGAAAGCACAAATTTTGCTTCTACCTCCAAATCAAAGAAAAGGAAGCATGAAAAGATCAATCTAGGGGGAGCTCTCCAAAAGGACTAGAAGAGGCAAAAGCAAGATAAAACATTGACTTGCTTTTTCATTGCCATAAACCTAGTCACTTCAAGAAGGATTGTACACAATTTCATGCTTGAGAAAAAGAAAGGTAATTTCATTACTCTCATTTGTATAGAAGTTAATCTTGCCTCCGTACTTACCGATACTTGGTGGCTAGACTCTGGTGCTACTATTTAATTAGTATGTCAATGCAGGGTTGCCTCCATTGTCGAAAGCCAAGTAGTGAGGAGAAATTTGTGTTCACTGGCAAAGACACTTCAGCTAGAGTAGAAGGGATCAGAATATTTAGATTGCTTCTAAACATTGGTCATTTTGTCGATCTGTTAGATACTTTTGTTGTACCTACTTTTAGACGCAATCAAGTATTTGTATCTTCTCTGGAAAAATTTGGTTATACTTGTACTTTTGGAAATAGAAAATTTAGTATCAAGTATGATGACAATATTATTGGTACTGGGTCTCTATTACAAGACAGTAACCTATATTGTTACTCCAACCAACTTAATTTTACATAAAAGCATGAGAGGTAGGAAACTCCAATGACCTAGCTCAAATTCCTATTCCTTATGGCATAGAAGACTCGGTCACATTTCACACAAAAGAATTGATTGGTTATTCATAGAATGAGTTCTCCAGCCATTTGATGTCAGAGATATTGAAAAGTGTGTTAGTTGCATAAAAGGCAAGAACACATGCACTACATGAAAGGGATCTTCACAAGCAACATAGTTATTACAGTTAATTCACACGAATACATGGGGACCATTTCCTACAGCAATTACAAATGGGCATTGGTACTTCATTACATTTATTGATGATTGATAACATGCAAAAGAGAGCGAGAAAATATGTTCATCTTTGTTATAATATAGTTACAAGAGCCAATATCATTTATATTTGTCACATGTTATCATATGACTACGCTAAAATGAACATCTTTTTGATAAATGAAGAAAAAGAGTTTTAATAGAAGATTTACAACAATTAAAGATAGTTTTCTATTTTTCATAAACTCTTTAAATGCTATAATGAACTCTTTGAATTGCTGTAATTTCTTTTCTTTAAGGGCAGTTTTTTTAACTAAAGCCCTTAATGGGCTCGTCAGATCTAATGGGCCTTAGTAGTGTGAGGGCAGGATTTGTATGGAGAAAACAACAACCAACAACAAGGGGAAGCATGAAGTTGGGTGTAAAGCGACACATACAAAAAGCCATTGAATTGTATGTCTTTGGCGCTTTTCACGGAAGTGCCACACCACCAATAAGTCTGAGCCTAATTACCTGCGGGAATGAGATTGAAGCACGACAAGAGTGTAAAGCGAAGAGCATCACGATCCTAAGTGACTCGCATAAGCTCGAAGCTGCGGGTCAGTTAGGTTAAAAGGGGGAGCGGAGAATGAAGATGTCGTTCTTGTTTTCCCGTCCAAGAAGGAGCTTGGCCAAGAGGAGACAAAGGGAGAAAGAGCCAAAAATCAGTCCGAGAGGCCTTCAAAGTGAAGATCAAACTCACTCCAAGCAGTTTGACATAACTATGAGGCCTTGAAACATAGTTAAGATCTATTTTCTGCCTTAGTTTTTTTCTTGAAACATTAATTTTGATCCAGATAGTTGTTACGCTTGTTTTAGATATAATTTTCTACTACATTCAAGATTATAATCTTCTTATTTTAGAAAGATTGATAGAGTTTAATTACGAATTTCTTTTCGCAGTGAATGTATTGTTTTCATTTTCTTTTTACTTTCAAAAATGAGTTCTTAATGAGTTAAGGTTAGAATTAACTAATTGGAGAATGTTTGATGATCTTCGCATAATATGTTCCTCCTTTCAATTCTAGTGCAGTCAATATAGGTAAAAGAAATTTCATCTATAAGAGTTAGATTCGGTTGGATTTAGAAGAGATCTGTTTAGAAAAAATATTAAAACATAAAATGATTAGATATAAGTTTTCGTTAACATTGTTTCTTTTTGTTTAGATTAGAGATGCGTTAGTAAGAGAAGTTCCTTGAGTAAGTAGTAGATTGAGTTGGATTTTGAAGAGGTTTACTAAGAAGAATATCTTAGATATAGAATAATTCGATATAAATCTTGCTCAGAATTGTTTCGCTCTGTTTAAGATTTAGGAGAACGTATAAGAGCATATACGGTGCATATAGTAGAGTAATATCAGGATGATGCATTTCTTAGGGATAGAGTCTACCTAAGATAAATAATAAAAGAAACATAAACATAGTTATTACGATAAAAAAAGGGGTAATAGGATTATAAAATAAAGAGATTGGAGCTAGGTATTGGTGTAAGATTGAGATTCACATTAATACATAGAAAAAGAAAAAAAATATAACTAATTCTCAGTTAGCCACACATTTTATGGATAGTAACAACAGGATCTAACGACGAATGAGAATGATTGAGTAGTGGTACAACAATGAAAGTGTGTTAGAAAAAGATTGCAAGAGTAAAAGAAGAACTAGAAATACCTCCCTTGGATTCGACCCCTTAACTATACTTTGGAAAGTTAAGAGATTAAGGGAAGTGATTTATGCTAAATTACATTGAATAAGCCAAATAAAACCTTACAACAAAAAAATGTTTACATCTTTATTGAGATATGGTTATATTTATCTCATTCGTGATAAATCAGAGTCCTTGGACACATTTAAGATATTTAAAGCAGAGGTAGAAAATTAACTCAACAAGAGGCTCAAGGGTGTGAGATCAGATCCCGGTGGAGAGTTCTATGGAAGGAATGATGCATTTGGTGAGCAATGTCCTGGAAGTTTTGCCTGATATCTCGAGCAATCAGGAATTGTTCCTCAGTATACTATGCCAGGCACTCTTAGTATAAATGACAATGCTGAGTGACGGAATCAGACACTTCAAGATCGGGTGAGAAATATGATGGCTGAATCATCACTTCACATAAGTTTATGGGGTGAAACCTTAAAGACAACTATATACTTATTGAATCGAGTTCCAACAAAAGCAACTATAAAGACACCATATGAACTATGGACAAGTAGAAAACCCATTTTGAAGCATCTTCATATCTTGGGATGTCCAGCTCAAGCACAACCGTATATCCCTAAAGAAAGAAAACTAGACTCCAAAACAATTAGTTGTTATTTTGTTGGATATTCAGAAAAAATCTTGGGGTTTCAAGTTTTACGATCCTAGCACTAGAGGTATCTTTGAAACTGGAAATGCACATTTCTTTGAGGATATTGAATTTGATGGGGGAAATAAAGTTAGAGACACTGACTTTTAGGAAGAACACGATGATAGTGTTAATATAGAAGGTAATCTAATTCTTTCATGTGTTCAAGCAGATGTTTCGTGTCCTTCAGCTTCCTATAGTCAAATTTCATATCCTCAAGAAGAAGTGCTATTAAAGGAATCCATAGTTCAAGAGGAAACTCAGATTTCAAATAATTTGAGTATATATCTTCAAGAACATGAGGTTGATCTAGAGACAAAGGAAAATGATCATATTAATTTACGGCAAACCTTGCTGAGCTTTAATGCTCACAAGTGGATTGATGCTATAAATGAAGAGATGAAATCCATGCATGACAATGACGTCTGGGATCTTGTTCAGTTACCTAGAGGATTGAAACTTATTAGTTGTAAATGGATCTTTAAAACCAAGAGGGACTCAAAAGGTAATATAGAAATATATAAGGCATGTCTTGTTGCAAAGGCTTTTACTCAACGTGAAGGCATCGATTATAATGAAACCATTTCTCCATTATCATCAAAGGATTCATTCATAATCATAATGGCACTTGTAGTTCATTTTGATCTTGAGTTGCATCAAATGGATGTAAAGACCGCATTTCTAAATGGAGAAATTGATGAAATCATCTATATGGAACAACTTGAAAATTTTGTGACACGAGATCCGAAGTCCATGATCTACAAATTAAAAAATCTCTTTACGGACTAAAGCAATCTCCTCGCCTGTGGTATTAGAAATTTCATAAGATTATTAGTTCATTCAGTTTTGTAATAAAACTTGCTAATGAATGTATTTATCTTAAGTTTAGTGGGAGCAAGTACATTTTTCTAGTATTATATGTTGATGACATATTACTTGCCACAAATGATTTGAACTTATTACATGATACTAAGAAGTTTCTGTTAAACAACTTTGAGATGAAGGACCTTAGTAATGCCTCTTATGTTTTAGGCATTCAAATTTACCGAGATTATTCTAAAAATATCTTAGGGCTGTCACAAAAGGGTTATATTGAAAAGCTTCTCCAAAGATACAGTATGTATGAAGAATTGTAAACCATTAGATACCCCAATGGCTAAAGGAGACAAGAGAAGTTTTAGTCAATGTCCAAAGAATGCATTAGAAATTCAAGAGATGCAAAAATGTCTGTATGCACAAGTGGTCAGGAGCCTTATGTATGCTCAAGTTTGTTCGCGTCTGGATATTGCTTATATAGTGAGGGTTTTGGGTCGATACATGAGTAATTCGGGTATGGCACGTTGGAAGGCTACAAAACGAGTGTTGAGATATTTACAGAGGATAAAGAATTATATGCTCACGTACAAAAAATTAGAAAAACTAGAGATCATTGGGTATTCAGATTCTAATTTTGTTGGATGCATTGATAGCAGAAAATCTACTTCAGGCTACATTTATTTGCTGGATGGAGGAGCCATCTCATGGAAAAGCACTAAACAAGCACTTATAGCATCTTCCACTATGGTAGAAGAATATATAGCATGCTATGAAGCATCAAATCATGGCAATTGGCTGAAAAACGTTATCATAAATTTAAAGGTAGTTCAAGGAGTCGAAAGACCACTTAAGCTTTATTGTGACAATCAGTTAGCCGTTATGTTTGCCAATAATAATCAGAGCTTGACAAAATCTAAACATATAGATATCAAGTATCTGGTTGTTAAAGAAGGAGTTCAGAATGGTCAACTGTCCATTGAGCACATGGGTACAAACTCCATGGTAGTAGATCCACTTACTAAAGCAATTCCGGCTTGAGTTCTTTGTGAAGATATTGCTTATATGGCTCTTACATCATATGACGATATGATATTTTAGTAGGAGTTTGGTGTATTTCGTGTGCTTATTATGTAACAAACATATTGATTAAGGTTACCATTATGAACATATGAACATAATTTCAGTTGACCTCTCTTCAGACTTCAGAGGACTAAGTTAGAAATGTACATGTATGAATCACGTTTCATGTAATTTCTATGCTACACATCCACACATGATCTATGTCATTCATTCAATCAGTATATGTGATCATTGTTTGGGTTTAGTGATAACATGCTATATTGACATAATAAAACATGATTTTTATTGCATATTAAGGCATAAATGATTTCATTTCCATGCATGTTATCATATTTATATGTATTTTTCTATTATTCTATTAAAAAGTCATTATAATCTCAAAATACTTTAATTTAGGGTTAATGTTGATAAATTAGAGTTTAATAATTTGATAACCCAAGTTTTTCTTGAGATTATAACTGTTTTTAAAGTTAAAATAATAAGAGAAACAATTTTTATAAACATTCATTTTATTTTCTAAAGTTTAAAATCTTAATAAATGAATGTACTTTTGAAATAATAAATTAAACTCTTATTATTTATTAAATTTGACTTTTTAGAATAATAGATAATTAAATTTCGGATCAAATGAAAGAAATTTGGATTAATTCGGAGTTATATATCAAAAGTTATGAATTTTCTATTTTCAGGGATTTTTTCCGGTATTTTTCAGATTTATTTTCGATTTAAAATGATTTAAAATAATTTTAAAAAAAATGCAAAAAGGTTTTCGTTTTTCGCGCGGGTCCCACGTGGATGCGACGTGGCACGCAGGGCCACGTGGCAGCGCCACGCGGGCCCACGCAGCGCCTACGCGGCATGTATATTTATTTATATTATGCATATAGTACATACTTTATAAAATGGGTCTTCAGCCTTCCCTATATGGGAAGGGTTATTAACCTTATAAATCGTCGGGTCTTATAAACCCGACGAAACTCTTCAATTTAATCCGTGTGGGACTAATCCACGATGTGCCTTAAAATGCAGGTGACGTGGCACGACGAGGAGCGACGGATCAAACGGGCAATCAATCGACGCGCGTCAATCGCATGCGCCGAGGACAACCGACGGATCAATCAAGCACGTGCCTATTTAAAAGAGTTATAACGGTCTAGATTCGATCGCGCAAGGAGAATCGCGGCCGTCTGATCGCGATCCAAAGGGCGTTATTTGAAGCATTTTATAAAGCGTTTTCATCGGATCAGATCAAGGCCTTCCATTATGATCTGACGGTGGCGATTTAATCGAAACGGTCCATGATGGACCGTTTCATCGTAACCATCGATCGTTTCGATCGGACGTTTACGATCAAACACCCTATAAAAGGACTTGTTCTTCATCGTTTGTAAGCATCCGAGTTGAATTTCAATCTAATTGAGCTGTCTAGACACCATTCTTCTCGTTTCTCTCGATTCCATCCTCTTCCTCTTTCATTTCCGCAGCTACGGAGGGGTTGAAGTCAAGATTTGGTGGAAAATCGAAGGAGAAATCGTCACTTGAACGTCACGCTCGCGCTCTTCATGTTTTTGGTGATTGAGAGGCTTAATCACGATTATTTGATTGCAATCGTAGGTTAGTGGAAGCAATTTTTGCTTCCTAATCCTCCAATTTAGGTTAATTTACGTTTAGATTAGGATTTAGAACTTAATTTCTTCGAAATTTAGCTAAAATCGCGATTTTCTTCAACCGAAAATTTCTCTCCACTTCGAATTTCGATTTCTCTGTGAAATCAAGTCCAAATTCAATGATTCTTGATTCCGTGGAATCGATTTGAAGTCTTCTTTCTTAAAATACCATTTTCCCCAATTTCTACCATCAATTTCTTGTACGATTTGATCAAATTTGAAGATTACGTCAAGAAATTCCTTAATTCCCTGTGGATTCGACCCATATTTACCATTATATCCCTCAATTCGAGTTAATTTCCTAAAATTGGTAAGTTTAGAATAATTTTTGATGCGATACCGCGTGAAATCGACGTCCTCGCGGTTTCATCTCGTCATTTAGTTACGCTCAATGTGATAAAAATCCCCTTGGTTCGTTGTTAATTAGATGATGGATGAGATTGATGAGAATGTTTATGAATGATAGCATCAAGTTGAGCTCATAAAGTGATAATTCATAATATTCAGGTAATACATATCTTGTCCAAGTGGGAGATTGTTAGGTTTAATCTCTATTAAGTGGGCATAGTTATGTATTATTGTGGATTAGCTATCATTTAATCCCATTAAGTGATTCAATTATGTTTAATGTGGTGATTACAACATTCAATTATGTGTGTGGGAGTTAATTATGTGTCAATAATAAGTCATTAGTTATTAATAGACTAACTAATAACTGATTAGAGGCTTAAGCTTTCCTATATCTCTATAAATAGGAGGCCATAGTCTACTTGGATAACCTGATGCTCATAACCCTCTAGAGAGAATCCCATTTCCTCTAGATATCAGGAGGTTACATCGGGGATATCCAAGAAGGTTATTCTCTACTTTAGTAATCTACTTCGAATGAAGATTAATCCACCTAATTCAGGTATGCATTTAATTCCATTTTATGAATCTGATTATTCTGATGAATCATGATGCATACTCAAAGTTCCAACACTAAGTAGTTACAAAACTTCTATCGAAGCAATTTTCCCACTTAGAAACTTCTATCGAAGAGGGACTACAGGAGGTGAGAGGTTACGGTCTTACGGAGAGGAGAAATTTACTTTTCAACTCGGTCTAGGATCAAAGGGCTGAAGAAGACCGGACCAAAACTAGCCCGAGACCTGTCCGACCCATTTTGTGGGACCAATGTTCTCGGTTCGATCCGCCCACTTTCAGTCAGTCTTTGGCCTTCCCTAAATATGAGGGACCAAATAGGCTAGTCGCTAAATAGGATAATATAGGCTTTGCCTTGTCATCTAATTATGTAAATATGAGTCCATATCTTTCTAAGAAACTACGAATATCTCCATCAAGGACTACCGTGAGGCAAGGCCAAGAAGGTATGAACTAGGAAGAAGTTACCAAAGGAGCCTCCCCAAACCAAGTGCCATACCAAGCGCTAATGGCGCATTGGCCTACCCTCCAGCGGATCAATGATGCTATCTCTAGCCAATATCTCTGCCAACTCCCCATACTTAGCTGAAACAAAGGATCCCAAAGGTGCCCTCGTGATTCTCATCCTCAACACTAGTTTCTTTTGAAGTATGTTATGGACATCTTCTAGTCGCCTAATCCCTAGGCTGCCCTCATTCAATGGTTGACATACATTCTCCCAAGAAACTCGACGATGTCATCTTAGCCCCTTGAACTTGACATCTCACAAGATTGATGTGCATATCTATCGAACATAGCAGATGATAGTATCAGATACTTCATGAACCAATAGGAGATGTAATGACATCGTCATGAATACATGTCGTATGAGTTGGATGTGCCCTCTAAGGGAGAGAAGCTGGAGCTTCCATCCTCAGTTCACTCAAGAGTTTATTAAAATAGTGGACTCTTGTACATTGCTCATCATCGCTCACAAGCCCAATACCATCCGTTGACCTCTCATTAGATGACTTATTAACAGCAAATTAAATTACTTTAGTCGTGACCATAAAGTTGAATTGACTTGTTAGGGTAGACATCTATAGACAGGGTTGCGCGATCATGATCGAGTCGCCGATCTGATCGTTGCGCATCGATCGATCGATCGGCGATCAGAGAAAACTTGATTTTGTGATTGATCGATGATCGATGAAATTTTTTTCGTGAAATCGCGGTTGTCTGGAAATTAAATCTCTCTCTCGCGCACGCCCTCTTTTGCTCTCTCCCCTTCTCTCGCGCTCTCTTGCTCTCTCCTCTCAGAAATTTCTTCGTCCGAAGCTCTCTTGCTTCGTCAGAAGCTCTCGCGCTGTCAAGAAGATATTGTTTTCTCAGAAACAGGTAAAGAAGCTAATGCATGAAATAAAATATGAAAATACAAAATAAGTATAGAAATTTATTTTTCTTAAGAAATATACAATCTAATGATGTTAATATAAAAATATGAAATAACTATTTAAATTTATCTTATTACAAAATATATATTCTAATGATGTTAATGTATAAAATATGGAATAATATTTGTTGCTTTGCATCTCCTGTTCTAGCCTCTCTCCAGGATTGCGCGATCATGATCGTCGACCTCGATCGATCGACGATCAGGCGACGATCAATCGGCGCACGGACCCCTGTGATCGATTGAGGCGGCAATCATTTGACGATCGATCTCGATCGATCATGAGCGCGCAGCCCTGTCTATAGATGTAACTAAAATGCTAGACCTTCATGTAACTAAAACGTGGATTCCAGAACTCACGTCATGATCAGCAGGATCTCTTAAAGTCTTCAGCCGCAGCTACCAACGCCTCGTAAGAACCTCCTCCCTCTACCAAGACTTTCGCCGCTTCTTCCTTGACTCGAAACAGCCGCCCGCGCGCTCTCTTCCCTTCTTCTCCTTCCATCAGATTCTTTACCACCCTCACCACCTCCTCTCTTTCCACCACTCCCTTCTCTCCCACCCTCGCTCTCATCGCCACTTTGCCCTCCACCATCATCGCCGCGTTCATCTTCTGCTCGGCGTACAGCGGCCACGCGATCATCGGCACTCCGTGTACGACGCTCTCCAGAACGGAGTTCCACCCGCAGTGCGTCAAGAACCCCCCCGTGGCCACGTGGCGGAGCACCTTCACTTGCGGCGCCCACGACGTCACCACCATACCCACTTGCCTCGTCCTGTCCAGGAAACCCTCAGGCAAGAAAGTCAACGGCTCGTATGGTCTACCCACATTTAAGTAGGCCCCGTCAGCCCTAGTCTCGCAGGGACTGCGAACGACCCAGAGAAACCTAACCCCGCTAGCCTCTAACCCAAGCGCGAGCTCCGTCAGCTGCGCCAGCGAAAGAGTCCCGCCGCTGCCGAAGGAAACGAACAGCACCGATCCTCTCTGTTGCCGGTCCAGCCACGTCAGGCAGCCGGACGAGTCTCTCTCCGTTTCATCTCCTCCGGTCTGCAACAGTGGCCCGACGGGGTAGACGGGAGGTACCCCCTTATCCGCCTTCAGCGCCTTGATCGCCTCTCCTTCCATGGACTCGAAGCTGTTGAGGAATATTCCCTCCGCAAGCGAGAGGCGACTGGCGAGCTTCAGCAACCACGCGTAGGCGTCGTTCTTCCTGTCCTTGATCGGATCGGAAAGGTCGTCTCCGTGAAGAGGGATGCATCCGGGGAGTCTGATCGGGTCCGGGAGATCCCGATGCTCTCCTGTCGTCTGAGCGTCCAGTTGCTGTAGCCGTAAGAAGAGAGATAGCAACGTCGCTGTGGAGGTGAAGAGTATGTAGGGCCGGATGCTCAACTCTTTGGCGACTTCGAGGAAAAATCCCCCGAACAAGTCGCCGACTAGGGCGACCAGGTTTCTCGTCTTCTTGAGATCCGCCAGGGCGAGGCGAAGAGAAGGCAGAGAGCGGACGGCGACGACAGCGACGACAGTCTCGATTTTGACGTCGGGAGGGAGATCGTCGAGGTTGACGTCGGGGAGATTTACGTGGTTGACTGCTTCAGGGAGCCGCTGGAGGAGGGCCATTTGGGAGCGAGAGGCGTTGTCGACGACGTTGATGATGGTGGCCGTGATCCCGTGATGGACGAGGCGCTTGGCGAACTCGGCTATCGGAATCAGGTGACCCATACCGGGCGTGGGAACAAGTGCTAGGTGAGGTGCTGCCATGGCTTCCCTTGCGCTTTCCTGTCTGGGGAAGGAGAGGGGAAAACGCTTCTGAACCATTCGAAACGGGGGAGATTTAATAGAACACGAAATTATTAAATTACGTCACAGCCATCATTGCGTCATTGTACGGTCGACCCATGTCCCAATGAGTCCAGATTCTGGTCGGAATTTTTTTATAAAAAAGGGTAAACATATTTTCGGCGTGACATTTCATGATCGATCGAGATCGATCGTTAAATGATCGTCTCGATCGATCACAGGGGTCCGCGCACCGATCGATCGTCGCCTGATCGTTGATCGATCGAGGTCGACGATCATGATCGCGCAATCCTGGAGAGAGGCGAGAACAGGAAATGCAAAACAACAAATTTAATAAGATAATTATTCCATATTTTATACATATACATCATTAGAATATATATTTTGTAATAAGATAAATTTAAATAGTTATTTCATATTTTTATATTAACATCATTAGATTGTATATTTCTTAAGAAAAATAAATTTCTATACTTATTTTGTATTTTCATATTTTATTTCATGCATTAGCTTCTTTACCGCTTTCTGAGAAAACAAGATCTTCTTTTGACTAAAGCAGAGCTTCCGACGAAGCAAGAGAGCTTCTGACGAAGAAATTCTCTGAGAGGAGAGAGCAAGAGAGCGCGAGAGAAGGGGAGAGAGCAAAAGAGGGCGTGCGCGACAGAGAGATTTAATTTCCAGACAACCGCGATTTCACGAAAAAATTTTCATCAATCATGGCGATTTCATCGATCGATCACAAAATGAAGTTTTCTCTGATCGCCGATCGATCGATCGATCGATGCGCGACAAACAGATCGGCGACTCGATCATGATCGCGCAACCCTGGTGGCACCACCTCAGCATTCCCGCTGAGGTGGACGGTTTTGTTATTCCGTCCTCCACCTGGCTGCCACGCTTTTGTCCACGTCCTCCTTCCTTCCTCTCTTCATCTCACGCGGTCCTCCTTCCTCTCTCTTCATTCTCTCTCTCTCTCTCTCTCTCTCTAGTCCAGAATCCACTCCACCCACAAGTTCGTAAGGTTGGAGCTAGGACTCTTGCGGCCAGAATGAGTTTAATGCAGCCAATATCGTAGATTTAAGAGCGGCGTTTGCTCTTGCGGAAGCTGTTGGTTGAGGAAATGAAGAACAAAGGCGAGTCCTTGACCTGGAAAAATATTAGATTTTCCCCGTGAAACGTCTGCACAAATTGTATCTAATTTATCTTCTAGAGATTTTTGCGATGAACTAAATTCCCAAATATTTGCAAGCATCATTACTAAACTTTGGGTACTGATGTTCATCAGGGTTTCCTGGCGAGCAAGGCAGATGGATCATTACACGGACGAGAGATGGAGATGATGAATAGAGAAATAGATAAGCAGAAGATAAGCGATGGAAGCAAATGCGTTCATTCCGATTCCAGCTTCGACCTGCGAGCAGAAAGTGCCAAAGTTCTCGCAATCTTTGCTCTCTTTTCTATAGAAGATAACGATGGCAGAGCCGGAGGCGATCCTGGAGAAGAGCAGGATCAGTGCCACTATGTCCACCGTGATGAGGATAAAATTCAGGGTCTTCGTCCTTCCTTTCGCCAGCATCCATAATACTATCGCTACTATTGAGTAGGCACAGACTATCAAAGTACCTGCACCCAAACCGATTTATCAACGAAAGAGCTATTTATGGAAAGAGTGAGAGGAGAGGGGAGGGGGCGAGAGAGGGAGGGAGGGAGGGAGGGAGAGAGAGACAGACTCGAATGAGGAGACACCCATCGCCTTAATCAGATAACTGCCGATGTCTCCTTCATCGTCTCTGAGCCACTTAGATTGCCTGGCGACGGCGACCTTGTGAGTGGAGTGGATTAAACTCATATTGGCTGCATTACACTCATTTTGGCCGCAAGAGTCCTAGCTCCAACCTTACGAACTTGTGAGTGGAGTGGATTCGGGACTAGAGAGAGAGAGAGAGAATGAAGAGAGAGGAAGGAAGGAGGACGTGGACAAAAACGTGGCAGCCAGGTGGGGGACGGAATAACAAAACCGTCCACCTCAGTGGGAATGCTGAGGTGGTGCCACAATCTGGACATAGAAAAAGGCCATGCCAGAATCTGGACCTAAAATTAAAGGTCACGCCGCATTGGAAACGGGGGAGATTTAATAGAACACGAAATTATTAAATTACGTCACAGCTCATCATTGCGTCATTGTACGGTCGACCCACGTCCCAATGAGTCGGTGTAGGGTCAGAATTTTAAAAAAAAATCAAACTTATAGATCTGGGTGGCTGGAGTTAAAGATCCGTGCGGGTGGGTGGAGGTAGGATTTTCCCGTTGAACATAAATTATATAAAATTTTTGTGACACCACAATAACATACATACAACATGTTATCCATCTAAAAGTTATAAGGTTGAAGTAAAGGTGAAATGATCATCCATCTGGCTTTAGACATTAAATTCAATACTTAAATTTTTCAGATAAATCCACTTGGATAACCCAATTAAATCCATCTGGATAAATCCATCAATACAGATAGTTTACGTTCAATACCTAAATCCATCCATAAATTCAATACCTAAATCCATCCATGCATTAGCATGCCATACCTCCATAGAGATAGTTCTGCTCTGTCTCTTTTCAGAAAGAAAAGATGCTAGGGATAAGAATATCAATATTTGCCCCAATCAAAAAGGTCAATCACAATTTAAGCAATTCTTTGGCTGATAACTTCAATCCTAGTTGAGGTCAAAATATTGGTGTAGAGATCGCTTATGTTGGATCTATCATACCAGCGGATCAGCTAAATTTGATAAGTCAATCTTTTTCCTTCTCTGGATCTCAATCATTTATTCAAGAATCAATCTTCTTCTTTCTCTGGATCTAGGATAATGTGGAGCACAATCTCTAGAGAGATGAACAGGTGATGATTAGGGTTTCCTCCACTCCCCTGCAGATTCCCAATCTTCTTCCCCCCGACACCAACATATGCATGAAATGGCTAACAAATCAGTACAGGAGGATGGAGGCATTCAAGCAGAGGAATCTGGCATACTCCGGAGACTACGAGGAATTTTGTTGCTGAGATTGGTGTATGAGATATTGAACTGCTCAAATTTAACCTTAACAACCAAGATTTGACTAGCCAGCTTATTTTTCAGCAGAAAGATTCCCCATTCACAAATAACCATTTCGGGAGGGATCTCGCCAGAAACCTCATTTCCCACGAGATTCAGCCACACGAGGTTCCTCATGTTCTTTAGCATCCTCCTATACGATAGAGGAGGCAAATGAGGGGAAGATTGCCCATCTGGAAACAACAAAGAATAATTTGAAAGGGAAAGAAGAAAAGGGTTGAATAATTTAAAGCAAGAAAAGATAAATGAGAACCAAACCTAAAAAATCAGAGCTTTTATGCAACGTGAACATCAGATATTAGAGTTTTTATTTCGTTTCGTCAGTAGACTTGATACTGAAGTTTGTGTCGTTGGTGATGCAGAGAGAGAGATTTGAGAATGACCTCAAAAGAGATTTGAAGTTTGCCACCAAGGGCTAGCGAGGCTGTGAGGGGGAGAGAGAGTTTCACCCTTAAGATCACTGCTTTCACACTTCGTAGTTCGCACCTTCGTGAATCGTAATTTTCCCCCGATAGCGAGTACAAGATAGAGAGAGAATTTCAATGATCACCGAAAATCAAAACCAAAACCGTACTAAAAATAAACCAAAATTTTGATTTGTCCATTTTTCACACCGCGGTGTCGGTTTCAGTTTAGTTTTTGACGACCAGTTTCAATTTGGAGATCCTTATTGTAGGGGGCGGGGATGGGGGAGCTAGAGAGATGTAGAGGGAGGGCAGGAGAGAGAAGGTGGGGATAGCTGGGCAGAGAGAAAGAGAGTGGGGTCAAGAGAGGGGGCTAGCTAGAGAGAGAAGAGAGGGAAAGAGCTGGAGAGACATGCATAGAGGAGAAGGTGGAAAGTGAGCGAGAGAGAGGTGGAGAGCTGGAGAGAGAGAGAGAGAGAGAGAGAGGACATACAGAGAAATAGAGAACAAGGGAGAAACCCAGAATGAGAGGACAAAGGAGAGGGGGATATTGGAGATCGGGGTTATCATAATCTAGTACAGTCATCAGCGTCACCACTATCCGATATCTCGTATCCGATACCGTCATATATCAGATAGATGATGGTGGATAAGGGCCATTGCATTGACTAACATCGGAGCTCATAGGATATTTGGGGACATCGGATATTGGTACGGATATGGAAACCTTTAATTTTTTATTACTTGGAAACATTAGATTGATTTCATAAAGTTTCTTTGAACTACTCCACAAGATTGACTACTCTATAAGATTTGTGCATCTCCCGTGGCATCCTCCACCAAACCATGTGTCCTCACACATCTCAGCAGAACAATGTTGTCGAGGGCAAACACCGTCACCTACTCAACATTACTTGCACTCTCTTTGTATAAATGGGAGTCCCCCATTTTCTATGGTCTAATGCCCTTATTACCTCTACTTACCTCTTGAACCGCTTGCCCTCGTCACCTCTTAGCGGTGAAGTACCTCTTCGTCATCTCCACCTTGTGATGAATATTATGTGGCCTATAAGCCAATCACACTTTCATGTATCTTATTTATGTTCATTGAAATGATATTTCTTTATTGTCATTCTTGTGTGATGTTTGCAATGAAGTCCAAAAGCATGTGCAATGACTAAGTGAATTATGATGAGATCATAATATAGTGATCACTAGTCTTTAAACATATGTTCTAAAAATTCCTATTCGTGAGATATTTGAGAAGGACATTGAATTATCTGGAAAGAATAGCATTATCTAATTCAACTCATATGATGAGTATGGCTGATCCTATAGCCACCGATGTGGAGACACTAAGGATAGATAGTGGGCTGCTCTTTGGAGAAAGAGTTCATTGAATTGATCCGTATAAATCCCTGAATGGTATTATACCTAACTGTCAATCAGGTTGATTCATGTCATGGTTGTGTGTGATCAAGATGGGATCATCCACCCTCGGTATTTGAGGAGATTGACTCAAGAAATGAGATGCGATGAAATCCTTGGCCAAGGTAGTAGAAATATCGGAGAAGGAGTTCTCGATGATTTCTACACGCATCAGTACTAACTTAAGTGACCGATTAGGATTTGACTGTTGACTAAGTCTAATGTGGATGAAGGATTATACATACATGGTAATCGATGACGGGAATGTTCCATAAGCGAGTTCTTACATACTCCATATCTCCTAGTATACGTGGTGTAGCTTGACACCCAATAGGCTGGCAACTCAACCTATAAATTGGGTTAAATCGATTCTTGATTAATTAATCTATATGTGGATGTAGATAATTAATTAAGGTTGACCAATAAGGTGTTATTTGGTATACATAGTTATTAACTAGTGAGATATATAGACCTAGAGGGTCACACACATAAGGTTTATGGATGTTGGCAGATATAGACATAATTATGAGGGTTTTAATGAAAAAACCTCATTCCAAATATCTATAAATAAGGGGAGAACGACCACAACTGAAACCTTGTGAGAATTCTCTCCTTTCTTCTCTTTCTCTCTTGGTGAAGAGCTTTGAAGAGGAGATCCAATCATCTAGAGACCGTGTGGATACCTCTAGAGGCTAGACACTTGAATAGCTTCAAGAACTCCTTCAAGGAAACCCTGTAAGTATGTTTTCTCATTCCTACTAGATGATAGGAATGTTAGTTCTTGGTGGCTTGATATTTTAAATGTCCGATTTGATGTTTTCCGCTGCTTTGATGTTTTGATCAAAATTTCAGAAAGTTGTCGACATCAGATCCCCTCACCCTAATCGTGACCTCTTTGCCTTGCCTCCTCGGGTATTTGGTTGTGTGGCCTTTATTCATGATCACACTTCCAATACATCCAAGTTGGCGCCCCGTTCTATCAAAGGGATGTTTGTCGGCTACTCATGCATGCAGAAAGGATATCGGGTCTATTTTTTAGATCAACGCGAGTATGTTGTCTCTATTGATGTCACATTCTTTGAGTTTACTCGCTATTTCTCCTCCACCTCCTCATCTACTCCATCTCCAGCACCATCTCCATCCCCTATACCACCTCATCCTCTTCATTCTCTCTATCGAACACATCTGATCTACCTACTTTGATGGAGCTTGCTTCGCTCTTATCACTATCTCCACTATCTTCACTATCATCGCTTACCCCACTGCTTGACTCTATTGCTTCTCCCCTACTCATGCCGCCCATGACATTGCCACTTTTGATCTCTACTCTAGTCTCTGTGCTTCCACACGCTGACTCCTCAACCTCGTGCTCTAATCCAACGCCCGTTGCATTGCCATAAGATGATCTCCACTTACCTATCGCACTTTACAAAGTTAAGAGCTCTTGTACTCTTAACCCTATTTCACACTTTTTTTGTTATGATAATTTGCACCCTACCTATCGTGCCTTCTCCCTTTCTCTTACTAATGAGTCAATACCCAAGTCGCACTTAGAAGCATTAAAGCTACCTCACTAGAAGGCAGAAATGGACTTAGAGTATGAGGCTCTAGTCAAGCGGTGGACATCGGTATAAGTACCTCAACCGGTCAACACTAATGTTATTACATGCAGATAGGTGTCCAATACAGGGCCACATCACCCAAGGGAGAGAAAGGGGAGGGAGGAGAGAGAAAGAAGAGAGGAGGGTCCATTCAATTAGCTAAACTGAACTATTTATGGCTTGAAACACATCTGTACAATGGCTAGGATGCTATTGTGTCAACATCCATTAGGGGGGAGAGAGAGAGAACATGGCAAGTAGAGTGGAAAATCACAGCTACACTATAAGAGGTGAAATTCAAATTGAACGATGAGCATTGCTCGGATGGCTCAATCTAATTCAAGGTTCTTGTTTCAGATGTATTACTAAATGGGCGAGCATCACAGCTCCCCCTTATTTCACTAACATTTGACAATCAATATTCAATGTATGAAAGTGAGTGTTTACACTCAAGTATAATCTTGTTTACACTCAACATGCAGATGAGTGTTTACACTCAAGTATAGTCTTGTCAAGATGATTCATCAACACAAAGCTCGTATAGTTGCTCATGGGTTCTCCCGTACTTACGAGATTGACTATAAGAGACCTTCTCCCTTGTGCTTTGCCTTAACTCAATACGTATGATTCTCTCTTTGGTAGTGAATCAAGGGTGGTCTCTTCATCAACTCGATGTGTCCAATGCCTTTCTCTATGATGATCTTACTGAACGTGTCTTTATGGAGCAACCACTTGGGTATACGATTCGAGGGGAGACTACCCAATTATGTCATCTCCATTGTGCTATCTATGGTTTGAAGCATAGCCCACGTGCATGGTTTGCAAAATTCAGTCAGCTTATCCTATCTCAACGATTGACTCCTTGTGAAGTGGACCCTATTGTCTTTCAAACCTCTACTTATGCGAGATGCATCATACTGGTTGTATATGTTGATGATATCCTCGTCACTAGGAGTGACATTGCTGGCATTACTTGAGTCAAGGATTATTTACATCGTATCTTACTATTTGGGATCTAGGCAATCTGACGTGAGCGAAACCCCTCGTCCCTTGGGAGGTAAAAGAAGAAAAAAGGAAAGGAAGAAAAAGAAGAGAATAAGTTGGGCATTGAGTTTGCTTATAAGCCAGGAAGTTAGTTCTTAACCAACATAAATATATGCTAGATATACTTACGAAGGTCAAACTTCTAGGGTGTAATCCATGCGCATTGTCCATTGATAGTAGGCCTAAATTTTGGGACTCTGACAAAACGAGACCGTGAGGTCATTGGAAACACACGATCACAAATAAAAAATAAATCAAAACTCACCATTTTATGAAATTAACACAAATTAAGAAGCATAGTGGTGAGTAAGGGTCAAATCTAAGGAGAAATAAGGGGATTTTGAGATATCTATTGAAATTAGATCAAATCGGATGATGAAATCTAGTGAGAAATTAGGAAAATTGATATTTTTTAAAAGAAGACTTGAAGACGAATCCAAGAATCAAAAATCATGAAATTTGGATCAAGATTCACAGAGAAATCATCAAGTGAATGAGATAGAAATTTCTAAAATTGAAAATCATGAAAAATCAAAATTGAAGTTAACTAAAATTACGATTCGAAATTGAAATCTAAAGCCATACGAAGAAAGATTAGGATGAAAGTTGATTTCCAACCCAAGATTGCGCATGAATTGATCCAATTACTCATTGGATCAAAGGCTTTTCATTCCCAAATTTAAAAATGATCGTTGATGTTCAAGAGTCGATTTCTTCATATTTTCTTAAAGAAATCTCACTTTCAAGCACTCTGTGAACGTGGAAATTGATCTAGAAGCAATTGCAAGTAACAGATTTAAGGGATTTGGTGTCTAGACAGTTCGATTTAAAGGATTTGGTGTTTATCTATCATTTTATGAAAAATTTATTATAATCTCAAAATATATTAATTTAGAGTTAATTATGATGAATTAAAGATCAATAATTTCATAACCCATCTTTATTTGAGATTATAATTAGTTTTAAAGTTAAATAATAAGAGAAATTATTAAAATAATTTGACTTTTTAGAATGATAGATAATTTAATTTCTGATCAAACGAAAGAAATTTGGATTAATTTGGAGTTATATTATGAAAGTTATGAATTTTCTAATTTTTAGGGATTTTTCAAGATTTTTTCTGAATTTTTTTGAAATTTTAATAACATTTTTGGGAGTTTTCAGAATAAAAAATAAATTTTTCCAATTAAAAATCAATTATTATGATTATTATTAGCGCGCAGTTGATGTGGCGCAATCTGGAGTGTCGGATCAATCACGATGGATGATCAAAGGGGAGATCTGACGTGGCGCAACGTGCGACGTCAGATTGCGCGATTAAATCACGATCGTTGATCTTCACTTACAGGCGTGGGGTACGTGGCGTGATATGATTCATCGGGTGAGATTAGAACTGATGAAAAACACATCTGAGCATCCTATGAAGATCCAAAGGCGAGCGTTTCATGCATTATTTATAATGCACGTGATGTGGCATCATCTTGGCGGTCCATCGACGATCCAATGGCCATTACTTAATTGTAATGATTCACATCTGATGTGTTTCATCAGAGTCGTTGATCATGGATTAATTGATGATCGAATGGTTACACCCAAATTAGCCTATAAATTGAGATATTCTTCGCCGATATAAAGCATTCAAGGGCAATTTCGACTTAATCGAACTCTTTAGACACCAAATCTCTAGAATATCTTGCTCCTAATCGCTTGTAGACTCATTTCCGCACCCACGGAGTGCTTGAGAGAGAGATTTTGACGATCGACGAGGAAGAAATCAAAGCTTGAACTTCACGATAATGTTTTTCCAAATTTTGATAAATAGCCTCAATTCCAGCGAGTAATTGGATCAATTTGAGTGAAATCTTGGGTTAGGGATTGTGTTTCATCCTAATCTATCTTTGTATAGCCTTAGATTTTCTTTTAGAATCATAATTTGAGTCAATTTTATTCTTAATTTCGGTTTTTTGCGATTTTAATTTTCAGAAATTTCTCTTCCGTTCATTTGATGATTTCTCTACGAAATCAAATCCAAATTCAGTGATTTTTGATTCCGTGGATTAGTCTTCGAATCCTCTTTCCAAAAATATCGAATTGCCTAATTTCTATCACCATTTTGTCTTGCGATTTGAACAAATTCAAAGAAATCATCAGAAATTATCTTTATTCCCTGTGAATTGGACCATAACTTACCAATATCCCCTCAATTCATGATTTAATCTTAAAATTGGTTGGATATTAGTTTTGACTCTTGACCATGTGTTTTCAATGACCTCGTGGTCTCAACTCATCAATTTCCACCTAGTGGGGACATCTATAGTTAAATAAGTCTTTATGTGACACTTTATACCTCTCACATAATTCCTTGTATTGATGAATTCTTTGTGGTGTACTATTGGCCGTAAGAACAAGTTTTCGAAGCCGACGAAGAATTTCTCCAAATGGTCTTTGTGATGTAACTTCCACTTTAACTTCTTCACACTCTTCATCATCCTCACTTTTTAAACATAATAAACTCAACGATTAATTACCCAATTCCTTCAAGCCTCCTTGAATAGCTAGGTTGAGAACATGGGCCATAAATGGCACATGGAATTGCCTGGTAAATGTCGATCCACTTTCACTCATTTTCCAAGCTTACAACCATTGTCTTGCTAATACTAGCAGTATCTGTTGTGATAGCAAAAACCTATCAAAAAAATTAAATTCATGTTTATTAATTTAAGATTGAAAATAAAAAAATGGTAATATGTTACTTACCTTTGGAGTGAGATCATACTCTTCCAACACACGATGCACCACCTTAGCCAAAATTGTACTTTGATGTGATACACCCAAATTCTCAACAGCGAGCACTTGTTCATGAAGTCTCCACATATCATCAATCCAAGGTATTGTGATCCTACGTATTGCCACATTGTTTGTGGTTTTCCAAGTGTCTATTGTAAGGGACACCCTTTCAATTGGTTGAAGTAATTCTCTTACCTTATCCCTTTCATCTTCAAATAGGTTCTCTATCCCTCGTCCTCCGGAATGGCGGCTAGGAATCCCTGTGTCGCCTTGTACTAAGTAGTTGCAAAACTTTTTAAATTGAAGATGATAAAGTAGCTTAAAAGGTGTATTTGTCTTAACAATTAAATCTATGCACTCTTTCTTTGTCTGCTCTAAATTCCTACCTGAAAATTTAGATGTCTTTGAGAAATAGTTTGTTAAACTATTAGGAGCATTTGATGGCCTTAGTTGCTTATAAATCTCAACATGAAATCTTTCCAAGTGATTCCATAACTTGATTGTGCTACCGCTTCTGTCCCTCTTCACTTTTATCTCTTTCAATGGGGTGGCTACCTTACAATTTTGCAAAGATAATCATCGTTTGTGATCTATATAAAATGTACTAAGACTGGTGAGGCTTTTCTTCGTTGAGAAGAGCTTGAAGTAGTAGCAATTTTAGAAACAAATGTGGATGCATTGCTTGATTCAATCTAAAAGAAAAAAAATTATATTAGTAAGGTAAAATCACATATTTTTAGAGATCAATATAAAATAAAATATACTTCATCTCCAATTGATTCCATTTATGGCAATCTAAAACATAAGTTAAAAATTAGATTTAAAAGGAAAAAAATAATTATAAACTAATGTGGGCCATCCATAATGGATATCTATATAATTCATATCAATATAATGAAACTATAATATCAAAACCATAATAAAAATAAAAATTCAAATGATATTTAATACTTAGGTATTGAAACTTGAGAACTAGCTCTCTAGACATCTCACGTTTGTAAAGAATTAGGAAAACATTTGAGTAGATGATAGAATATTTTAAGAGGTAGAATGAATCCAAAATATTAAATTAGAGAGATAGAGTTGCCCACTTTCTCTCCCCCATGTCTTATTAGAGAGATAGAGTGCAAGAAGGGGCATACAAATTTTTTTTGGGAGGGAGGGGAGATAGAGAAAAAGAGAGAGATCAGCAGAGATATTGAGAAAGACATATGAGATTGAGAGAAGATAGAATTGATCAATAGAGACATCAAAGGAGTCTTATAGATAGTGGGGCAGAGTTAGTTAAAAAAAGAGGGAAGAGAAGAATAAAAAGAAGATAGAGGTAGAAAGGTAAGGAGAGTGAAAAAGTGGAAGATTGAAAGAGAAAAATAAGATAGAGATCGAAAGATAGGGAATGTGAGCAAGTCAAAGAGTGACATGATTAAATAGATGATAGAAATAAAAAGATAGGAGGACAGAGTCAAATAAAGATAAGATAAGGAATGAAGAGATTGATGGGGGAGATAGAGAGACAGAATTAGAGAAGAGCAAGATCTGAATATGAATATTGAGAGTAGATGTTGTAAAGCAGTAGATTTAGAGGGAGAGTGAGAAAGATACATTGATAAGAGAGATTGACCGCGAGGTCGTTGAAGACACATGGTCTCGCATCAAAATAAAGTCCAAACTTACCAATTTTATGAAATTAATTTGAATTGAGGGGGTATAATGGTAAATATGGGTCGAATCCACAGGGAATTAGGGAAATTCTTGATGATCTCTTTGAATTTGATCAAATCAGACGATGAATTGGTGATAGAAATTGGGGAAAATGGTATTTTATGAAAGAGGACTTGAAGACGAATCCACATCAAATCAAAAATCAATGAATTTGACTTTGATTTCACGAAGAAATTAAAGATTAAAGAGAAGGGTATTTTTTCAAAAATCGTAAGAACAAAAATACCAAAATTAAAACTTAAATTGAACTAAATTACGATTCTAAAATGAAATTAAACACTAAACAAAGATTAATTTGAAAAAAACATAATCCCTAACCCACAATTGCGATCAAATTGATCCAGTTAATCACATAAATCAAGGCTATTCATCAAAATCTGAAAATCGCAATTCGTGGAGTTCAAGCGTCGATTTCTTCCTCGTCGATCGTCAAAGTCTTGATCTTAAGCACTCCTCGGACGCGGAAATGAGTCTCGAAGAGATTAGGATCAAGAGATTTAAGAGATGAGGTGTCTAAACAGTTCGATTTACTCAAATTGCTCTCGAATGCTTTACAATGTTAAAGTACATTTCAATTTATAGGCAATTTGGGCGTAACCGTCCGATCAAACGTATCAACGGCTCTTATGAAACGCATCAATGCGAATCGTTACCATTAAGTCATGGCCATTGGATTGCGATTGGACGCATCAGATGAAGCCATGTCGCATGCAGTATAAAACGCATCAGAAACGCACGCCGTTGGATCGCAATTGGATGCATTAGATGCGTTTTCCGCTGATTTAATCTCGACCGTTATAAGTCTTCACAATCAACGGTCGATATTAAGATGCATCCGTTGGGCCCGATTTCGCCACGTACCCCCCTTACTTAAGTGAAGATCAATGGTTGAGATTTCACGCGCGATCGGACGTTACACGATGCGCCACATTGCATCGCATTCCTGATCATCGATCGCAATCGATCAGACGCTCCATATCGCGCCACATCACACTACGTGCTTTAAATAATCTGAAAATTTTGATTTTAAATTAGAAAAACAATTTTTAATTCCAGAAAATCCTTATAAATGTATTAAAAATTCAGAAAAATTTCAGAAAAAATCTGAAAAATCCCTAAAAATTAGAAAATTCATAACTTTCAAAATATAATTCCAAATTAATCCAAGTTTCATTTCATTTGATCCGAAATTTAATTATATATAATTCTAAAAAGTCAGATTTATTAAATAACAAGAGATTTTAATTTCTATTTCAAAAATACATTCATTTGTTTAAGATTTAAATCTTTAGAAAATACGATGAATGTATAAAGATGTTTTCTCTTATTATTTAACTTTAAAAACTACTTATAATCTCAAGTAAAGATGGGTTATGAAATTATTAATCTTCAATTCATCCTATTTAACCCTAAATTAAAGTATTTTGATATTATAATGGCTTTTTCATAGAATGATAGATAAATACTCATAAATATGATAACATGCCTAGGAGTGAAATCTTTTATGCCTTAATATTCATTAAGAATAATGTATTATCATGTCTAATTAGCATGTTATCATACCGCCCAACTTGTTAGCATGATGATTAGCATGTATTATCATGACAAGAGACCGTGTGCTTTCAATGACCTCGCGGTCTTGTTCCATCAAATGGCATCGTTGCCGGGGAATAAAGGTAAATTTTTGATCAATTTAGTCAATTTTAACTTGGTCAACGCAGATTTTTCTTTTGATTTCTTGAAATTCACGCAAATCAGTCGTACACCGAGTGATCCAAAGCAGAAATTCATCATCGAGGTCCTCAATTCGATAAGATTTAGTGATTTTGCCCCTTTTCTAAGCATCATGGGCGATCATTTCTTTGAATTCGCGTTAAGAATGCTTCATTATCATGGATATTGACATTCTGGTATGATCGACGTGAATTTTTGATAATTTTATGTGTATTTATAATTATATCCATCTGAATATCCGATCCACCATTCCATGAGACGGTAGACGACCTGGAGATTACAGAATAATCTCCTTTAACGATCTTTTTTAACGATCCTCGCAATCTCCTGACATTACTGAGACCACTTCCACCGTAGAACCATTAGACCCCATAGAAATGGCCCAAAATGATGAGGGAAATGCAAAGAAACACCTTAGTGGCTACGCTAGGCCCGTCCTCCAGAGACTAGTTATGAGAATTCATGCACCCCTAAATAGAGGGGCAAATTTTAGAATAGATTCCCATGTTATGAGTATGCTTCCTATCTTCCATGGTAAACCTTTCAAAGATCCTTATAGACACGTAGACGAGCTTTATCAAGTTTGTGAAATTAATCATCTTCATAATGTCCCTGCCGACAAGATGAAAATGAAACTCTTTCTTGCTACCCTTAGAGACCGAGCCAAGGATTGGTTCTTAAAATTGGGGAAAGAATTTACTAGTTGGACCGAGATGGAGGAAGAATTTATAAGAAAATACTATTTCGTAGGGAAAACTACCTTTGTCCGGAAAGCCATCCATGAGTTTACCCAAGGCACGAGTGAAACTTTCCACGAGGCCTGGGAGCAACTTAGAGACCTTACTAGGGATTGTCCACACTATGGAGTGTCTAACCATGAATTAATGCAAATATTTTATGATGGGCTAGGCCTGCAAGATAGATATCCTTTAGATGCAGCAGGTGGTGGCACCTTCATGAGCAAATATGAAGATGACGCAATGGAACTCATCATGACGATGGCGGAGAATAGCCACCACAACGCACCCAAACCATTCGGAAGAGGTGCAATACCGAAAGGAAAATTAATCGACACCAAATATGCAGAAACGGGGATGCTCCTCGAGAGTATCGACAAAATGGAGGAAGTCCAGAATTTATAACTGGACTAACTCAATATCCGCAACAGTTTCCGAAGGACTCCCCCCGTCTCACTTCAAGAGGCATCGCCGTGTGCTCATTTGCTCAAGATTCGATTACATCGAATTAAATTTCCTCGTGATGGCTGACGAGACTAATTCGTATGGTCGTTGAATGCACACAACTTAGGGTCAAAACAAAGTCCTAATCTTACCAATTTATGATTAATCAAAGTAATTAATTAGTATAATGGTAATTAAGGGTCGAATCCAGGGAGAATTAGGGAAATTTGAGAGATATCTTTGAAATTCAGTCAAATCGGACAACGAATTGAGATTAGAAATTGGGCGTTTTAGTATATTAAGAAAGATACCTCAATTTCGAATCCACGGAATCAAAAATCAGGTGATTTAGATAAGAATTCAAAGAGAAATCGAAATTTGAAGTTTAGAGAGAAATTCGTTTCGAAAAACGATTAAAAACCAAAAATTAAACTAAATTAAACTAAATCTACGATGCTAAAATGAAAATTAACGTTAAATGATGAAAGATTAAGAGGAAATCACTCAACCTAACCCAAATTGGCCTTTGAAATGATCCAATTAATGGCCGGATGCAACGCTTTTCATTCCGAATTTTCGAAGACGAATATTGATGTTCTAGATGTAAATTCTTCCTTCTCTTTCGATCGAAATTGAAATTGACACATTAAAATGGAGCGGAAATGAGTTGCGATTACACTGAAACAAACGACACACAATTTGATTTTGTAAACAAGGAGAATGTGGAGAATGATCGCGGGCATGTTCTTTGTCGCGAAGAACAGTTTTTAAAGAAAGGAAAATGATCTTCAACCGTCGGATTCAGGAGTTCATCGCGATCAACGGTCGTGATGATCCATTGTTTCACGAATCGTTGCCTTCAAACGTCATTCGTTCGATCGCTGATGGAAGGTAGGGATTCGTCCACGTCTTTAAGTGAAAGGATGTGTCGTTTTGTGACCATCCGTTGGATTTTAATCGTGCGATCGTGATTAATCTGAGGCTCGTTGAATATCGACCGTTATAATTATCACAATCAACGGCTAGAGATGTTTTAACTTAAAGCTTCTTTTACCCACGTGCTTTGATCGGAGATCAGGTGGACCTTGTGTCCATCGCGTTGACGCACGCGATTCGTGGCTCATATGATCCAACGCCTCTCGTCGCGCCACGCGTCCTGCACAGATTGATTCAATGTGATTTTAGTCCCACACGGAATAAATTGCGGAAAATGACGCGTATATAATGTACGCGATTTAATGAGGTTAATAAAATGTCTTTCCAATATTTGGAAGACCTATGTACATTATTATAAAAAATATATAGTTAATATAAATAACGTCCTCGTGTCACATCAGTGCCACGTAGGCGATTTTTAATTTATTTTAAATGATAAAAATTGAAATAAAAATCAAATAAATTCTGAAAAATTCTAGAAAAATTCCTAAAAATTGTAAATTCATAACTTTCAAAATTAACTTCAAATTAATTCAAATTTGTTTTGTTGGATTCAGAATTGAATAATCTATCATTATAAATCAGATATTTGGATATCAAACGAGCAAATCATGACGAGAGACTTGAAGACAAGGGCGGGACGGGTTGGTCTACGGGAGAGAGTTGTTTGGGTCACCCAAACCCTACCCTTAAGGTCCTTGTATAGAGTTAGGCATGTTTTATGAAAGCTCAATTCAATAATATATTGACCTAGTCATCTGAAAAGCTTTTGTGTGTGACCCTTTAGGCCCAAATAGGCTAGATAACTCTTTTTTGGCCCATCCAATCAACTAATCATGGATCTACTTAACCCGTCGATAGCATTAGGTGCCTAGAGAATGTTGGAAAGTCAAATTATTAAAATAATAAGAGAATTAATTTATATTAATTTTTTACATTTATGTATTATATAAAATAAATTTATATAAACAATAAATGTAAATAAAAGTCTTTTCTCTTATATTTTCATCTTTAAAACATGATTATGATCATAAATATAATTAGGATTAAATATTATAATGTTTAATTATGCATAATAACCCATAATTTGATATATTTTAAGATCATAACATGAATTTTCACAAAATGATAGAAATATGCTTAAAAGATGATAACATGCATATATTTGTAATGATTAATGCATTAATTTGCATTAATAACTATGTAATTACATGCATAATTAGCATGTTATCATTGGCGATCCAAGGGCAGGGCATGTATAGACAAGGTTCATTGGGAGGGCCGACTCAACAGGGAAGACCTAATTATCCAAGTACATACCCTAACTATCATAATCCCCTTGTTTTTAATAATCCTTCACAAAATGCAGGATTTAAAAGGAACGATGATTAACCCTATCCTCCAGCATACGATGGTTAGCAATAACAACAACCCTACGCAAATCAAACGCAATTGTCGTTCGTCCCGCTGATGCAATCGCAAGCTTACACACATGCCCCATGCCAGACCATGCCGGCATCCGATCTGATCCTCGGCGCGATCTAAGAATTTATAGAGGAAATGACGTGGATGAACTCAGGCGTGGATGAAATACACGACTTCGTCAAGATAAAAGTCCAATCGATGACCAATAAGAAGGGTAAGCAAGTAACTTTTACTTACCAATTACCCTCACAGCCACAGCTAAACCTGAGGAATCAAGGGGCCTCGTCGAGCTACCCTCACAGGCCACAACTTAGTGAAATGGTGAGTTCCATTATGATGAATTCCCTACCGATTAAAAAGAGAGATTCGGGAGCACCCATGATAATGAGTGAAATAGGAGGAATGTCCTTTACTAGATCCTTACTAGATACAGGAGCTAGTATTAACATCCTCCCTAAAGATGTATTTGACCGTCATCATGTATGGGAGTTGCAACCTTTCCTAGTAGAGTTATGCTTAGCAGATGGATCGCTAAAAAAACCACATGGACTAGTAGAAGATGTCATCATGAGGATAGAAGATTGCTATTTCCTGTAGATTTCCTAGTTGTCGATATGAAAATGGGGAGCTTAACCAAGCCCCGATCATCTTAGGAAGACCCTTCCTAGCTACCGCGAAAGCCGTCACAAATTTGGGGAAAGGAGAAGTAATTCTCAAGGTGAGAGAGCACACCGTGAAGGTTGAAATCAACAAGCTAATGAAATACCCTTTGATAAGCATAAAAATGTGGTCGTTGAATGCACAAATTTACGTATAAAAAAAATTTATACTCAAATCTTCAAATCTAATTTTCAAATTAGAACAGTGGCAAGTCGAGGTTGAATCCACAAATAGGAAGGTTAAGAGATTGAAATCAGAAGATTATTTTTGGTATTTTTAGATTTAGAAAGCAGAAATGGACGGTGAAAGGACGAAAATGAGCACGGAGATGAAACGGACTGAACAAGTGCTTCCAAACTCCTTGCGAAGGTTGAAAACCCTTCATTGATGGTGGAAATGTTGTTTTAGGGTTTGTAAATGTGGAAATGAGGATGAAAAGATGAGGAAAATGAAAGAAATGGATAGAAGATGAGCCTAATATAAAGATTCATGATGAAAACACAATCCATTGATGCTCCCTAATCAGAACATACCTTCGAGAGTAGTATATTTTGCCCAGACTTGACGTATTCCATCCAACACGAAAAATGAACAGAAGGAAGAAACTCATTGAGAATGATGTTCAACACATGAAAAATGATCCGTCGTTGCTTTCTTTCCTTCTGGCTTGCCTATGCTAGAAGCAAAAAACAAAACATTCATGACCATAAATTTTTCGTCTCAAAAATTAAATCAGCCCTAGAAGATTTGTGGAGCTTGAAATGATGATCATGCCCATGAAATTTCAGCCCTTAACTTGATTGGGATCATGATATATAGCCATTTTAATTTAGAGCATTTTTGGTCATTGATCTGGCCTTCTCTCTCCTCAGATCGCACCGGTCAACCTTCTCCCATTGGTCAAACTACGTACTAAGTCACACTCTAAAAAAAATTAAATCCTTTCACTCTCTCTCCTCTATTTTCTACACTCTATTCTCTCTTCTCTCCTTTCTCTCTCTCCGATGGCAGAAAATAGCAGACGAAGAGGAAGAGAAAAGATCGTGCGTGACAAGTTTTCATCGCGAAACTGGGATGAGGTGAAAGAGATGGAAGAGGAGATGGAGAGAGAGAAGAGGAAGAGAAGAGAGGAAGAGAGGGAGAAGAGAAAAGGATAGGGAGGAGAAATCTCTTCTCACGATGGAAAATTTTCCGTTGTGAGAAGGGAATCTCGCGCGTGCGCGAGACAGAGAGAGAAACTCTGGAGGAGAGAAAATCTCCCTCTCTCCCTTCGGCGCGCACGCGTGCGCGAGGAAGAGAATGAGAGAGGGAAAAGGAGAGAATGCGAGAGAGGAAACGAGAAGTGGAGAGAGAGAAGAAGAGTAGGAGAAGAAGAGAGCGAGAGGGAAGAGGAGACGAAGATGAAGAGTGGGAAGAGAATGAGAGAAAGAGAGCGTGGGAGAGAGGAGAAGAGCGTAGAAGAGAGAAAATCTCCCTCTCTCCCTTCCGCGTGCACGCGTTTGCGAGGAAGAGAAGGAGAGAGTAAAAAGGAGAGAAATCTCCTTCTATCCCTCACGCGTGCGAGCGCACATGAGTGGGAGAGAGAGTGGGAGGCTTTCCACCTCGCGACGGAATTTCTGTCACGAGAGAGAGAGCGAGGGGAAGAGAAGAAATGGAGGAAGAAGAGAATGAGGAAGAAGAGAGAGAGAGATAAAAGAACTCCTCTCGCGACGTAAATAATTTCCATCGCGAGAGAGATTGTGTGCACATGCATGTACGCAAATGAGAGAAAAAGGGAGAAATGAAGAGGGAAGAGAAATGAAAGGGAAAGAAGGAGAAGGAGAGAGGACGTCCTCCTTGCGGTTGCCAGGCGATGGAAGCAATTTTTGTCACGAGGAGACGCAAGGAGGGAGAGAGGGAGGTGGAGGAGGAAGAAATTTCCTCCTCCGCCTCCCTCATGTTGGAATTCTTTCCACGATCACTCTATCTCTCAAACAAACACTCAACACTATTTCACTCTCCCGAAAATGCCGAACCTCAGATTTCACGCAAGGACGAAATAAAAGTAGAAGAATGCTTGAGACAATTACTCCTTCTATCTTTCTGGAATAGAAACTTTTCATCATACAAACTACGATAAGCATACTGCTATATATAGAAAACTAACCATAGACCGTGCCATTCCACGATCCAGACCTGACGCAATTGTGCCTATCAGACGTCTTTGTGGAAAGTAGAAATCCACCCAGGTCGCGTAAGACGTGGTGGTTAATCAAATTGAAGATCAGTGAGCCATTATCTCCATGTATGTTGCTCTCCAAACGTTGCAAGTCTGCCACGCCAAGAGATAGATGCAACACCTCCTACTCGTGCACATGCGTGTGGAGAGGAGCGAGTCTCGCAATGGGAAACTTCCCGTCACGAGACAGAGAGAGAGATTCGCTGGAGACAGAAGAGAAGGGGAGAACGAGAGAAAAGAGAGAGAGAGAGAGAGAGAGAGAGAGAGAGAGGGAGAGAGAAAGAGGGAGGGAGTGAGAACGATTCTCTCTCCTCTCTTTTCCTTTTCTTTTTTCTATTTCCCTTTCATTTAATATTTTATTTTCTGTAAAAAGAAATTCATTTTTAAGGATTTTAATTTCTAAATATTATCAAAAAGATTCTAGAAAAAAATCCAGAAAAAATGTTGAAATGTAATGTTATATTCTTGATGAATTTTGGTCATTAAAATACCTTTTAAAATCAAGAATAAAATGCATGATATCTTTTAAAACATAAAATTTGTCAATTTAATCATTTTAAATAATGATAACATGCATTTATGATTATATTTCAAAGAATAAATGCATAAAATGCATGATATTAATGCATGAAATCGCATGTTATCACCCTTCACGAGCTTTCAAGGACTTTGGAAGCCATCAACTTCACTGACGACCAGGATATAGACGCATGCGTAGAGGAAGTAATGATGATCGACAAGGAAGCAAGATTCAAAGAGCTACCAATGGACGAACCTACCTTGCAGCTCAAGAAACTTCCATCTACACTCAAGTATGCCTTCCTTGATGAAGAGAAAGCAAAGCCGGTGATTATTTCATCCAAGCTTGATATTAAGCAGGAAAAAGAATTACTAGATGTATTAAATTGACAAAAATGCAATCCAGTGAGCGCGTAAGGCGGAATGAAGACACAATCGATTGGACCCTGACGGACCTCAAGGGGTTGGACTCCTCACTATGCACTCATCGGATCTTCCTAGAGGATGAGTCAAGACCCGTCAGGGAAGCCCATAGACGACTCAACTCGAAGGTATGAGAAGCCATGGAAGAAGAAATGATGTAGGATATTTTATAAAGATAATGATCAAGAGAAGATGAATATGAGTAGAGATGAATATGATGATAGTGAGTGTGTTTTGTATGGAAGTTGTATTAGTATATTAATTTCTAATTAAATCCTACAATCTAAGTGAGGACCTAAGAAGTGATATCACTAAGGGAATAAAGTAGAAATCAGATGAGATATTGTAGAAGGATAATGGAGACATAAGAGAAGGATAATGATGATAAAATTTAACGATGAGTAGAGAAGAGAAATAGAGAATAGATGATACGTATTGTTTAATAAATAAGGAGGACTGTATGAAAATAATATAATGAGGAGAGTATTAGGATTCATAAGAAACTGGATTAAGATTTCATTATATCAGTGAATATGATTGGGAAAATGGTGGCGTACGACCCCCGTCGCCACCAAGGCATGACACTACGGCGCCGGTGGAGCCGACACCTACGCGCGTCCAGCCCCCTCGACAGGCGAAGACGAAGGATCCCGAGTTTCACTGCACCAAGTGAGACCCTCTTCTCGCCACGAGCTCGCGCGCGTGGAGCTATCTTTTCCGTTTTCTATTTTATTATGACTTTATTTAGCCCGCACGTGTTTAAGCGGGCCTTTGCATGTTTCTCTCTCTCTCTTTAGGCCTTTGGGTGGGTTTCCCTTTGTTTCGGGACCCTAGCCTAAGGCCCTTTCCCTTTTGTGAACCTTTTATTCTATTTCTATGAGTATGGGTGTGGGTTGTGGGCCTCAAGTGGGCCCTTTCCCCTCTTGGCCCGCCAAGGGCTCTATAAGAGGGGAAGGGACCCCCCACAAACCCTAGCGCGTCATTTGAGAAAAGAAGGAATCATCCTCTCAAGTGGCATGCTCAAGGAAGGTTAGGGAAGGAGTCCAACCGCCGACGCCGCCGCCGCGCCGCCGCACCGATCGTCGCCGCGCCGCCGCCGCCTCCCGCCGCCACCCCTTGCTCCCTAGCCCGGCCGCTTCACGCCGCCGCCACTGCCGCCGCCAAGCCGCCGTGCAGCCGCCGCAGAGACCGCCGCCGCCATCTAGCCATGTGCGCCGCCGCCGCCCGCTGACCCTCCGTCGCCGCCACCGCCGCCCACGGCCGCCGCCGCCGCCGCGCCAAGCCGCGCCGCTGCTTTGCTGATGCCCAGCGCTGCCGCCGCCGAACCAAGCCACCGTCGCCGCCGAAACCGCCGCCGCTGCCGCCTCGCCGCCGCACGCCGCGGCCGCCTCTCGCCAGCGATCGCCGCCGTTCCGCCGCCACTGGCCGTGCAAGCCGCGGAAACAGGAAGAGGACGGCCGATTCCCCGCTGAGCCGACTCAGCGGGAATCGTCCCCCCCCTCCTTCACTCTACCGGTCCGAGTCACCTGGCTCACCCCGGACCGCACCAGAGCCGGTCCGAGCCAACCCGAACCGGCCCGGACCGCACCTGACCTGGTCAGGCCGCCCCAGACCGACCCAGCCAGGCCAGCCCAGACGCCCCAGGCTGGATCCGGCCCCAACCCGGTCCAGACCGGCCCGAACCCGACCGGTCCAGACCGCCAGGGCCGCCTGCACGCCCAAACGACCTGCACCGGTCGGTAACCGGCCCAGCACCGCCTGCATCGAGCGACCGCGCCCGAAGCCGGCCCTAGCACCGCCCGAACCGGCCCAGGGACGCCGCCTCCCGCCTTCACCGTGTTCGCTGCGACTGTTCGGCTCATTGCGACTCGTCATCGCCCAGCCCCGCGCCGACCAGCTCCTCCGTGCTCCCTCGCCGGCTCGCCCCCGGCTTCAGACATGCCGCTGCCGCGCTCGACGACCTCCCTCGCCCCAGACCGACTCGGGCTCGCGCCCGCAGTTAGGCATTCATCCCCTTTCTCTTACTTTGAAGTTAGTATATTTCCTTCAGTACTTCCCGCACTTGTCTCCACTGCCCTCGGACCTAGTTAGGCTGAGTGACGTCAGGGTAAGGGATTGGGATCGTGGATCCGGCCGCCGGGTTGACGATCAAGCTCCCCCGAGCGACCCGAGGCTGCTCTCTCTCCTGCACCGACGGACCTGGGAGGGTTCCCGCTCCATCCTACTCGGCGTACCCCAGGAGCGCTGTGACGACGCGCCGGAAGGTTGACTGCTTGAGGAGATCTTAGCCATTACATCATTTAGAACACGTAGATCATCCCAGCCATAGTTCCCCTTTAGAGGATATTAGCGCCGGACCGCTTCACCCCGTCGGTCCTGCATCAGAAAAGAAGTAGCAGAGATGAGTGCACGGATAATGAGTGTGAGTGAAAAGAAAGTGGAGATATCGGTGAAGATAATGAATAAGGGAGTGGATACAAAGAGAAGAGAGTGGGATAGGATGGACTTTTTGGGTGAAGAGAGGAGAATAGAAAAGACTGTGGAAATAATAGAAGAGAGGTATGGATTTAAGAGTATTGATAACATGCAAAATTGAGCAAGAAAACATGCTCATCCTTGTGATAATATAGTTAAAAGAGTCAATATCATTTATGTTTGTTGCATGTTATCATATGATTTTGCCAAAATGAACATCCTTTAGATAAATGAAGAAAAAAGATTTTTTTACGAGCATTAAGAGAGTTTTTAAATGTGCTGAATTCTCTGTTTTTTTAACTCTTTAAATGCTAAAACAAACTTCTTTAAATTCTGTAATTTTTGTTCAATAAGGAAGGTTTTTTTAACTAAAGCCCTTAATGGGCTCGTCCGATTTAATGGGCTTCTTAGTGTATGGGCAGGATGTGTATGGAGAAAACCTCAACGAATAGCAAGTAGAAGCACGATGCTGCGTGTAATGCGAAACATACAGAGGAACAAAGCGCATGTACTTGGCGCTTTTCACGGAATTGCAACACCGCCAGTGGCGATTAGCTCAATTACCTGCAAGACGAGATTGAAGCACACCGAGAGTGCAAAGCAAAAAAACATCAAGGACCTAACTAACCTGCATAACCTTGAAGCTCGGGTTAATTAGGTTAAAAAGGGGGAAGCGGGGAAGAGAGCCTCGTTCTTGATTTCCCGTCGAAGAGTGAGCTTGGCCAGGAGGACACAGCTGGGAGGAAGAGCCAAAATTCATGCTAAGAGCTGTTTGAAGTGAAGATCGCATACTTTTCTGGGAGATCGGCCTTATTTCGGAATCTCGAAGCACAATTAAGAGACGTTTTCTTTTCTTAGTTCTTTTCGGAATGATGATTTCAATTGCTTCAGTTTGTTTTCATATTCAGTAATTAGTTTTTCCTTTTTTTTACTGTTTTCGGTATGAATGTTGTAGTATTTTAGAAAGACTAAAGATTTTAGTCATTTCATATCTCCTGAAGTGAACCGTTTTTGTCTTTCTCTTTCTTTTATTCGTCGTGAATTAGCTTCTAATTGGCATTAAATCAGGATTTATTAGGAGAACGTATTGCGTTATTTTTCTGATAAACTTCTCTTCTCATTAAATTTGACTCAGTCGATAGTTGTAAGAGAATTTTCTGAGCGTAAGTAGCAGATTTAGTTGAATTTTCAGTTGAATTGTTTAGAAAACATTTTAAAATGTAAAAAAATTAGATATAAATTCTCCTTAATTTTGTTTCTTTCTTTTAGATAACAGAGAGCTTATAAGAGTTGATACAGTAAATGTAGGTGAGTGAAATTGGAATAATCGATTTCTTGAAGACCTATATACTTAGGAAGAATAATAAAAATCATAAAGATAAAATAGAAGAATAAAGTGCAGATTATAGGATTAAAAAAAATAAGAACAGTAAAGAGAAGACGATACAATAAGAGAAGAAAAAAACTGATATTAGTAGTTATAGTTAGACAAAAAACTCTCTCAAAAGGAGGAGAAAAGAATAGCAATATTCAGTTTAATTTAGTCTTCTTAGTTATCTACCTCAAGATTGACTAAAAATAAGAAAATAAAAAACCTATAGATTAGAATAACAGATTTTTCTTTAGGTATGCTGAAAGAATAAAAGAAAAGAGAGGAAAAGAGGAATTAATATTGCCTCCCTTGGATTCGACCCCTTACTTAGCTGTACTTTTGGTAGATACAGGTTAAGGGAAAAATATTTTGGAAGAAAATATTATTGCATAAGTCCAATTAGACTATCACAATGACATAAAAACTATACATTATGTGGACTTATCAAGTATTCAGTTATCATAAATATAAGAGACAAGAATATTTAATGGAAGTCTCAGAAAACAGTCTCGCAACGGAACATAGGTGGGATTCGGAAGTCAACGTTGGACTTAGATGTGAGATCCGAACTATTTCACGGGAGGGAGGACGAGGATGAGTACCTTGTTTGGATGCGAAGTCGATGCTCTCGAAATCACCAAACGGATTACGACTTCCCCGGATGAATCTTTCTTTGAAGTGGGTGAAAGAGGACAGAGCAAGAGGGAGAAAGGGAAAGGGAGGTAGAAATTCGGAGAGGAGGATTACGAGAGAGGCACTAGAACACACAAACATATAACTTCCAAAGGAAGAGCTTCATTTGAAATAACAACTTCTTCTTTTCGTCGCATACAAATTCTATTTTATAGAAATGAAAGACATGAAGTTTTGGTGAGAAGTTGCTTCGCGGCGGTTCATTTCTTTGACTCGATTTGGCATCTTTTGACTTTCATCAGGGTGGGAGGATGAGACGAAAAAAATGATCTTTCGATGACGTTCCGTCGTCGGGTTATGGTGACGTGGAGGTAATTAGAAATTCTTTAACCCGTGTTGACCTTCATTACTGGCAGCGGATTTAACTTCTCTTCGTAATGGTTTTCGATGACGTACTCGACACGTGGTGGAGTTACATGGAACAATTCAGAGCGTTGAACCTGTTGCATAAGGATAGTAGGTGATGAGGTTGACCGTAGAAGGGCTCTCAAGAACCACAGTGGCCATTTGCCTTCAATAATGGCCCGTCACGGCATAGTCTTCGACTGAGCGTATGATCTCTTGTGCCCTTGTATTGTGGCTTTCAGAAGGGAGCGCATTCATCAACACCTCACCGTAAGGAGCTCACAAGACTCCTTCCCTTGGAGATGCATTCCGTGTTTCTTTGGGAGTTCTTCTTGAGCGAAGCCCGGTCCGTCGTATTATCACTGATAGTATCGAAGTGGTATCACCGAAAGTTATTTTGAGAATTCCCAAATTATCATCGAGGCTATCGATGAGGTTTTGCTGAGAAGATCGGTCAGCTCAGATCGGTAAAAGCGTCGATTGGGATACTCGGGTGGAGTGATGAGTGTCTCTTCCATTATTTTCTTTCTCTTTAAGTCAACGCTCCTCGTAACCTCTCTATTAGTCAACGTGTACTGGAAAGATTGCCAACGGAAAAGCCTGTGGACTACGTGATCTTCTGCTGGGAGTGGCAGGAATCCTCAACAGGCCTCTTGCGCTACCCCGATGTACAGATACACGTGGATTAGTTTCCTCTTCACATTACTTCAAATCGATGAGATTGACTCCTTGGCATTTGTTCAATCTTTGACGTTGCTTTCTTGTTGCGGTCCTTCAGCAGAGAAGGTAATGATGGATTTACTTTCCGCTTCATATTCTCTCATATTTGATATGTAGGATACGATGTCATCCCACATAGATTCATTGTCTTAGGCGATGTAATAGGTGTCAGGTGTTTCAATATTTCTGACATATTCTTGAATGCCTTGATGTCTTGTAGAGGTAGTGAGGAACTTTGAAGTCGCTATCCTCACAATCTTCTTAAATCATTTGTGGACAACGAAGATAATTAAAAGTGTTGTCCTTTTGGTAGTCTTCAGAATGGCTTTGCATGTCTTCATTGTTCTCATGATGGTAAGAGGGTCACATTCCAGCTTCTTCTTCAATTGTGGAGCTTGAAATTCTTCCTTATGAGGTTTCCTTTTGTACTTGAAATGATCTTGGAAAATTAGAAGATTAATTCAGAGACAAACTTCCTCGTGATTGTCTTCTTTCAAGGTAGCTTCTCTTGTGAGGATGTGCGATTTAGGGGGATAGCCTTTGACGAGACTAAATCGTATGGTCGTTGAATGCACACGGCTTAGTGTCAAAATAAAGTCCTCAACTTACCAATTTATGATTAATCAAAGTAATTAATTAGTATAATGGTAACTAAGGGTCGAATCCACGGAGAATTAGGGAAATTTGAGAGATATCTTTGAAATTCGGTCAAATCGGACAACGAATTGAGATTAGAAATTGGGCGTTTTAGTATATTAAGAAAGATAACTCAAAATTGAATCCACGGAATCAAAAATCAGGTGATTTGGATAAGAATTCGAAGAGAAATCGAAGTTTGAAGTTAGATGAAAATTTTCGTTTCGAAAAATGATTAAAAACCAAAATTTAATCTAAATTAAACTAAATCTACGATGCTAAAACTAAAATTAACACTAAATGATGAAAGATTATGATGAAATCACGCAACCTAACCCAAAGTAGCCTTCGAAATGATTCAATTAATCGTCGGATGCAAGGCTATTCATTCGAATTTTCGAAGACGAAGATGGAGTTCAAGATGTGAATTCTTCCTTCTCGTTCAATCAAAGTTTGAATTCAAGTGTTCAATGGAAATGCAAATGAGTTACGAACACAGGGAAACAAACGGCACGCGAAATGGATTCCTACACAAGGAGAATTTGATGGATAATCGCGAACGGTTCTTCACGTCGCGAAGAACACGTTTTATAAGGGCGAAATCGATCGTCAGCCGTCGGATGGAGAGATCATCTGCGATGAACGGCTCTGATCACGCGTCACTTTAATCGAATCGTCGTTTGATCTCGTTCGTCGGATTTCAATCGTAAGATCGAGATTTAAATCGGAGATCCATCGCATCGACGAATCTGGACCGTTATAACTCTTGATCGGACGGCGTAGATGCGTTCACTTATTCCAAAATTAAGCCACGTGTTTAATTGTTGATTGCGTGGAACGCGCGTGATTCATCGCGAATTTGGTTCAACGCGCGAGATGCTGCCACGTCGCCTGCACAAGTAAAATCAAAGGGACTTTGGTCCCACACGGGATAAATTGCGGAAAATGGTAAGTATATAAGCTACGCGATTTTAGAGGTGTTAATCATTTGTCTCCCTATACACGGGTGACCTATATACATTATACTATAATATATATATATATAATAAATATAAATAAGGCTCCACGTGTCACACCAGCGCCACGTAGGCGCTCGCGCCTGTCCACGTGGCGATGCCACGTGCACGCGCGGCGATAATGCACATTTTTGCATTTATTTTATTAAATTAAAACATTTAAAAATCGAAATAAAATCTAATTAAATTCAGAAAAATTCTAGAAAATTTCCTAAAAATTGTAAAATTCATAACTTTCAAAATAGAACTCCAAATTAAGTCAAATTTGTTTTGTTGGATTCAGAATTGAATAATCTATTATTTTAAAAAGTCAAATTATTAAAATAATAAGAGAATTAATTTATATTAATTTAATACATTTATGTATTATATGAAATAAATTCATAAATACACAGAAATGTAAATAAAAGTCTTTTCTCTTATATTTTCATTCTTAAAACATGATTATGATCATAAATATAATTAGGATTAAAGATTGAAATGTTTAATTATGCATAATAACCCATAAATTGATGTATTTTAGGATCATAACATGAATTTACACAAAATGATAGAAATATGCTTAAAAGATGTAACATGCATATATTTGTAATGGTTAATGCATTAATTTGCATTAATAACTATGTAATTACATGCATAAATAGCATGTTATCAGCCTTCATGATGGTTTTTCTTAAAAATAGCTTTCATCTTGTTGTTTGTCTTCATAAAGTCTTTTGTCTTGAGATCGAATCCATAGATACTTCTTCCATAAGACATAGATCTCTCCTTTAATTCTATCTAAAGGAGGTTTTTCAAAGAGAAAAGGAAATTTAATAACAAATGGGATTCCTATTGATTTTCTTGAGATCATTACTTCATAACTATACAAGGTACCTATGATATAGTGGATAAGGTTTGGAAATTGAGGACCATATATCATGGTAAAATGGTGGTTGACTTGGTCTATTCAATGAATTCTAAGTATCTAACAAGGATTAAATGTTTTGACCAAGTCAATCTTTAGATCAGTGTAAAATAGGGTAAGGAGGGAAGATAATTCCCTTAAGATCTACACTCTCTTTCAATTATTTAGAGAGGATTTCTTCATTCACTTAATGGATGGTGAGTTTCTAAAACTCATAAGTAAGGAGGAGTATAGGTTCACTTGGAACCCTTGTGCTCATGTTTTGGAATAATTCTCCATCAAGAAATTCTTAAATGGCTAAACGCAGAAATCATCTATCCCATATCTGATAGCCAATGGATGAGTTCGGTGCACGTCGTTCTGAAGAAAGCTGGAGTAATGGTCACGACGAACGAGAAAGGCGAGGAGATCCACACATGCCTTCCAACGAAATGGAGAGTTTGGATCGACTATGAGAAGCTGAACTCCGCAACAAAGAAGGACCACTTCCCTCTCCCGTTCATCGACCAAACCCTGGACCAACTAGCAGGATCAAGTTACTTCTGCTTCCTCAATGGATATTCGGGCTACAACCAGATTGCAATTTATCCTAATGATCAAGAGAAGACGACGTTCACATGTCCTTTTGCCACATTCACCTTTAGACGCCTGCCATTTGGACTGTGCAATGCCCCTGCGACCTTTTAACGATCTATGACGGCAATCTTCTCTGACTTTCTTGGTGATAGCTTAGAAGTTTTCATGGACGACTTCAACGTCTTTGGAAACAACATTGATAGCTGTCTTGCTCACCTGACCAAGATACTGGAGGTTTGCGTCAGGAAATGACTAGTGCTTAGCTGGGAGAAATATCACTTCATGGTACGAAAGGGAGTAGTGCTCGGGCATATCATCTCGGGCAAAGGACTAGAGGTGGATAAGGCCAAGATAGAGGTCATCCAAAACGTCCCTATTCCATGTACCATACGAGATTTGAGGAGCTTTCTCGGGCACGTCGTCTTCTACCATTGATTTACACAAGACTTTGAAAAATTTTCCAAGCCACTCACCACCCTTATTTGCAAAGACAAAGACATCATCATTAGCAAAGAAGGGAAGCGAGCATTCACGATTCTGAAGCAAGCACTGATTGAGGCACCAATTCTTCAAAGTCCTAATTGGGACTTACCATTCGAGATCATGTGTGACGCTTCAGACTACGCGGTGGGAGCAATCTTGGGGCAATGTCTAGAAAAGAAGACGATGGCCATATGCTATGCAAGCAAGACCATCGTCGAAGCTTAGATTAATTACACGACTACGAAGAAAGAGCTTTTGGCAGTGGTCTACGCACTCGAGAAGTTCCGGCCTTACATCTTTGGGAGCAAGATCATTATCTATACTGATCATGTAGCCTTGAAATACTTGCTCTCCAAGAAAAAGGCCAAACCACGACTGATACAATGGGTGCTGCTCCTTCAAGAATTTGACTTAGAGATCAAAGACAAAAGGGCAGCGAGAACTTGGTGGCAGACCACTTATCGTGTCTCCACATTCCCAGAGAGGGAGATATCAGTGACACATTCCCTGACGAGCATCTCCTTGCCATCTCGAGCCACTCTCCCTGGTACGCACACATCATGAACTTCATCATGACTGGATCGATCCCAAGGCATTAGAATCATCATAAAAAAGATAAGTTCTTCCATGATCTCAAGTAATATTTTTGGGAAGAACCACTCCTATTCCACCTAGGATACGGCCAAATCATCCGACGATGCATACCAGAGGAGGAGCAAGGAGACATCTTAGCGATGTGCCACTCATTGACGTGCGGAGGACATTTCACGGCATGCAAGACCGTAGACAAGATCCTGCAAAGCGGCTTCTACTAGCCCACCATCTTCAAGGACACCTACCATTTTTTTACAAAATGCCTATAGTGTCAAGCATCGTTGAACATCTCCAAGCGAGATGAAATGCCAATGCGGTCGATCCTTGAAGTGGAAATCTTCGATCTTTGGGGGATCGACTTCATGGGACCTTTCCCACCTTCTTACGGGAAAGAGTATATTTTGGTAGCAGTGGATTATGTATCCAAGTGGGTCGAGGCGATCCCCACTAGGACAAATGATCATTGGGAGGTGCTGAGATTTGTTATGCGATGCATCTTCACCCGGTACGGTTGTCCGAGGGCCATCATCAGTGACGGCTGCTCACGCTTCAACAATGCATATTTTCAAGCATTGTTGAAGAAGTACGGAGTACATCATCGCATCACCACGCCATACCACCCCTAGGCGAATGGGCAAATAGAGGTTAGCAACAGAGAAGTCAAGAGCATTCTAAAAAAGATAATTCGTCCAGATGGAAAAGATTGGGCATAGCTTCTCGACGCACTATGGGCATACGGACGACATACAAGACACCCATTGGGATGTCTCCCTTCCGGCTTATCTTCGGGAAAGCCTGCCATCTTCCGATTGAGCTTGAGCATCGAGCTTATTGGGTTATCAAAAAGCTCAACCAATCACTGGACGAAGCAGGGAAACAACGAGTTCTCCAACTTTAGGAGTTACAGGAGTTGAGGCACGACGTGTAAGAGAACAGGACGATCTACAAAGAGAAGACAAAGGCCTTTCACGACCACCACATCTGACGATGATCATTCCAGGCCAACGATAAGGTCTAGCTCTACAATTCTCAACTCAATCTCTTTCTAGAGAAGCTACGCTCTCGATGGGATGGTCTGTACGTGGTTCTGGAGTTTTCGATGATAGATCGGTACTCATCTTCGACATAAAATCCGGTTGGAAATTCAAGGTAAACAACCATCGTCTAAGCCGTAAATGACATCAAAGCCACCCGCACCGGCAGATAAGGTAGATTTTGCATCTTCCCTAGCACTTGAGGACGTGACGGTATCACCCTCGACCCATTATTAGTTGTAGGTTTTATTTTAGTTTCGTCTGGTTGAAGACGTTAAACTTAGCGCTCTTGGGAGGCATCCCAAGATTATCTTACCTTTTAGTTTTCTTTGTTTTTCAATTTTTTATAGATATCGAAAGAAGAACTACATTAGGAAAAGGCACATTTTCACGAAATCCCGTGAACGAGCATCAAACGGATCAATGAATTTTTCTAACCCTTATTCTCCTCACCACATTTTCGTATCTTTTTCATGCCATGTTCGACATTTTTAGCTATATTTTGCATGAGCATGTAGTTTTCATTGAGGGCAATGAAAGATTCTAGTTGGGGGGGTGAAGGCTTAGAAAAAGTTTCTACTACTTTTTCAAAAATTTTAAAATTCTACATTCTAAAACTCCTATTTTAAAATTTTCATCTACTCTACCCCACCTTATAAGTCTTGACTTTTAGAGATCCGACCTACTAGAGATTTAGAAGTGAGGGCCTTATAGACCCATATGATTACAGTTTGTGTAATAAAGCTAAATGATCTAGAGAAACCATAGATGATATTTAGTGGTTGACTTCTTTGGGGTTGGGTACCTAGCATGTACCAAGGAAAAAAGTAATCAGAGGTTGAAGTGCTATGGGATAGAAAAGGAAACTTTTTGGGAGAATTTAAAATTCCTTTCTCTACCTAACATCAGCCCAAAACTTCTTAGTGTGAGGATTCCTCGCTTCTAGACTTTCCCTTTCAAAGAGAGCAATGATCCATAATTTTTGAAAGCACCTATCTTTCTTGTTAGGCATGTAATTCTACCTTTTCCAAAGTAGTCAAGTAGTTACACCACTTTGTTTTAAACTTCACTCATGATAATAACACTCCCAAGTGATTCACACATCCACCACATTTTTCAGATTTCCCTCACATGTACATATCCCTTCACATTACATTTCACAGTTGCTACATACTCTCTTCATCAATCCTAAAAATTCCTCCATATCATATGCCATTCTTCTGAAATGTTAAAATAAAAAAAGGAAAGGAAGAAGAAAAGAAAGAGGAGAAAATCAAAAGAAAGAGAGAAATTAAGAAGTGAAAAGAAGGAAAATAAGTGAGAAATATCTTCTACCATCATCTCTACCATCTCCACCATCTACCCTATCCATCACCATTCACCTCATTTGGGAGTATAATTATCATAAGTGGCATCTTCTTTGTTTTAAAAAAATCCACTTTGTTTATCTGCATATTTGCTTCTAACCACAACATTCCTTTAAAAATAATATTTTTTATTTCCTTCAGCCACCTTACACATTGCATCCCAAAGATAGGAATTCCTTTGAATTGCACTCTTTCTAGGAAGAAAGCGAGTTGAGGGGAATTCTAATACATTAAGTAGCCTCCATTTTGAGGTAAGGAGTGATGTATCTATGGAGAGGGTAAGGAATTACATCCGCTCACGAGAGAGTGAGTATCTTTTCATCACCATAGCATCAAACCTTAGATATGCTCACCTCGATCACTATTGAGAATTAGACTCGAGCATTAGCCAATGAGCACTACCCTAATATGCACTAAAGAAGTCTGATAACAGGCAAAAGTACTAAACCATCCATTTTATTTGCATTTTGATCATTGAATGCTTTAAATCAACAATGATTTTGCATGTTATCATGATGTTATGCTTGAACTAAACACTTTTATTGCACTTGAAAATGGATGGGTTGATTACAAATAACTAGGGTCTCTTATGAGAAATTTTACACAATAATTACTTTCAGAAATAATTACTCTATTAGCAACTGTTGGACATGATAATTCATATTCTTTTAGCATTTACTTTAAATGAAATAATCTTTTCTTTTTCAGCAATTATTACCTTCATTAAGGTCTTTTTTAATTTCAATTTATTTTATAATGCCCCTAATGAGCTTATTGTTACTAATGGAGTTTCGAAGCAATGTGGACAGGATTTGCGTGTGACTGGTATGAACCAATCACGGAAAGGGGCATGAGGCTGTGTACATTGCGACGTGTACACAGTTAAAAGTTAGCTCACTTGGGGGATACGCGGTGAAGACAGACAAGTCGTCCTCCACCAATCAGATGGAAGAAGACATGATCCTGGCCAATCACAATATGTGGTACAGACGCGTGTGCAGAGCGATGCGCACCAAGTGACTTAACAAAATCCCAAAAGGGGGAAGCGTCGCGATTTCCAAAAGGATTAAGAGGAAGAGGAAGGGTTTTGTAAAGCTCGTTCTTGATTTCTCGCCCGACAACGCTCGGCCTGCATGACACAGCGGGAAGGAAGATCCACCTTGAAGCAGTGATGATCGGGAGCTTTCAAGTCGAGTTGATTTCTCCGATCAAGATCTACAAATAGGTTTGCAAGATTAGGTTTAGTTCTGAAATTTTCATTTAGATTTCTTTTATTGTTCTTTTTGTCCTTCTCTCTTCTTCTGATTTGAGATCTTTGGTATAGACACTTCATGTTGCAATTCTAATTTAGTTGTTTCGGTCGTTCTTTCTTCTTCTTCTTCTCAGAATTGAATAATTAGGTGAAGATACTATATGTTGCGTTTTAATTCAGTTTTTTGCTGTTATTCTTTCTCTTTTCTCTTCTAAAGTGAATCATTTCCTATGACTGTTTGTTTGTTATTTCTACTCAACATCTCTTTGGTCTTTAATTAGTTTAGTTTGTGAGTTTGATTCCATCTTAATTTTGAAATCGCATCTTCGTTTCTTAATGTTCTGCTTGCATTGTGATTGTTTGAGGTTGGATTGATCATTGTCTCTTGATACCTTATCAATTTGGTTAGTGATTTCTAATTCTATACCTAACTCCTCTTCACTTCTTTCTACTTCAAAATTCTACAACTATTCTTCTCAGTGAGGAAATACATACATACAGATAAATAGAAACAATCTTCTCTATGTTAATCTGATTTCTGGATAAAACTGATACCTAAATCAAGTAAATCTAATTACAAAAAAAAGAAAAAAAGAAAATTAAAGAGTAAGCTACTATCATTGATTTCAAATTCAGAGGATATTAATGATTAAGTCTGAACAAAAATACAATGACGCATTGCATTCAATATTTCGGACTTATCAATAAAATATGTATAACAGAATTTCCCTTAAATTTGCAAATATCAAAAGTTGTGGCTTAGTAAGGGGTCAAATCCAAGGGAGGTTGCACCAAAGTTTTCTCTTTTCTTTTTATGTATTCAAAACAGAATTTATGTTTTTGTCACAAATACAGAGTAACAAGACGATTATATGAAATGAATTACAATGATATAAAAAGAAGAAAAGCAAGATGCAGAAATTGCGGGTTTAATATGCTAAATCTACTTTCATTGTTTTTCTTAATTTTTTTATCAATCTGCTATTATTATTTTTATTACTAAAACTTATCACGAGAATTCCTCTTCTGTTCACTCCTTTTCAGAGATATTCTCTGTTTAGCTATCACTCTTTACTTTTCTATTTATCTCAATGTATGTATTTCCTCACTGAGAAGAATAACTGTAGAATTTTGAAACAGAAAGAAGTGAAGAGGAGTTAGTTATAGAATTAGAAATTACTAAATCACTAACGAAATTGATAAGGTATCAAGAGACAACGATCAATCCAACCTCAAACAATAACTATGCAAGCAGAACATTAAGAAACGAAGATGCAATTTCACAATTAAGCTGGAATCAAACTCATGGACTTAACTAATTAAAGACCAAAGAGATGTTGAGTAGAAATCACAAATAAACCGTCACACGAAATGATTCACTTCAGAAGAGAAAAGAGAAATAATAACTGAAATAAACTGAATTAAAACGCAACATATAGTATCTTCACCTAATTATTCAATTCGAAAAAAAAAGAAAAGAAAAAGAAAGAACGACTGAAACAACTGAATTAGAATTGCAACATGAAGTGTCTATACCAAAGATTTCAAATCAGAAGAAGATAGAAGGACAGAAACAGCAATAAAAGAAACCTAAATGAAAATTTCAGAACTAAACCTAATCCTGCAAACCTATTTGCAGATCTTGATCCGAGAAATCAACTCGACTTGAATGCTCCCGATCATCATTGCTTCATGGTAGATCTTCCTTCCCGTTGTGTCCTCCAGCCCGAGCATCGTCAGGCGAGAAATCAAGAACGAGCTTTCCAAAACCATGCCTCTTTCCTCTTAATCCTTTCAAAATCGTGACGCTTCCCCCTTTTGCGAGTTTGTTAAGTCACTTGGTGCGCATCGCTCTGCACACGCATCTGTACCACATATTGTGATTGGTCGGCATCATGTCTTCTTCCATCTGATTGGTGGAGGACGACTTGTGTGTCTTCACCGCGTATCCCCCTAGGTGAGCTAACTTTTAACTGTGTAAAATCATGATAACATGCAAAATCATTGTTGATTTAAAACATTCAATGATCAAAATGCAAATAAAATGGATGGTTTAGAGTATACTTTTGCCTGTTATCAAAGTCAACCTAGAGATGGAATATAGATTATTATGGCCTACACTATGAGGAAAACGTAATCATATATTCATATGCTTCACCTCTTTAGTAATAAGATCTAAGGATGAAAGGACCTTTTAGGGAGATTACATAGTAAACTGCTAAGAGACTAGTAATCATTTAAGTTGGGGGTGTGATGACATGCTAATTAGACATGATAATATATGATTATTAATGCATATTATGGCATAAAAGATTTCATTCCTATGCATGTTATCATATTTATGAGTATTTATCTATCATTATATGATAAATCTCAAAATACTTTAATTTAGGGTTAATTAGGATGAATTGAAGATTAATAATTTCATAACCCATCTTTACTTGAGATTATAAGTAGTTTTTAAAGTTAAATAATAAGAGAAAACATCTTTATACATTCATTGTATTTTCTAAAGTTTTAAATTTTAAAGAAATGAATGTATTTTTGAAATATAAACTTAAAATCTCTTGTTATTTATTAAATTTAACTTTTTAGAGTTATAGATAATTAAATTTTGGATCAAATGAAAGAAATTTGGATTAATTTGGAGTTATATTTTGAAAGTTATGAATTTTCTAATTTTTAGGGGTTTTTAGAATTTTTTCTGAATTTTTGAATGAATTTCTAAAGGATTTTCCGGAATTGAAAATTGATTTTTCTAATTTAAAATCAATTTTTCAGATTATTTCAAGCATGCAGGTGACGTGGAGCAATCTTGAACGTCTGATCGATCGAGATTGATGATCAGGAACGCGATGCAACGTGCGGCATCATGGGACGTCCGATCGAGCGTGAAATCTCAACCGTGGATCTTCAGTTAAGTGAAGGGGGTACATGGCGAAAATCGGGCTCACCGGATGTGTCTGAATCTCAACCGTTGATCGCGAAGAGTTATAGCGGTCGAGACTAAATCGACGGAAAAGGTATTTGATGCATCCGATCGCGGTCCAATGGCATGCGTTGCTGATGCGGTTTTATAATGCGTGCGACGTGGCTTCATCTGATGCGTCCGATCGCGATCCAACGGCCATGACTTAACGATAACGATTCATATTGATGCATTTCATCAGAGCCGTAGATGCGTTTCATCGGACGGTTACGCCCAAATTGCCTATAAATTGAGATGTTCTTCAAGATTGTAAAATATTCGAGAGCAATTCGAGTAAATTGAATTGTATAGATACCAAATCTCTTGAATATCTTGATCCTAATCTCTTCTACACTCATTTCCGCATCCGAAGAGTGCTTATGATCAAGATTTCAACGATCGAAGAGGAAGAAATCGACGCTTGAACTCCATGAATCACAATTTTTGAATTTTGATGAATAGCCTTGATTCCGGCAATTAATTGGATCAATTCGATCGCAATGTGGGCTAGGGATCATGTTTTATCTTAATCTATCTTTGCTTAGTGTTTAATTTTATTTTAGAATCGTAATTTAGTTTAATTTCAGTCTTAATTTTGGTAATTTCATTCTTACAATTTTTGGAAAATACCCCTCTCTTCAATCTTCAATTTCTCCGCGAAATCAAAGTCAAATTTATTGATTTTTGATTTTGTGGATTCGTCTTCAAGTCTCCTTCATAAAATACCATTTTCCCCAATTTCTATCACTGATTCATTGTTCGATTTGATCAAATTTGAAGAGATCATCAAGAATTTCCCTAATTCCCTATGGATTCGACCCATATTTACTATTATACCTCCTCAATTCGAATTACTTTCATAAAATTGGTAAGTTTAGAATTTATTTTCACACAAGACCGTGTGTTTTCAACAACCTCGCGGTCTTGTTCCGTCAAATGGTGGGCATCCTTGAATATTAATAACGTGAGATCAAGAAAAATCGTAGACACACATATTACTTCAAAAGGTCAAAGTAGGAATTTTATATCATTATTGATCACCGGCCTGAAAGGAATAGTCAAGAATGTCGAGAATGTTGTCGAGTACATTTGCACTTTCTTCATTCGAGAAGAACAAGTCAATGCAATCAGAAAAATCTATATTCATCATCCATTTATCAAACTGAATTTCTCTCCTCTATCTTATGCTCCACCAACATGATCCCTCTCAAGTTCTCGGTTTCCTCCATTTACCAAACGTATATTGCTATCTCATGTACCATCATCACATGATAGTTAGATATTTGATAGCTGATCTAGTTTCGATATCTCTCTCTCGCCCGTACGCTCCCCTCCCCCTCCTCCCATCCCAAATAATATAGAGCAATGTTTATCACCCTTATATTAATCAGATATTTTTAAATAAAATAAATAATAGAAAAAAGAGGTAATGTTAATAGAGCGAGCAATAATTGTAAAGAGACTTCTCTCTTGGATGACCCTCTCTTTGGTATCAAAGTAAAATATTTGTTTGATTTGAGAATCTTTAATTCTTTTTAAAATATTTGGTATATTATAAAAATGATATTAACGACTCTGCGTATATATCTAATTTTTTTCACGAGGTAAACTGAATTCGAGAAAAAAAGATGATACATCAACGGATAAACCTCGAAGACACAGATTAGGGCACTGAATAATCCATTTGATGCAACTCGCAGGATAATATGATGCAGGGAATCAGCATTAGTGAGAAAAAACTTGCCTCTATTAATGAAGATTCACTGCTCTATTGAAGGGGGACCGATAAAGACTCACTACTATATTGAAGTGGTTTTCCCCATTGCTCTATTCAACAATGAAGATTCACTACTCTATTCACTAAGATTCACTACTCTATCGAAGCAATTTTCCCACTTAGAAACTTCTATCGAAGGGGGACTGCAGGAGGTGAGAGGTTACAGTCTTACGGAGAGGAGAAATTTACTTCTAAACTCAGTCCAGGATCAAAGGGCTGAAGAAGATCGGACCGAAACTAGACGGAGATCGGTCCGGCCCATTTTGTGGGACCAACGGTCTCGGTTTGATCAGGTTGACCCACTTTCAATCTGTCTTCCCTAAATATGAGGGACCAAATAGGCTAGTCCCTAAATAGACTAATATGGTCTTTGACATGTCATCTAATTATGTAAATGTGAGTCCATATCTCTCTAAGAAACTACAAATATCTCCATCAAGGACTACCGTGAGGCAAGGCCAAGAAGGTATGAACTAGGAAGAAGTTACCAAAGGAGCTTTCCCAAACCAAGTGTCATACCAAGCGCTAATGGTGCTTTGGCCTACCCTCCAACGGATCAATGATGCTATCTCTAGCCAATATCTCTGCAAATTGGCCCACCTTTTCACACCTTTGATGTCAAATAGTTGGCGAGCCTACTCCCCATACTTAGCTGAAACAAAGGATCCCAAAGGTGCGCTCGTGATTCTCATCCTGGACACTAGTTTCTTTTAAAGTATGTTATGGACATCTTCTAGTCGCCTAATCCCTAGGCTGCCCTCATTCAATGGTTGAGATACATTCTCCCAAGAAACTCAGACGATGTCATCTTAGCCCCTTGAACTTGACATCTCACAAGATTGATGTGCATATCTATCGAACATAGCAGATGATAGTATCAGGTACTTCATGAACCGATAGGAGATGTAATGACATAGTCATGAGTACATGTTGTATGAGTTGGATGTGCCCTCTAAGGGAGAGAAGCTGGAGCTTCCATCCTCAGTTCACTCAAGAGTTTATTAAAATAGTGGACTCTTGTACATCGCTCATCATCGCTCACAAGCCTAATACCATCCGTTGACCTCTCATTAGATAACTTATTAACAGCAAATTAAATTACTTTAGTCGTGACCATAAAGTTGAATTGATTTGTTAGGGTAGACATCTATAGATGTAACTAAAATGCTAGACCTTCATGTAACTAAAACTCGGATTCCAGAACTCACGTCATGATCAGCAGGATCTCTTAAAGTCTTCAGCCGCAGCTACCAACGCCTCGTAAGAAGCTCCTCCCTCTACCAAGACTTTCGCCGCTTCTTCCTTGACTCGAGACAGCCGCCCGCGCGCTCTCTTCCCTTCTTCTCCTTCCATCAGATTCTTCACCACCCTCACCACCTCCTCTCTTTCCACCATTCCCTTCTCCCCCACCCTCGCTCTCATCGCCACTTTGCCCTCAACCATCATCGCCGCGTTCATCTTCTGCTCGGCGTACAGCGGCCACGCGATCATCGGCACTCCGTGTACCGCGCTCTCCAGAACGGAGTTCCACCCGCAGTGCGTCAAGAACCCCCCCGTGGCCAGGTGGCGGAGCACCTTCACTTGCGGCGCCCACGACGTCACCACCATACCCACTTGCCTCGTCCTGTCCAGGAAACCCTCAGGCAAGAAAGTCAACGGCTCGTCTGGTCTACCCACATTAAAGTAGGCCCCGTCAGCCCTAGTCTCGCAGGGACTGCGAACGACCCAGAGAAACCTAACCCCGCTAGCCTCTAACCCAAGCGCGAGCTCCGTCAGCTGCGCCAGCGAAAGAGTCCCGCCGCTGCCGAAGGAAACGAACAGCACCGATCCTCTCTGTTGCCGGTCCAGCCACGTCAGGCAGCCGGACGAGTCTCTCTCCGTTTCATCTCCTCCGGTCTGCACCAGTGGCCCGACGGGGTAGACGGGAGGTACCCCCTTATCCGCCTTCAGCGCCTTGATCGCCTCTCCTTCCATGGGCTCGAAGCTGTTGAGGAATATTCCCTCCGCAAGCGAGAGGCGACTGGCGAGCTTCAGCAACCACGCGTAGGCGTCGTTCTTCCTGTCCTTGATCGGATCGAGAAGGTCGTCTCCGTGAAGAGGGATGCATCCGGGGATCCTGATGGGGTCCGGGAGATCCCGATACTCTCCTGTCGTCTGAGCGTCCAGTTCCGGTAGCCGTATGAAGAGAGATAGCGACGTCGCTGTGGAGGGGAAGAGTATGTAGGGCCGGATGCTCAACTCTTTGGCGACTTCGAGGAAAAATCCCCCGAACAAGTCGCCGACTAGGGCGACCAGGTTTCTCGTCTTCTTGAGATCCGCCAGGGCGAGGCGAAGAGAAGGCAGAGAGCGGACGGCGACGACGGCGATGACAGTCTCCATTTTGACGTCGGGAGGGAGGTCGTCGAGGTTGACGTCGGGGAGATTTACGTGGTTGACTGCTCCAGGGAGTCGCTCGAGGAGGGCCATTTGGGAGCCAGAGGCGTTGTCGACGATGTTGATGATGGTGGCCGTGATCCCGTGAGGGACGAGGCGCTTGGCGAACTCGGCTATCGGAATCAGGTGACCCATACCCGGCGTGGGAACGAGTGCTAGGTGAGGTGCTGCCATGGCTTCCCTTGCGCTTTCCTGTCTGGGGAAGGAGAGGGGAAAAGGCTTCTGAACCATGGGAAACGGGGGAGATTTAATAGAACACGACATTATTAAATTACGTCACAACTCAGCATTGCGTCATTGTAGGGTCGACCCACGTCCCAATGAGTCGGTGTAGGGTCAGAATTTAAAAAAAAAGAAAGATCAAGCTTAGAGATCTGATAGAGTTAGACATCTGTTTGGGTGGGTGGAGGTAGGGTTTTCCCGTTATACCTATACTTGAGGTGACGTATCCTTTAAATTGAACATAAATTATAGAAAATTTTTGTGACATCACAATAACATGCATACAACATGTTATCCATCTAAAAGTTATAAGGTTGAAGTAAAGGTGAAATGATCATCCACCAGGCTTTAGACATTAAATTCAATAATTAAAGGGGGGGATGGGCTGAAGATGTAGAGGGAGGGAGGGCAGGAGAGAGAAGGTGGGGATAGCTGGGCAGAGAGAGAGAATGGGGTCAATAGAGGGGCTAGCTTGAGAAAGAAGAGAGGGAAAGAGCTGGATAGAGATGCATAGAAGAGAGGGTGGAAAGTGAGCGAGAGAGAGGTAGAGAGCTGGAGAGAGAGAGAGAGAGAGAGGACATATAGAGAAATAGAGAAACCCAGAATGAGAGGACAAGGGAGAAGGGGGATAGTGGAGATTGGGGTATCGTCATCTGGTACAGTCATCAGTGTCACCCACCATGAGATATCTAGTATCCGATACCGTCATATATTGGATACATGATGGTGGATAAGGGTGGTTGCATTGACTAACATCGGAGCTCATAGGACACTTGGGGACATCAGATATTGGTATGGATATGGAAACCTTTAATTTTTTTATTACTTGGAAACAAATGATTGATTTCATAAAGTTTCTTTGAACTACTCTACAAGATTTATGCATCTCCCGTGGCATCCTCCACCAAACCACGTGTCCTCACACATCTCAGCAGAACGGTGTTGTCGAGTGCAAACACTGTCACCTACTCAACATGACTTGCACTCTCTTGGTATAAATGAGAGTCCCCCATTTTCTATGATCTAATGCCCTTATTACCTCTACTTACCTCTTGAACCGCTTGCCCTCGTCACCTCTTAGCGGTGAAGTACCCCTTCGTCATCTCCACCCTGATCATGACCTCTTTGCATTGCCTCCTCGAGTATTTGGTTGTGTGGCCTTCGCTCATGATCACACTCCTAATGCATTCAAGTTGGCGTCCCGTTCTGTCAAACGGGTGTTCGTCAGCTACTCACACATGCAAAGAGGCTATGCGATCTATTTTCCTGATCAAGGCAAGTATGTTGTCTCTGCTAATGTCACATTCTTTGAGTCCACTGGCTATTTATCCTCCACCTTCTCATCTACTCCACCTCCAGAACCATCTTCAACCCCTATACCACCTCATCCTCATCGTCCTCTCTAGTGGACATATCTCATCTACCTACTCTGATGGAGCTTGCTCCTCTCTTATCACTATCTCCACCATCATCGCCTACCCCACTACTTGACTCTATTGCTACTCCCCTACTCATGCCGCCCACAACGTTGCTAATTCCTATCTCTACTCTTGTCTCTGTGCTTCCACACGCCGACTCCTCAACCTCGTGCTCAGATCCAATGCCCATTGCATTGTCATAAGATGATCTCCACTTACCTATCGCACTTTACAAAGGTAAGAGCTCTTGTACTCTTCACCCTATTTCACATTTTATTTTTTATGATAATTTGCACCCTCCTATTGTGCCTTCTCCCTTTCTCTTTATAATGAGTCAATACCCAATTCACACTTAGAAGCATTAAAACTACCTCACTAGAAGGCAGCAATGGACTTAGAGTATGAGGCTCTAGTCAAAAGGTGTACACGGGTATTAGTACCTCGATCGGCCAACACTAATGTTATTACATGCAAATGGGTGTCAAATACAAGGCCACATCACCCAAGGGAGAGAAAGAGGAGGGAGGAGAGAGAAAGGAGAGAGGAGGGTCCATTGAATTTGCTAAACTGAGCTATTGGATGGCTTGAAACACATCTGTACGATGGCTAGGATGCTATTGTGTCAACATCCATTAGGGGAGAGAGAAAGAACATGGCAAGTGGAGTGGAAAATCACAGCTACACTATAAGAAGTGAAATTCAAATTGAACGATGAGCATTGCTCGGAATGGCCCAATCTAATTCAAGGTTGTTCTTTCATATGTATTACTAAATGGGCGAGCATCATAACTCCCATTTATTTCACTTCATTTGACAATCAATATTCAATGTCAGAAAGTGATGCTCTAGATGTTGCCATATGTCTCATCCCTTTTCAGCTACAACTACTGACCAATCAAAGCATGAAATGACCCCTCTTTAGATGATAGATGTGAAATTCCAAATTGGACAATGAATTAACTCAAGAGGTGGTGGGGGGGGGTGTTGAATCAGTTTCTTTTATATATTTATGTTATCACATCTCTATTATTAACTCATTGATTATTCACCGAATTTCTAAAGTCTCTTTTGAGGTAGCATGCATCACTAAAGTCCTTGAGCATCATCACTGATTCACATAGGCTCCAAGTGGGTTGCTCAACCACAATCCCACATGATCTTTCAAGGTAGAAAACAAATGCATCTCAAGTTGACTATCCAATCAACTACCTATACTCATCCTCTGTCTTGTACCGATTCACTGAGACTTCACCCCCCTCCCATCCTCACGAGTAAGTACGACTCACCTGACATCCACCTAATGCATATGGGTTATTGGCTTTACCATGCGAATCCAAATGTAACTAGAGATCGGTCAGATGTGTATATGATAAATAACAGACTAAATCATTTACCTAATATTTACCCTCAACTTAGCTCTTTGATATCTTGATTTTTTCATGTTTTATGTTGTTGTTGTCATTTATTGATTCTATGCAATAATATTTATAATTTCTCGTTTGGTATAACGATAAGGTTAGGGTCAAATCCTTAGGGAGCTAGGTAATAAGATTTTTAGATGCTTTGAATCAAATATAAGAGAATGAAAAGAGGCATGAATGTAGAATGTAATGTGTGGCGAGAGCTGTGTGACAAAGCATGAGCAAATGGCTATTGAAGGCACACATCTACACATAAAATGTAGAAAACCATCTACATGATTAATCAAGTTTATTACAATGTAGAGGTAATTAAGGTTCGAATCCATAGAGAATTAGCACGTGTGCTTGAGATGTTTGAATTCGATCGAATTGGATTATCTATTGAGATGAGAAATTAGAGAAAAATATAGATTTGAAAAGAAAACTCAAAGATCAATCTATGGAAGAAAAATCACGCAAATCAGATTTAAATCCACATGGAAATTAAAGAGTACAATTAGAGAGAGAAAACCATTAGCAAAGATAGAAAACAATGAAACTATAAAATTTGATTAATCTATCATTTAAAACTAAAATCTAATGCTAAATACAGTAGATTAGGGAATAAACTAACCCAAAACTATGCTTGAAATGATCAAATTAATTGCTCGATCAAGAGCTTTTAGTTTGGCGATTTTGAGGAACTTTAACATTCAAGCAATAATTTCCTCCCATTCTATCAACAAAATATTAATTGAATCAAGGGTCCAAAGGGGCCAAAATATTAACAATAATCATGATGTCCAAAGGGTCTGATTTTTTGGAAAATCGAGGAATGCATTCAGTGTCAAAGAGAGAGTATATAAATAGACTTTGAATTGAGCATGGCTGACAATTTGTCTCCTCAAATACAATCAATGGCTAAGATTAATTGCGAGGAGACAAATTGGTGTATTTAATAGGAAATGAAGCACCCAAATGAAGCCATGCCATAGAGTATTTTAATTGGTGTGTAATGGCTACCGTTTAATTTCCATCGAATGCTCGAAATGATGTCACACATCAACTGAATTTGATCTTGGCCATTATAACGCCCCTAATGAACAACCTATATTTAATTATCTCGTATAAACGGATAGTCAGCGAATCATGTTGTCGCACTTACCCCCTTTGCTTAAGTGAAAATCAAGGGTCTAGATTACATCCGTTGATTTAGGCCAATCATACGCCTCTGAGTTCGCCACATCAGATGCATGAGCCTAAATTTAGTCCCACATGTGAATAAAAAAGAAATTCTAGGGTTATACATACAGTAACGGGTTATTTAAATAAATCAACCTATAAAGGACACTTAACACTAATAACACTTCCCTAATATGGCACCACGTGTGACACTCACGCTCCGCGTGACGCCCTTAGGTGTCGACATGTCAACTATCACATCAACCCGGATTTAGAAATAATATTTGTTTATATTTCTAGATGAAATAATTTCATAAATACCAAAAAACCTTAAAAGTTAAAAAGTTATATCTTTAAAACATAACTCCTTTTTAATCCAATTTTTTTTGTTTCATCATAAATAAAAAAATCCATTATTTTGTCAATTTAATATAAGAAATAACAAAAGAATAGATATTTAACTCCAAAATATAATAAATTCACTTTAAAATGTGCAAGTAGATAATTTTAGAATGTATATAAAAATTGTTTGTCTCAATATATCGCATTTATAGATAAAAATATATCAAATAAACTAGGCTAATATATTCAAATTTCAAACTCATGATTTGTACATGAGTAGCCTTTAAAATGATGTGTTTGAGATTTTTGATATAAATTCCATGAAATGATGAAAATACAGTCAAGAGCATATGAGTGGTGCCCTAAAATGCACTAAAGATAATAATCATGCAACTATAGGTACATATTTCATGTTATTCGAGTGGAATGATGATTTTGTAATTTTCTTGATGAAATTAAGAAAGAAATGAGAAAAGAGACGAGATAATGAGAATAAAGAAGATGAGAATAAGGGAGAGGGAGTTGCTAGGTGAGAAGGATGGACAATGATAGCGAGAGATTGATGCCGGATGATAGAGTGGATGATGGCAATGCAACTACATAAAAAAATCATTATATATTAATTATGGAGATAATCAAAAGAAAGAAACTGATTTGAGGCGAACTATGTCGTAATTCTCGTTGATATGCGTAAACATACGATCATTGAATGTGCAAATTCGCGTATCAAAAAATTCTACTCAACTCTTCAATTTCGGATTTAAAAATTAGAATAATGACAAGTCGAGGTCGGATCCAGAGAGAAGAAGGTTAAAAGCTTGAAATCAAGAGATATTTTTGATATTTTTAGATTTAGAAAGCGGAAATGATCAATGAAAGGAAGAAGATGTACACGAGAATGAAATGAACCTATCAAATATTTCTAAACTCCTTTTGAATATTGAAAACCTTTTGATCATTGGCAGGAAAAAATGATTTAAGGTTTGAAAAGGTGAAAGTTTTGATAAAAAGATGAAGAAAAAAGAAAATATGAATAGAAGATGATCCTAATTTAAGAATTCACGATGAAAACATACTCTTGTGATGCTCTCTAATCAAAACATATTTTCGAGAACCCATACATTTTGCCGTAACTTGGCATCTTGCATCCGATATGAAGAATGAAAAGAAAAGAGAATAAACTCACTAAAGAATGATCAATCGCTGCCTTCTTTCCTTTTGGCCTGCCAATGGTAGAGGCACAGAAAGAAACATTAAGAACCTTATTTTGTTCATCTCAGAACTTAAATCAGCCCCAACAGATTCATAGAACTTGAAATGACGATCGTGTCCATGAAATTTCAGCCCCTATCTTGATCGAGATCGCTGGATATCAAGCTTTTAATTTAGAGCAATCTCGACTGTTGATTTAATCTTCTCTCTCCTCAAATCACCTTGGTCAACTTGCCCCAAGCTGATCAAACTTCACTAAAACATAAAAAAATTATGTTAAATGCCTCTCTCTTCCCCCTTTTCTCTCATGATGGTGAGAAGCAGTCAAAGCGGGGGCAGGTGCGAGCAATGGTGAGAGTGGAGAAAGCTTACGTGCGATGGAATTCTTTCTCTGGGAGAGGGAGAGGAAGAAAGAGGAAAGAGAGGGAGGTAAGACAAATAAAAAGGGAGAATAAGAGGGAGGGAGAGGTGAAGAAAAGGAGAGACGGGACGAATGCGTGACGGAAAGAGAAAATGGCAGGGAAAAAGTGGAGAGGCTGCGGACGTGTGACGATACGATTTAGTGCGGTCATTGAAACACATGATTGTCAGTCAAACAAAATTTATAATTCTGAACTCACAATGATTTAAAAATATGAAATCAAGTACACTGAAGAGATTGGGCTGAACCACAAAGAGCACTATTGACTTTTTATCAAAGAGTTGACTTGGTCAAACTTAGGTATAATAGAGCTTTTAACATTAGAAAATGATATATTATTCAATGAAATAATATGAATATATGAGAGAACATATTTTAAGAATTTAGAAAATATTTGAAAAAGAAAAGTCCAAAGTCAAGGTCAAAGCATTGACTTTGACCAGACATTGACTTTCTATAAAATTAGAGAGGATAAGAAAATATTACTAAAATTATATTTTCAGAAACTAGAGAAAAATAGAGAATTTTGATAGAAAATATGTGATTTTTAGAGAAGCATTGGATTTACTATGATTTATTGAAAATTAATAATCAAAAAATCCTAAAATGAATATCTCGGTCAAAATCGTTAAATAGACTTGTCAAATGATATCCTAATCTCACACATATGAATAGAAAGCTTACGACCAGAGGATTCCAGAGAGACCAAAATGATCAAATTTCACCATGTATTTTAAGAGTAATTGCCCTCGAAAGTCAACGCCCAAATTCGAATTGAAAATGAACAATAGTTGGTCAAGCGTTAAATTGAGGGGTTAAGTGTTGATGAAATTTTAAGAATAAGATACCCACGGAAAGCTGATGGAAAGAGGAATCCAATAAACCAAAATTGAATGATTTAGACTGAAGATCAGGGAGAAATCCTTGTTTGAAAATCATCAAAATTCTGCAATCAAATTTGAGCGAAATGATGAAATTTCCAATTTCTAAACTACAATTACCTATATAAATCTAATCTAAACTACATAAATTGCAAGGATTACAAAGGACTCACACTACTAACCTGATTGACGCGAAGATTGTACTTCAATCGCTTCGATTGAAGAGTATTTATCTGGTTTTTTCTTTGACATGTGTTCGGCCTTCAAGGGACGAATCCGACTGTTTCTTGCAATGATTCACGATCAATCTTGCCTCAATATGATCGCAATTGAGTCTAGAACACAAGGAGATCACGAAGAACTTATGATTTTTCTCCATAAACACTTAATTTTGTCACTTTTCAATCAAAAGTTAAGTTTAAGAAAGAGAGAGAACATCGATTTACAGAGTTTTATCACAAAATTCCGCGCTGTCCAATTTGCTGAAGGAGCTTTGGACGGCTGCAATTGCATGAAATTGATGGGCCACGATCCCCATGATGCGGATTCCACTCCTCCTTGATTTCCGTCGTCTGATCTTCATCAGAGCTTCCTTACATGGCCACGTGTCCCTCCATGATGGAGAATTATCTCATCACATGAGCACAAGGGTTCCAAGTGAACCTAGATATGACTTAAGGAAGAGAAATCATTCTCAACAACAACAAAATAGCATACTCCTCCTTATCCACAAGTTTGAGAAATTATCCATTCATGAAATGAATGTGGAAAGCCTCTCTAAAACATTGAAAGAGAGTTTAGATCAAAAGGGAATTACCTTCCCTCCTCCTCGATTTACATATTGATCCAAAGATTGACTTGGCCAAAAGAAATTAAACCTTCATCCTTAGATACTTAGAATTCTTTGAATAGACCAAGTCAACCACCCTTACCTTGGTATAGGATCCTTAATTTCCAAGCCATATCCACTATATCATAGGTACCTTGTATAGTTATGAATACTGATCTCAAGAAACATTAGTAGGAACATCTTTGTTATTTTCCCTCTCTCTTTGAATACCACTTATAGATAGAAATTATAGGAGAGATCTAAATAATATTATTATCTTCAAGTTCTACTTCAAGACAAAAGTCATGCATGATTGCACCTAAAATCAAGGATGTTCAAGCAATTATGAAGATCATCCAAAATGAAGACAATTTTTATGATGAAAATCAGCATCAAAGAAGCTTCCAACAAAGAAGATTGTCTCTCAATGGAGTAAAACCTTCACGATTGATGAAGAAAAGAAAACCAGTATGATATCAACCAAAGAACAGTCCTCTTAATTGTCACCACTTGCCACGTTTATGTCAAGAAGCTCCACGTGACATCAAGATTCATGAATATAGAGTATCAAGATCATGATTTACTTAAGACAACTATGAGGACAGCTTTATCAAAAGATCCTCACGACATCTACAGAGAATGAAGCCTTGGACTGAAGGCCACTAACCGAATGAATAACTACCCTTTCAACGATCGCCACTACAACAAGCCATCGGGAGATCAAGTTATTTCACATCTTCTCTCCCTGCTGTTGTGGAATTGTAAAGATTACAAGAAAAATCCTAACTACCTCTCACAGAGTAAAGTCAACAGCTAAAGCGACGAATTACTAAAGAAGCCAACATAGAGAGCGGCAAAGGATCCTAATAAATCTAAGAGAGCACCTAGCGTGTTCTTCATTTTCATGGAGGAATTCAGGAAAGAATTCACGGAACTACATCTAGTGGATAATTCCATTGCCACTGTGGGAAAGGCAGCTGGTGAGAAATGGAAAGCTCTGTCGGAGGTTGATACAGCGTCTTGTGTGGCTAAATTGATAAGCGTAAAAATGCGGTTGTTGAATGCACGATTTTACGTATCAAACAAAATATATACTCAACTCTTCAAATCTGGTTTTTAAATTAGAACAGTGGCAAGTTGAGGTTGAATCCACAGGGAGGAAGGTTAAAAGATTGAAATCAGAAGCTATTTTTTTGGGTATTATTAGATTTAGAAACCGAAAATGAACGGTGAAAGGAAGAAAATGAGCGTGGACATGAAATGAACCGATCAAACACTTCCAAAATCCTTTCAAAGATTGAAAACCCTTGATCAAGGGTGAAAAAGTGATTTTTAGGGTTTATAAATGAGAGAATGTTGATAAACAGATAAGGAAAATAGAAGAAATGGGTAGAAGATGATCCTAATCTAAAGATACGTGATGAAAATACAATCATGTGATGCTCCCTAATCAAAACATACCTTCGAGAGCTGTATATTTCGCCCAGACTTGGCGTCTTGCATCCAACACAAAGAATGAACATAAAAGGGAAGAAACTCACTGAGAATGATGTTCAACACATGATGAATGATCCATCGCTGCTTTCTTTCCTTTTGGCTAGACAATGCAAGAAGCATACAACAAAACATTCATAACCCTAAATTTTTCATCTCATAACTGAAATCAACCCTAGCAGATTCGTGGAGCTTGAAATGACGATAATGCCCACAAAATTTCAGCCCGTAACTCCATCAGGATCATGAGATATCGCGATTTTAGTCTAGAGCATTTCTAGCCATTGATCTGATGTCCTCTCTCTTTAAGTATCTCGGTCAAACTGCTCCGGTCAACATCGGTCCAGTCAACGCGCGGGTCAGACCTGCAAAACTTGCAAAGAGAGAGAAAGGGAAGAAGGGGAGAGAGGAGATCTCCTTGCGACGGAAACCATTTCCATGGCCAGGAGACCCGAGGAGAGAGAGAAAGACAGTGGGAGAGAGAGGGAGAGAGAGAAAAAGAGAGAGATAAAGAGAGAGAAAGAAGGAGGGAGAGGGAGAGAGGAGAACTCCTCTCATGAAGGAATTCTTTTCCGTTGCAAGAGAGACATTTGCGGAGGAAGAGAAAGCGCGAAGAAAAAGAGAGTGAGGGAGAAGGAAGAGAAAGCAGAAGAAGGAAGCTATCTGCGCGAGAGAGAGAAAGATAGAAAGTGAGAGGAGAGAAAAGTGGGAGAGCAAGGAAGAGCACAGAGGAGAGAGAAAGAGAGAGAGATTATGAAAGAGAAAGAAGAAAGAGAGAGAGAGAGAGAGAGAGAGAGAGAAGAGAAATTGTGAGACTTTTCCTACCGCCTCTCCTCGCGACGGAATTTCTGTCACTAGATAGAGAGAAAGAAATCTCTCCTTGCGATGGAAATTTCCATCGTGAGAGAGAGAGAAATCACCAGAGAGAGGCTTTTCCTCACGCCTCTCCTCGCGACGGAATTTCCATAGTGAGAGAGAGCGAGGGGAGAAGAGAGACCGCGCGCAAGAGGGAGAGGTTACGCGGGAGGGAGAGAGATGCACGAGCGAGGAAGAAAGCAATGAAGAGAAGGAGAGAGTGAGAGAAGGAAATGTCCCTCTCTTCCTTACATGCACACGCGTGCGCGGAAGAGAAGGAGAGAAAGAAGAGAGATTGGGAGAGAGAATGGAATCACGGAAAAGAAGAAGAATAGAAGAAGTGGAGATAGAGCAGGAGAAGAGAGAAAACGTGGGGAGAGAGGGAGAGCAATCAGAAAATGGAGGAGGAGAAAGAAATTATCCTCCTCCTCCTTATGCACTCGCGTGGAGAAGGAATCTCGCGAGAGAGAGAGAGAGAGATGGAGAGAGGAAGACTTTCCTCCTCCCGCCTTTTCTCGCGACGGAAGCAATTTCCGTCGCGAGGAGAGAGGAGAGGGAAGAGCGCGGGAGAGGAGGAAGGAAAGGAGAGAAAGACAGGGAGAGAAGGTGTCGCGGGAGAGAGAAGAAAGAGAAAGAGAGAGAGAGATAAAGATAGAGAGGAGGGGTATCTCTCCTCTCTTTATATATATATATATATATATATATATATATTCTCTATTTCTTTTTTTATATTTTTAAATATTTTCATTTCTTAAAATATTCCCAAAAAAATTCTGAGAAATCTAGAAAAATATTGATTTACTTTTAGAAATAAATTTATTCAATAAAATTCATGATATAAATGCACTTTATAAATATTGTCATGTCAATAAAATCATTTAAAATAGAAATTTCATTTTATAATAAAAGAAAATTATATTCTTGATAAATTGATATCCCTAAATGCTCATAAAATGCTAGTAATTTATGAAAAATCAAGAATATCATTTAAAATATAGAAATTATCAATTTAATCATTTTAGTTCATGATAACATGCATTTATGATTATATTTCAAAGAATAAATGCATTAAACGCATGATATTAATGCATGAAATTGCATGTTATTATAAATCGAACAGGCGAAAGATCGACTTGCAAAGGCTACAGTTCCGTCTGAGAAGAAACTAGCGACGTCTAGTAAGAGCCAAGAAGACAATGAGTCTGAAAAGTCCAAATCCGAGGTCAAGGACGAAAGCGACGAAGAAAGCCGCGATAAAAAAATGATGAGTTTAAAGAAGGAACGCCAATCACCCCGTGGACCCTGCAACCACGGTCGACGTCCATACGTCCCTTCGCAACTACAACAACGTGTGCGCGGGGATAACGAAGTTTCGGGAGCTCTCTAAAACAATCAGGCTCCATTAAAGGCAAGTCAACCCCATCGATTATGTGATATTGAAATGACATCAGAATTAGAATATACCGGGACACTCGACTAAAGTGGAAGTATCGGAAACCTCAGGTCCGATCAGACCCTTGCATGCATCATGACATTCCAATAACTACTGATATCACCATGAGACAGCAGAGGAATATTCCTCATTTGGCGGGTAACAAGGGGATCCTTGAAAATACAAGAATGAATTCCCGACACATGTTGTAACCATCCGTAAATAGCGGAAACTAACACGACGCGTCTTATCACTTCAACTTCTCATCTCTTCATCCTTTAAAAAAAAGGACGGATGTAAACAATTAACTGTTGTTGTTAATGAATGAATCGTTTTCTTTTTCAAAACATTATGTGTTCGTGTGTATCTCGTGTCTCTCCCGAAACCTCTCTCTCCGAGTTTCTATCTTCCTCTCTTCTCTCCCTCCCGTTCTGTCGCTTTCAGCCTTTACTAGTTAGAGAATAAACCAAGGATTATCAATATCATCTGAGCAATTCCAGAGCATCGGCTTCATCTCCACATCAGGTATTCGTCCTCTCTTCTCCATTTCGTGTTTAATAGTTCATATAATATATCCGTAAGTCCAACATCAGTCCATTATCCTATCCATTCTCATCTCTCTATCTATTCTCTATATCATATATCTACAATCCGAAAGTCATACTATATTAGATAGTCCCACTCATCGTCCTATCCTTCTTAAAATTCCTCCTTTTATCTATATTCTCCCTCATCGCAAACCATACTATCATTTCTTCCATTATCTTGTTCATCACATTACACTCATACCATCATTCATTCCTCCACATATTTGAACTGTCATTACTCATCTAACCAGTAATAGATACCTTTAATTCCTCCTATTATCAATCCCATATCCTATTCCCAATATAGAATTATCCTATGAATCATTCTTATTCATAAAAGTGCATATCTTATCCTTATCTCTTCTTTATCACATTCACTCTCATTATCATTTTCCCTCACATATTCGCATTATTTCCTTCATATACTAACTGATCTTTTTCTCCATTCCATCAAATATCAATCTCATACCTCCTTAACATTATAGAATTATCATAATACTCAACCTTATTCATTACATAATATATAAAATCTTTTCATCATATCTCTTCTCTTCACATACATCTTATCGTCTTTAATACTATCATCATTTCTCCTCATATTTTCTGAATTATTCTCTACAATCATCTCTAAATTATATACCTATTCCTCACTGATATCATTCATAGATCCCTCACAAGTTTGTAGGATTTTATACATAACTAATATCAGTAGATATTCGTAACCTTATTCACTCATCTCTTCATCACATATTCATACTTACATTCTCATCCACATATATATTATTCTCTCAAAATATCCTACATCACTCCATGATTTGTTGAGTGAGTGATTAAATCACGACCGTCCGATGTCACTTAAGACATATACAATTATAGATTTAGCACGTGATTTGATGGCGATCTGGTGGACTGAGATCCACCAGATTAACGCACGTCTATCCGCGTGAACTCATCTGATGTACCATGATATGCCAAGCTGCCTACAAATGAAAACATTAGTCTCACGTAGAGCAAATGAAGGAGAATAATCCAGTATATATGGGGAAACACGCATAAGCGTTTACATCGCCCAAATGGGCCAAGTATGCCCCCTTATGCCTTCCGTGGGCCCACTATACTCGTGGGCCCACACACACTGAGCCCATTAGACTCTTTGCGCCATGTAGGCATCCATGTGGTCCATGCAGGCTTGTGTGGCTCCGCCATGTGTCAATTTTGCACCACGTCAGCTTCGCGGGTCCCGCGCATAAATAAACCCTTATTCGCGATTTTTTTAATGAAATAAATTCCAAAAATAGTTCAAAATGAAAATAAAATCCAGAAAAATCTATAAAATTCAAAAATTCATAACTTCATTTCTAGAACTCATTTCGACTCAAATTTTCTCCATTGGATCACAAATTTCTCCATCTTTAATATCATGACACCTAAAATATAAATCCAAACAAGAAAATAGGATGAATACGCAATAATATTAACTCAACCCTTTAGAATTCTATTTTGATTCATCCCATCATTCTCTTCTTGTAATTCATTATTTAAATCATCCACTAAAGTCAAAATAAATCAAGGAAAGTGGTTAATTTCTAATTATTTAACCTTGAAAAAGATAAAATATCTATAAAACACATAATTAACCATAAATAATTCAAATAATGGACTTTAGTAAAATGGCATACCAATGGAGAAAATTCATAAAACTGTGATAACATGCATCATAATTATATAAGAGAAACATGAATATTAGTTGAATAAGATAAGAATTCAAGTTAAATATGCATGTTATCAACGTGCGCCTCTACTCGCGGCGGAATTTTTCTCCGTCACGAGAGAGGGAGAGATGAGCAAGATAAGGAGAAGGAGAAAGAAGAAAATAAATAAATGAAGGAAAGGAAAATTCAGGGAGAAAGAGGAGGAAGAATTTTCATGCACGATGAAAGAGAGTTCCATTGCGCAAGAGAGAAAGAAGAGGGAGATAAGGAGGTAGGGAAGAGGAAGAGGAAGAGGAAGAGGAGAGTAGTAGAGAGGGAGCGCACCTCTTCTCGCAACAAAGATTTTATGTTGTGAGAGAGAGAGGGTGGCGCGCAATGAAAAATTTCCAGAGAGGGAGGGAGAGAGAGAGTGAGAGAGAGGGAGAGAGAGTGAGAGAGAGAAAATTTCCGTCGAGAGAGAGGGAGTGATCGGTAGAGGCAATGAGAGAGAGAGTCCCTATATTTTCTTTTTCTCCATTTTTTTCTTTATTTCATTTAATGTTCTTTGTAAAAAATCATCTTCATAATTTTAATTTCCAAAATTTCCTTTTAAGTTCTAGGAAATCCATGAAAATGTTTAAATATATATCTATATATATCTAATTTATATTCTTGAGAAATCGATGTCATTAAATAATCATAAAATTTTATTAATTTATGAAAAATGAAGAATATCCTCTAAAATATAATAATGATCATTTTAATCATTTTAAATTATGATAATATGCATTTAAGATTATATTTTTGAGAAAAAGTGCATAAAATACATGATATTAATGCATGAAATTGCATGTTATCACTCTTCTTAGGTTGGGTGATGCCAGACTTGCATCGATCATTATCCTTTGCATTTCATCTACACAAAAAGATCGAGCATCAAGTGCCTTGACCTCCTCCCCTTTTCCTTCTAGTAGCTTGATTGGTAACTTGTCATTAATGCAGTTAGTTCCATCATTATGAACAGATTTTAATGCATGATTCTTGCTAATGTGATGGACATTATCATGTTCTTATGAATCTACTTAGTGTTAATTACGTATAAACATGAATATGCCCTATCATGCATAGTTTCTTCTTATTAGTTATATCATGAGTTAAACCCCCATTTTACTTCTTTGAAGTAAGTAGCCGAATTCACACATCTTCTTTGAATTATATGGATATAAAGAAATGGGTACATGAGTAGGAAAGTATTGATACGAATGGCGATGAGAGAGAGGAAGAAACAATTGCTTCCAAAATTAACTCTAAGTCAAACCCTCGTCATAAATGAAGTTGTCAATCAGGTTTGCACACGGTAAATAGATTATCTTATGTTATAGGATGATCCACTGTTAATATGGAAGTCAAGTTGGGCCACCCTCCTAAGTTTTAACAAGGTTGAACAAAAGATAAATTTCTAAAATGACCACCTCCAAGTCTTTTCATGATATGTATAATTTAGATATGAGAAAAGATAGAATTTAATTATGGATCCAGAAAATCTGATGGAAAAAAGTATTATTTTGGGAGAAATTGAATCTCAAAGTTTAGTGAATTTTCAATGGATCTTTAAGATACTTTTAGAGGAATACCTAGGGTTTAAAAGTGGTTCAAAACTTGGTACAATTTCCATTGGATCCAATTAGGTTGCATCATCTGGTGACAAGTGGGTGCACGCTTGTGCAACGATGTGTGTGGTACCCAAGTGGCCCCATGGCATGTCTATGTAACGCCATTTAGGGAAGAGAGAGGGAGAGAGGCAAGAGAGAGATGCTCAGGCATTACGAGCCCATCAAGGTAAGCTCTTAATTTTTCATTTTTGTAAAAGAAAATATTATTAGTTTCTTCCATGTGACACTAAAGAAGGGGCATCTTGGAGTGTAGTCCTCAAAATCTTTAAAAGGAAGGGGGTTCGTTATTACTATCATCGCAACCAATAAGGCTGAGATATGGCTACATGAGGCACACAAGTTTGAATTAGAAAACCATGATTTCTTTGATGATTTCTTCTTTAGAAACTATTAGAGACATGTGTCAAAGGCTGAGGGCTTTTGATCGCAATCAAAATGATAAGATGACCTTGCTTATAACTTCTTTAAAGGGTTGTCCCATTCAATCATAAAGCACCACGTGGCGTTCTCTGATTCCATTGATTTAAATCAAACGATTGAAACCATTTCCCTTGATTTTATCATTGTGGCTTTTTTTTATTCCATTGTGGCGCTGTTTATGATTTTATCTTGAAATAGGAGGCTTATACATTTTTGCATTCTCTTGTGCCTTATAATCATGATGAACGTGATGGGGCAGCCCACATTACTTCTGCTTTTTATAAGGTTGATGAATAGATTTCAGTCCAATTAGAGCACTCCATGTGATGCGGTCTAATGTGTTTGATCTTGATCAAACAATAAAAATGCTCCTTTGTAAAATCATAATATATGCTCTCAATAAAATCAATCGAATGAACTTGCTTATAATTGCTTTAAAGGGTTGCCATGTCCAATCAGGAAGTGCCATGTGGTGCTCTTTGATTCAAATCATCTATGTGATTTTCTCTCAAAATAGGGGTGCTTGGAAACTTTGCATTCCCTTGGGCCTTCCAATCACAGTCAATGCTATCGAGAAGCCCGCATCACTTCTACCTTTTAAAAGGTTGACAAATTGATTTCAGTCTAATCAGATCACTCCATGTGGCATGGTCTAATGCATTTGATCTTTATCAAAAGATGATAAATGCTCCTGAGTAAAATCATAATATCTCTTGATCTAAAGAGAGTTTTGAGCTGACATTTCATGGTGTCTGTGTGTATATGACCCATAATGGTACATTTGTAATTCTAGATTTGCTACTCTCTGTCCTCTCCCATATATATCTCTCTTCTCCTCTCTTCGTTTCCCTAATCAATATCATTAATTTTTTCCATTTTCCACATAGTATCAAAGCCCTAACCTAGGATTCCTCATGGCAGCACTGGATCTTCTAGTCAGCACCCTCGCATCGACTCTCCATTGCTCGAGGTGGATCTCTCCATGCAATCAACTTAAATTGATCATAACTTTCTCATTTGAAGTCAGATCAACCTGAAACCCATTGAATTAGATGCATAAGCATTGAAAACATAGACTTCGAGCATAAGAACATTTAAAATGATCGTCTAACACCTTCAATCTTGCCTTTTTCTTGGAAATACTGTTAGTCTTCCAACCATCATCTTCAAAAGGTCATATCCTCTTTTTAGTTAAAAATAGGTATATGAGCAGTTGTCTAAGGCAAAGCAGTCAGCGCATCACCTTCAAGACTATTATGCCAGTACTCGTGGACTTCTCACTCAGTTGGAGTTGAATCAGCCGCATAAGACTAATCTTACGACTCAACGACGTTATCAAGATGAGCCTGCTATTAGTATCTTTCTTGAAGGCCTTGATACCTTGATCTCCTCTCAGATCTGAGGATCTATACTGAGCAAGTCCCACCTTTGGACTCTTGCCTTGACCTTCTCTTCTGCTCTCCGGGTGTCAACCGAGACTCCTCCTTTATCATCACTTGCACCTCCCCCCTTGCATCATCTACGGCATTGCTATCCTCGAATTCCAAGGGAAATGGGTACCACACATATGGTAGCCGAGGGCGCAGTCAAGGGCATGGTCGAGGGCATGATGGCGAGCCATTCCCTCCATGTGAGCATTGCTAACGGACTAATCATCATTATGATCATTGTTGGTAGAAGTTAGGAAAACTTGATTGGGTTGCCAATTATGCCTCTATTGTTCCTTCATCCTCTTCATCCTCGAGTATGATGACTATATCTCGAGATGACTATGATCATCTTATGAAGCTTCAAGAGACACCGACAACTCTTCCAGCTCACTCGTCACATCATGCATCCACCTCTGGCTCAAGAATGGCCTTACTTGCCTATTCGTGCGACTCTTGGATCATTGACTTGGGGGCATCTGTCCATATGTCAGGTACACAATCCCTACTTACTCGCTTATCCAAATTATTGCAACGTTCTTCTATTTCTGCAGATGGTCATGCATGTCCTGTTGTGGGACGTGGCAAGGCCAATCCAACCTCCTCACCTCATTTATCTCAAGTTCTTTATATTCCCAATTTCCCTGTCAACCTCTTATCTATCAACGCCATCACTAAAGTATTATTTTGCTCCATCTCATTCTTTCCTTACCATTACACATTTTAGGATTTGCAGACAAAGAAGAGTATTGGTTTGGGAGGTAAGAGACTGGACATGGACTTTATGAGCTTGTCCCCAATCATCTTCCAGTTGGGCTCTCTTGTCTCCTTTCCTCGACCGATTCTGCATTCCAGTTGCATCGATGACCTCGCCACCTCGGTATCTCCAAACTCCGCCAAGCCCTCCCATGGATTTCTATTTCCTCTTTTGAGTGTGAGTCATGTCAACTAGCCAAACATTTTCAGGCCTCCTACCCTCGCCTTGACTCTAGTCCAAGTAAATCTCTTTTTGATCTTGTTAATTGTGATGTGTGGGGACCTTCTCGGGTGCCATCTATATTGGACTTTCGTTATTATACAGTTTTTGTAGATGATTTCTCTCATGCCTCTAAGATTTATTGATAACATGCAAATTAAACATGAAAATATATGATTATTAATGCAAATTAAGTTATAAAACATTCTATTCTAATGTAGCTTATCATATTTTTTTTAGTGTTTATCTATCATTCTATGAAAAAGTCATTATAATCTCTAAATATATTAATTTAGGGTTAGTTATGATTAATTAAGATGAATATTTTTTATAACCCATCTTTACTTGAGATTATAATTAGTTTTTATGGTTAAATAATAAGAGAAATCATTTTATATATACTCATATATTTTTGAAATGGATATTTATTCTCTTGTTATTTATTAAATTTGACCTTTTAGAATGATAGATAATTTAATTTATGATCCAATGAAAGAAATTTGGATTAATGTGGAGTTATATTTTAAAATATATGAATTTTCTAATTTTTAGGGATTTTTTGGATTTTTTTCTAAATTTTTCTGAATTTAAAATCAATTTATTTGCATTAAATTCATTAAAATAACATTTTTATTTTCGTGTGGCAGCTAACATGGTGCGAGCAAAAAAGCGCACCACATGGCGACATATGAGATCACCACCTGTCGCACATGTGTACATGTGCCCGGGTGCGCACGTGCGTGCCCTCGTGTGTGTGATTAAGGCGAAAGCACCTTGTTAAGGATTTTTGCTGACTCCTTAATTACGCACACCTTATATAGATGTGTTTTCTCTTTAATTTTTCCATGTGGGACTTTGTTTTGTTCTAAATGTGCGTAGGTGACTTGGCGTTACGAGAAGCGTCCAATTCACGATTTAAATAAAGACTGTTGATCTTCACTTACGGCGGGGGTAAGCGGTGCACTCTTATTTGTCAATGAATCATTTTTAAAATGATTTGATCTTAGTCGTTGATCTGAGGAGTTATAACGGCTGAGATTAAAATCGACGAAAAGGTATCTGAAGCGGTCCATCAAGATCAAACGGCGAACATTTCATACATTATTCATAATCCACATGACGAGTGAAATCTCGACGGCCCATCAATTATCCAATGGACGTGACTTAATCGTAACAATTTGAAGCATGGCATTTCATCAGAGCCATTGATCAAAGAATTAAATCTCGATCCGATGGTTACGTCCAATTTGCCCTATAAATTGAGATGTTCTTTGACATTGTAAATCATTCTTGGGTTCTTCGAGTAATCGAACTGTCTAGACACCAAATCCCTTGAATCCCTTGCTTCCAACCGCTTCTAGATCAATTTTCGCGTCCACGGAGTGCTTGAAAGTGAGATTTTGTTGAGAGAATAGGAAGAAATCTGCTCTTGAACATCAACGATCATTTTTTGAATTCGGGAATGAAAACCCTTTGATCCGGCGAGTAATTGGACCAAATTCGAGCACAATCTAATATGCCTTTATATAGCTTTAGATTTCAATTTCAAATCATAATTTTAGTCAATTTCAATTGGGTAAATAGCCCCATCTATCCCAAACTTTTAAAGTTCTCCCTAATCTATCACATACTTTTTTTTTTCGCCCCATCTATCCCAACCTTTTTTTCTCTTTCCTCAATCTATCCCAGCCGCCGACATGGACTTAAATTAAGTCCAGTCGGCACCCGCGTCGTGTCCACATCAGCCGCCTCCCTCCCTCCGTCTCTCTCCCTCCCTCTCTCCCTCCCTCTCTCCCTCCCTCTCTCTCCTGCCTCCCTCTCTCTCCCTCCCTCTCTCTCCCGGCCTCCCTCCCTCCCCCTCCCTCTCTCTCTTCCTCCCTCCCTCCCTCCCTCCCTCTCTCTCCCGGCCTCCCTCCCTCCGTCTCTCTCCCGGCCTCCCTCCCTCCCTCAGTCGCTCCCGCGTCCCGCCCTCCCTCCCCTCCCCTCCTCTCTCTCCCGTCCTCCCTCCCTCTCTCTCGGCCTCCCTCCCTCTCTCTCCCGGCCTCCCTCCCTCCCCTCCCTCTCTCTCCCGGCCTCTCTCCTCTCTCTCGCTCTCCTCCCGCATCCCCCTCCCCCCTCTCTCTCTCCCTCCCTCCCTCCCTCCCTCCCTAACCAAAAGAAGACTTTGAAAACCAAGGCTAGATTTTTTTCAAGAAGAAAACACTAAAGAGTGAGAAAACCCTAAACTGAAGCTTCTCTGCAAACCAATCGCCCCTTCTTTCCTCCGGCATCTGCCATGTTCCCTCTCTGCATCATCTCCACGAACTCATTGTAATCTATCCTCCCATCCTGCCGACGAGGACAAAAGTCAATAACCCCCAATATCTCAAAAATATTCGAGTCCCCAAATAGCATGTTCTCCCTACGTTATCCTGATCGACTTCCCGAAGCAGCTCCTCCAAGTGAAAGTCTTCCACGCCAAACTCCTCACACACTTGCTGAATCTCGTCCTACGTGATAAATCTGCTTCTGTCCTTGTCGAAGAAAGAAAAAGCCGCGGACAGATGATCTTCCTCTATTTTGTTCAAGTGCAACGTCGCCGCGATGAACTCCCCGTAATCGATAGTCCCGCTATTTTAGATATCCGCCTGCGAAAAAATGAACGTCGAGGATAATAATTTTGAAAAAATTATATTATATTATTATCGCTTACCGCCTACATGAGAGCGGCGATCTTGGATTCTCATAGGTTTGCTCCCACGCGTTCTAATCCGACTTTGAGTTCTTCTTGAGTGATCTGGCCGCTGTTGTCCGTGTCAATCATCTTGAACATCTCCTTCAGACCCGCGATTTCATCTTCCGAGAGGTTCTCGGCGATAATCTGCAGTTGTTTGAAAGGTAAGAGAAGAGACCCGTTTTCATCGTTTGGCTGTTACGGTAGATTATCGTCTTTGATCTGTCTCAATGTGGATGTTGTGTGTGTGTGAGAGAGAGAGAGAGAGATCGGGAGAGAGAGGGAGGGAGAGAGGGAGGGAGGGAGGGAGGGAGGGAGGTTGGGAGAGAGAGGGAGGGAGGGAGGGAGGTCGGGAGAGAGAGGGAGGGAGGGAGAGAGAGGGAGGAGGGAGAGAGAGGGAGGGAAGGAGGCCAGGAGAGAGAGGGAGGGAGGGAGGCCGGGAGAGAGAGGGAGGGAGGGAGAGAGAGAGGAGGGAGAGGAGGGAGAGAGGGAAGGGAGAGAGGGAGAGAGAGAGAGAGGGAGGGAGAGAGAGAGGGAGGGAGGGAGAGAGAGAGGGAGGGGGGAGGGCGGGACGCGGGAGCGAGCGAGGGAGGGAGACCGAGAGAGAGAGGGAGGGAGGGAGAGAGGGTGGGCGGGAGAGAGAAGGAGGGAGGCCGGGAGAGAGAGGGAGGGAGGGAGAGGGAGGGAGGGAGGCGGGAGAGAGAGGGAGGGAGGGAGAGAGAGGGAGGGAGAGGGAGGGAGGGAGGCGGGAGAGAGAGGGAGGGAGGGAGGCCGGGAGAGAGAGGGAGGGAGAGAGACGGAGGGAGGGAGGCGGCTGACGTGGACACGACGCGGGTGCCAACTGGACTTAATTTAAGTCCATGTCAGCAGCTGGGATAGATTGAGGAAAGAGAAAAAAGGTTGGGATAGATGAGGCGAAAAAAAAGTATGGGATAGATTAGGGAAAACTTTAAAAGTTTGGGATAGATAGGGCTATTTACCCATCAATTTCGGTTTTTGTGATTTTAAATTTCAAAAATTTCTATCTCATTCACTTGATGTTTCTCTGCAAATCTTGATCCAAATTTTATGATTTTTGATTCCATGGATTTTTCTTTGAGTCTTCTTTCCAAAAATATCAATTTTCCTAATTTATCACCACATTTCATTGTCAAATTTGATTGAATTCCAAAAGATATCTTAAAATTCCCTTATTTCTCCGTGGATTCGACCCTTATTCGCGACTATACTTCTTAATTAGTGATATATTCATAAAATTAGGGATTTTGTTATTAATTTTGACATGATTTTGTGTGAATTCAACAACTACACCAAGTTGTCATTTATCTTCTCAAAGCTTGCACAGATGTTCTACCCTTTATTCATCAATTTCTTCAAGAGATCTCCACTCAATATTTTAAAACCCCCAAAAATCTCTGCACTAATAATGCCCTTGACTACTCTATAGGAGTTATGCATCTCCTGTGACATCCTCTACAAAACCACATGTCCTCACACATCTTAGCAGAATGGTGTTGCCGAGCGCAAACACCATCACCTACTCTACATGACTCGCACTCTCTTCGTAGAAATGAGAGTTTGATGGAACAAATTGATGTGGTCATTAATTGCACACCGATTTGTGTCAAAACTAATACCAAACTCACCAATTTTATAAAATCATCACGAATTGAATAGCATAGTAGAGAATAAGGGTTGAATCCACGGAGAAATAAGGGAATTTTGAGAGATCTTTTGAAATTTGTTCAAATTGGAGGATGAATTGAGGTGAGAAATTAGGGGTTTTGATATTTTTGGAAATACAACTCAAACTTGAATCCACGTAATAAAAAATTACTCGATTTGGATCGAGATTTGCGGAGAAATCAATGAGTGAATTACGTAGAAATTTCCGAACACGAAGAGAGAGAAATCCAAAATTAAGAACGAAATTAACTAAATCTACCATCCTAAATTACAATTTAATAATACAGGATAAAAGATTAGGAGGAAAACACGTAATCTAACCTGAGATAGCGATTGAAATGATCCAATTAATCGTTGGATTCAATGCTTTTCATTCCATGATTTTGAAGACAATCATTAGTGTTCAACAGGCAAATTCTCCCTATTCTATCAATGAAATCTCACTTCCAACCACTCCGTCAAGGTGGAAATGAGGCTAGAAGCGATTGGAAGCAAGAGATTCAAAGATGGTGGTGTCTAAACAGCTCGATTACTTGAAAACATCCAAGAATACATTACAATGTCGAAGAACATCTCAATTTATAGTTAATTTGGGTGTAGCCGTTTGATGATGCGTTTGATCTTCCATCAACGGCTTTGATGAAACACACCTGTGCGAATCGTTACGGTTAAGTTGTGGCCGTTGGATCGGAGATGGACCGCGGAGATTTTACCATGTGGCGCATGAAGAAGAAGCGCATGAAACGGCATCCGTCCGATTATGATCTAATGCTCCATATGCATTTTCGTCGATTTTAATCTCAGCCGTTATAACTCTTTTGATGAACGACTGAGATTAAATCATTTTTAAAATGATTCACTGACGAGTAGAAATGTGCCACATACCCTGACAAAGTGTGTTATGCAGTCGTTAAAACACACAAACGTTGGTCAAACAAAATTTATAAGTCCAACTCACAATAAAAAAGATATAAAATCTAAAGAGAACAAGGTTGACTTTTATTGCAGAGTTGACTTGGTCAAACTTAGGTTTATATAGGATTGTAAAGAAGTGGAAATGAAAGTTTATGAAGAGAAATGATGTAGATATACTAGATAGGATATTTTAAGAATTAAGATCTCTGATTTGACAGAGAAATGTCAAAAGTCAAGGTCAAAGCGTTAACTTTGATCAATAGTTGACTTCTGTAAAATCAAAGAGTAAAAAGAGGTCAGAAGATTACGAAAATTATATATTCAAAATCTATAGGAATGGAATTTATTGATACAAAATTTGTGATTTTCGATAAGAAATGGATTTATTATGAATTATTGAAAATCAAAGATCAAAGAAATCTCGAAATGAATACTTCAGAGAAAATCTTCAAATTGACTTATCAAATGATATCCAAATCTTACAATTTATACATCAATAGAAAGCTAAGAACCAGAGGATTCCAAAGAGACCAAAATCATCAAATTCTAACTTGTAATTTAAGAGTAATTGATCCCGCAAGTAAACACCAGAATTCAGATTGAAAATGAACAATGGTTGGTCAAACGTTAAATTGAGGGGTCAAATGATCATGGAATTTTACGAATTTGCTATCCACAGAAAGCTGATGAAACAAGGAATCACTGAAACCGTAATCATTCAAAGTTAAGATCAGAGAGATATCCTATTTTCAAAATCAGCAAAAATTCAAACCAAATTTAGGCGAAAATGAAGAACAAATCGATTTTAAATGCAAAATTCACTATCTAAATCTAAACAAAACTCAAATTAATGTCAGAGGAACGATCGAATCTCACTGCTAATCTGACTGCCGCAAAGATTTGGCTTCAAATCACACGATTTGAAGACTATTGGCTTGATTTCTTCCTCGGCAGACGTTCGGCGCTCAAGGGGAAAATTTGTTTGATTTTGATGAAATTTCATGATCAATCCCGCTTCGATTGGATCGCAATCAAGTCTAAAAGCGGGGGGATCACAATGAACTCAAGATCTTGCGTTAAAATTGCTTAATTGCTTCACAATTCAATCAAGAGTTGAGAAAACAAGAGAAGAATATCATTTTTTAAAGACGAATTCCCACGAAAAATTAGGGCCGTTTGATCCGGTGAGGGTAAATTCATGGCCACGATCCCGCGATGATCGTGGACCACGGTCGCACGACGATTGTGGACCAGGATCCCACGATCTCGCATCATCCCGTTGTCTGATTTCCATCACTGTGTCGAGGTGAGTCCACCTCTAGCCCACCGATCGCATGATGGCACGATTTGATCTTGTGCGTCCAATTGTTTCACTTACGCGATCAACGGTGTCCAATAACGCACGTGCTTCTGATGGCGATTGGTTGGACTCCGGTCCACTCGATCGACGTGCCTTACGTGATGTGATTTGCATCCAACGCGCGCAAAGCATCCACGCCACCTGCATTTAAAACACTAAACGGGACATAGTCCCACACGGATAAAAATATTGGAATCAATGAGTATATAAGGTGCGAGGGCGTAACGCATTTGCGTTACCGCCCCAAGAATCTCACCAGGGCCCACTAACCCGTGGGCTCTTCACCTGCCAGCTCCCTTGCCACGGGGCACCACCCGAGCGTCTGTGTGGACTCGTGTGGCCCCTGCCATGCGTCCGCGCCACTTGTGCCCCACCTGCGCCATGCGTGGGCTCGTGCGGCTCTGCCACGTGGCCTTGCGTGCCGCGTCGCATCCGTGCGTGTTCTGCGCGCCACGTTAGCTCTGCGTGCCACGTGTCCTCCGCTGATCCTGTGGAAATGAAACCCGCTTTTTTCGATTTTTAATTAAAAAATAAATCAATTAAAAAATCAGTAAAAATCACATAAAAAAATCAGAAAAAAGTCAAAAACTTCAGAAATTCATAACTTAAGAAATACAACTCCTTTTTAATCCAAATTTTCTCCATTGGATCACAACTTTCTCCATATTTAATATTATGTCATCTAAAATATAATTTCAAAGAAGAATATAAGATGAATTAAAAGTAATACTAAGGCATTCATTAAGATTTAGATCTTTTAATCACCTAATCATTATTTAAATAGAATTAATCCTTTAAATTATCTACTAAAGTCAAAGTAAGGTAATTAATTTATATTTATTTTAACCTTGTCAAAGATTAAACATTCATAAAGCACATAATTAACCCTAAATTATACATAAATATCGACTTTAGTGAAATGGCATACCAATGGAGAAAATTCATAAAAACTATGATAAAATGCATTATATTCACATAAAATAAGCATGAATATGAGTTAAATAAGATAAGAATTTAAGTTATAAATGCATGTTATCATACCCCCCGCCTTAAGTGACGATCGACGATCGCGATTTAATCACGTGATCGGACGCTCCACTCGCTGCCACGTCACCCCCTGCCTTGATCGAAGATCGTGATTTTAATCGCGTAATTGTACGCCCCATGTGCTTCCATGTCACCTACGCAAAAATAAAATGTTTATTTTATTGAATTGAAATCAAATAAATTAATTTTAAATTCAGAAAAAAATCAGAAAAATAAAAAATTTCCTGAAAATTAGAAAATTCATAACTTTCAAAATATAACTCCAAATTAATTCAAATTTGTTTCGTTGGATCTGAAATTAAATTATCTATCATTTTAAAAATTTAAATTAACCAGAGAATAAATTTTTATTTCAAAAATACACTCACCTCTTAAAAATTAAAACTTAGACAAAAAATGAGTATATAAAAATTATTTTCTCTTATTTTTTAGCATTAAAACCTAATTATAATCTCAAATCTAGATGAGAATAATATAATTTTAAAAATATACTCTTAAAAATATATAATTATCCCTAAAATAGTGCATTTTGAGATTATAACTTAAATTTGTATGAAATGATAGATATGCACTCAAAGTATGATAACATGTATAAAAATGGAATGTTTTATGCCTTAATTTGCATTAATAATCATGTAATTACATGTTAAGATTGCATGTTATCAGAGTCCCCCATTTTCTTAGTATGATGCCCTTCTTACCTCTACTTACCTCTTGAATTGCTTGCCCTCGCCACCTCTTGGAAATGAAGTACCCCTTCGTCATCTCTACCCTAATCGTGACCTCTTTGCCTTGCCTCCTCTAGTATTTGATTGTGTTGCCTTCACTCATGATCACACTCCTAATACATTCAAGTTGGCGTCCCATTCTGTCAAACTGGTGTTCGTCGGCTACTCACGCATGCAAAGAGGCTATCCGATCTATTTTCCAGATCAAGGCAAGTATGTTGTCTCTGCTGATGTCACATTCTTTGAGTCTACTGGCTATTTATCCTCCACCTCCATCACCATCTCCATCCCCATTACCTACCTCATCCTCTTTGTCCTCTCCCGCAAACACATCTCATCTACCTACTCTGATGGAGCTTGCTCCTCTCATATCACTATTTCCACCATCATCGCCTACACCACTACTCAACTTTACTACTTCTCCCCTACTCATGCCACCCACGACGTCGCTAGTTCCAATCGCTACTCTAGTCTCTATGCTTCCTCTCGCTGACTCCTCAACCTAGTGCTCAAATCCAATGCCCATTGCATTGTCATAAGATGATCTCCACTTACCTATTACTCTTAGCAAAGGTAAGAGCTCTTGCACACTTCACCCTCTTTTGCACTTTCTTAGTTATGATAATTTGCACCCTACCTATCATGCCTTCTCCCTTTCTCTAACTACATAGTCAATACATAAGTCGCACTTAGAAGCATTAAAACTACCTCACTGGAAGGCAATAATGGACTTAGAGTATGAGGCACTAGTCAAGCGGCGGACATGGGTATTAGTACCTCGACTAGCCAACAATAATGTTATTACATGTAGATGGGTGGAGTTTAATCTTGACATGATGATTCATCAACACAAAGCTCATCTAGTTGCTCGTGGATTCTCCTAGACCTACGAGATTGACTATAAGGATACCTTCTCCCTTGTGGTCCGCCTTAACTTAGTACATATTATTCTCTCTTTGGTGGTGAATCAGGGGTGGTCTCTTCATCAACTCAATGTGTCTAGTGCCTTCCTTTATGATGATCTTACTAAATGTGTCTTTATGGAGCAACCACTTGGGTATGTGGTTCAAGGGGAGACTACCCAGGTATGTCATCTCCATTCTGCTATATATGGTTTGAAACAGAGCCCACGTGCATGGTTGGTGAAATTCAATCAGCTTATCCTCTATTAAGGATTGACTCATTGTGAAGTGGACCCTGAGAGAACAAGACCTTGTGGTCGTCAATTTCACACGGTCAAGGGTAAAAAATAATCCAAACTTACTAATTTGATGAAAATATCTTGAATTGAGGGGTATAATGGTAAATAAGGGTCGAATCCACATGGAATTAGGGAAAATTCTGATGATCTCTTTGAATTTGATCAAATCGAACAATGAATCGATGGTAGAAATTGGGGAAAATGATAGATTATACAAGAGAACTTCAAGGCAATTCCACGGAATCAAAAATCATCGAAATTGACTTTGATTTCGCAGAGAAATTGAAGATCGAAGTGAGATGATTTTTTTGAAATTGAAAATTTTAAAAATACCAAAAATTAGCTTGAATTTAAATCAAATTACTAGTCTAAACTGAAATTAAACATGAATAGATGAAAGATTAGTGAAAACCGCTTCCACTAACCCAAGATTGCAATTGGATTAACCCAATTAATCACTGGATTAAGGCTTTTCATCAAAAATTCAAAAAATCGCGATCTTGGAGTTCAAGCGTGAATTTCTTCCTCGTTTTTCGGCCAAATCTTGATCTTAAGCATTCCGTGGACGCTAAATTGAGTCTAGAAGAGGATAGGATCAAGAGATTCAAGAGATTTGTGTCTAAACACATCAATTTGATTGATTTGCTCTCGAATGCTTTGCAAATTGGAAGAACATCTCAATTTATAGGGTATTTGGGCGTAACCGTCTGATCAAATCAATCAACGACTCTGATAAAATGGTCCATCGCGAACTGTTACCGTAAAGTCGTGGCCGTTCACTCGCGATCGGACGCGTGAGAGGATGCCATGTCGATGTGCATTATAAAACGCTTTAAAATGCTCGCCATTTGATCTTGATCGGACACTCCCGATGCGTTTCATCCATTTTAATCTTGACTGTTATAACTCTTTGAGATCAACGGTCGTGATTAAATCGATCGGTAAACCCTCAATTTAAGCTATGTGTCAACCGTATTGAAGTGAAGATCGATGGCTCATATTACTCGCGCGATCGGATGTCCCACAAGCTGCCACGTCACCCCTGCACTTAAATTAATCTGAAAAATCGATATTTAATTAGAAAAATAGATTTTTATTTCCGGAAAATCCTTATAAATTCATTAAAAATTCAAAAAAAATCTGGAAAAATCCCTAAAAATTAGAAAAGTCACAACTTTCAAAATATAAATCCAAATTAATCGAAATTTCTTTCATTTGATCAGAAATTTAATTATCTATCATTCTAAAAAGTCAAAATTAATAAATAACAAGAGTTTTAATTTATTTTTTAAAAATACATTTACTTCTTTGAGATTTTAACTTTAGAAAATTAAGTAAATGTTTATAAAAATGATTACTCTTATTATTTAACTTTAAAAACTATTTATAATCTCAAGTAAAGATAGGTTATACAATTATTTATCTTTACTTCCTCATAATTAACCCTAATTTAAAGTATTTTGAGATTATAATGACTTTTTCATAGAATGATAGATAAATACTCATGAATATGATAACATGCATATGAATGAAGTCATTTATGCCTTAATATGCATCAATATTCATGTATTATCATGTTTAATTAGCATGTTATCAGACCCTACTGTGTTTTGAACCTCTACTTTTGATGGGTGCATCATACTGGATGTATATGTTGACGATATCCTTGTCACTGGGAGCGATATTGCTAGCATTACTTGAGTCAATGATTATTTACATCGATATCTTACTATTCACGATCTAGGCACTCCGAAGTATTTCTTGGGCATCGAGTTTGCTTATCGGCCAAGAAAGTCAGTTCTTAACCAACGGAAATATGTCCTAGATATAGTTACGGAGGTTGAACTTCTAGGGTGTATGTCCCGTGTATTGCCCGTTGATAGTAAGCCTAACTCTTGGGACTCAACCTCTCCACTACTTGTCAATGTTCAAGCCTATCGGCAACTTGTGGGGAAGCTTACTTACTTGACTAGTACATGTGCTGACATCACTTATACGGTGGGTCTCCTTAGCTAGTTTATTCATGCATCTCACGAGATCCACTGGCAAGCTGCTCTTTGTGTTCTTGCCTATCTCGAGCATGCTCCTAGACGTGGTCTTCTCTAAATACAACACGACCATCTTTGCGTGGAGGTCTACTTTGACTCTAGCTATGCAAGCGATTGTGGTGATTGAAAATCAATTTCTGGACATTCGTTGGGGAGAACCTTTTCACGCGGCGAAGTCAAAAACAACACTTTGTCTCTCTCTCTAGTGCCGAATTTGAATACCGTGCTATGATGTATGCTTCCTCTGAGATGGTTTGGGTACATTCTTTTATTAAAGAGCTTGGTTTACCAGTACACGGTGCCATGCCCATGTATGTGATAACCAAGCTGCAATCTTTCTTGCCAAAAATCCTACTTTTCATGAACGTACCAAGCATATCAAGATTGATTGTCACACCATTTGCCATCAGGTATTTAATGGGCTCATCACCACTCCTTATGTTGGTTCATCCCATTAGTTGTCAAAAATTCTAACAAAAGACTAAGCACGGCCTCCTACGACTCCATTTCTCGCGAGCTCGGCTTGTTTGATGTCTACGCTCTAGCTTGAGGGGGAGTGTGATTGTATATGGCCCATAATGACACTTTTGTAATTCTAGATTTACTACTCTCTCTCCTCTCCCCTATATATCTCTTCTTTTCCTTAATCAATGTCATTATCTCTTTCCATTTTCCACACATGGGTAGTCTTGTCTTTTAACCCTCTATCCATTTACAACTTATGATTGAAGAATTGAGCAAAAAAGTTCATAATTTTAAAAGAATGTTGATGTTACCGATATAAGCACTCAAACACCAAGAAAACCCTTTAAAAATTTAAATTTTCTCTCTCATTAAGTTTTTGGCTCTTTCTTTGCATAAGGCTAGTAGAATGAAAAGGAGAGGAGGTCAAGGCTCAAGTGGAGCATTTTTTATTCTTGATCTTGTCGTAGAGAAGAAATCAAGTGAAGGATTGTGATCGGAGAGTCTAGCATCAGTCAGCCTAGGACGGGCATCACAACGGTGTTTGTACAAGGATTTGGATCAAATTCTTCCTTGTGATCATCTCCATAATTAGTGAAAATGATTTTATTTCCTTTAACCTATAATGTAGTAGCAATGTCATCATCACTCATTACAAATCTCTCACTCATCATTGTGCATCAATCCATTGCTAATACCATCCATTTTTCTCACATTGTCATCGTCTGATCTTCATTTTCTTTTCATATCTTTTAATCTCATTCTTTAATCTCAATTCATAATTTTTGCTTAATTCATCAAGAAAATCATGCAATTATCACTCACATTCATCTTCACATTGTCCATTCACATTCACGCCTCTTTCTATGCTCTCATCTTCTACTCAAAGCGTTTAACCTCATTGCCTAAACTCCCTATAGATTCTGACTATAATTTTGCTCTCTATTAAGTGAGGAGCTTATAATTTTATTGCATGGAATCAATACACAAAAACAATATAAATGGTGAGGAATCGAGTTCATCATTTTTTTCTTACATTTATATTGCTCACCATCCTTGTTCTTTGTAACATTGGTCTATAGCACTTTGTTGCAAGAAACAAGAACTGTTGGATTGAAGGTGACCAAAAGATAGAAGAACACATTGAGGTGAGGACACGTGGAAAACCAGGTATAATTCTTAATCACTTGAGTATCAAATTTCACAACAACACCGTGACCACTAGATTTCACATAAACAAATCTAAGGGCCATGACTTTTTGACATTCAATCAAAGGCTCTCTCAGCCGTATAAAATCAGCTTGTAATACTGTTTATGAATGCCCCTAGAGCCTAAAATAAATCAAAACACATTAATTGTTAAATACAGATCTAGAAGATCTAAATTTGAAGTATTTACACGTGTTGACTTTTATGGACCGTGATGAAGTGGAAATTTGTTTTAAACCTTCAACCAGGAGTGTAAAAAGCAAAGCTCAAATTTTCATGAGATCACAAATAGAATGAAAAAGGTTTAACTTTAGACTTAAATAGCTCTCACCTTACTACCAGAAACTCATCAAATCTCAAAGAGTGTAATATTATTTTAATTGGGGTCCGAATGAAAATGTCAACGATGGGCATGATCATGTTCACAGCGAGGTCAACGGGAAACCCATATTTGTCTCATGAACTAGGATTATGTGATCCTTCTATTTTGTTCTGTTCGATAAGCAAAGAGACATGGGAAGAGAAACTAGAGAGAGAGAGGGAGGGAGCTAATTCAAATATTGCGGAGAAAAAAAATATAGACAGTTCTGCTGATTAGGGCAAAACGATAACCTCAGGTCAACGTGCAAGCTCCTCTCGATGTGCACCGCTCAACAAATTTGCAAAAGAAAATGAATGTAAATCAGTGGGTAATTTTCGACGAACACAAGAACACGGATAATTTACGACGAGAGAACAACGCACAACTTTCAATTACATCACACCATTTAGAAACCGTCTGAAAGAAATTATAAAGCTTCCGAACTGCACAAAATTATGTAAATCTCGCACAGGACTCGTCCAGATCTCGAGGCGAGGATCCGCGATAACTCGTTTCTATAAGCGTTCCCTCAGGGACACGATATCCGAGATGCCGTGATCGTGAAGCGCTCCGAAACCGATTTTCCGATCAGCGATGAGCCGTAATCCTTCTCCCGAGTTTCGGGAATGGTGGGCAGCCGGCTGCTTACCTGATGCAAATCATGATTGGCGTCTCCCTCGCTATCAGAGCTGTCCGATCTAAGGTCTGTCGCGAGTTTCACCCGGAAGACGGACCGCAAAAGCTTCCGTATGATGGACTTGGACGCAACGGAGGACTTCTTCGTGCCTTCTAGTGTTGGCGGATTCTTCGGTAGAGTCAAAGGAGCGAAACGTTCATGCGGCATAGAGTAGGACCTCGAGGAGATGGCCGAGTCGAGCTGCCTCTCGAATGATCTCTTCTCGAAGGAGTCGTAGAGGTTGCTACCACAGTCCCAGACTGAATTCTTCATAGTCTCTGCCATGTCGCCCTTAAGCTAGCTAGCTAGCAGAGGATTCAAGGAGCAAGGAAGAGGGCTTCAAGGGTTCGAAGAAGGAGTCGAGGGGATTTCACTTTCTCAATGACCGGCGACGGTTCTTCCGCGTTGGCAAAGGAGAGAAAGCATCACGGCCGCTTCGTCTCCGCCATTGAACAGCCTGGGTCATTAATGGCGAGGTCGGCTTCGCTTTAATGCGCTTTCTCTCGACTCCCCCGTTCTTTATCTCAAAACGGCGAGCATTGGGCAGGAAAATTTTTTAAACAGTAAGATAAGGCGAAGACGAGCTTTCATCGGTATTATTTAAGTAAATATCGGGAAAGATATTTGTTCTTAGGGCAAACAGTTGCACCGACTCACGGAGTTAACTAGAGCTTTCGTGATCCAATTGCTCACTAATTGTTTATTGAATATAATTCAAGCATGATGCTCTGCTCAATCTATGAGAACTCTACACTTTGAACGTTGACTTTTTCCGTGGGCGGTGTCCGAAACCATGCACCTCGTGAACGTTGACTTTCTAGGGAGATCCGTTGCCTCGTTGACTTTGTGGGAGGGGGGCACGAGGGCGATTTGGCCCTCGAAAGTGACCGGTGATTTCAGACTCTGGATTTTTGACACGGAAGCTTGAATAGTATGTAGATGATATAAAAATTAGATTTCCAGTAAACATTAAAATGATCTTTAGCGACAAAAATCAATCCACCACGTCATTGCTGAAAAGCTTGAACCGGTGGGCATCGAGCACGAGTCCCCTGATAGAAGAGAAAGCGCCCATGATCCCCGTGCAAGTAAACGCTACCATTATGACGACGTTGACCACGTAAACAGCCGACGTTTTGGGAGGATTCATAGCCCTGTTATAAAGAAGCATTGGAAGGACGAAGTCCAGGGGAATGAAGCCTATAGCTCCGATGACGCCATTGACATCTCCGAAGAAAGGCAGCATGGCGGCTACAAAAGCGCAGACAACCATGTAGAAAGCTCGTAGTGTCAATCTGGGGATGACGTTCCTAATGGAGAATCTTTTCCTCTTTGGGTCCGCTGACTTCTTCTCCATTATCTCATACGCCACTTGAGAGTAAACCTGTGCAGAAAAAGTACAGCAATGAATGAGAATCTGCGAGTAAGTTGCTTTCTAATTTAAAGTGAAAGACTTGCCAAGCTAATGGCGACGAGCTGAAGCAGCACGAAGATGACGGCTGGGGCGAGTAGCAACGTCGGCGCTAGGGAAGGGCCTTCGTCCGGCGAGAGACTCTTGAGGACGTTTGAGCTTACTTTGTTCCCAAATGCCCAGTAACCGGATATTGCGATTGGGTAAACAGTGAGGACAATGACGGAATAACACAGGCTGAGGACCTTGGCCATTTTTCCCGTTGCTGGTGGCGCCATGGTAGCCTGCGATAGAGTCTTCCTTAGATTTCAAAAACAGCTTCTCACATTCTGACGGGGGATCGGTGGAAATAGCACCTGTATCTCCGGAAGAATTCCAGTACCGAAAATGGTAGCCATAATTGATATGGAGGTGAAAATGTTGAACGTCCGGTTTGACTTGGATTCATCCAGTGAGAAATCCTTCGAGGGGCTTTCTCTAGAGAAACCTGAACAGGCAAAATCGACAGATTTAGCAAGTAGAACGCCTTTTTCATCGAGTATAGTAATCAGAACCTGCCCTAATGCAGCCAGCAACGACCAGATACGTGTATCCCAGACAGAGGAGGACGGACACGAGGCTTATATATCTGAGCGAGTGGAAAGAAGGGAGCTGAGAGAGGAGGATCATGACGGCCGTCACCATTGCAATGTACTGGTAGAGCTTCAGGGGAACATCTGGGTACAGATTGGAAACCATAACCTTGAGGTGAAAAATCCGTCAGCCCGTCGAACCCAGAGAAGCAGTAAATTGGGTAAATTCAGAATTCTCAATGTCTCGTACCTTAAGACTCTCACCGGAAAGCAATATGCAACCGATGACCACTCCCGTGTTGACCGCCGCCTGAACGACGACGACGAAGTAGAGCATCCAACCCGCGCCTGAACGACGGACAAAAGGATAATCAGTTTCTTGTGAGGTATATTCATGAATATCGCATAATTCAGTACCGAGGACGTCGGCGGCGAGTTCGCGGAATCTGATGTGGCGGCGGCCCTGACTCTCGCGGAGATCGAGGACTCTGGCCATCAGAAAGTACGCGTAAAATGTGACGACAGCCACCATCGAGAGGGACAAAAATCCCAAGGCCCAGCCCATTCCCCTGAAGGCGTAAGGAAGAACGAGGATCGACGGTCCGACGATCGCCGTCGTGAGGTGCTATCCGGCGTGCCACCAGGTCCCTGTAAGCCACACGAAAGAGGGTTATCTGCCACTCTTAAAATCAGGGAAACCGAAATCACGTACCTTTGGATTCGAGGACGACGGTCGCGCCAGCGTCGCCGTCGGGCCCATCGGATCGTTCATTATTTTCCATTGCAAGGAGGTCTTTCTTCTGTAATATCGCGGCGATCTACGTAAATCGGAGCAACAACGCTTTCACGCTGTTAGTTCGCTCGCTGAGAGATAGATATTACGCCTGGAAATTGGAAATCGGCGTTTGGGGTGTGACGTCATCGATGGTCGGATGGGCAAGGCTACCAGAAGTGCTCGGAAGGGGCAAAGAACGGATCTTGGGTGCGGGTGTTTGCTGGTTAGGAAGATCCGCCTTTGACGCGGACGAAGGGGGAAGGGCGCAAAGCCCGCTTCTGCGAAGCAGGTTTGAAATTTTCTAATGGAGCCGGTGCCTCAAATCAGTCGAATGACTTGTCAGCGTTGACTTCAAGACCGAAGGTCGAAATTTTGTCTCTCAATTTTGCTGCTTTTCTGTATCCATTAAATATTAAACCGGTGAGCTGTAAACCGGTTATCTATATCTCAAATCTATCTTTTTCTCTTAATATTTTTATCGTCCAGCCTTCGTTTTCCTGTTTTATTTTTCAGTTGTTAGCAATGGCGGAGGAACAGAAGCAGCCAAAACGTTCGATCGCCCCTTCCAAAACGGAGGCGGTATCCGGGGGAAACCCTCGTTTCCCTAATCCGCCGGACTCCTTTAATCCAGATCCAGCGACTCTACGGGACCAATGGCGTTACGCCGTCCGGCAGTACAGTCGGTGGTATTCTCAGGCATGGGGCACTGCTATTCTCGCTGGGGCATCCTTCTTCGCCCTCGGCTGGTTAATCAAGGGCTATAATCCTCTTCCTTCCCGTGCTCGTGATGGCGACGAGGCTTCGGGTAATAAGGAGGATGGTAATTAATGGTCCGGGGTTTTTTCTTTGAATTGGTATTTTGCAGTTGATGTTCCCGCTTTATATCTTCTCGGAGTCATCGAGGCACGAACTATATCTGTTTGCTCCAAGATTAATGCTCTCTGTTTATCCTCTTCAGGTTGATCTCATGGGAGACTGATTTCCAGCCGTTGGTTGAGTTGTAGATAAGAGAAGCCACAGAGTCTTAGTTTATGAAATCCTGCCTAGATCTTGATGGAATCGGCACTTAGTTTTTGATACTCGGTTTTTGAGCGCTTCTTGTAAAAAATGTAATTTTCTCTTGGACTCTACCTGTGCAGACTTCAGAAAGAGGGGAAGAAGACGACTCGTTAATTTGAAAATATCGAACTTTAAAGGAGCGTTAAAGTCTACTGCGTCTACTGAGATTACCTACAGAGTCCTGGAAATTGAAGGAAAGAGAAGTGTCAAAACTACATTCGAATGTCAGGAGACCGCCTGAACAAAGATATTGCAGGGGTCAGACAAGAAAAGACTTTGCGAAGAATTATATCTCAATTGTTTGATCACCAAGAACAAACAGAGAGGAGGCTGCTTCCTCGACATTTTCCATTGAGGATTTTGACTTAATGGAGTGCAAAAACATATTCAGCTATGCGCGAGGATCAACCGATAAATTAGGGATGAGAGTCAAACAAAAACAAAGCCCGAATGGGGGGGCGAAAAGAAGATTTGATTGAGTGAGACTTCTGGGCAAAGATTGAGTTCTTACCACAGCTTGACCCAGTATAGAGCAGAATGACATTTTCAGAGAAAGGAGAATACTAATTTGAGTAAGAGAAAGAGAGATCTACTTGCTTCTAACTGTGATCCCTATTTTCATTCTGACTTCACCTCGCTCCATGAGAGCCTCTTTTTCATATTGAAGTTTCTGGAGAACTCCCGCGCATCGTTACGAGCATCCAAAAATGGATTAGGCAAAGTGAACCCTCCCAATGTCATCAGGAGATCATTCCACCGGAGCATAGATTCGGGATATGTCTGTATGGAATCGGTTACCGAAGGCCAGAGCACAGAGACTCCGTCTCAAGCACGGGTCCGACTGTGAACCGGGCCAGCACAAAACACCTCCATCTCCTCCCTTTCTCTTCATCCTCTCCTGCTCCTTCTACGTCGCTTCTCGTTCCTCGAACGGATGAATGCTGTTGAAAGAAGCCTTCTGCAAGGTAGTCCGTTAACTGTGCACTTCTTCGAAGTCTCGCCGTAAAAATATTGCTTTTTTTTTTCTCCAAGACATTTTCTACAAGAATTCAATCCAGTAAACACTGACAGATAATGGACATTTTCATGCGCACATTCAATGAAGATTACGGATCATCTTCCAAAAAGAAAAAAATTCCAGTCCTTGGCCAAATAAAAGCTCAACCTGAGAGCAATATCTATGACATTTTTATTTTACGAAGATTTCTAATCAGGGAAGTACTTCGTATCAATCTATAATGGATTTTCGTATAGACAAGATGAACAAGCTCTCATTAGGATATATATATATATATGTTTTTATTACAGATCTGACGTAAATTTGGCACCAGTATCTTGCTCTGGGTCTACATTTCTGATTCCTCAAGCAAGATGCAAGATTCATGAATTCAGGCAGACAAATATAAAAATGAAGATGGAAACAAGGAACTTGAAGTATATGATGCAGAAATTCAGGCTTGAGTTAAGAAAAAAAAATTCCAGTTCAGGCAAACAAGGAACTTTAAATGAGTTAAGCCTTCTGCAAGGCCCTGTCCATGATTGATCTATGAATCAAGATAGATCATGTTCCGGGGCTTGAGGCTTTTATTCTATCATATGATATAAGTTATTCCAGAACCTTTCATCATTGCATTTGACTAAAGTTTGATGGTCATGTAGCTCAATATTGATGATAAATTGTTATATGGTTTACCAGAAAAGCATCTACTATGATAAGATACAATATCTTTGATTAATGAATCGATTTCTCAATATAAAAATGTGTGGGTTCTATTGAAAAAAATCTAATTTCTTCACACACACACACATATATTAAATGTAAGACATTCACTTATACCCTTTAACGATGGTTTTGAAGGCAAATTATCTTGGAGAACTAGGTAAACATAAAATGAAGAGATATAAGAGTTAAATTAGATCATGCTTTTGGGTTGATTATCATGAAGATAATGAGGGCACAACCCTACTCTTTAGGCATCCTAAACATTGGGGAAGGGTCGAGGATTATTGCCCCTCGAAGGGTGGTTACCCCCATTCCCTAAAGAGGGTGCCTCTGATCTTTAATGAGGACAAACCACTCAAGGGTGAAGTTACCTCACTTTAAAGGATGGTTACCCCCACTATTTAAGCCCTGCACCATATGGAGATCGAATCTTCGTCACCCCTTGGGTGGTAGAAATTCAATTCTCCACCATTGGACCGGAGGGTGCCCTAACCTTACATGTAATAGGCTGTCTTTCTTCATTTTGGTTGCTTTTTGGCTCTTTATTAGCATCAAGCTACTAGAATGAAAAGGATGGAAATCCAAGGTAAAATCTTACTTATTTATTGGTGTTCAAGGTTGTCATGGAGAGAAGATGAAGCAACAACTCAAGATCTTGATTTATGAGTTCTAGAGGAAAAGATGTAAGGACCTTTGGATTTGGACTATACGAGTTTCCTGATTTGGAGTCATTATCTTCTTCCTTTTCTAGTTATTGTGAGGTTTAGATAGAATAACTATTTAGCTTTTAGATTGAGGGTCCATCTTCTTCCCCTTCCCTCTATTCTAACATATTTGTTAACAATATTCTAAATTTGAATCTTCTCTTCTAATATTTTTTCAATGCGTAAATTTACTTATAAAAAATAATTACTAAACTAATCAAATTTGGATATAAATTTAGAACAATGGGGAGTCAACGTTGAATCCATACAGAGGAAAGTTAAAAAGATTGAAATCAGGAGATATTTTTTTCGTATTTTTAGATTTAGAAAGGAAGAAGATGTACAAGGAAATGAAATGAACCGATCAAATGCTTCTAAACTTCTTTGGAAGATTGAAAACCCTTGATTGATGGTGAAAAATTATTTTTTATGATTTGTAAATATGAAAATGTGGATAAAAAAGATGAAGAACATAGAAAATATAGATAGAAGATAATTCTAATATGAGGACTCATGATGAAAACATACTCTAGTGATGCTCTCTAATCAAAACATGCCTTCGAGAGCCTATACATTTTCCCTAGACTTAGTGTCTTGCATCTAACATGATGAATGAAAAGAAAAGAGAATAAACTTATCAAAAATGATGTTCCACACATGAAGAATGATCAATCAACGACTTCTTTCCTTCTAGCTATCCAATACTAGAGGCACACAAAGAAAACTTAAGAACCCTATTTTTTCATCTCAAAACTTAAATCAGCCCCAAAAAATTCATAGAACTTGAAATAATGATCATGCCTACAAAATTTCAGCCCCTAACTTGATCGGGATCATCAGATATCAAGCTCTTAATTTAGAGCAATATGGATCGTTGATTTAATCTTCTATCTCCTCAAATCATGCCGATCAACTCACTCTAAGATGGTCAAACTTCACTAAAAGATAAAAAAATTATGTTAAATGCCTCTTTCTTCTCTTCTCTTCTCTTTACATGCCTCCTCTTTTTTCTCTCCTTTCTCTTGCGATGGCGAGAAGCAGTCAAAGTGGGCACACGACATAACTCTTATGTTGTGCGAGAAAGAGGAAGAAAGAGGAAAGAGGAGAAGAAGGAAGAGATCATGCCGCGTGTGAGAGAAAGAGGAGAGAAAATAGGGGAGGCGGCATGGCAGAAGGTGAAAAGGAGAAGAGAGGTGGAAAAGAGGGAAGCAGAAGGAAGAGCAGAGGATGAGGGTAGGCTGTGGACGTGTGCGCAAAAGGAAGAGGGGAGATTCGGTAAAAAAAAATCCTCTCCCCATTATGTATGCGTCCATGCATGCAAGAGGGGGGGAGGGAGGGAGAACAATGAAGCTAATACACAACAAAAGATAATTTTTTAATGCACGAGAGAGAAAAAGGGATAGGATGCCCAGAGGAGAGGAAAGAATCTTCCTCCTCCCCCTTACTCCCACACATGCATGCATATGGGAGAGCAGAATGGAGGGAGAAATCAGAGAAGGAGAAGGAGACAGAGAAGAAAAATATGGACAAGAAGCAAAGAGAAGAAATGAAGAGGTTTGCCTTTCCGTCGAGAGAAAAAGAGAGGTGATGGAATTGCTTTCCGTTGGAATTATTTCTCCCTCTCGCACATGGAAGAGAGGCGCAAGTGAGGAAGAACATGCATGAGTGTCTCGACGAAGAGAGAGAGAGAGAGAGAGAACACCTCTCTCTTTTTTCTTTTAATATTATTTTATTTTCTTTGTAAAAAATATACTTTTACTAATTTTCTTTTCTGAAAATTCTCAAAAAATCACAAAATAAGTAGAAATTTTTTTTAAAAATTAATATTCTTGATGAAGAATCAATGTTGTTAAATGCTTATAAAATTTTATTAATTTATGAATAATCAGGAATATTCTCTTAAAATTGAAAATTATCATTTTAATCATTTTAAATCATGATAACGTGCATTTATAATTATATTTTTAGAAAACAGTGCATAAAAATGCATGATATTAATGCATGAAATTGCATTTTATCAAGCCTATTCTAGGCTTGGTTATGGACTTAGATAGAGTTTAGAATTGATGTGAACTTAATTTTCAAGCTGACAAAAAGAAAAGACTCCTAAGTAATGGCTAATTAATTCTTTATTGTATTTCTCCTAAAAAATTACATAAGATTTCTCTTCCAAGGTGGTGCTTAGGGAATAAAATTACAAAATATTTTAATCTTCAACCATTCTTTTTCAAAGATACTGCAAAGAAGATGCCTTATTATATTTTCTATCTATTTTTCTTCATTTTTAAACTTGACATCCAAGTAGTCTAAATGATAGCCCTCAAAAGATACTCACCTTCTTCGTTCCTCCTTTATTTTTAATCTACCATATATCTTTATCAATCCTACTTGCGATTTTTCTTTCTTTCTCATGCACTTTCTATTTTTAGCATCAAAAGGTTGGAGACAAAACCTAATAACATTTTTATTATATTCCTCTCTTAGTTGGAGATGAAAATTTCGATTGATATTATGTGTAATATCCATAAGTGTCAGTTAGGTTGATTCAGGACATGGTTATATATGTGGTCCTTTGACTTGAGACACTAAAGACATCTTGTGGATAGATGATTGTGTTTTGATTATCATTTATGAATCCCTAGCCACAGGATCTCTAAAATATCATATATTAGATGTGACATGAAGTCCTTAAAGATGATTATTTGGTGAAGATGAGATCATTTGCCTTCAGTATCTTAAGAAATTGACTCAATGAATGAGATGCGATGGAGTCCTTAGCCAAGATAGTAGAACTATCGAAGGAGTTCCCAATAATTTCCTACAAACATCTGTACTAACTTAAGTGATAGATTCAAGTTTGACAATTGACCATATCCTAAGTCATTCATGAGTCTCGTGTGGATGAAGATTATACATACATGGTAACCGATGTTATGTGGCCTATAAGCCAATCACATACATGAGTCTCGTGTGGATGAAGGTTATACATACATGGTAACTGATGATTGATATTACGTGGCCTATAAGCCAATCTGATGAAGAATAAATTTGAAAACATGAACACAAGGGTTCTAAGTGAACCTATCCTCCTCCTCCTCCTCCTTAGCTACCAACTTGAGAAATTATCCATTCCTTAAATGGATGAAAATACCTCTCTAAATAAATAAAGAGAGAGTAGATCTTAACGGAATTAATTTCCCTCCTCCCTATTTTATACTGATCTAAAGATTGATTTGGTCAAACATTTTATCCTTATCCTTAGATAACTAGAATTCTTTGAGTGAACCAAGTCAACCACCCTTTTACCTTTGATATAGGTTCCCAATTGTCTAAACCACATCCACCTTATCTTAGGTACCTTATATAATTATAAATAATGATCTCAAAAGGAAAAGAATAGTAGGAACATCTTTGTTGTCTTTCTTTCTCTCTTTGAAACCACCTCTAGTTAGAATCATAGGAGAGATCTCCATATTAATTACCTATGGAAGAAACTATATTTTGTCCTACTCAAAAACAATTTTCTTTGCATGAATAAATTCATGCATCTATGGAGCATTGAAGCACATGAAGCCTTCCAAAGGAATGAAGACAAAGAAGAGCTCACATCTCTCACTAAATTGAAGACTTAATTTGAGTTCTCTCCACCAAGGTCAACCCTCCCTACTGATATGGAGTAGTGAAGCAAAGAAGATATCCAAGTCAACCATGAAGAATTAAAGGAATAATTCATCAAAGAAGACCATGGAAGAAGAGCTTATTCCTGTGTGTCTACCTTCTCCTGGCGAAGATGACTCCTCCACTTGAAAATATGACACTTCTATCCGCGAGGAATCTGAGTTCAAGTTCCAGTTGAAGTCGACCTCAACCAAGGATGAACTTTTCATTGGATTTGATCGACTGGTAAAGTGCGTTAAAATTCTTCTCTTGGAAGAGTTAGAGATCTATTTTCTCGAGGACCGCGGAGAACAACGGAAAAGGCAAAGTAGTCGCCCTGCTTGAGGAAAAATGGCGTGCAACATGAGGAAGTTCAGGACGCGGACATGTGGGAGAGATTCCAGGAGGTTGGATTGCTGGATCAAGCGTCCTTGGAGAAAAAAGGATCGGGAAGCACTGGCCAAAGAATCTCCAAGGTTAAAGCCGAGCTCAGCGTCACACGAATCTTAGAGAAGATAGCGTCCGAAGAACTAGCAATACAGGAAGACTTGTCAAACACAAACTCGACCAGACTTCTCTTCAACTGGCGTCGGAGGCTCGTGAAAAGACAGGACTATCGCCGTTTTACCGAAGACGTCAAAGACAGGAAATTAACCTGCATCAGCCGACACGATAATTTACAATAATCTTCACGTATCGTCACGACCACAACACACATGTGCGCATGATAAAAGAATTGCGGGAAGCTTCTATATTACCTATCACGTGAGCCGGAACTTCCACGACGCCTGACGAAATCGCTCCACGTCACCATAACTGCACGTTAAATCTGACGACGGAACGTCATCAGAAAATAATTTCATTCGTCTCATCCTCCCGCTGAACGAAAGTCAACCGACGCGAAGAGCAACCGACGCGACGCGATCTTCTCTCTAACTCTATTAAACACTAATTGTAAGACGGAAAAGATAGTCGTTATTTGATGAAAATTTGGTTACCGGTTCGTCTTATCCCTGTGTTCGTGTTCATCACGTTCACGTGTTCCTCCGTATCTCCATCGTCTTCTCGTGAATCTTCCGCTCCCATCTCCCGAGTTCTACCCTCCTTTCTGTCCTTCCCCCCCCCTTCTCTTTCGCTTTCATTCATCTTCCGTCAGAAGTTCGCCGAGGATATCATCTAACGTGAGAAGCCACTCCAAGGCATCATTGTCATCTTCCCGTTCAGGTACTCATCCTCTCAATTATTTCCACTCCGTGAGCGATAGTTCGTAACAAATATCATAAGTCCAGCCTCTGACTCTTCCCCGATCTCTCTCCCATCTTAAATGTATTACCGTCACTCTTTCTTTATTTCTGTATTATATTACATGACATCTTATCTTCACCTCGTGTTGTCCTTTATTCTCTCTACTCTCTATTCTCCAGTCATTATTCTCTTATTCTATTTTCCTACTTCTGTCCCTTATATATAAAATCATATTTATAGACCATAATCTATCCTAATATCTTTTTATTCTCCATACATTTCTGAATTATTATAACCTGCATTCTCACTGATTTAATCATCTTGATAACAGTGATATCAATTCATAGGTCCTCCCCTCATATGTAGGATTTAGATACATTTTCTAAAATATCCTACATCACAATCACACTTGTAACTACCTTGTTTATATTCATCGAAATGAAATTTATTCATTATCATTCTTATTTGATGTTTGTAATGAAGTCCATGAGCATATGCAAGGATTAAGTGAATCGTGATGATATCATAATACATTGACCGCTAGTCTTTAAACATATATTCTAAACAATTTTATTTGTGCGATATTCGAGAAAGACATCGATGATCCAAAAAGAATAACACTATCTGATCCGACTTATATGATGAGTATGACTAATCTTCTAGCCATCAATGTGGAGACACTAAAGATATATAGTGAATGTGGTGGCGTACGACCCCCGTCGCCACCAAGGCATGACACTACGGCGCCGGAGGAGCCGACACCCGCGCGCATCCAGCCCCCTCGACAGGCGAAGACGAAGGATGCCGAGTTTCACTACACCAAGTGAGGACCTCATCTCGCCACGACACATTTCACAAGGCTCGCGCGCGCGTGGAGTTATCTTTCCAGTTTTTATTTCATTATGAACTTTATTAGCCCGCACCTGTTTAAGCGGGCCTTTGCATATCTTCTTCTCTCCCTTTTAGGCTTTCGGGTGGGCTCTTCCTTTTTTCGGTACCCCATTCGTAAGCCCTTCTCTTTGTGGACCTTTTTCTATTTTTCTATGATTATGTTAGGTGTGGGTTGTGGGCCTCAAGTGGGCCCTTTCCTCTCTCGGCCCACTATGGGCTCTATAAGAGGGGAAGGGACCCCCCCACAAACCCTAGCCGTCATTTGAAGAAAGGAAGGATTATGATCCCTCTCAAGTGGCTGCTCAAGGAAGAACAAGGAAGGAGACCAACCGCCGCCTCCGCCGCCGCCACCGCCGCCGCACCACCACGTGTCGCCGCCGTGCCCACCGCCGAGCCCGCCGCCTCCCCTTGCCTTGTTCGCTGGTTACCAGCGTGCAACCATCCTGCCGCCGCCGCCGCCGCTGCCAAATCGCTGCACTGCCAACTCCTCCGATCATCTCCTCCACGAGCCTCCAATTTTCCCCATCTCATCATCTTCGACCCGTCGTCTATCCTGACCTGCAACCCCTTCCATCCACGGAACACATCCTCCTCCACTATTGCCACGATTCCCCTCATTTCCCCTTTTCCGACTGCCTCCCCCGTCCCCTCCCGCGTCCCCTCCGCTCAGGGTTCGATTCTGTCTCTCCCTCCCTATCCGGAGAATCAATCTCCTCCATGTCGATTCCTCTTCCCGGTGAAACCGTTTCCCAGATCCCGGTTTTTTCCCCTCCATCCGCGCGAACGCCCCTTTCCCCACCGGAATTTCCTCTCCCGCTTCTACGTGATCGCTGGAATATTCCTCCCGCTTCCCTCCATTTTCACGAAACTCGATCGTCGCTTCCCTTGCGCGATCGTCCCCACCCGATTCACCGCCCCCTCTCCATCCCAATTATTGAGCCGGTCGACTTCCCCGCGACGCCGCCTCCCTTTGTCCGCCGTCCCATCCACTACCATCAACCCCTTCACCCCTCCCCTCAATTACGAGAATTCCGCCCCCCCCCCATCATACATCGTCCGCAAGATACCTATCAGCGGAATTAATTCCGCACCCTGCCCCCTTACCCCTCATCACTCCCGCACCATACGACCGCCATTATTCCCGTACCTCTCTCCCCACTCCGCATCGACGCTCGCGCCCTGCCGATCACTAACCTGTCAACAAAATCGTGGAATAAATTCCTCTCCAAGTTGCCCTGCTCAGGGACGTCGGTTGGTTGCGCGTGCCTCTCCTGCTGACTTCGTCACGGCCACATTCCGCCCGAGACACGCGGCGCAGGGCCTGTCCGATCCAACTTCCCACTGTCTTCACGTCACCGGAAAGCTCCTGGATGCCTCACCTCCTGCGCGTCCTCCACTCGAGCCGCCGCCGTATTCCCCCTCTCAAGGTACACTCCCTGCTCGATTCGTGACCTTGTACCAGAACACGCGCACTGCCCGAGTGATCGTTCCCCCGTCGGCAACGCCTCACCACACCACCGGTAATCTTCCCGCTACCGCCACGACGCCTACTCGTTTTCCTTCCCGCCGCCCGTCCGTGCTGCGTACGAAAGGCCTCCCTCGTCACGACCGACCGGGCTCGCGCCTCGAAGGTTAGGCACACATTCCCCTTTACTTTACATCGAAGTCTATATCTTTTACAGTATTTCTCGCGCTTGTCTCCACCGTCGTCGGAACCTAGACTAGGACGAGTGCTTAGACGACCTGATAGGATTCCTATCGTGGTCCAAGCCGACGGGTTGACTGTCGAGCTCCTCTCGACGACTCACGGCCCTACGTTCGCGAGGACGTGGACCGGAAGGAATCCCGGACTGACTCTACTCGGCGCATCCCAGGATCCTCGGAGGCGACGTCCGAGACGGTGGCCTACTTGTCTGCATTATTAGTACATTTCATCTTATTAGAACTCCCAAGGTACACACAACCCTTGTTCATTCCTAGTTTCACAGTGTGAGATCAGTTTCGCACCCGGTCCTGCATCAGAATGCTCTTTGGACAAAGAGTTCACCGAATTGATTCGTACGAATCCCTGAATGATATTATATATAATATCCATAAGTGTCTATTAGGTTGATTCAGGACACGGTTATGTATGTGGTCGTTTGACTTGAGAGACTAAAGACATCTTGTGGATAGATGATTGTGTTTTGATTATCATTTATGAATCCCTAGCCACGGGATCTCTAAAATATCATATATTAGATGTGACATGAAGTCCTTAAAGATGATTATTTGGTGAAGATGAGATCATTTGCCTTCAGTATCTGAAAGAGATTGAATCAATGAATGAGATGCGATGAAATCTTTAGCCAAGATAGTAGAAAATATCAAAGGAGTTCCCAATAATTTCCTACAAACATCTGTACTAACTTAAGTGATAGATTCAGGTTTGACAATTGACCATATCCTAAGTCATTCATGAGTCTCGTGCGGATGAAGATTATACATACATGGTAACCGATGACAAAAATATTCTATATGAGAGTTCTTATATGCTCCATATCTCTTAGAGCACGTGGTGTAGCTTGACTCTCAACATGCGAGTGACTCAACCTATCGATTAGGTTAAATTGATTATTGATTAATTTATTTATATGTTGATGTAAATAATTAATGAAGGTTAACTAATAAGATGTTATTAGGCCTATAGAGTTATTAACTAGTGAGATATATGGACCTAGAGGGTCACACACAAAAGGTCTATAGATGTTGTTGGATATATACATAAGTATGAGAGTTTTTAATGAAAAATTTAGATACCAAATGTTTATAAATAAGGGGATAACTATCACAACTCAAGGTGCCCATACAAGCTTTATAAGAATTTTTTTTCTTTTCTCTCTTGGTGAAGAGCTTTAACAAGAAGATCCAACCATCCTGAGATTGTGTGGATACCACTAGAGGCTAGACACTTGAATAGCTTCAAAAACTCTCTCAAAGAAATCCTTTAAATATATTTTCTCATAGATGTTGGATGATAGGATCTAGTGTTCTTGGTGCCTCAATGTTTTGAATATTTTATTCAGTATATTTCGCTACATTCGATGTTTTGATCAAAATTTTGATAAGCTTATCAACCTCATAATCTAACAAATTCTACTCCAATAAAGTAAATGACATAATAGTTTTGTAAGTTGTCTAAAATAATGAAACCTTTTTTCATTTTTTAATAACTATCATAGGAAGATTCAAATTCTCATGAAATACACAGAGAAGGTGATAACCATTCTAAGTTTGATAAGAATGAGAATGAGAATGAACAAATACAATGAGAATGGTATGGACGGCGTTCTATCTCGAACGCCGTCGGGATAGAATGAGAATGGTACGGACGAATGATATCGTGGAAAATAATAGCCCGTTTAATAGGTTTGATAAGCATATGTGTATGAAATGTACCAATGTTTTCATTTTCTTCCTCGTACAACTGACCAAAAGAGGTTTGACTTCAGTGTGAGACATTGACCTTGAGTTCACGTTCCTTCTCATTGAATGTGTGACTTGCTCTGTTGTTGACTAGATGCTTTGACGGGCCTGAATGGGCGTTGACTGAACACCCCGATAGTACTCTTGTCACGTTGGCAGAAGGGCTGAGCTCCTGGTTTGGGTAAGTTGCAGCCCATGCAAGTATGATATGTGCACGAAAGCCCATGCATGTGGACGTAGCGTTGTTTGGTGCAGTATTCTCGTCATGCTAAGAGTTCAACAGAAAGAAATTTTTTTTTTGGCAGAACCGAGTAACTAATTCCTACTGTCACGAGTACTGGTATAATCCAAGTCTCTCTTACCGCTACGTTTATTTACTCGCTCTGCTTTTCTTACTCTGTCTGCGGTTGGAGACACCCACGTTGCTACAGTTTGCCTTTTCATTTCGTCGCCTTCAAGCCGCTTGTGGGTTGATCCACCTCCTGATTTTGCAAGCTGGAGCCCTAGTGCCGTGATCCAAAAGCAAGCTACGCCGCAAGCTGATCTCTCTGGGTCCCCGAAGGTTTTATTTTCTCTTGATCTTTCATTTCATTCCCGGGAATCTACTGAGCATGCTGCACGGCTTCCTCCGCCCGACTGCAGCTTGAAATCGTTCGACCATGAAAAGTTAGCTCACGCTTGGTAACATGTATGAATAGCGCTCCAACGAGGATGAGATCTACTCATGGCGGTTCGAAATCATGGGTGTTACTGTTACTGTGCCTGGTCGACAGCAACACAGCGTGCAGCTCATGATTGCTGCATGTTTAATGAGGCATCAACTTCCCTCCTTCTCTGTAAATCTCACTAGGTCCCGTCCAAACATTTCCAGCCCTATCCGTCAGACTCCAAGTTCTTTTTCGTTGACGCAGAGAGAGACATCGAGACGTGTCGCGTCAAGGGTTTGAGATTCTCCTCGATAGGCGGAGCTCGAAGCATGAGACGGGAGGCGGGCGGTGGGACGTCTCAAAGTTAGCGTCTGAGCCCGCCGCCGGTGCCGGCAGCTCAGGAGAGGGCTGGCCCGGCGAGTCTGCGAGTATCATCATTCTCTGCTCTGGACAGATGTGCACGATGATGATCAATCGAGTGAGGGTGGAACTTTAATTGTTTGCCAGATAGAGCTTAGAAAAATGATGTAAATATTTATAGAAACAGAATTTCATAAGACTTAAAAATAAAATGGCAGAAAAATAAAAATCCGTAGTGGATGCCAGTGAGTCGGGCTGGTCCGGTTGCGTTCACGTGGGGAGTCATTAATGAAATCCTGCCGGCGTCCGCTTTGGGAGCGACTCGCTCTGCTAGACTGGTGCTCAGTAAAGACAAGGCACCTCGCGGAGTCGCGAAGCGGTTCGGAAGGATTCCAAGCCGAATTACACGAAGCCCAGGCGCCCCGGTATAGTTCGAAGAAAGTAAAATCTTGGGTAAAACAGAAAATTCTCTTCGTCGATGGTGAAAGGACAATTTCAGACCGTCTGCCGCCTGGCTTTAAAGGCCTGTCGAGGCAGTGGCGCAGCAGTGCAGGAAAAAGTAAGCGGACCCACAACATCGATATGGCAGCGCTTCGGACCCACTAACCGCTCTCTGTCTCTCTTGCGTCTCGCTCTATACGGCTCTAGTGTGTTGTTTCTCTCTCCTCTGAGGGTAGCACTGTTTGTCCTTTATTTTCACGGCTTGAAGAAGATACTGATTACTGACAGCCGCTTTTCCCCCATCCCTCTGTTCCTTTCGCTGTGGCTGGCGTCAGAGGGAAGGCTCGGTCCCGGGCTGTCCGCCCCCTGACCCTGAGACCGCCAGAGCTTCGCTTTCGCGCCGACGGGATCGACCACAAAAACCATTCCATCCTATCTCTCCTCTTCCTAACTTTTCACTCCTCAAACCCCGTCCAAGTGGTTAAGAGGGTAAGTAGGTTTCATAGTCTTCTCACCGGTGACAATGATAGTGATAGAAGGTGAACTTTGAATCATGACCACGGTGCTTTGAAAGCAAAAGTCCTTGGGATTCATCGTCGGCCTGAGCCAGTCAAACACTCTTCGGTCCGACCCGTTCAACGGACGCGCTTGCCCTCACGATAGCGGTTTCGTCAAGCGATACCAGATCTTTGACGCCTCTGTAATGGCGAACGAGCGAGGAGATACCTTGTTTACTTGTATCCAACGAGCCAGCTACCCGAAGTAGAGGCAATATTTTCGGGAGTATCAGAGCCTGTAAGTGCTGCCGTGTTCGTTGCCCGGGCTTCTGCTTTTCTTCCAGCGAGACCCGTCTTGCTTCGTCCCTTTCTCCTTTTTCCCCACTGATATCCCTCTTCTCGGGTTGCTGGCCCTTATCCTTTTTCAGACGGGCAGCAGAGCTCAGCTGGAAGCTTCGGATCTCTCGCGAGCCAACTGCTAAGGCCCGGATACGGGTCTACTGAATGCATGCTAGATTCTTGCAGCTACTTCCAGCTGCTGGCTTCAGCTGCAAAGCATCCTCCTTCTTCAGAACCCTCTCGGGGACTCAGTTACGAGATAAGTGAGAGACAGAAATGGCGGACGGTGTAGTTGCCGGCGAAGGCGTCGGTTCGGCCAAGGTCCGGGTGGTGCGCTGCCCGAAAGTGCCAGAAACTCCTCCCCGAACTCGCTGGCTTCACTGTGTACCGATGTGGCGGATGCGACACTACCCTCCGAGGTGAGTGACTAGTCTCTCCTGCTACGCCACGCTGGGAATCTCCGTGCTGAGGACTACCAAACACTATTCTTTTTCGGGCTCCTCACCTGTTTGCGTCTTTTTGTTCTTTCTCCGCAGCCAAACCTAAGCCTCCCGTAGCCGGACCAGTCTCTTCGTCCTTCGAAGAGAGGATCATAGTGTCCGAGTGCACCGACTCCATGGCGGCGATAGAGAGCGATCTCCTAGAGAGAGACAAGACGGATATGAGGAGAAGGCAGAGACTGCCGGAAGGCAACTCTTCGTGCGGCAGCGCAGCTTCTGCGACGGGGAAATGCGGGCTTCCCAGCGGGAGGAATCGGCACAGAGACAACGGCTTCATGCGCGCGTCCAAGGCTCCTGCGTGCACCGAGGACCTGCCCAAGCCCTCCGCCGAAGAGGAGAAACTGGCGGGCGAGAGAACTTACCGCTGTCACAAGCCCACGAGCAACGTACCTCTCGCTTTTAAGGAAGAGGAGAGGAAGGCGACGAGAGTAGTCGCGGAAGGAACCTCCCGAAGCGGGCCCGGCAAAGGTTGAGAGCCTCGAGCAAGACAGAGCAGTCCTCCTCCAGAAACTCGACGAGCTGCGAGACCAGCTGAGCAGATCTTGCGACGTTAAAGGGAAGACCAGCGAGAACAGGAGAACGGTCTCGTCCAGCTCCTACGATAACGGTGACTGCAATCAAGGAGGCGCCTGGCTGAAAAGCTCGTCCTCTGTCAACCGAGCCGCTGCTGCGCGGCAATTCCCTCTGCCCGAGGGGATACAGTGTAGAAACGCAGAGCTTCTTCCCGCCGCCGCAAGCGAGGAACGATATGCACCATCAGTACGGCGACTTGTTCGATCAGCATCAGCCAGTTCGTAGAAGTCATTACCACGGTCTTCATCAGTATCCGCAGAGAGCTTCCGAGGGGTATCTGTACGGACAACTCGATCCGGAAGCGGCGTCGCATTATCGCCACGATGCATTCTACCGCCACCCCGCTTGCTCGTATTCTCACATCTACGACATGCCGTGGCATGAGCAAGCACCCCCGCCGCCGCCGCCGCCTCCGCCACCTCCGCCGCCTATTCACGCTCGCAGAGGTCACAGTCTCTACCCAGTGGACGACCAGTTTTTGCTTCGCTCAGGCGGTTACAACCGGCGTGCTCAGCAGAGGACATTACCGCCACCTCCGCCAAGATGGGGGAGGCATAGCTACAAGCCTCTCGCCAGTGGGGCCCCCTTCATCGTCTGCCCAAACTGTTCCGAGCTTCTGCATGTTTCTCCTCATTTTCTCTCGGCCGGCAAGTCTCATCACAAACTGCGATGCGGGTCGTGTTCTGAGGTGATCTCATTCAAGTTGGATGGTACTCGGCTGAATGTTGCATCTCCGCCTGTCCGCCGTGGGCGCTTCGTTGGAGCACAGAGAGAACTCTGGGGAACTGATGGCGCAGGGACTGATGCGGTTGGGTTCCAGACATTGCGAGCATTTCAGCGGTAACGAAAAGCTCGTTCTTTCTTCTCCTATTCCTCACGCGAGCCAAGAAACTATTGAAAAAGAATACGGGTTGCACTTCAGCGAGTCGGAGAATATGCTCGGACTAGGGGTCTCCTTCAAGCTCGTCGGATGGAATTGGAAACACAGAGAGTATGATCTGTCACAGAGATGTTCCGAGTTCTCCTGATATGCTAGATCCGAGGGGTATCGGGTTTGCCTCTCCGCGAGCACTTTCGGGTATTCACCGTCCGATCATCCAGGGGGGAAGGCCGGAGAAGAAAGTAAAAGTAAACGATTTGATCAGGAGAAGATGGTGGAGATAAATGATACCTTTCACCAAACCACCATCAAGGATGTTGCGGTCAACTCTGACGTAGAGTCGGCAACCAGCGACCCTCTGAATCTCGGTACGTCGCAAGATTCTGGTGAAATCTCAAAGGAGGAAGACCGTCCGAAAGCTGGCAAAGGGGGTGACTCGTTCTTTGCTGGGTTTATCAAGAAAAAAGTGAAGGATTTATCTCGGTTAAATCACTCAGACGGCAGTAAATTCAAAGTTTCGGTCAACGGGCATCAGATTCCCGATCGCGTGGTCAAGAGGGCCGAGAAACTGGCTGGGCCAATTCATGCGGGAGACTACTGGTAATCCGCCCTCTAATTACTCGCCCGCATCTCTTTAGATTCTTCAGTAATTTTATCGAATAGGGGTGGACTGCTTATTCGTCTTTGGTTTCATTCCAGGTACGACCATGAAGCTGGATTCTGGGGTGTAATGGGGCATCCCTGTCTTGGCATAATTCCGGTAAGAACATCTGATTTGGCATAGTGGGTAATCAACAGTGAGATTAATTTAGTTTAAGTATTTTTCTTGCAGCCATTTATCGAAGAATTCAACTACCCAATGCCAAAGAACTGCTCCGCTGGGAATACTGGCGTCACAGTCAACGGCAGAGAGCTCCACCAGAGAGATTTGGATCTCCTCGTGGGAAGAGGACTTCCCCCGGAATTCGGGCGATCTTATCGTATAGACATCACTGGGAAAGTTTTGGATGATACTTCGGGAGAAGAGCTGGATTGTCTCGGCAAGCTCGCTCCCACGTATGTTCCTTAACTTTTAACCAAGCCGCTTTGACGAGGTCTTGAGTAAACCGCTAATTCCACCTTGTTTCAGGGTCGAGAAAGCGAGGCATGGATTTGGAATGCGCGTTCCCAGAACTCCTGTGGGGGCTAACTAGGGCAAGATCTATTCTCTCGAACGTTGGTGGCGATACGATCCAAATATTCTGCTTCCTTGATATACATCGCATGTGATCCGTTCTTTAGAGCCTCCCCCCCCTCAGTTCAACGAGCAGTTTTCCCGAAACACGGGGGAAAGCGGTTTCCGCTCCTTCTCTGTTATGAACAAACGCCAACATTTTGCACGATCTCCTCAAATTGTTGATCCGTTGTTGCCTCTGTTCATTTCCATCATCTTCGAGCTAATTCTCTGTTGTCCACGGTCCTGTCGATTCTAGTCCGTCGTCCTAAAATTCCTTCAACACGCCATTTTAAAGAAAAAGGTTTAAAATGGATGCTCTGGCAAAAGTAGGCATAACTCTACGAGTTACGTACGAAGCAGGAACACGTGTAAAGAGAACAAGAATGAACAGCCGCAGATCCGTCTTCTGCGGTAACATCTCCGCAGACGACTGGATGCGAAATCAAAGAGCACGTCTTTATTTGCTTGGGCGGTAGCAGGAGGAAACGATAAGGGCTTCGTTCTCGAGGTTGGCAGCCTGTAGCTTTGCCCAACTCAGCTTCTCCTTTTTCCTTTGAAAAGTTTCTCACGTGACTTGCCAGGTGTCACATATCCAATGGCAGATCTGTCAGTGACCGAAGATATTCCCAAAACGCCATCAGTTTGGCCATTCTAGTCCATTAAGTTGATTCTTATTGGTGGACCCACCCAAGGAAAATGAAATAGATGAGGTGCTTGTTCACTAAGGTTCTTGACCCTGTAAAGAGAATGATGACTGATGCCAGGGAAGGAAAGGTGGAATGATGCGTACCTTATCATTGAGATAAGCATCATTGCCATGGATAGCGATTGGATAAAAGATGCATTGTTTGCTAATTATTGCTACTTAGCATGGGATGGTGATGCTATTACCATCTAGACCTCAGGTGGTGGATCTCTTGTAAAGCCTTAGTGCCTCAGGGTGTTTCCATCAAAGGATGCGCCCTACTCTTGAAGTGATGAGGAACCCCATGCTATGTGCGAGGAATACATCAATGCAAATGCATCATCTAGTCTCCGCAAGCATGACCTGTTTTGACGAGGAGGACCATTGGGCAGAGTGTGTCGTGTGAGGGGATAATTCGTCTGATCCTGTTCTTATAGGTGGTGGGTGATGGCATAGGTCATCCTCGAACATTCCATAAATATCTGCCTAGATATTCTTGAGCCATCAATACAAACAAGAACTTGCATGTAACATCTCCATTAAATACACGGAAATTGGATTCTAGGATGAGATCCTGGATGTCACGTTCATAACAAAGGAGCAAATCATCTTGTACCATCATAGATTCCATAATGATGGTTTGGATGTTGTGGAAGTAGGAGAAAGCAAAAAAATGCGGCCTCAATGATCGTGCAATGTCTCTTCCCCTAGCTAGACCAGGGTTTCCCTAGATGCTCCCTTCCATGTTAAACTTCCAAAGGCTGGTCGTCAAGGATAGCCAATTGACGAATCAAATGGTTGTCCTCATCACCATGCGTTTAATTTAAATTCCCCAAATCCTTAGGGCCTCAGAAATGTAATGGTAATCCTTGATCGTTTCATTGTAACAAATTGATAAGCACAAAATCATGTTAGTTAAAAACACAAGTTGACGTATAAAAATTATACTCAACTCTTTGAAATTGATTATAAATTCCAAAATAATGGCGAGTCAAGGTTGAATCAACATGGAGAAGGTTAAAATATTAAAATCAAGATTTATTTTTATATTTATGGATGAAGAAAACATAAAAGATCGGTGAAGAAGTGAGACAAATATGAAAGATGCGATGAATCAATCAAGCACTTCTAAATCTCTTATCCAAGAAAAAAATTCTCAAGCGGATGGCAAAACTAGTTAGTTAAGGTTGTAAACAAAGATTTAATAATCAAACAAAATGGAATTGTAGTCCTAGGTTCAAAGGAAATTGTCCAAATCTAAATATTTCGCGATAAAAACTCACTCTATATATGCTCCCTTTTTCGATCACGCTTTCGATAGTTAGTATATCTCGTTGAGCCTTAGCAACTTGTATTCAACACGAGGAATGAATAGAAAAGAGAAGAAACTCACTGAAAATGATGTTCCATACATGATGGATGATCGATCGGCGGTCTCTTTCGTTTGGCTAGCCAATTTTAAAGTCATCTAAAAATATCCTAGTTTTTTCCTTCATTAATTTAATAAGCTAATATTATGAGATAAAGCATGACATGAAAATTTTACCCATAAAATTTTACCTCCAAACTCTATTGAGATAAGAAGGTATCATGATGTCTATTTAGAGCATTTATGGCCCTTCACTATGCTCTAAATGAAGCTTGATTGATTGTTAGCCATTGGATTAATCAAGATTCCACGACCAAGATTGCAACATGTGGTAGTGCCCGATTCATTATGTCTTTTAAAAGAACTTGAGGATGATCATTGGCCATTGGATATAGCTCATCAATGTCATGATGGCCCAAGTTGCGCCATGTGTTGCACTATGCTCTGCCATAGAAAGATCCCAAATTGAAAAAAATGCAATTTTTGATCACATGGTTTGTGGTGTCACACCTCACAAAGGGCCGTGTGTCATGATCTTATTCGTCATGTAGAAAGGATCTCTTGGACCCATTCAATGTGATCAGGCAGCTATAATGGTGCCATGTATACTTTCTACAAATAACGTTAGTCCCACTTTGAAAAGACTAAAAAAAGTATCTTGGATTTATAATAGCAGCCCATTAAAGGCTACCATATGTTAAAAAAAATGTTATCAAAGAAACTAACACTCCCCTTATAACACCATGTGTCTGCACTGCCACAACAGCATGGCAACTCAAGGAGGCTAAAAAAACCAAATTTCCAATTTTAAAAAACTTTAAATTTTCTAGGAAATCTAGACTAATTGAATAAAATTCAGAAAATCTTTCACTTTAAATTATCTTATCTTTTCATAGAAAACTCTTTTTTGGATGAAATTTGTTCTATTATGATCCTCATTATGTCATCTTTCTTAATATATCACCTGAAAATTGAAATTTAGATGAGATAAAAATGATAAATGTGCATTCATCTTGCTTCATCTTCTTCTCATCTTCGTTTCTATCGTCCTTTATTCAAATCCCATGAGCATGAAACTCACATAAATGTGGTTAATTCACGCTCGTTTGACCTTGAAAAGGACAAACATTAGTTAAAAATCAGATTAACCCTAATTTATAACAAAGTTGACTTATGAGTGATGTGACCTGATCAATACAATTTTTTCATCAAAGCATGATAACAGGTATTATAATGATATGATTTATACCTTAAAAAATTAGAAAATCATGAATTTCTACATGTTAAATGCACATTATCATATCCCCCCAACTCAAATAATTGCTAGTTCCTTAGTAGTGTACTTAGAATCTTCATTAGAGCTACCTTGCCTCCAATGTGACCATGAACCCCTATGCATGAAGTCCTTTAAAAGTGTCCTTCACAGTCTTAGCCTAACCATTCTATCATGCAAATCTTGACACATGTCCCTTTTGGAGCATGTGAGAATGACTCTATATAGCCAAATGAAGATGAATGAATGATGCTACTTCTCTCTGGATATGACACTATAATCGCAAATGCTCTCTCTACACTCATGATGTGGTCAGTCTCACGCCTCTCATAATGACGCTCTCTCTCTCTGGGGTATTTGCAACTTAACTCTTGAAATTTCAATATCCTCTCTTCCATTCGAAAATTGGAGTGAAACACTCTTCTCCTCCCCTTAAGCACCCAAAAAAATAACCTAATGATCTATTAATGATGCGGCTAAAATAGATGATTGTTGTCTAAGTGTTTAAGGAGGAAATGAAAGACGCAAGGCCTTCAAAAGAATGATGAGTATAACGGCTAGAGAAGGTTATGCCGAAAGAAAGAGGGTGATATTCCCTAAGATAGTTTATTCTTACTATAGAAATGTATAAGATGAGAATAGAGTAGTGGTGACGACGAAAAAGAGGGGGTCGTGGTAGAAGAATAATGTATTGAGGTGTATGGTAAGAAAAAGCAGTGTACGAATATAATATGATCCTCACTCAATACTAATGAACTCTATTTTAGGATATTTTTAATCATTTTTTGAATCGATTTCATGAAAAAATATTTATAATACTTTACTTTGTATAATGATAAAGTAAGGGTAAAATCCTCAGGGAGCCTAGGTAACAAGATTAATAGTTTTCAAAAGGGAGAATAGATACATATATGGATAAGGTGATCTAGGAGCGAAGATGGAGAGTATGAAAGATTGAGATGGTAATAAGAGATATGATGTGAATATTAACATTTATTTTTATGTATAAATATATTTAAGATTGATGCTATAATGGGGAGAAGAGAGGGATAGAGATGGTTTTTGAGATAGTGATGGTGTATAGATGATTTTGAGAGATTTTGAGATTTGAATGATGATAAAACTACTTAATAAGAGGGGAAAACAAAATTATAATATCCATGGAGGGAATTACAAAAGAAAATCAGATCCAAATCGTCACACAAACCCCATTTTTGACGCCAGTCTTAGGTTGGGTGATGCTACACTCATAATGATCTTGATCCTTGGTTTAATCTTGCCTTCATGAAAAACTTAAATACGAAAAAATGTTAAGCTTGGGCCTAAGTTTCTCCTTTTCTTTTTGGTAGCCTGATTCTAAGAAAAAGCCAAAAAGTAATAAAAAAAGAATAAAAAGATTCTTTTATATGTTAGGTTTATAAGTTCCGGATAAAGATTTAGTCTGATAACATGCAATTTCATGCATTAATATCATGCATTTTATACATTTATTCTTTGAAATATAATCATAAATGCATGTTATCATTATTTAAAATGATTAAATTGACAAATTTAAAAAGATATTCTTGATTTTTATAAAATTAATAGCATTTTATGGGTATTTTAATGACAAAAAATTCATCAAGAATATAATATTACTTTTTCAACATTTTTCTGGATTCTTTTTAGAATCTTTTTGACAATTTTTAGAAATTAAAATCCTTAAAAATGAATTTCTTTTTAAAGAAAATAAAATATTAAAAGAAAGGGAAAATAAAAAAAAGAAAAGGAAAAAGAGAGGAGAGAGAATCGTCCTCTCTCCTTCTCTTTTTTTTTCTCTCTCTCTCTCTCTCTCTTCCTCTCTCTCTCCCCCTTCTCCTTCCTCTCTCTCTCTCTCTCTCTCTCTCTCTCGCGACGGAAACGGAAGTTTCGTCTCTCTCTCGCTCTCCCATTCTCCCTCTCTCCCACGTTCTTCCTCATTCTTTCTTCCTCGTCTCTCTATCGCTCTCCCATTCTCCCTCTCTCGCACGTTCTTCCTCATTCTTTCTTCCTCGTCTCTCTCTCTCTCTCTCTCTCTCTCTCTCTCTCTCTCTCTCTCTCTTTCTTCTCTCTCCAGCTCTCTCCCTCTTCATCTCTTCCACTCCCCTTCTCTCCTCCGTCTGGCGACGGGAATTCTCTCTCTCTCTCCCTCTCCTCTCTTCTCCCTCTCCTCTTCTCTCTCCTTCTCTTCCTCGCGCACGCGTGCGTGCGGAAGGGAGAGGGAGATTTTCGCTCTCCCCTTCTCTTCTCTCTCCAGCGAGTCTCTCTCTCTCTCTCGCTACGGAATTTTCCGTCGCGAGGAGAGATTCACTCCTCTCCTGGCACGCGCGCGCGTGCGCGTAAGGGGGAGGAGGAAAATTTCTTCCGTCTCCACTTCCCTCTCTCCCTCCTCGCATCTCCTCCGCAGGAGGACGAGCCTCCCTATTTCTTCCTTTCCTCTCTCTTCCTTCCCTTCTCTCTTCTCCTCCCGTCTCGAAACTCTTCCGCAGCATCCTCTCCTTCTCTCTCTCTCTCGTGTACGTCCTCCGCGGAGATTAGAGAGAGAAGAGAGAGAAGAGAGGAGAAAAGAGAGAAGAGAGAGGAGAGAGAAAATAATTTATTTTAGGGTTAGTTGCCCAATCTATCCCAACCTTTTAAAGTTTTCCCTAATCTATCCCAACCTTTTTTCTCTTTCCTCGATCTATCCCAGCCGCTGACATGTCTCTAAATTAAGGGGAAAACTCACCGTACATCGTGACCTTTTGAGAAGCGTCCAAATCCACTCCCACCTTTCGAATTGTCCAAATCCACTGCCAGCAGGGCACATACGCTGACGTGGATGGTGAAGGAACTCATCCGATGCCACGTGACCGTCCAGGTCAGCTTTCTCTCCTCCACCGCCGGATGCCTATGAAATTCCAGAGCCTCCTCCGCCGCCGCCGCCGCCAGCTGGCTCTGAATGATAATTAGGGCTTGCATGTAAATTATCCTTGGCTGCCAGCTTTTAATGGCACCGACGAAAGACTGCTTCGGTCGCGAGAATGCTGCCCAACAAAGATCAAACACGAGAATCTCCCAAAGAAGTCACCGACGGAGAAGAACAGCGGAAGAACGAGCACATTCTTGCGCTGTTGAAGAGATTGGAGAAACGACTATACTGATTGACACAACGGTAGTAGTATGAATGAGGAAATGGAAAGAACAAAAACTGTAGAGGGAGTCTGGAGATGATAATTAATAATCTATACATTCGAGATAACTGCAACTAGCGCCTGCGATTTCGTCTCTCGAGAAATTTATTCACAGCTTGCCAGCTTCCTTCTCTTCCCTCCTGTTCTTGACGAAGTCAACGCGGAAGAGGTATGTAGATGAGTCGGAGGAAAGTTTGCATGAAGTGAGGCTCCCTCATTTTCTATCAACTGGAGAAAACTCTAGAAGAAGAATCAATAGAAAGGAGGAGGCGGGGGTGACGCGTAAGGGATGCCGAAGATGGGTGGAAGTGGAATTGTAGGGTTTTCACAGCCAGCTGGCGGCGGCGGCGGCGGAGGCTCTGGAATTTCACAAGCATCCGGCGGTGGAGGAGAGAAAGCTGATGTGGACGGTCACGTGGCATCGGATGAGTTCCTTCGCCGTCCACGTCAGCGTATGTGCCCTGCTGGCAGTGGATTTGGACAATTCGAAAGGTGGGAGTGGATTTGGACGCTTCTCAAAAGGTCACGATGTACGGTGAGTTTTCCCCCTAAATTAATTCCAGTTGGCGCCCGCTCGTGTCCACGTCAGCCGCCGGAATTAGGTGGATCCTCGTGGCAGCCACGTCTGCGGGGAGAGAGAGAACTTATATCCCTCTCTCTCCCGCCTCCCTCCCTCCGTCTCTCTCCCTCCCGGCCTCCCTCCCTCCCTCTCTCTCCCGGCCTCCCTCCCTCCCTCTCTCTCCCGGTCTCCCTCCCTCGCTCGCTCCCGCGTCCCGCCCTTCCCCCCCTCCCTCTCTCTCTCCCTCTCTCTCCCGGCCTCCCTCCCTCCCTCTCTCTCCCGCCCTCTCTCCCGGCCTCCCTCCCTCTCTCTCCCGGCCTCCCTCTCTCCCTCCCTCTCTCTCCCGGTCTCCCTCCCTCGCTTGCTCCCGCGTCACGCCCTCCCCCTCCCTCTCTCTCTCTCTCTCCCTCCCTCCCTCCCTCCCTCCCTCTCTCTCTCTCCCGCCCTCTCCCTCCCTCCCTCCCTCTCTCTCCCTCCCTCCCTCTCTCTTCCGCCCTCCCTCCCTCCCTCCCGGCCTCCCGGCCTCCCTCCCTCCCTCTCTCTCGAAAATTAGAAAAAATCTGCGCCGTTTCCTCCGCCTCCATGCATCGCCGCTGTGCTCCTCTCTACGAGGGGGACTTCACCTTCATCGTCCTTGGTTTTTTTCCTCATCTTATAACAGACGCAACAACACCTCTCTCTCTTTCTCCCTCTAGATCCTGGTGAAACCGGACAGAGCAGGATGGTATGCGAAGTCGTTCACGAAGCGCACATAGCGGGTGAGTATGCCGGACGGTCGGTGATATCGCGCGGTGGCTTTCTTTGCCTTTATCTTTAGCGGCGTCGCTTCCTCTTCCTCATCGTCCTCTTCGATGATAGTCGGTAAGCCGGTCCAAAAATCATCGAGCGACTTTGTCCAACGATTCTTCTCCCCGCCGCACGATATTATCTGCAGAAAGCTCGTCGCGCGGAATTTCCTCGCACACTCTTTCTCTTTCTCTTCCTCGCACACTCTTTCTCTCTCGCGAGCGTGAGAACTTCTCCCGCCGCCAATTCTTCTCTCACTTGTTTTCTCTGTAGACTTATGCTCTCTTTCCAGTCTTTTCCATTCCTCATCGGCTCTTTCTACCATATTTAGTGGATAGATAGCTTTAGAGGAAGAAGACAGAGCTGAGAGGGAAAGAGAAAGGTAAACAGATGGACAGACAGTCACAGAGACCCAGACAAAAATTTGCAGACAAAGAAGGATTGATCGATTCGATGGTCGATTCAGAGAGTGAATGAGAGCTCCATCTTTCTGTAGAAAGAGTGAGATAGAGAGTTCCATACTTTCATTGAGAGAGAGAGAGAGAACTTCCATAGAGAGAGAGAAGCAAGGAGAGGGAGAGAAGTTCTAAAGAGAAAGAGAAATTGGACTGAGAGAGAGAGAGATAGAGAAGAGTTGCACAAAGAAATAGAAAGCGGCAGAAAGAGAGAGAGAGGGGAGTTCCATAAACTTAGAGAAATACACAGAGAGAAAAAGAAGAGTTCCATAGACTTATAGAAGGAGGCACAGAGACAGAGAGAGAGAGAGAGAGAGAGAGAGAGAGAGAGAGAGAGAGAGAGAGAGAGAGAGAGAGAGAGAGAGAGAGAGAGAGAGAAGGAGACTGCTGTCAAAGAACAGAGAAAAGTGAAGGTCGAGAGAGTGCTCTTACCAAGGCTTCAATGATAAAGTTGGTTATCATAGTAATATGGGGGAGAATATTAAGAGAGAGAGAGAGAGAAGGCCCGTTTGTGTTCACGTTATTGAGGAAAGAAATGTAGTTGGGCTGGGAGGGAGGGAACGAGAAAGAGAGAGAGACTACGCTGTCAAAGAATAGAAAAAAAGAAAGGCTGAGAGAGTGCTCTTGCCACAGTAAATTAGTAATTCGAAGACTCTTGATAGAGAAAGAGAGAGTCGGGCTTCCTCGACGTCCCAGTTGTTCAGAGGAGAGAGGAATAATTGGGCAGGGAGAGAGTAAGCCATTCACGCAGTCGATGAAAGAACATAGTTGGGTGGAGATATAGATAGATCTCTTCCCGTTATTCACAGTAAAGAGCGATAATTAGGAGGAATAAAAGAGTGATTTATAAATAAAAAGAGAGATGGCCCTCCCCGTTGATTTAGAGGAAAGAGAGATAAATGGACGGGAGAGAGGGAGGGAGGGGAGGGAGGGTGGGAGAGAGAGGGAGGGAGGGAGAGAGAGAGGGCGGGAGAGAGAGGGAGGGAGGTAGGGAGAGAGAGAGGGAGGGGGGGGGAAGGGCGGGACGCGGGAGCGAGTGAGGGAGGGAGACCGGGAGAGAGAGGGAGGGAGGGAAGGAGGGTGGGAGAGAGAGGGAGGGAGGGAGGGAGGTGGGAGAGAGAGGGATATAAGTTCTCTCTCTCTCCCCGCAGACGTGGCTGCCACGAGGATCCGCCTAATTCTGGCGGCTGACGTGGACACGAGCGGGCACCAACTGGACTTAATTTAGAGACATATTAGCGGCTGGGATAGATCAAGGAAAGAGAAAAAAGGTTGGGATAGATGGGGCGAAAAAAAAAGGTTGGGATAGATTAGGGAAAACTTTAAAAGGTTGGGATAGATGGGGCAATTAACCCTTTATTTTATTGTTTAAATCCGTGCAGTTTGACCGCCGTGGGAGCGAGTTGACCGGCGCGAGTAGAGGAGAGAGAATATCATATCAATGGTCCAGATTGCTCCAAATTAAAATCGCAATATCTCATGATCTTGATCGAGTTAAGGGCTGAAATTTCGTGGTCATGATCGTCATTTCAAGCTCCACGAATCTGCTTGGGCTGATTTAAGTTCTGAGAAAAAAATTAGGGTTATCAATGTTTTATTATTTGCTTCTAGCATTGGCTAGCCAGAAGGAAAGAAAGCAACGATGTATCATTTTTCATGTGTTGAACTTCATTGTCAGTGAGTTTCTTCCCTCTTCTGTTCATTCTTCGTGTTGGATGCAAGACGCCAAGTCCGGACGAAATGTACGGCTCTCGAAGGTATGTTTAGATTAGGGAGCATCATTGGATTGTATGTTCATCATGAATCTTAGATTATAAATTTCTATCCATTTCATCTATTTTCCTCATTTGTTCATCCACATTTTTACATTTAAAAACACTAAAAATCACTTTTCCACCATTGATCAAGGGTTTCTAATCTCTGAAAAGAGTTTGGAGGCACTTGTTCGGTTCATTTCATCTCCGCGCTCATTTTCTTCCTTTCACCGTTCATCTTCGCTTTCTAAATCTAAAAATACCAAAGAATAGCTTCTGATTTCAATCTCTTAACCTTCCTCTCTGTGGATTCGACCTCGACTTGCCACTGTTCTAATTTAAAAATCAGTTTCGAAGAGTTGAGTATAAATTTTTTTTGATACGTAAAATCACGCATTCAACGACTGTGTTTTTACGCATATCATAGTCTTTTTAGGTGCCACAAAATAAATGGTGGATATTAAACTTATAGGTGACAGCTGAAATCACTATCCTAAGGAGGTGAGAGGTGATAACATGCTAATTAGACATGATAATACATGATTATTGATGCATATTAAGGCATAAAAGATTTCATTACTATGCATGTTATTATATTTATGAGTATTTATCTATCATTCTATGAAAAAGTCATTATAATCTCAAAATATTTTAATTTAGGGTTAATTATTATGAATTAAAGATAAATTATTTTATAACCCATCTTTACTTGAGATTATAAGTACTTTTTAATGTTAACTAATAAGAGAAATCATTTTTATAAACATTCATTTAATATTCTAAAGTTTAAATTTTAAAGAAATGAATGTATTTTTGAAATAGAAATTAAATATCTTTTTATTTATTAAATTTGACTTTTTAGAATGATAGATAATTAAATTTCTGATCAAATGAAAGAAATTTGGATTAATTTGGAGTTATATTTTAAAAGTTATGAAATTTCTAATTATTAGGGATTTTCTAGAATTTTTTTGAATTTTTAATAAATTTCTAAGGATTTTCTGGAATTAAAAATTAGAGAAATCGATTTTCTAAATTTTTTATAACGCACAGGTGATGTGGCGTAATCTCGACCGTCCGATCGCATCGCGATCAAACGGTTGAGGTGGGCGGTGACGTGGCAGCGTAAGGGGCGTTTGATCATGCGATGAATCGTGACCCTTGATCTTCACTTATGAAGAGGGGTACGTGGCGCAATAGGATTAGTCGGCGAATCATTTTATAAATGATTTAATCAGAGCTGTCGATCTGAGGAGTTATAACGGCTCTGATTAAATCGATGGAAAACACATCTGATGCGTCTGATCGCGATCCAATGGCAGGCGTTTCAATGCGTTTTATAACACACAACGACATGGCTTCATCTCGAGCGTCCGATCGCGATCCAACGGCCACGACTTAACGGTAACAATTCGTGATCATGAGTTTCATCAGAGCCGTTGATGCATTTCATCAGACGATTACTCCCAAATATCCTATAAATGGAGATGTTCTTCGTATTTGTAAAGCATTCGAGAGTAATTCAATCAAATTGAACTGTTTAGACACCAAATCTCTTGAATCTCTTGACTGAAGAATCTCTTGAATCTCTTGACCAAATCTCTTGAATCTCTTGAATTGCTTCTAGACTCATTTCCACGTCCACAGAGTGCTTAAGATCAAGATTTCAACGATTGACGAGGAAGAAATTGACTCTTAAACTCCACAATTGCGATTTTCAGATTTTTGATGAAAAGCCTTGATTCCGGCGATTAATTGGATCAATTCGATCGGAATCCTGGGTTAAGGATCATGTTTTATCCTAATCTATTGTCTCTTACTGTTTAATTTCATTTTAGAATCGTTAATTTGAGTAATTTCAATAGTTTTTTCGTTAATTTCGTTCTTCCGATTTTTGGAAAATACCCCTCTTTTCAATCTTCAATTTCTCCACGGAATCAAAGTCAAATTTGATGATTTTTGATTCCGTGGAATCGTCTTCAAATCCTCTTTTATAATATACTATTTACCCCAATTTCTATCATCAATTTATCGTCTGATTTGATCAAATTTGAAAAGATCTTTAGAAATTTCCCTAATTCCATGTGGATTCGACCCATATTTACTATTATACCCCTCAATTCGAGTTATTTTCCTTAAATTGGTAATTTTGGACTTTATTTTGACACAAATCAGTGCGTAATTGACGACCACATCGATTTGATCCATCAAGAGAGTCATTCTTAAAGAGGTAGGCCCCACAACCACCTCATGAGAAAGTGGTGTGACTTCTCTATAAGAGGCGGTAACCTTACCACTTCCCTAGGAAGACGGTCTTATCCCTCTTTCCTCCTATAAATATGGATTCTTCCTAAAAAATATGGAAGATCTAAATTGATTAAAAAAAAATAAAAGAGAAGAAATTTAACCCTTCAAGAATGCCTTTGACCACATTTGACTTTTCAAGAATCAATTTGACCATCTTTGATTTCCAAGAAAAAAGAATTAACTAGTTGATAAATCTAAAATATAAGTCAAATTCATGCATCATTTAACATTTTTAAGTGTTGATAAAGACTATAAAATGAGAATATCTATTTTTGTATAGTTGAATGTGAGGAAAATATGACTGTCCTATCATGCATCATTTCTTACATATTGATTGTATTATGAGACTAACCCCATTTGACTTCTTGGAAGTCAAATAGTTGAATTCTCAATTTTTTATAAGTTATGTGGATGCAAGGACTTAGGTGCAGTTTAATGGGAGCATGGATGCAATCGATGTAGAAGAAGATAAATACAATGGGTACTCTACCGATTTAGGAGGTTGGTCAACCTTTTCCACCTTTTTAGGAGGTTAGTCAAAACTTTCCACCTTTTTAGGAGGATGATCAAACCTTGTCATATCTTTAGGATGTTAGTAAAAAATTTTCACCTTTTTAGGAGGTTAGTCAACCACCTTCTTAGGGCGGGTCAACCTATTCCACCTTTTTAGGAAACTACTCACTCCATTTCTCTTGGAAGTGAATGATTGTCAAAATGATTCTTGAGAAGTCAATGGTGGTCAAAGGCATTCTTGAAGGGTCAAAGAGGTAAAAATTCTTCTATTTTATTTATTATTAATAAATTTAGATCTTTATTATTTTTTAGGAAGGATCCATATTTATAGGAGGAGAAAGAGGTAAGCTCACCTCCTTAGGGAAGCGGTAAGGTTACCCACTCTCTAAGGAAGTGGTTGTGGGGACACCTCCATAAAAGGGGCTCTCCCACCTATTTAAGACGTGATTATAGTCCTTGCTTATAGATTTAATCTCTACCATTCATTTGGTTGCACTCAAAAAGACTAAATCTCCACCTTTGATTCAAAGGAATCTCTTAACCTAACACTGTAAAAGAATCTTCTTCTTCCTTTTTTGTTGTTTTTTTGGCTTTCTCTTAGCATCGAGCTACTAGAATGAAAATGAGAGGCTTAGGCCCAAGCTTGGGATTGTTTGGTGTTCAAGTTTTTTGTAGAGGCAAGATGAAGTGGATGATTGAGATCGTAATGAGTCTAACATCACCTGATCGAGGATTGACATAAAAATGGGATTTGTGTGAGGATTTGGATCTGATTTTCTCTTGTAATCCACTCCATAGATATTGTAAACCCTATTTATCATTTTATATTTTAGACGTGTTATCTTTCTTAAAAAAAACTCTCATCATTACTCGATTTCTTGATTTTTGACCATTCTTCCATCATATTCTATTCCATCATTCTCATCTCTCCATTCCATCATTCTATTCTCAACATTTTTTATCATTATTTATCATAGAATATAAATTTATCTATATCTATTTATAATTTCAATGATACATATTCCATTCTTTGTCCTTCCATATTTCTCCAAAATAGCTTCTACCATTGGTTTTCTCATAGTAGTATCTCTACTCCGTGAAAGAGCTAATCTCATTACCTAAGATCCCTAAGGATTCAATCCTTACTTTATCATTATATAAAGGGAGGAATTATAAATAATTTTTTGCATGATTTTGATTCAAAAGAATGTTTAAAATTACCTTGAAATTGAGTTCATCAAACTCCTTTTTTGATATTTCCACTACCTTAGTCAAAGATTTCATTGCATCTCGTTCCTAGAGTCAATCTCCTCAAATACCCAATGCGGACGATCCCATCTTGACCGCTAAATATTCTTCAACGACTTCATGTTTTATCGAATATATAATGTTTAAGATATATATTAGCCAATGATTCATAAGTCATAATCAAAATATGATCATTCATTTACGAGATCTCTTTGTTGTCTCAAGTGAAAGGACCACATACACAATCATGACATGAATTAACGTGATTGATAGTTAGGTATAAAACCATTCAAGGATTCCCACGAATAAATTTTATGAACTCTATCTCTAAAGAACACCCGCTATCTATCTTCAGGGTCTTCATATTGAGGGCTATAAGATCAACCATCTCATCATATGAGTTGGATCAGATAGTGCTATTCTTTCCAGATAATTTAATGTGCTTTTCATATATCTCACAAATATAAATGTTTATAATATATGTTGAAAGATTAGTGATCACTATATTATGATCTCATCATTATTCACTTAATCATTAAATATGCTCATGGACTTCATTATAGACGTTACACAAGAATAAATTTCATTTTAATGAACAAAAATGAGACACATGAAAGTGTGATCGGCTTATAGGTCACATAATATCTATCAGCTATTTCACATTTGCTCTTATTATATCCTTTGAGTTGCTACCCCATAGATATTATGAATCTTTCCAAGTACCAAAGTGCAAAGCAGCCATGGATCTAGAGTGTTGTGCCTTGGTGCATTGTGGTACATGAGACTTAATACCACAGTCTATTGATGATAATATTTTGACATGCAAGTGGGATTTTTACTCTAAACCACCATCCAAATAGCACTATGACACATCACAAGGCCTGATTAGTAACTAAAGGATTCACTCAAGCTTATGGAATTGATTAAATTGAGACCTTCTCTCTAGTTGTTCGTATGAAATCTATAAAAGTTCTTTTATATCCATCCATCTATCTAATCAAGTCTCTGTTTGGTTCTGAAGGAGTTATTGAAACTATTCAAGTGTCTAGCATCTAGAGGTATCCACACTGTTGCCGGATGGTTGTATCTCCTCTTCAAAGCTCTTCAACAAGAGAGAAAGAGAAGAAAGTAGAGAATTCTCACAAGGCTTGCATGGACACCTTGAGTTGTGGTCGTTCTCCCCTTATTTATATACATTTGGTATGTTGATTTTTCATAAAAACCCTCATAATTATGTCTATATCCACCAACATCCATAGACCTTACATGTGTGACCCTCTAGGTCTATATATCTCACTATTTAATAGCCCTATAGACCAAATAACACTTTATTGGTCAACCTTAATTAATTATTCACATCAAATCATAGATTAATTAATTAAAGATCAATTTAACCAAACGATAGGTTGAGTTGCCAGCCCGTTGGGTGCTAAGCTATAGCACGTACTCTAAAAGATATGGATTATGTAAGAACTCCCTTATGAAACCTTTCTGTCATTGATTACTATGTATGTATTGATAAAAACATGAAATGTAGTTATAACCACCCATTTATTGTTCTTATTAAACTATGAATACACCATTTCCTCTACTATTTCATAACTTGATGTTGTAGACTATTAATGCATCAAAAAGGGTTTATTCTACATGCCTTTTGTTTTTCTAATTTTCAGGAACTATACAAGAGGAAGAATAGCAAGATCCTCCAAAATAGAAGGTTTAAAAGGCATAATGGGCTGTCCAAAGGAAGAAGGTGTGAGCCCAAGTTGAAGATCAAGACCGAGTGGTCATCAATTGCACACGGTCAAGAGTAAAAAATAATTCCAAACTTACCAATTTGATGAAATATCTCGACTTGAGGGGTATAATGGTAAATAAGGGTCGAATCCACAGGGAATTAGGGAAATTTATGATATTCTCTTCGAATTTGATCAAATCAGAGAATGAATTGATGGTAAAAATTGGGGAAAATGGTAGACTATGAAAGAGAACTTTAAGGCGATTCCACAGAATCTAAAATCATAGAATTTGACCTTGATTTCATGGAGAAATTGAAGATTGAAGTGGGATGAAATTTCCGAAAATTGGAATCGTGAAATCAGCGAAAATCAACTTCAAATTAATCTAAATGCCTAATCTAAACGGAAATTAGACATGAATAGACGAAAGATTAGTGAAAACCGCTTCCACCAACCCAAGATTGCGATTGGATTAACCGAATTAATCTTCAGATTAAGACTTTTCATAAAAAATCTAAAAAATCGCGATGGTGGAGTTTAAGCGTCGATTTCTTCCTCGTCTTTCGGCCAAATCTTGATTGTAAGCACTCTGTGGACGCGGAATTGAGTCTAGAAGAGGATAGGATCAAGAGATTCAAGAGATTTGGTGTCTACACAGATCAATTTGATTGATTTGCTCTCGAATGCTTTACAAATCAGAAGAACATCTCAATTTATAGGGTACTTGGGTGTAAATGTCCAATCGTTTTGATTAACGGCTCTGATGAAATGGTCCATCGCGAACCGTTACGATTAAGTCGCATCCGTTGGATCGCAGATGGATGCTCGCGATGAAGCCACGTGTCTACGCGTTATAAAACGCATCAAAACCGCCGCCATTGGATCGCGATTTGACGCTCCCGATTCATTTCCATGCGTTTTAATCTCGACCGTTATAACTCTCGCGATCAACGGTCGAGATTAAATCGATCCAGTGAACTCCGATTAAGCCACGTGATCCATTGATCTTAAGTGAAGATCAAGGGCCACGATTTCACCGCGCGATCGAACGCCCCTCACGCCGCCACGTCATCGCACGCATCCACTGTTTGATCGCGACGCGATCGGATGGTTTTGATCATGCCATGTCACCTGCGCATAAAAAAATATTCAAAAAATTGATATTTAATTAGAAAAATCAATTTTTTATTGCAAAAAATTCTTAGAAATTCATTAAAAATTCTAGAAAAATCCCTAAAAATTATAAAATTCATAACTTTCAAAATATAACTCCAAATTAATCGAAATTTATTTCATTTAATCTGAAATTTAATTATCTATCATTATAAAAAGTCAAAATTAATAAATAATGAGAGGTTTAATTTCTATTTCAAAAATACATTGAGTTCTTAAGGATTTTAGCTTTAGAAAATTAAATAAATGTTTATAAAAATGATTTCTCTCACTATCATAAAAACACTTATAATCTGAAGTAAAGATGGGTTATTAAAGTATTTGTCTTTAATTCATCATATTTAACCCTAAATTAATGTATTTTGAGATTATAATGACTTTTTTATAGAATGATAGATAAATACTCATAAATATGATAACATGCATAGGAATGAAATCATTTATGCTTTCGATGGAGAGATTGTTTCTAGATTTTTAAGCAAATCGAACTGTTTAGACACCACAATTCTGGAATCATTTGATTTCTACTTCTTCTAGACTCATTTCTGTGACCAAGGAGTGTTTGAAATCAAGAATTGGTTGAAAGAATCGAAAGAAATAACATCTTGAATGCCGAACTTCATTTTTGATATCTTGGAATGAATAGCCTTGAATCTGGTGATTAATTGGATCATTTTGAGCGCGACTTGGGGTTAGATTGCGTGTTTTCATCCTAGTCTATCTTCCTTTAGCATTAGATTTACATTTTCAATCGTAGATTAGTTTAATTTTAGTTTTAATCTTGGTTTTCATCTATTTTTGCTATCGAATTTCTTTCTCCATTTCAAATCTCGATTTCTTTGCAAATTTTAATCCAAATTCAGTGATTTTTGATTCCGTAGATTTGTATTAGATTTATCTTTCTTAATTTACTAAAATATATAATTTCTCACCTTAATTCATTGTTTGATTTGATCTAATTTCAAAGATATCTAATTTCTTTTATTTCTCTGTGGATTCGACGCTTATTCACCACTATACTCTCTAATTAGTGATTTAATATTTAATTTAGATAGTTTGAAACTTTTTTTGACATGAGATTGTGTGTATTCAACTACCACATGAAATTATTTCGTCATTGTCTCAAGTCAAAGGACCGCATACACCACCGTGAGATGAATTAACCTGTTTGATAGTTAGTTATAATTACCATTCAAGGATTCATATAAGCATCCATTGGAGATAGTTAGTTATAAGATTGATTTAGTGAAATCTTTCTCCTATAAGAACCCACTATCTATCCTTGGTGTCTCCACACTGATGGCTATAAGATTAGCTAACCCATCATATGAGTTGGATCAGATATTACTATTTTTTCTGGATAATTCGATGTCCTTCTCGAATGTCTCATGAATAGGAATATTTAGAACACATATTTAAGGATTAGTTATCATTTTATTATGATCTCATCATAGTTCACATAGTCATTGCATATGCTCATGGACTCCATTACAAACATCACACAAGAATGTCAATAAATTTCATTTCAATGAACATAAAGGAGATATGACGGAACGAATTGATGCGGTCATTAATTGCACACCGATTCATGTCAACAATAAAGCCAAATTTACCAATTTAATGATTTAATTACAAATTGAGGGGTATAATGGTAAATAAGGGTTAAATCCAAACAGAACTAAGGGATTTTCAAGAGATATTTTGGAATTTGATCAAATTGGATGATGAATTGGTGATAGAAATTAGGGAAAATGGTGGATTTAGAAAGATAACTCAAAGAAGTATCCACGGAATCAAAAATACTCAATTTGGATTAGTATTTGCGGAGAAATCAAAGAGCGAAGTGGAGAGAAATTTCTAAAAATCGGAAGAACAAAAAATTAAAATTAAAGACTAAATTAAACTAAATTACGATCCTAAATTACAAATTGATGATACATAACGAGAGATTAGAGGGAAAACACGTATTCTAACCCGAGATAGCGATCGAAATGATCCAATTAATTGCTCGATTCAAGGCTTTTCATTCCGCGATTTAGAAAACGATCATCGGTGTTCAAGAGACAAATTCTCCTTAATCGATTGACGAAATCTCACTTTTAATCACTCCGTGGATGCAGAAATGAGTCTAGAAAAGATTAGAAGCAAGAGATTCAAGGATGGAAGGGTTTAGATAGATTAATTGAGTGAAATCATCTAAGAATACATCAAAATGTTGAAGAACATCTCAATTTATAATGTATTTGGGCGTAACCGTCCGATGGGGCGTTTCATCAGCGATCAACGGCTCTGATTGATCGCATTAATGCGAATCGTTACCGTTATATCGCAGCCGTTGGATCACCAATCAAGCAATCATATGAAGCCACGTAATCACGCGTTATAAAATGCCGTGAAACGATCGCCGTTGGATCGCGATCTAACGCCTCAGATGCGGTTTTGAGTGTTTTAATCTCGACCATTATAACTGTCGCGATCAACAGTCAAGATTAAAACGATCCGGTGTACCCCGATTAAGCCACGTGTGCCCACCGATTTAAGTGAAGATCGACGGCTGAGATTCTTCGCACAATCGGATGCTCCATAGGCTGCCACGTTGCCTCCCGATCTTGACCGTTGATCGCGATGAGATCGGATGATCCAGATTACGCCACGTCACCTGCGCGCTATTAATACATCAAAAATCGATTTTCAATTAGAAAAATCAATTTTTAATTCCAGAAAATTCTTAGAAATTCATTAAAAATTCTGAAAAATTCTAGAAAAATCCCTAAAAATTAGAAAATTCATAACTTTTAAAATACAACTACAAATTAATCCAAATTTTTTTCATTGGATCTGAAATTCAATTATCTATCATTATAAAAAGTCAAAATATTTAAATAACAAGAGATTTAATTTCTATTTCAAAATAGATTCATTTCTTTAAGATTTTAACTTTAGAAAATTAAATGAATGTTTATAAAAAATGATTTCTCTCATTATTTAACTTTAAAACCACTTATATTCTCAAGTAAAGATGGGTTATAAAATCTTTTATCTTTAATTCATCATAATTAACCCTTAATTAAAGCATTTATAGATTATTGGCGTAGAGGCCACATAATATATATGAGTCTCTCCATTAGTTGAACATCTCCAATGCCTGTTTATATGTTGATCCAGCAGAGTAGGCCTTTACGGAGAAACCTTGATAACACGCAATTTATGCATGCAATTATATGATTATTAATACAAATTAATGCATAAAACATTCCATTATGATGCATGTTATCATATTTTGAGTGCATTTCTATCATTTCATGCAGTTTTAAGTGATAATCTCAAAATATACTATTTTAGGGATAATTATGCATAATTAAGAATATATTTTCAAATATATCATTCCCATCTAAATTTGAGATTATAATTAGGGTTTAATGTTAAATAATAAGAGGAAATATTTATATACACTCATTTGTTTTTCTAAGATTTGTTTTTAAAGAAGAAATGAGTGTATTTTTTAAATGATAATTTATTCTCTCATTATTTAAATATTTTGACTTTTTATAATGATAGATAATTGAATTTCTGATCCAATGAAAGAAATTTGAATTAATTTGGAGTTTGATTTTGAAATTTATGAATTTTCTAATTTTTAGGGATTTTTTCAGATTTTTTTTTCTGAAATTTTCTGAATTTCTAATGAATTTTTCAGGATTTTTTCGGAATTCAAAATCATTTTTCTAATTAAAAATTGATTTTTTGGATTTTTGTAAGTGCGCATGTGACGTGGTGTAATCTGGAGCGTCCGATCAATCGCGATCAGTGATCAAGCGTGGGAGATGACGTGGCAACATGTGGAGCGTCCGATGGCACGATTAAATCACGATCGTCGATCATCACTTAAATACGTGGCACATTATTACTCATTGGTGAATCATTTTCAATACGATATAATCTTAGTCGTTCATGAAGAGAGTTATAATGGCTGAGATTAAAACTGACGAAAACGCATCCGTAGCGTTAGATCAAGATTGAACGGATGGCGTTTCAAGTGTTATTTCTAAAGCGTGCGACGTGGCTACATCTCGGCGGTCCATCTCTGATCCAATGGCCACGACTTAACCGTAACGATTCGCATTGATGCGTTTCATCAGAGCCATTTGTCAAAGATCAAACGTTTCATCGGACGGTTACGCCCAAATTAGCTATAAATTGAGATGTTCTTTGACATTGTAATGCATTCTTGGATGATTTCGATCAATTGAACTATCTAGACACCACCATCCTTGAATCTCTTGATTTCAATCGCTTCTAGACTCATTTCCGCGTCCACAGAGTGGTTGAAAGTAAGATTTTATTGATCAAATAGGGAGAATTCGCCTCTTGAACATCGAAGATCATTTTCGAAATCATGGAATGAAAAACCTTGAATCCGGCGATTAATTGGATCATTTTGATCGCTATCTCAGGTTAGATTACGTGTTTTCTTCCTAATCTTTCGTCATGTATCATTAATTTGTAATTTAGGATCGTTAATTTAGTCTTTTAATTTCGGATCTCTCTTAATTCGCATTCAGAAATTTCTCCCTAATTCACTCATAGATTTCTCCGCGAATCTTGATCCAAATCGAGTGATTTTTGATTCCGTGGATTCGTCTTTGAGTTCTATCTCCAAATCTATCATTTTTCCTAATTTCTCACCTGAATTCATTTGTCCGATCTGATCGAATTTCAAAAGAGCTCTCAAAAATCCCTTATTTCTCCGTGAATTCGACCCTTATTTATCAGTGTACCCCTCAATTCGTATTAATTTCATAAAATTGGTGAGTTTGGTTTGATTTTTGACACGAATCGGTGTGCAATTAACGACCACATCAATTCGTTCCGTCAAACCTTCAGGCTATGTGGCTCAGGGGTTGACTTCCCAAGTTTGCCTTCTCCCTCATGATATATAGGAGTTGAAACAAAGTCCTCATGCCTAGATTATAGCTTTAATCCTTGCAATTTTGATCCACCATAGATACACTAGATAATATTGGTAGCCTTTGTGGTGCTTGCAATGTATGTGGATGCCATTCTTTAGACCGGCAATGATGACGCTTATATCTATGGTACCAAATCATATCTTCAGATGCACTTTGTGACATGCGACTTGCAAACATTGTGATATTTTCTTGAGATTGAGTTTTCTTACTAGTTGATATGCGTAAAATTGTGGTCATTGAATGCGCAAATTCACGTGTCTAAAATTGTACTCAAATCTTCAAATTCGCTTATAAAATTTAGAATTGTGGCGAGTCAAGGTCAAATCCATAGGAAGGAAGGTTAAAAGATTGAAATCAAGAGATATTTTTTGGGTATTTTTAGATTTAGAAAGCATAAATAATTAATGAAAAGAAGAAGATATTCATGAAAAATAAAGTGGACTGATCAAATACTTCCAAAATCCTTTCAAAGTTTGAAAACCCTTGATCAATTGTAGAAAGTTATTTTAGGGTTTAAAAATATCAAAAGGTTGATAAAACATAGAGAAAATGGAAAATAATGATGGGAAATGATACTGATCTAAGGGTTCGCGATGAAAACACACGCTAGTTATATTCTCTAATCGAAACATACCTTTGAGATCCTATACGTTTCGTTGAGACTTGGGGTCTTGCATCCAAGACAAGGGATGAATAGAAAAGAGAAAAAAACTCACTAAAAAGGATGTTCCATACACGAAGAATGATCAGTCATTGTCTTATTTCCTTCTAGCTAGCTAATGCTAGTGGCACACAATGAAACATTAATATCCCTAACTTTTTGTATCAGAATTGAAATTAGCCGTAGTAGATTTGTAGAGCTTGAAATGATGATTATGCCCATGAAATTGATCTGCTCTCTCTCTCCTCAAATGTTAAAAAATATGCATTGAGTCACACACTAGAACACAAAATCTATTAAATTATTTTACTCCCTCTCCTCTCTCTTCTCTCTCGCGATGGCCATAAGAGTAGATGGAGAGGGTTTTTAGGTGTGCACGAGAAATTTCTGCATGTACGCGCGAGAGAGAGGGAGTGTGGAGAATGATGAGTGGCGTGATTTGCAGCTGCCCAATTTTATTTCCGTCATGCGAGAGAGAGAAAGGGAAGAATATAGCGATGGTGGAAGGCAAAGAAGGGAAGAAGAAGAGAAGTGGAAAGTGAAAAGAGGAAGAGAGGTGAAGAAAAGGAGAGATGGGAAGGAGGGGAAGAAGAAAGCATGGCATAAAGAAATTTTTTTTCATGTTATGGGAAGCAAGAGGCCTGAATCACCATGCGATAGAGAGGATAGGAGAGGCACATGGGGAGTTGAGGAGGAAAGAAAAGAAGGATACATAAAAGAAAGAAGGAAAGGGAGGAGAAGACTCTCCTCCTTCACTTTACGTGTAGTTGAGTTGTGATTATCATAGGCAAACCATAAAAAATTTATGATCCAGAGATTTCAAGATGTATTGAGGAGACGATGGAAACTATTGAGGACAAGAGCTTTGAGGAGCCCGAGGACTATCCATTTCCCTCCAGCGAGATGGCACCCGAGTTAAAACCTTTACCTTCTACTTTGAAAAATGTTTTTCTTGATCATCAGTGCGGTAACCCCATGATTATATCCTTGCAGCTAGATAAGGACCATGATGAGAAACTACTGGCGGTCTTGCGAGGAAGGAAGGAAGCAATCGGATGGAACTTATCGCACCTTAAGGGAATTGATCCCTCTTTGTGCACTCATCGCATTTTCCTAGAGGAAGATTCTCGTCACTCTAGAGAGGCACAAAGGTGGCTAAACCCTAAGGTATGTGATGCCGTTATGGATGAAATCCTTAAATGGCTTAATACATATATCATTTATCCCATCTCCGATAGTCCATGAGTTAGTTCGGTGCATGGCGTCCCTAAGAAGGCGAGGTTCACCGTGCCAATGAATGTCAAGGGCGAAGAACTTCAAACGCGTCTTCCGACAAAGTGGCGAGTATGCATCGACTATAAGAAGCTAAACGTGGTGACAAAAAAGAACCATTTCCCCTTGCCATTCATTGACCAAATTCTTGACAAGCTTTCAGGTCAAGGATTTTATTGCTTCCTCGACAGTTATTCCGCGTATAACCAGTTTGGCGAAACATCCCAATGATCAAGAGACGACTACATTCACATGTCTATTTGACACTTATGCGTTCCAACGCATGCCATTTGGATTTTGTAATGCTCCTGTCACTTTCTAGAGGTGCATGATGAACATCTTCTCCGACTTTACAGGAGAAGGCCTTGAGGTCTTCATGGATGACTTTTCAGTTTTCGGGCCGAGCTTTGATGCTTGTTTAGATCACTTATCGCGAATCCTTGATGTTTGCGTTAAGAAACGCCTAGTTCTTAGTTGGGAGAAGTCCTAATTCATGATAAGAGAAGGTATAGTGCTGGGGCATCTTGTCTCAAGCAAAGGATTGGAAGTGGACAAGGCCAAGGTTGAGGTGATACAAGACCTTGCGCAAGCAGAGGATTGGAAGTCAATAAGGGAACTTAGAAGTTTCCTTGGGCATGTTGGCTTTTATCGTCGTTTTATTCAAGATTTTGCTGAAGTTTCAAAACCATTGACTTCTCTTTTATGCAAGGAAAAAGATTTCATCATTGAGGAAGAAGGGAAGCATGCCTTCATGTAGCTGAAGCAATCATTAGTGGAATCACCTATTTTACAAAGTCCTAATTAGGACTTACCTTTTGAGATTATGTGTGATGCTTCAGATTTTGCAGTTAGCGCAGTTTTGGGGCAACAAATCGACAAGAAGCCGACTGCTGTTTGTTATGCGAGCAAGACGTTAGCTGACGCTCAACTCAATTACACGACTACGGAAAAGGAGTTGTTGGCTGTCATCTTTGCTTTGGAGAAGTTTATGCCTTACGTCTTCGGCAACAAGATCATTGTGTACATGGATCATTCCGCTTAATAGTACTTGCCGTCCAAGAAAGAGGCTAAGTTGTGACTGATTCGATGGGTTCTCCTTCTTCAAGAATTCAATTTGGAGATTAAAGACAAGAAGGGAAGTGAGAACTCAGTGGCTGATCATCTTTCTCGACTTCATACCACATTTTCAGGTGAAATTAGTGACACAATCCCAGACGAACCGCTTCTCGCCGTTGTGACTAAAGTACCTAGGTTTGCACATATTATAAATTACTTAGTCACAAATTTTTTCCCCAAGTATTGGAACACGCATCAAAAGCAAAAATTTTCCCATGATATTCGATATTATTTTTGGGAAGAACCCCAATTGTTCCATGTAGGGTGACAGAACGAATCGATGCGGTCGTTAATTGCACAATTTTACCAATTTAATGATTTAATTACAAATTGAGGGGTATAATGGTAAATAAGGGTCAAATCCACGGAGAAATAAGGGATTTTTGAGAGATCTTTTTGAATTTGATCAAATCGGACTATGAATTGGTGATAGAAATTAGGGAAAATGATGGATTTAGAAAGATAACTCAAAGAAGTATCCATGGAATAAAAAATCACTTGATTTGGATTAGTATTCACGGAGAAATCAAAGAGCGAAGTCGAGAGAAATTTCCAAAAATCGGAAGAACGAAAAATCAAAATTAAAGACTAAATTAAACTAAATTACGATCCTAAAGTACAAATTGATGATACGTGATGAGAGATTATAGGGAAAACACGTATTCTAACTTGAGATAGCGATCGAAATGGTCCAATTAATTGCTCGATTCAAGGCTTTTCATTCTGCGATTTCAAAAACAATCATGGGTGTTCAAGAGATGAATTCTCCTTAATCCGATAAAATCTCACTTTTAATCACTCCGTGTATGCGAAAACGAGTCTAGAAGAGATTTAAAGGGAGAGATTCAAGGATTGAAGGGTGTAGATAGATCAATTTAGCAAAATCATCCAAGAATGCATTACAAATTTGAAGAACATCTCAATTTATAGTAATTTTGGGCGTAACTGTCGGATGGGGCGTTTAATCTTTCATCAAGGGTCCAGATTAAATGCGTGAGGGCAAACCGTTACGGTTAAATCTCGACCCTTGGATAGAGGATGGACGCTCCCGATGAAGCCTTATGATTAGTTCGTCGCGTAACGCTTTCTGTCCGATCTTAATCGAACGAATAAGACATCTCCACGTGTCCACAGAGGTCCATCGGATGCGTTTAATCTCAGCTGTTATAACTCCCTTGATAAACGACTGAGATTAAATTTTTTGAAATGTGAATCGTCATCCAATCATAATGCATCGCGTACGCCTTCCTTTAAGTGATGATCGACGGTTCACGTTTAACGCTTGATCGGACGCTCCACAGGCTGCCACGTTGTCTCCCCGCTTCGACCGTTGATCGCGATGCGATCGGGCGGTCCTGATTGCCTACGCGCTAATATTAAATGGAAAAATTTATTTTAAATTAGAAAAATCGATTTTTAATTCCAGAAAATCCTTAGAAATTCATTAGAAATTATGAAAAATTCAAAAAAATTCTGGAAAAATACCTAAAAATTGTAAAATTCATAACTTTCAAAATACAACTACAAATGAATCCATATTTTTTTCATTGGATCTGAAATTCAATTATCTATCATTATAAAAAGTCAAAATATTCAAATAACAAGAGATTTAATTTCTATTTCAAAAATACATTCATTTCTTTAAAATTTTAATTATAGAAAATTAAATGAATGTTTATAAAGATGATTTCTCTCATTATTTAACTTTAAAAACCACTTATAATCTCAAGTAAAGATGGGTTATAAAATTATTTATCTTTAATTCATCGTAATTAACCCTTAATTAAAGCATTTTGAGATTATAACTTAAAATTGAATGAAATGATAGAAATGCACTCAACGTATGATAGCATGCATGAGAGTGGAATGTTTTATGCCTTAATTTGCATTGCTAATCATGTTTTTGCATGTTAAGATTGCATTTTATCATAGGGGCTGATCAAATTATTTGGCGATGCATTCTAGAGGAGCAAGCGTGTATTTTATCGATGTGTCACTTGTCCTTATGTGGAGGACATTTTGCGTCGAGAAAGACTGGTGCAAAGGTGCTATGACGAGACGAGACCGCGAGGTCGTCGATTTCACATGGTCTCATGTCAAAAATAATTCTGAACTTACCAATTTGATGAAAATGTATCGAATTGAAGGGTATAATGGTAAATAAGGGTCGAATCCACAGGGAATTAAGGTATTTTCGAGAGATCTTTTAGAAATTAATCAAATTGGACGATGAATTGAGGTGAGAAATTAGGGAAAATGGTAGAATTAGAAAGATAAATCAAAGATGTATCTACGGAATCAAAAATCACTCGATTTGGATTAGAAATCGCGGAGAAATCAAAGAGTGAAGTGGGAAAAAATTTCTGAAAATTAGAAGATCATAAAGCGAAGTTAAAAACTAAATTAAGCTAAATTAAGATCCTAAACTAAAAATTGATGAAACATGACGATAGATTAGAGGAAAAAATTGTTTTCTAACCCGAGATAACGATCGAATGGATCCAATTGATCAGTGAATCGACGACTATTCATTCCGCGAATTCAAACGTGAACATCGGTGTTCAAGAGACAAATTCTCCTTGATCGATCGACGAAATCTCACTTTTAATCACTCCGTGGATGCGGAATCGAGTCTAGAAGAAAATAGAAGTTAGAGATTCAAGGATTGAAGGGTGTAGATGGGTCAATAAAGCAAAATCATCCAAGAATGTCTTACAAAAGTCGAAGAACACATTGTTTTATAGGCAAATTGGGTGTAACCGTCTGATCAGTGCGTTTTAATCTCCACCAACGGTCTAGATGAACGCGTAACGGCGAACTGTTACGATTAGATTTCGGCCTTCCGATCTTGAATGGACGCTCCGGATTAATCTTTGCGATATGCGTTATAAAACGCGTGAAAATGCGTCCGTTGGATCGCGATCTAACGCTTCCGATGCGTTTGATCGCGTGAAATCGTGGCCATTATTACTCTGTTTAAAAGGCACATGCGCGATCAATGATCGGTGGTGCGCGTGTCCACGCGATTGACGCGCAGATTTCGAAGGCACCGCCGATCCGACGCCTAGTGTTGATCCACATGGCTTGCAATTAAAAGAAAATGTGTTGAACTTAGTCCCACATGGTAAAAATAAAAAGAAGCTATCGGGTATATAACGTGCGGCAATTAAGCGGGTTAATAAATTTGTCTCCCGATAATCGGGAGACCTATATATATTATATACTATATAAGATTAAATTTTAAATATTGGCCACATGTCATCTCCGCGCCACGCAGGCGCTCGCGTGGGCCCGCGAAAATCATCCCCCTTTTAATCATTTTTTTTAATTATTTTAAACGATTTAAATCGAAAATAAAATCAAAAAAATCCGGAAAAAATTCCTAAAATTTGTAAAAATCAAAACTTTCGAAATACAACTCCAAATTAATCCAAATTTCTTTCATTTGATCTGAAATTTAATTATCTATCATTCTAAAAAGTCAAATTATTTAAATAACAAGAGATTTAATTCTTATTTCAAAAATACATTCATTTCTTTAAGATTTTAACTTTAGAAAATTAAATGAATGTTCATAAAAGTGATTTCTCTCATTATTTAACTTTAAAAACCACTTATAATCTCAAGTAAAGATAGGTGATAAAATCTTTAATCTTTAATTCATCATAATTAACCCTAAATGAACACATTTTGAGATTATAACATAAAATTGCATGGAATGATAGAAATGCACTCAAAGTGTGATAACATGCACATAAATCGAATGTTTTATGCCTTATTTTGCATTAATAGTCATGTTTTATCATGTTAAGATTGCATGTTATCACACCCCCCAACTAAAATAATTGCTAGTCTCTTAGCAATTTCCTATAGAATCTCCCTAGAAAGTCCTTTCCACTTCTCAATCCTACTACTAAAGAGGTGAAATGTATATAAGTATGATTACTCTTCCTCATAGTGTGGACCATAGTGATCTAGATTCCATTTCTAGGTTGACTTTTTTAGTGCATATTAGGGTAGTGCTCATCGGCTAATGCTCGAGTCTAATTCTCAATTGTGATCGAGGTGAGCATATCTAGGGTTTAATGCTATGGGCATAAAAAGATCCTCACACTCTCATGAGCTGATGTAATCTTTACCCTCTCCATAGATTCATCACTCCTTCCCTCAAAATGGAGGCTACTTAATGTATTAGAATTCCCCTCAACTTACCTTCCTCCTAAAAAAAGTGCAATTGCAAAGGTATTCCTATCTTTGGGATGCACTGTTTGAGGTGGTTGGAAGAAAATTAAAGACACTATATCTAAAGGAATGATGTGGTTAAAAGAAAATATGTATGTAAACAAAATGGATTTTTAAAAGCAAAGGTGGTACCACTTATGATAATTTAGCTCCCAAATGATGTGGATGGTGATGGATGGTAGGGATAGATGGAAATGGTAGAGATGGTGGTGGAAGAAGAGAAGATATTCCTCTAACTTATTCTCCTTCTTTTCACTTCTTCTATTTCTCTCTTTTTCTTTCTGTTTCTCCTTCCTTTTTCCTTGCCTCTTTCTTTTCTTTTTCTCTTTTTTGTTGGTTTTGTTTTTGTAACTATTTTTTATTTTTTAAAGATACTTTAAAATTTCAAAAGAGTTTACACGAAATAAGGATATGGAGTTTTTTCGTGGAGGTTTGAAGAGAGTTTGTCAAAATGTGAAGTGTAATGTTTGAAGGGATATGTACATGTGAGAGGAATGTAGAGGAGATGTGATGGATGTGTGAGTCACTTGGGAGTGTGATTATCACAAGTGAGGCTGACAATGGGTGTAACTAAATAACTGGAATGGATGTGACTTAATCGCACCATTTCAATCAAGCGACGCGTCATCTCAGCTGTTGATCGCGATGGACCATTAGATCCAATGGTTACGCCCAAATTCTTCTCTAAATTCACTTTTCTCCGTGACAGAAACTTACCCTTGGATTTTAGAGTGAAATCGAACTGTCTAGACACCACAATTCAAGAGTCAATCAATTTCTTTCCCTTCTTGACATGTTTTCACATCCGAGGAGTGCTTGAAATCAAAAATTGATCGAGAGGATAAGGAGAATTCACATCTTGAATGCCATCTTCGTCTTCAAAATCGTGGAATGAATAGCCATGCATCCAGAGATTAATTGGATCATTTCGAAGGCTACTTTGGGTTAGATTGTGTGTTTTCATCTTAATCTTTTGTCATTTAGCATTAGATTTAAGTTTTGAATTGTAGATTAGGTTTAATTTCAATTTAATTTCAGTTTTAAAATCATTTTCGTGATCAAATTTCTATCCCATTTTCAAACTTTGATTACTCCGCGAATTCTCATCCAAATCACTCAATTTTTGATTCTGTGGATTCAAAATTTAGGTATCTTTCTTAATATCATAAAATGCCTAATTTCTAAGCGCAATTCGTTGTCCGATTTAATCGAATTTTAAAGATATCTCTCAAATTTCCCTAATTCTCTGTGGATTCGACCCTTATTTACCATTATACCCTTCAATTCATGAATTAATCTTTAAATGGGTAAGTTTGGAATTTTTTTTGACACGACATTATGTGTATTCAATGACCATACATATTCGTTTGGTCAGAGTGAACCCTCAAATCCATGAAGAAGTAAATCGCTGCCTGAGTAGACTCGGACACATAGGCTCGATCATCTCGCTCTTTCTTGTTACTTTTGCATTCATACGCAAAATGCTCATATTTCTAACAACTCTAACATTGAATTACCGATTTATCAAAAGATTTCTTCTCTTTGTCTTCATTTTGAGGCGAAATGTGCCCTCGACCTCGCCCTCAGCCTCTGCCTCTGCCGCGGCCTTAATTACGTCCTCTTCCTTGTGATGAGGACTCCTCAGTCGATAATTTTGCTTTGCTTAGCACCTTGGCCAATAAGACTTGTTCCTCTTCACGATATTCCCATTCTTTGAGCTGTAGCTCGTGAATGGCGAGAGAACCAATAACCTCATCTAGACTCACCTTGTCCAAATCACCATACTGTTCTAGAGGAAGCGTGAGAGCGTCAAATTTAGAGGGCGTCGTCCTTAAGAATTGTCGTAACATGTCTTTCTCTTCCATCATCTCTCCTAAATTTCTCAATCAGAGACGATGAGCATAAATTTTATCACAAAATCCACGAATGAGTTAGTCTTGGCCATAGTGAGCATTTCGAAGTCTTGCTTCAAGCCTTGGATGCAAGACTGAATCACTCTTTTCACGCCAAGATTCCGCTGCCGCATAATCTCCCAAATTTCTTTCGCCATCTTCTTGGCATCAAGAACCACCAACAGATCTTCTGGAACAACACTGATGATTCCAGAGAGTGCTAAGCTGTCCTTCTTCTTTGAGGCATTCTCACCTACGATTTCTTGCCATAAATCGTGAGAATCTAGGTACACCTCCATGGCCATGGACCATACGCAATAGTTTGTCTTCGATAGTTTGAGATACGGCACTGGTGCTGCCAATTCTCTACCGTCGGTGATCTTTTTCACCATGCTTGATTCTTTGAAAACTGATTTTGGCTTTGATACCAAATGTTGGCTCCTCGAGGCCTTGAATCTCTCTAAGAAGTTCTCACAAAAGAAGTTCATCGTGAAGGAACATAAAATAACTAACTCCATAAATCATAGAAGAGAGATTCACCGTGTAGTGTAAAAATGAAGAAGTTCATTCATCGTGTTTTGGTCGAACACCTGTCCCGTTAAATAGGGAGACCAATAGGTCAAGGAAAGAGAGAGATGAAACATGCGTCTCTAACTAACTCCAATGCCACTTGTCACGGTGTCCGTGGTGGCAGCCGCATCACCGTCATAACTCTTGGAGGACTATAGGCAATCCTTCAGACGTTGGTCCCCCTGGAAAATGTTTTTGTGTCTCTGCGAAGCCTCGGCGCTATGATTGCCCTATCCGGGAGACGTGGTCTCACAGTGTGGTGTCCTCGTGTTGCCTCGACTTAATATCAAGATTACTTAATATCAAGATTTAGACAATCGCCGAGGAAGAAATCGACGCTTGAACTCCATGATTGCAATTTTTCAAATTTTGATGAATAGCCTTGATTTCGACAATTAATTGGATCAATTCGATCACAATTGTGGGTTAGGGATCGTGTTTCATCCTAATCTATCTTCGTTTAGCTTTTAATTTTAATTTAGAATCGTAATTTGATTTTATTTTGTTCTTATTTTTTGATATTTCATGATTTTTATTTTCAGAAAAATCTCCTCTATTCAATCTTTGATTTCTCTACGAAATCAAAGTCAAATTCATGGAGCTTTGATTATGTGGATTTGTCTTCGAGACCTCTTTTATAAAATATCAATTTGCCCAATTTCTATCATTGATTAATCGTCCGATTTGATCAAATTCGAAGAGATCATAAAAAATTTCTCTAAATTCCCTGTGGATTTGACTCTTATTTACCATTATACCCCTCAGTTCGTTAACTTATCTTGAAATTGATAAGTTTGGACTTTATTTTGACCCTTGACCGTGTGTTTTCAATGACCACTCGGTCTTGATCCGTTAGAGCAGAGCATTCTCCCCATCACGCTTGGTTGAGCGTTCGTCCTGTTGAGGCTCACCCGAATTTCCGCTGACGTTCTTGTAGACATCAACACCGCGTATCGTGATTGGCACCTTCGCGAGTTTAGTGACGTGGGCTGAGTCGAGGTTGGGAGATGAGTTATTGAGTGGGAGAATCGCCATCTACAGCAGAGAGGAACGCGCGATCAATTGCTGCCGATCGGGAGAATACCAAACCGGTACCGTCCGTGGGATTTGAAGAGCTGTGGCCTCATTTGTGATCCTCGTCTACGGTTAACTGGAGAAGATCTGAGGCGGCTACAGCCTCCACTCGTCAATTCTCTCAACTCACGTGATTGTTGGAAGATGCCGCAGCCGTCTTCTTTACACAGCTGAAATGTTTCCCGCCGTTTCGAATGCCGGAAGAGCTGCGCTCCGTGTCGCCTTCATTGCCCAAACGTCGACATCGCAAGGATCTTCTTGCGTGTTGTGACATAATTTGGGGGCCCCGTGTCGCTATCGAAGACGAGTAGCACGCATCTTCCGGGAATGTTTCCCGCTTGTGTGCTCGAGACACACCATTGGCCACTCCACGCGCGTGCACGTAGCGCCCCGCACAGCCTGCGTGCGCCGGTCGACATTCGGCTCACTAGAGGCGCCCTCATGTGCTATCGTCCTTCCGTAGTCGACACAGCCAGAGCTGTCTACTCTTCGCTGTGATCCACCGGGCACGCTGCCCCAAGGTTAGCTTGGCCCCCTCTACTCTTAAATTTAATTACATATCTAATTTTCCCCCCTACTTGTCTCTACCACCCTCGGGTGATCTTAGACAGGATAGAACAGAATATAGCATCAAGAATTCTGACGAATACGTCAGGTCCAACACCTAGCAAGGGCTGCAGCCTTTAGCTAACCCACGATGAGCGATCCAACGCCCCGGACATGGATCGAGATGATCTCATTCCTACCATCATCGCAAGTTTCCCCAGGTTACCCGAAATTGACTTCACATATCGGCATGCCTGCCTTGACTTTAGGTTAGATACCCACCTAGAATCTAGGACTTGCATATCCTTGAGGTTAGGGTCGACTACCCTAACCCCAGCCAGTTTTGATTACATTGATCAGACACGAGGGTTTTCCACCATGTCCTGCATCAATAGACATGCACACGTGTGCACCACATGGCGCGTATACACGTCGCAACGTGGCGACATGTCATTCCCCCATCGCATCAGCTGCCATGTCAGTGCACAATAAAAATGATGATTTTTAATTTTTAAAAAATCCAAAAATCTAAAACAAACTCAGAAAAATTCAAAAAAATTCAAAAAAAATCCTTAAAATTAGAAAAATCCTTACTTTCAAAATAGAACTCCGAATTAATCCAAGTTTAGTTTTTTGGATCAGAAATTGAATAATCTCTCATTTTAAAAATTTTAATTAAATAAATTACAAGAGAATAAATTTTCATTTAAAAAATACACTCATCTCTCTTAAAAAATAAAACATAGAAAAATAAGTGAGAGTATAAAAGAATATTTTCTCTTATTATTTAACATTATAGCCTAATTATAATCTGAAATATAGATGACAATAATCTACTCTAAAATATATTATTTCATTCTACATGATTATTCCTAAAATAGTATATTTTGAGATTATAACTTAGACCTACTCACGCTAGCCTACTCTTTGTTTTCCTCCTTAGTTCTTGCTTTCTTTCTCTCCCTCGTGGGTTTCTGATAACATGCAATTTCATGCATTAATATCATGCATTTTATGCATTTCTTCTTTAAAATATAATCATAAATGCATGTTATCATTATTTAAAATGATGAAATTGATAAATTTTATGTTTTACAAAATATTCTTGATTTTTATAAAATTAATAGTAATTTATGGGTATTTTAATGACATCGATTCATCGAGAATATATTATTACTTTTCAACATTTTTTCTGGATTTTTTTAGAATCTTTTTGACAATTTTTAGAAATTAAAATCCCTAAAAATGAATTTCTTTTTAAAGAAAATAAAGTCATAAAAGAAAGGGAAAATAGAAAGAAAAATAAAAAGAGAGGAGAGATAATTGTTCTCTCTCCCTCCCTCTTCTCTCTTCTTTTCCTCTCTTTCTCTTTTCCTCTCTCTCCATTTTTCTTTTCTTGCGCAATCTCTCTCTTCGTCTTTCTCTCTCGAAATCTCTCACTCTCTCCTGCATTTTCTTTGTCTCTTTATCTCCCTGTCTTCTGCGGTCTCTCTTCCTCTCCTCTCCCTTTCTCTCTCTTGCTCTCTCTCATTCTTTCCTCCCTTCCTCTGCCTCTACTTCTCTCTTTTTCTCTTGCTCTCGATCGCTCGCTCTTTATCCGGCGATCAATCTCTCTCTATCGCCCAAATCTCTCTCTCTCTCTCTCTCACAACCCTCTTTCTTTCGTCTTCCTTTTTCTCTCTCGCACGACGGAATTTCTCTTCCGTTGCGCCTTTTCCTTTCTCTTCTCTCTTCTTCTGCAACCGTTCTTGCTTCTTGCTTGTCGTTTATCACTTCTTCCGCCACCCTTCTTCAGTTATCGCGCGCGGAGGATAGCTCTTCGTGCCCGGTATTCTTCGCGATCAAGAGAGAGAGAGAGGAAATAAGGGAGGAGAGATAGAAAAGAGAGATTGAAAATTTCTCTGTGCAGGTTTTGCAGGTCTGACCCGCGCTTTGACCAGAGCGGTTTTGACCGAAGCGGTTTGATCGGGATGCTTAAAGATAGAGGACATCAGATCAATGACCAAAAATGCTCTAGACTAAAAACTTGATATCTCACGATCTTCATGGAGTTACGGGCTGAAATTTCGTGGGCATGATTGTCATTTCAAGCTCCACGAATCTACTGGGGCTGATTTAAGTTCTGAGAAGAAAAAATTAGGGTTATGAATGTTTTGTTGTATGCTTCTAGCATTGGCTAGCCAAAAGGAAAGAAAGGAACGATTGATAATTCATCATGTGTTGAACATCATTATCAGTGAGTTTCTTCCCTCTTCTGTTCGTTCCTTGTGTTGGATGCAAGACGCCAAGTCCGGGAAAAATATACGGCTCTCAAAGGTATGTTTTGATTAGGGAACATCACTGGATTGTATTTTCATCACAAATCTTTGATTAGAACTATCTTCTATCCATTTCTTCTATTTTTCTCATCTGTTTATCAGCATTTTCTCATTTACAAGCCCTAAAAATCACTTTTCTACCATTGATCAAGGTTTTCTAATCTCTGAAAAGAGTTTGGAACCAATTGTTTGGTTCATTTCATGTCCATGCACATTTTCTTCCTTTCACCGTTCATCTCCGCTTTCTAAATATAAAAAAACACCAAAAATATTTATTAATTTCAGTCTTTTAACCTTCCTCTCTGTGGATTCGACCTCGACTTGCCTTTGTTCTAATTTATAATCCATACTTTGAAAAGTTGAGTATAAATGTGTTTGATACGTAAAATCGTGCATTCAACGACAGCATTTTTACGCATATCAGTTTCCCTCTAGGGTTCTCTCTCAATCTTTCTCTCTTTTCCAAGCTCCTCTCGGATCGTTCACCTTCTCTCATATTCCCTATCTTGCGCCTCCTCTCCCGTTCATTTTGCTAGTTCTCCCACTATCTTGTTCTCTTGCCTCCTCTCTCTCGAAATCAATCATTCTCCCTCCTCCACGCCGGCTTCCCCTCTTAATTTCTCTTTCTCTTCTCACTATCCCTCCTCGCTCGCCCCTAGCTCTCAGCTCTCCTCTTCACCCTCTGCGATTTTCAGTCCCATTTCTCTCTCTCTTTCATTCTTTTGCAAAGTCTTTGTCTCACATCCTCTTCCTAGCATTCTTTCCTTCCACCTATTTTTCTCTCTTTCTCCCTTCTAATCTCGTACTCTTCCTTTCTATTTATGTAGAAATATCTCCCTCAATCACAAACTTTCTCCCTCTCTCCCTCATTCGTGTCCTCCATCACTTCCTCTCATCCTCTCCCACTTTCGTGCGCCCCTGCTTTGTCTCAACTTCTCGCCATCCTCGCGAATCTCTCTGGATTCAGCTCATAATTTCACCATTGATTTCTCACTCTTTCATTGCTCTTCTCTCCTAATCTCACACCTTCTTGCTCATTGCTTACCTCGTGACGCACTTTCTTCCTCTTCTGATCCCTCTCTCTCCTTATCGCTTCTTGTTCCAACTCTCTTGCTATTTCTTTCATTTGCTCCCTCTCTTCTCCATAATCTCTTGTCCTTTCTCTAAAATATCTTCTAGAACCTTTGTTCTTTTCTATCTCTCTCTCTCTCTCTATCTCTCTATTACTAGACTTCTCTCCTTACACTTCTCTTGCAATATTTCTCTTATTTTTTATGTTTCTTTTCGTACTTTTTTCTCCTCTTTCTCATTCTCTTGACTTCTTCCTTTCTTCCTAATCTAGAATCCCTCAATTTCCTTATCATCATTAAAGAAGTTTTCAATCAGGTTTGCATGTGATAGATGGATCATTTTTAGTTTTTGAATAATCTATAACTAGTACAAAGGTCAATCTAGGTCGAACCAAACTCAACTTTCTGAAATAATTCCTTTAGTTATTTTAGGAATTTATAGATGAGAGAAAGAGAATTTGACCAAGGATATAATTAAGAAAATTTTGGAGAAAAAGAATTATATTTTGAGAGAAATTGGATTTCAAAGTTTAGAGAATTTTCTAGATTTTAAGGGATTTTTTTGGTCATTTTAAAGGATTTAGAGAGTTAATGTGGTTTAAAAAGGGTTTAAAATGATGAGTATTGTTGTAGCCAACAGGAATGACATGTGACACAACAGTAATGAACAACATGATGCGATGCAAGCACACGTGGTGCCTAGCACATGGCATGAGCATGGGGCCTAAGTGATGGTATGAACATCACATGTTGTGGCCATGTAGGTGACCCCTCACAAAAGAGACACATGTATTTATTGCAATACATTCCCGTCGGATATGCCTCTTAAAGCCTCCTTTTATACTCAAATTTATATGGATGATACCCCTTAATATTAAAGCAAACTCAAATATCTAAAAAATTACTTTAGTTCTTTTCATGATTTTAGACAATTCAACTATGGATCTAATGGAGAAAATTGTGGAAATATGGGTCATATTTTGAGAGAAATTGGATTTCAAGGTTAAGAGAGTTTTCTAGATTTTGAAGGATTTCGTTAGATATTTCAAAGGAAATTTTATGGAGTTATTTAGGGTTAAAAAGGATTTACAAAGAGGAGTATTATCGTCGGCTATCAGGTCATGAGATGCGGCACAACAAGAACAAAGCATGAGCATGTGGCCAAGTGATTGTGTGGCATCCCACGTGGCAAGCACATAGGTGACCCTTCACAAGAGAGACACATGACTTTAATGCATAACATGCTCATTGGATATGCCTCATAAGCAAAACTTTATATTCAAATTTATATAGAATCTGTCTCATGTGGGACTAAAAAGTAGGGGTCCCCAACAAAGACACATGGCAATTATCTTAATGCTTTCAACTGACTTAGCCAATCAGAGCTCGCTGATGAGTGGATCATGGTCCACACAATTCATAAAAAGAAAAAAAAAGGAGAGAGAGAGAGTGCATCATTGATAACATGCATATTTAACTTAAATTCTTATCTTATTTAACTAATATTCATGCTTATTTTATGTAATTATGATGCATGTTATCATAGTTTTTATGAATTTTCTCCATTGGCATGCCATTTTACTAAAGTTCATATTTTTGCATAATTTAGGGTTAATTATGTGCTTTAATGATTTATGACCTTTTATAAGATCAAAAAAATAAAAACTAACCACCTTTTAGTGATTCTTATTTTGTCTTTGGTAAAGATGAAGAAAGAGAAGAAGAAGATGATAGAAGAATCAAAGAATATGAGTGGATGATAGGGTTCACTTATTAGTATTTTCGAATTCATTATTTATTCTTCTTTTAATTTATATTTTAAATGACATGATATTAAAAATGAATAAATTTTTGAGCCAATGGAAAAAATTTGAGTAAAAAAGGAGTTATATTTTTTAAGATATTAATTTCTGAATTTTCTGGATTTTTTGGAATTTATTTCAATTTTTTAAGGAATTTTAAGGAGTTATTTCTTAATTTAAAATTGCAAAAAGGGTTGCATTTTTGTGCAGGACACATGGAGGGGCCACACAAGCTCACGTGGACGCCTGCGAGGCACCTACATGGCGTGTATAGTGACGGGCTGGCAGATGAAGGGCCCACGGGTTAGTGGGCCCAAGTTAGAGTATTGGGGCGCACTTGGCCCAATAGGGCAACGCAACCCTTAAGGAAGTTATCCCTTTTATACCCATCTCTCTCCATTAATTCTCTTTGTGTGGGACTATGTTCCCTTTAATTTCTCCTTTGTAGGACACGTGGCAGAGCAATACACGTTGGATTGAAAGCTGACTGAAGATCGCATGTTAATCCGATGGATCTCGGTCCATCGGATCATCAATTAAATACGTGCTTTAATCGTGATTCAAGTGATGATGGACTGATGTGATTTAATTGCGCTTTTGTTGACTCACCTTGCAACACGTGTCTTCGTAAGGAGGCTCCGATCAAGATCAGACGAGCAAAAAAGAACGTTGGCCCGCATTATGGGATCATGGCTTACTTTAAGCGCGTGATCATGACCGTCCAGCCGCTCTTCATCAGATCGAATGGTCCGATATTTTCTTGAGAAATTTTCTATAAAACGGTGTTCTTCCTCCTTGTAAAATAACTCTTGATTGAATCATGAAGGCATTATGTGGTTTTTGAGCAAAACCTTGAGTTTTTTGTGATCCCTCTGCATTCTAGACTCAATTCCGATCGGATTGAGGCTTGATCACGAATCGATGCAAGATTTTTTCGAATTCTTTCCTTGAATGCCGAACGTACGCCAAGGAAGAAACCGATCAAATACACTTCAATCGACGTGATTTGGAGCCCAACCTTTGTGTCGATTCGATTAGTAGTGTGAATCGATCATTCATCTTGCAACAATGGTAATTTAGATTATATTTTGGTAGTTAATTTCATCCTTTAAATCGAATTGTCCTTCATTTTTGCCTAAATTGGGGGCGGCTTTTTGCCGATTTTGAAACAAGGATTTCTCCATGATCTTGAGTCCAAATTATTTGATTTTGGTTTCATTGGATTTCTTGTCTCATCAGCTTTCCGTGGGTAGCAAAATTATAAAATTTCATTATCATTTGGCCCTTCAATTTGACGTTTGACCATCGATTATTCATTTTCAATCCGAATTTGGGCGTTGACTTGCGAGGGCAATTACTCTTAAAATATAAGGTGAAATTTGTTAATTTTGGTCTCTTTAGAATCCTCTGGTTGTTAGCTTTCTATTCATATGTGAATTGTAATATTTAAATATCATTTGGTTTGTCAATTTGATGATTTAAACTGAAGTGTTCATTTTGGGATTTTTCTAATCTTTGATTTTCAATAATTCATAATAAATCCAATACTCCTCGAAAAATTACGAATTATATATTAAAAATTTCCATTTTTTCTCTAGTTTCTGAATATCTAATTTTTGTAATATTTTAAGCTCTTTTTATTCTTTGATTTTTTTAAGAAAGTCAACAGTTGGTCAATGTCAACGTTTAGACCTTGACTTTTGACATTTATTCGTCAAATCAGTCTTTAAATTCTTAAAATATCTTATTTCTTATATTTATATAATTACTATTAATAAAATGTCATTTTCATTTCTTAAAAACCTTAATAAAACCTAAGTTTGACCAAGTCAACTCTTGGATCAAAGTCAAGCGTGTTCTATGTGGATGGACCCAATCTTTACACTATACTTGATTTCATATCTTTGTTATTGTGAGTTCAGAATTATAAATTATTTTTGAGCGACGTTTGTGTGTTTTTAACGAGCGCATAAAACGCCTCGTCAATCACCATTGTCAACCTATCCCAACCAATCATGTCGTGACACGTGGCAGATTGTGGGTAACCAGATTTCCATCCAATCGTTCATATAAATCAGATGCCTTTATTACTTTCTTCCATCGATGACTTTTGTGATCCTTGGATCATCTGATCATGATTCTATTGCAATCATTACTTGGGTTTTGTCACTATCTGTAATGGGCAGGGACATGTGGCACCTCCCTATGCCCTCTGATTGCAATCAACATGATCGAATACTTGAGCCTTCTCTTGACATTAAAAAGGTAAGTGTCAATTCTTTTTATGTCCAATCAAAGTGTGCCTTATGGTGCACTCTAATGCAATTGAACTTGATCAAATGGTGGAGAATGTCTGATAACATGCATTTATAACTTAATTTCTTATACTAATTAACTCATATTCATGCTTATTTTATGAGAATATGATGCATGTCATCATACTTTTTAGGAATTTTCTCCATTGGTATGCCATTACACTAAAGTTCATATTTATGAATAAATTAGGGATAATTATATGCTTGTTTGATGATGAATCTTCTCGAAAGGTTAAATTGACATGAAGTATATACTTTCCCTGCTATATCTTGACTTTAGTAAATGCTTTTTAGAGGTTAATTTTAAGAAGGAATGTATTGGATGATTAAAAGAGAGAGATATCAATGAATGTTTTTAGGTTCTTTTTAATTCATCCTATGTTCTTCTTTTTAATTATATTCTTTTGTGGCATAATATTAAAAAGAAAAGAATTTGTGATCCAATGGAGAAAATTTGGATTAAAAACGAGGTGTGTATTTAAACTTATGAATTTCTAAAGTTTATGCTCTTTTCGGATTTTAATTTAATTTTTTTAAATTAATTTTCATTAAGTTTTTCTTATTTAAAATCGTGAAAAAGGTTTTTTTTATTTCCACAAACCCGATGTTGACGTGACACGCGCGATGCTGACGTGGCGCGCGGGACCATCGCGCGGATGTGACGTGGCACTAAGGCCACGTGGCAGGGCCGTGGGTGGCCCACACGAGGCGCAGGTGGCGCACAGGGCGCAAACACGTGGTAGGAGGCCACGCGTGCCCACGCAGGTCCACGCGGATGCCCGTGAGGGCGCCACGTGGCGAGAAAGGCTGGCGTGTGAAGGGCCCACGGGTTAGTGGGCCCTGGTGAGAGTATTGGGGCGGTAACACAAATGTGTTACCGCGCCCCCTATTTAAGCGCGCGATTTCCCTCTTTTTATTCCGTGTGGGACTATGTTCTCACACAATCTTTTTGTTGCAGGTGACGTGGCCGCATCGCATGTGTCGGATCCAAGCACAAACCATCGATCGTGTGAACCCGAGTCCACGCGATCCTCCATCAACGCACGTGCTAAAAATACAAATAAGTGGATTTGATGAAAAGCTTACCTGGTGACGCGTGGACACGTCGGAACCGCAAGATCTTCATCGACCGTGGCTTCATCGGACGGTCACGATATTTCGAGATTCGTGGAATCCGGGAGCACGACGTGGATGCTTCTAGGGCGTCAGATCTTCATCGGAGGGGCACGACACTCCCCGATTTTCCTCTCACTTGGGCGCGACGTGGAACGCTTTGGATCGCTCGATCGTCCGCTCACCTTAATCTTGATCAGGCGGCTGGGAAGACTCGTGGAAGAAATCAACGATCGTGGCGCGATCGAACCGCGATCGCGGTGGGATCGAGCTGCGATCGTGGCTCCTTCAGCGCGGAATCACATCCACGATCATCAAACGACGTTCATTGGAGAATCAAGATTACGATCAACTCACGATCGTGGCCCGATCGTGGCGCGATTATGGCACGATCGTGGTGCGATCGTGGTTCTTTTGAAGCGGAATTCATCGCGGGATTGCAGCCACGACGCCACGCAAGAGAATCGCTCCCACGACCCCTGCAATCCGCTCCCACGACCACATCAATCGGCCACGATCTTCGGGCTAAATTTCCCTTTAAAAGCATATATTTCCCTTCTTATTTTCTCAACTTTTGATCGATTCGTGAAGTAAATTAAGCGAATTTCGAGGAAGATCTCTAGTTCATCATGATCCCCCCGCGTTTAGACTCGATTGCGAAGGAATTGGAGCGGGATTGATCACGAATTTCTCCTTGATTTCATCGAATTTTCCCCTTGAATTCCGAACCTCCACGAGGAAGAATCCGAGCAAATTCGCTCCAATCCACGAGAATTGAAGCCCCATTCTTGCGGCAATCGGGTTAGTAGTGAGATTCAATCGATTATCAGGAGGTAATTTGAGTTTTTATTAGATTTAGAAGTTTAATTTTGCAAATTAGTTCTTTGAGTCCTTCATTTTTCCCATTTTTCAATTCGAAAAATCACTGATTTTGAAAATAGGATATCTCTCTGATTATAATTCTAAATCACTTGATTCTAATTTCATTGGATTTTTCTTTTCCTCAGCTTTTTCGTGGATAGCAAATTCGTCAAATTCCAAATTCATTTGGCCCTTCAATTTGACGTTTGATTGAGCACTGTTCATCTTTCATCAGAAGTCAAATGTTGACTTTTGGGGTCAATTACTTTTAATTTACAGATGAGAATTCAATAATTTTGGTCTCATTGGATTCCTTTGGTTCTTAGATTTCCATTGACATATAAATTGTAAGATTTGGATTTCATTTGACCAGTCAATTTGAAGATTTCCTCTTAGGTGTTCATTTCGTGGATTTTCTAGTATTTGATTTTCAATAATTCATAGTAAATCCATTTCTTATCCAAAAATCACGAATTATATATCAATAAATTCCATTTTCTCTCGAGTTGTGAAATATATAATTTTTGTAATTTTCTGAATCTGTTGGATTATCTGATTTTACAGAACACTTACTGTTGGTCAAAGTAAACACTTTGACTTTGACTTTTGACTTTTCTCTGTCAAACCCGAGACATAAATTCTTAGAACTTCTTATTTAGCTTATTTATATCATTTCCACTCATTAATTCTTATTTTTACTTATTTAAAACCGCTTTTAAACCTAAGTTTGACTAAGTCAACTCTGCAATTAAAGTCAACCCCTGCTCTCGTGGATCAACCCGATACTTGCACATTACTTGATTTTATATCTTATCTTTGTGAGTTTGGTTTTATTAATTTTGTTTGACTTACGTTGTTGTGTTTTAACGACGCACAAAAACGCTTCGTTAATGTCCCTTTCTATAATCACGATATCTCATGATCTAGAAGGATGATATCTCACAATGTAGGAGCTCTTAGATAAATTTCATTGGTAGATTTGTCTTTTCATCTGTTATTAATTTACATCATCTGATCACATAATTGAATATATTAAGTTCATGATTATAAAGAAATGCTGATTTTACTCCTCTAAGTGCTCAAACCATAGTGGACCCTATAAAAATCAAATTGGTTTTGCTCCTTGTGTCTTTTGGCTCTCTCTTACCATAGGCTACTAAAAGGAAGAAGAGAAGTGGCTAAGGCCCAATTGGAGCATTTTTATGCTCATTCTTTCCGTGGAGAATAAATCAAGCAAGTATGGTGATTGGAGTGAATCTAGCATCACCCGGCCTTGGATGGGCATCTCAATCGGGTCTGAACGAGGATTTGGGGTCAAATTTGTCGTTGTGATTGTGAGGGTTGACTTTTGTGTGATTGTGATTGGTTCTTTATTCTAGAATCTTTTATGCTTCTTCTACAAACTTCTGGAGTCTTCTAGATTACCCTAGAAGATTATGGATATTTCTAAAAGCTTATAGAACTTTCTAGATGTTCTAAAAAGTTATGGACATCTTCAAGAGAGAGAGTCTCTAAAAGCTTCTAAGGAGCTCTATAAAAGGAGGAGCTCACCCCAAGCTTGGGGTAACCCAAAAGGAAGCAACTCAAGAGCATCCTAAGGGAGTGAAACCCTTGTGAAGGAAGGTTCAAGATACTTGGATAGTTGGAGAAAAGAGAGGGAGCAACATATCATCTTTGGAAGAAGCTTTGTGAAGAGGTGACACAAGTGTGGCTCTTCTTGTTGGTTAGTCCCTTTAGTGAACTTTTTCTCTTTCCTCCATTTTTCCTAGCTGTTTTGGACCTCTATTGTGAACATTTGTCATCCCATTTAAGAAGGTTATTTTTCTCCAATTGGTTGGTGGGTTTTGTCTAATCTCACCCTAGACTCTTGGTGGATACTGAAGCTTAGTTGAATACATACTTCAGACTCCTTTATTCTACAGATTCTCAACAATGATCATCTTCATAATTAATGTAGAAATTATATTTTCTTTTTCTTTTAATATAGAAGCACTAACGTCACCAGTCGTCTCACATCTCTCTCTCATCACCATTCATTGATCCATCGTTACCACCATTCATCCTCTCACCTTGCCATCATGTCATCTCATTTTTATCTCTTGCAATCTAATTCTCTCAGTTAAATTATGATTTCTCTCTCAATTTAAAAATAAAGCCACAAAATCATCACTCCTTATTCATTTCCTTACACTCCACTTCACATTCATACCCCTTTTCACTCTCTCGTCTTTCATTTGAAGTGTCTAACCTCATTACCTAAGCTATCTATGGATTTGATCCTTACTTTAGGACTTTACTAAGTGAGAAATTATAAATTTTATTACATGAAATAGATACATAATAACAACATAAAACATGTGAAAATGGAGTTCATCAATTAGAGGGGATTGACTCAAGGAATAAGATCTAATAAAATCCTTGGCCATGGTAGTGAAAATATCAAAGAAGACATTTTTGATGATTTCTTCTATGCGTGAGTACTAACTTGAGTCATTGATTAGGGTTTGAAAATTAATTATATTCTAAGTCATTCATGAGTTTCGCGTATATTAAGGATTATATGTACACTATAACAGATGATGCAAGCTTCCATTTGGGAGTTCTTATATACTCAATATCTTATAGAGTACGTGATGTAGCTTAGTACCCAACGAGTTCACAATTTGGCGTACTGATTAGGTTAAATAAATTCATAATTCATTAATTTACATGTTAATATAGATAATTAATAGGGTTGATCGATAAGTGTTACTGGGTCTATAGAGCTATTAACTAACGAGATATATGTTCCTAGAAGGTCACACTTGTAAGATCTACAGATGTTGGTGGATTTAGACATATTTTTTAAGCTTTTGATAAAAAGCTCAAATACTCAATTTCTATAAAGAGATAATGACCACAACCAAGGTGTCCATACAAACCTTATGACAACTCTCTCCTTTCTTCTCTGTCTCTATTAGTAAAGAATTTTGAAATGGAGATCCAACTATTTAATAATCCTATGGATATTACTCTAGGCGGGACATTTGAACAACTACGAGAACTCCTTCAAATGAACCGTATAACCAATTTTATGAGAACTCCTTCATTTGAACAACTAGTATACATTTATTCTATTCTAGAAGATAAGATTATGTTTTCTTGACACCTCAATGTTTTGAATATTTGATTGAAAATTTTTCGCTACATTTGATGCTTTAATCAAATTTGAGGTCACCCATTTTATAAATTCATGATGCCAGTCTATTTAAAACACCATGCCTTACACCTCACATTGCCGGATTATGATTATCCTATTTCGTCTGACATTAAGAACTAAAATGAAAAGATTGAGCTGGCTGATATTGATGTTTGGCTGAAAAATAAGGTGAAAATTTTCAATCATCAACCAAAGATGAAATTGGATGAGACAATAATCTCACGAGATCCACGTGCCATCCCACGTGGTCCACGTGCCATCCCACGAGATCCTTCCTCCTGCGCCATCATCTCGGACAGTAACGCCGACGCTCACTCGCCCAAGCTTTCCTCGAGCGCATTATTGGCCGCAGGACGGAGCTTGCCACAATAATCCCGAAAGGTATTGAGCACGTGGTCCACGTGCCATCCCACTAGATCCTTCTTCGTGCGCCATCATCTGGGACAGTAACGCTGACGCTCACTCGCCCAAGCTTTCCTCGAGCGCATTATTGGCCGCAGGACGGAGCTTGCCACAATAATCCCGAAAGGTATTGAGCACGTGGTCCACGTGCTATCCCACGAGATCCTTCTTCCTGCGCCATCATCTGGGACAGTAACGCCGACGCTCACTCGCCCAAGCTTTTCTCCTGCGCATGATTGGCCGCAGGACGGAGCTTGCCACAATAATCCCGAAAGGTATTTAGCACGTGGTCCACGTGCCATCCCACGAGATCCTTCTTCCTGCGCCATCATCTGGGACAGTAACGCCGACGCTCACTCGCCCAAGCTTTTCTCCTGCGCATGATTGGCCGCAGGACGGAGCTTGGCACAATAACCCCGAAAGGTATTGAGCACGTGATCCACGTGCCATCCCACGAGATCCTTCTTCCTGCGCCATCCTCTGGGACAGCAACGCCGACGCTCACTCGCCAAAGCTTTTCTCCTGCGCATGATTGGCCGAAGGGCTGAAGATATCTTGTGATCTCCCCGCTTAGAAAAATTATAACCATGTTTTTACGGCGTCTAGAAGCTCTTCCAACAACCCTCTTGGAGAGGTCTCTGTTCCCACTAAAATGCGGCGTGAAGGGAGTACTTGGGAGAGGTTTCAGATATCCTCTTTTGGCGGATTGGAGGGCCGCTTCGTGGATCTCGAGGAGAAAAAGGAGGAAGAATGGTTAAAGAGGCGAGACCGGATATGGGTCCGTGGTCTCTACGTCAACACTACACTTGCGCCACGTTTCTCGTCTGCGTCCTCCTCATTGGGCTCTCCGTTTTTCTCTTGCTCTTCAGTTCTCGTGTGATCTGTCCGTCCGGGGAGAAGGCGACGAAATCCTCAGGAAACGGTGAGTCACTATTTTCCTTACTCCACTGAAACCCTTTCCAGCATCGAAATTGAGGACTTGGTCTCGTGACTTGGTGAATCGTGCGACTGGTTCTTGGTAATGAATTCGTTAGGTCTGGAGTACGGCATTTTGCCGCCGTTTTGTTTCAACTTAAGACGGATCCGGAATTCGCGAATTTTATTGTTCGACATCTAATTTGCTGGATCACGTCGAATGTTGAATTAATGGCCGGGCTTGCAGCCCCTTTCCCTGAAATCGTCCCTATGACTACTCACCTGATGCGGAAATTATTTCTCTGTTATCCAGTCATATTCTCTCCGTCTTTAAATGCCGCCGGACCGACTCCATTTGGATTGATAAGCCAAGTTACGCAGCGAGGTACGTTAACGAATTTACGTTCGCATTTTTAGCATTAACAATTTTATCTTTATATTAACAATTTTATCTTTATATTAACAATTTTATTTTGATATTTAGTTTACAAACGAAGAAACATGCATTGGTAAGGAAATAAGAGATTTTTTCCCTAGGATCACACGCTTAGAGCACCTTTCTATGGTTGTTGAAATGTCTACCCGTTAGACGATGAAGGATGCATGGGCATACAATAGTTCCAGTTTTTTTAAATGGTAACAAAAATTTTTTGTAGGAAAATGTGATCTTTTTGATGGAGAGTGGGTTCCTTACCCACCTGGCCCCGTTTACACCAACCAAAGTTGTCTCTGGATTGAGACCTATGAGAATTGCATGCTAAATGGGCGACTGGACACGGGCTATCTCTATTGGAGATGGAAACCCAGAGGCTGTGATTTGCCTCTCTTCAATGCAGAGAGATTTGTTAATGCCATGAGGAATACATGGTGGGCGCTTTTGGGGGATTCCATCTCCCGCAACCACATGCAGTCTCTGGTCTGTCTTCTTTCACAGGTACCATTCCTGCTCAGATCTTAAGCGGGTAATTTTACCCCGAGTGTTAGAAATAGTTCAAGTGTGTATTTAATGCTACAGGTAGAGAAGCCAATCATGGTGTTTCACGATGAGCAGTGGATGTCAACGCGATGGTACTTCTCCTCCTACAATCTAACTCTCTCCTACATCTGGTCTCCTTTCCTGGTCAAAGCAGATATCGTTAAAAGCCCAGATGGTGTATCGGCCCATGTCCATCTAGATACCCTTCACGATGAATGGTCATTGCAGCTTAAGAATTTTGACTTTGTGGTAGCCTCCGGAGGAAAATGGTTCCTGAATACCGCCATTTACTATGAGAATAATAAGGTCGTGGGCTGCCATTACTGCCCGGGAAAGAATCTCCCTGAACTCGGATATGATCATGCGTACAGAAAAGTCCTTAACCTGGTTCTCCAGCACATGGCTTCATCAGATTTCAAGGGCACGTTCCTGTTCAGGACCTGCGCTCCCGACCACTTTGTGAATGGATATTCATTAAATGGGGGCTACTGCAATAGGACTGAACCTTTCAAAGATGGAGATGTGACATTGGCGGAAGTGGACAAGGTGTTGAGGAATGTGGAGATTGAGGCGTTTGAGCAAGCTACGGTTCTGGCTTGGAGTTATGGGGTGGACTTTAGACTCATGGATATGACGTATTTGTCTCTCCTTCGGCCTGATGGGCACCCAGGTCCATATAAAATTTATCAGCCATTTGCGAAGGACAAGAAGGCTAAGGTTGAGAATGACTGCCTACATTGGTGCTTGCCAGGGCCAATTGACCATTGGAACGATATTTTGATGGAGATGGCCTTGAATCAAGGACATTGGGATGGGAGGAGCAGGCTAGCTCCACCATCACAGCCAAGCCTCGTCTAATATTAGGATTTATTTTCTAATTTATTTTTCATTCTTTTTATTTTAATTTTAAGTTATAGTTTCTCTTTCCTCAAAGGTCTATAAATAGGCCACCCATGTAATTGAATTAATAAGCATATTTTGAGTTCAGAGTTTATCTTATTTTCAAAAGTGTGCTCACAAGATCCGTTGCTATCATTGCTCCCCGTAATTGTCACTACATTGAATCTGGCCATCTTCTCCGCTGCAAACTTGTGATATAATTTCTCAACTAATCTCCATGATTTGATGCCTTCTAACGTGCTATAGATTCTACTGCCATGGTGAATGATGCTATATGTGTGGTTTTAGAACATTTTCTTCTTGAAGATATAGCTCCTTTTTCCAGTAGATATATAGAGCCTGAAGTAGATATTCGACTATTAGGGCATCTAGAAAAACAAGAATTAGAATACACAATAATCTTCAATTGATCTGATTCCTAAAATGTGAGCATGTAGTTCTTCATCCTAAGCAAACATTGCATGATTCTCTTAGCTATTGTACAATGCTCCTTCCCAGGTTAAGTATCACCCAACTACATTCATTATGTATTTAGAATCAAGCAGCATGAATTCATGAGCATACGTAAGACTTCCTAGAGCTGATGCACAAGGAATGTTTTGCATCTGATTGGCTCCAAAGCTATTCTTGGGGAATTGTTCAAGAGTAAACGTGTCTCCTTTGGACTAGGTTCTCATGTGATTTGCATCCTTGCATCTAGTGCCTTTGGAGAATTATTTCAATATAAAAATTTTGTGATAAACTTAGAATAATTTGGGAATGATCTCAAGGTATCAAAGTGCCAATAAATAAGAGATCCTTCATGAAAAAAATTCCTAGACAAGAATCTCTTGGTTTCACATTACAGGCTTATAGCATTGGTGGCAAGAAATATGACGTCCACATATAATACATGAAATATGTGTTGGTTCCCATTGAATTCATGGTAAACACATTAAATTGACCATAGTCATTTGCAAATTGAATGGGATAATTATTTGGTTAAATTTGTGATACCATCAATAAGAAACTTGTTTGAGTCCATACATGGATTTCTTTAATTTGCAAACCATAAGCTTTGAGTCTCTTGTCACACAATTTTATATTGTACCCTATATAAAGTCTCTTCAATGTATCCCGTGAGAAATGCAATCTTTACATCCATTTGATGCAACTCAAAGAAAAAATGTGCTACCAATGTATGATATATTTAATGCCCTCACATTTCAATGGAAGGCATATCATTATTTATAGCATAAATTTTTGGGATTCACAAGGGTTTGAGTTTGGAATTGACCTACATGGTGTTCATATTGACTTGTTTCATCCAATTCACCTTTCATCTTCTCATTCCTTGAATTTTGGTAGAGTTCTTGCATTCATTGACCTCTCTTGAGCTTCTCCATTTCCATCATCACCTCCTTCATTAAAGCTTATCCATTTTCAAGTCCCTAACAAGTTCCATAAGAGTTGTGTTAGTTTGATCACAATGAGAATTTTGAGCTGCAAAAGGTTTACAAAAAAGAGAAAAAGTTTGACATCTTTGAGGTATAAAGGGCTTTGGCTGAAAGTTGCTCCCCCTGCCTTTTCCAATTTGGGCCTCCAAAGTTGCCTTTTGTATTCCAAATCCATCAAGTTCTGCTGGCTCTTCCAAAAGCGTTAACTTGACCATTTGTTTGATACAATTCATCAAGATGTTCATTAGATGAGAAAAATGAACAAAAATACTTTAAAACAATCTTAACCTCATAGATTGGTGGTTTTGCTTTTTGATCCATGCATAAAAGGTTTAAAATTTTTTTCTGTTAATTCTTTCATTGTTTGGCCCAATTTCCCAATATCTCTTTCTACTCTGTCAATGCAGTACTCTGGCTTCACTGCATTCACATCTATGAGTCCTCATTTAGGTGCTGAATGCCTACTATTATTAGAAAAGCTTTGCTCGTAGGTCAAATTTTCTACCAACCTTTCTATAAAATTTATAGACTCATCGACATAACATCTTTCTAAGAGTCAATTTCGGGCCGGCCAGCCTCTGTGAAGTCCTGAAGTCTCGTCACCAATCCACACACACTCTAAGTAAGTTGCTCATCCTTGAACCTATGTGATCTTGCAAGGTGAAGAACAATTATGGCTCGAGTTGACTTTCTGGTCTTTTCCCTAGAGTTGCATGTCTAGCAATGCCAAAGAATCTCCCTATTACCCTGATGGGTAAGTATGACTCACTTGGGGTCAACCTAGTGTGTGCGAGCATTCCTAGCTGTCCCTAATTCCTAAGATAAACTCACACACAGTATAGATATAAAAAGCGAATTCAAACTAAATAGATAAGAAACAAATAGAAACAAGCAATCTGAATTTGCAGCAAGGAAACTAAATTACTAAAATAAGAAAAACTCTTTGAGGAGTTGACTTTTGACTTGATTGACTTTGACCTCTAGAGTGAACTTTGACTTTTGCCTTTGACTTTGATACTTGGTGTCTTCACCTTGAATGTATTAATAATGAACACTCCAAAACTAGCTACCACTAGAATGATCCTCTAAATATGCGTGTAATGATCCTAATGTGTCTATATGATGAATGGACTAATAAATGATTAAAAATTGCCTTGAAAATAAAACCTACCTATATCCCACCTTGATGTAGTCTTGTCTGAGCATCTAACTAACCTATGAAAAGCTTCTCAATAGTGTAATGACTTGCTAAATAAACTTAAGTAGTCCCAAGATTCTAATATTGATCGGTGTGAAAGAAAAATCAAAATCCAATTTTTGGAAGAGTCAAGGTTAGATTCCTGGAAATAAAAATAAGGTTTCACTCAAAACACAAATGATTTTAGATGGACACAATAATAATTTTCAATGAAACTAAAAAAGAGTTTAAATGGAACTATATAAGATTTTCAATGATAACTAAAACAGATTTTTACATATGTCTCACAAATTTGAAATAAACCACCAAAATTTTTGACACACAAGTCAAGAATTCAAAATAACAAAAGAAAAAAATGGAAATGAAGACAACAATAATAGAAAATTCGAACACCAAAGAAAATCACAAGATGCAGATGAAATTTAAGACCAAACATTCAAAAGTAATCTGAAGAAATTTGAAAATAGAATCAAAAGAGAAAATTAGGTTAGAAGAAAAAAATTAAATTAGACTTTGAAGATAAGAGCAAAGTAGAATAAAAAAACACCAAAAAAATTGAGAGTTCAACTTCCCTCTTTTAAAAGAAATATTTCAAAAGTACAAAAGATAAATTTAGATATAAAAAAAATACTATCATCAATCCTAAACCGAGCTCCAAGTTGAAATGAAAAAAAGAAATAAAAATTAGATATTTGATTGAGAGACAAAATAACATATTTGGGAACTTAGATTTATAGAGTTTTTTTTATTGAGAAGGAAAATTACAAACTTGGAAAAGAAATTTGATAGATTGAGTTTGAAAATTCAGAAATGAGAAATAAGGAAAATGGAATTCAAAAAGGGAGAAATCAGACAAATAAACAAGATAGATGAAATAAAAAATAATGAAAATCTGAAATGAAATCAGTCAAATCAAAACTCAGATAAAATTTAAGCAAGAATCAAACTCATAAAATACATAGAATCAGATAGAAGATAGAAAATAAATCATACAACAAATTATGAAAATTAGAAAAATAAAAAACACAAACTCAAGAACCACACAAAATTTCAAGTATGAACTTGAGATGGAGAGAATTTCAACGTTGTTCTTGATGGCTGCCTCCAACAAAGAGAGATCCTGCTGAAGAGAGAGTGTAAGAAAGACAAAGTAAGAGTGCGAGAGAGCTTGAATCACACTAAGGCAGTCGCTTGATTCATCGCCACTAAGGGAGAAGAAGATCTCCACAATAGATAGAGAGAGAGGGGAAGAGCCTTCACCGAGAGAGAGAGAGAGAGAGAGAGAGAGAGAGCTTGATTCATCATTGATGAGGGAGATGCTTAGAGATTAGTGGTAGAGTTTCTTAAAAAAAACAATGCAAATGGCGTCACCGTGAGAGAGAGAGAGAGCTAGAAAAGCCCTAAAACCCCTAGATGCTTATGTTCTTGTAAAGGATTATCATATTACACATATGATCAAATCATAAATCATGTGGATGAAGTAGAATAAGCATCTAGGGGTTTTAGGGTTTTTCATTTTTCTCCTTTTTTGTTTTTTTGTTTTAAGGTATCTAAAAATATGAACAAAATAGCAATTAGATATTATTCAATAAAAGCTGAAATCGAAATAAAAAGAAAAAAAAGAAAAAAACAATGACAATAAAAAAAGGATAAGTTTTATCAATAAAATTACATTGATGTTCTATAATAATGTAATCTAAAGTAGATAGAAAAATAGACAAAAATGTGAAAGCTTATGAGGATGAAACTTAATATCTGATTATGTCATTCATGAACATATGTTTGGGCATCTATATCAATTGTCTTCATGGGAGAACTTGAGTATCTATGAGACAAGTTATAATAATATAGAGTATGTTCTTATCGGTGTCCGGGTTCAGATGTCGACATGGGTCAAGAGCTCAAGCCTTTGGTACCTGTGACGAAACTAATTCGTATGGTCATTGAATGCACATGATTTAGTGTAAAAAAAAGTCCTAAACTTACCAATTTATGATTAATCAATTTAATTAAAGAGTATAATGGTAATTAAGGGTCGAATCCATGGAGAATTAGGGAAATTTGAGATATATTTTTGAAATTCGGTCAAATCAGATGACGAATTGATATTGAAAATTAGGCGATTTATAATATTAAGAAAGATAACTCAATTGCGAATCCACGGAATCAAAAATCAAGTGATTTGGATGAGAATTTGCTGAGTAATCAAAGTTTGAAAATGAGGTAGAAATTCGTATCATGAAAATGATTAAAACCGAAATTAAACTAAAATTAAACTTAATCTACGATTCAAAATGTAAAATTAACACTAAATGATGAAATATTAAGATGGAAACACGCAATCTAACCCAAAGTAGCCTTCGAAATGATCCAATTAATCGCCGGATGCGTGGCTTTTCATTCCAAATTTTCGAAGACGAAATTGAAGTTCAAGATGTGATTTCTCCTTTCTCTCTCGATCAAAATCCAATCTCAAGCACTCCTTGGATGCGGAAATGCATTACGAACACAAAGAAATTGAATTGGCATTTGAATTAGTGTCTGGACAGTTCGAATTTCTTGAAGATTCAAAGGCGAGTTCTTCTCTCGCGAAGAACGGTGCATTTAAAGAGAAAAAGAGGCGTAACCGTTCGATGAAGAGACGCCTCTTGATCAACGGTCGCGATGAAGCTTTAATTGATCGAAACGGTGCGATTATATCGCATCCATTCGATCAACTATCAAGGATTAGGATGCGTCCACGTCTTCAAGTGAAGGGGTGCGTCGTTTAGTGGTCATCCGCTGGATCTTCATCCAATGATCACGATGTGTCAAAGAATCCACTGATTGCGAAAGATCTGAGCCGTTATAACTCGCGCGATCGACGGCTCAGATCAATTCACTTAAGTGAATTTTAACCACGTGCTTGATTGAAGATCGGGTGGACCTCGCGTCCACCGCATCGACGCGCATTATTCCACGTGATCTCGATCCAAAGCTCCATGCTACGCCATGCGTCCTGAAATCAAAGAAAACGAAGGGAACATAGTCCCACACGGAGAAAAAGACAGGAAATCGCGCATTTAAAAGGTAGAACAGACGTGAAGGTTAGCTTAAATCCAAACTATCGGATGCTTATATGTACTATAACCTTAATATTACGAGTAAATATGAATAAATGTCACATCAGTGCCACGCAGGCACTCGCACGGGTCCGGGTGGCGCTGCTATGTGGCCTTGGATGCCACGTCGCATCCACGTGTGCTCGCGCGAAATACGCACCCTTTTTGTGATTTTTAAAATTAATTTAAATGTTTAAAAATCGAAAATAAACTTAAATAAACTCAGAAAAATTCCAGAAAATTCCTTAAAATTGTAAAAATCATAACTTTCAAAATACAACTCCAAATTAGTGCAAATTTGTTTTTTTGGATCAGAAATTGAATAATCTATCATTCTAAAAAGTCAAATTATTGAAATAATAAGAGAATTAATTTTAATTAATTTAATACATTTATGTATCTTTTAAAATAACTTTTAAAAAATACATAAATTTTAATAAAGATCTTTTCTCTTACATTTTCATCCTCAAAACATGATTATGATCTCAATTATAATTAGGATTAAAGATTATAATGTTTAATTATATACAATAATCCATAAATTGGTGTATGTTAAGATCATAACATGAAATGATACAAAATGATAGAAATATAATTAGAATATGATAACATGCATACATTTGGAATGATTAATGCTTTAAATTGCATTAATAATAATGTAAATTCAAGTATAAATAGCATGTTATCAAGCTGCGCTAACAAACACATGATTTTTCATATCATTTGGCTAAAACAAAATCAATCAATTTTATTGATATACTATTTCATAATAATCAATAAATCAGCAATATAATTCATCAAACTTATACTAAACTTACAATAACCTTTGACTAGAAAGGGCCAGACACTAGCAATAATAACCCAGGGAAGGATAGAGTTAGGCTAGTAGGATGATAAAAGGGTGCGAGTGCTGGTCATATGAGTGGAAGCCCTTAAGTCAGTGATCCATGGTGTTGAAGAAGAGATAGAGAGAGTGTATGTACTCGATGTGGAGAGAAGTGGAAGCAATGCAAGACTAGTTGAAGAGGAAGCACCAATATTGCTCGAGTAAAAAAGTGTGTCGTACTCAACATATGTCACATTCACCTGCAATGATGAAGATGAAACATTGGGATGCAATGGGATGACAGATGGAGCGGTGGTAATCGTCCATTATGTTGACGCAGGCTTGAAAAATTATTTCTAGCACTTTGTTGACAAGAAATTTTCTTGCCACAATATGGACACGGCAGGGAGGAGTTGCATCCTTTCCCATGAGGAGGCCATCTACTATTTGGTGGGTACACCTAAAAAATAAAATAAGTATCCAAGGAAGCACTAAAGAAATAAAAATTAAGGAGAAATACAAGGATTAGTAATCATCCATATAAAGTAAACATCATGATGATCTTGAGCAAGAAATTCATCAATTCATCATTGGAAGTTGTGTACATATCTAAAGACTTTCAAGATACGAAGACAAGCAAGCACATGAAGATGGGGGTGCCACCCTTTAATTTTTTGAATCATTAAAAGACTTCCCTTGAATTGGCCAAACCCTACTCTTGACCTAAAACCTTTAATTTTGAGCTTTTGACCAAGTCAAACGAATTTCCTAAAATTCATGATCCCCTTCTACCAAGTCAAACCATCTCCCCAAATTACAAGAACATTTTTGATATTCCCAAAATTTAAGTTATTTACATCCTAGAGCCTTATTTGACCTAGTCAAACCTCAACCCATGATTTTATGACAGATTACTACATCCAAATTACCCGTAAAATTTCCATAAATTAAAACCCTCCACATGGAACCCTCTCATCTTGACAAGTGGGTCTTCACGACATCCTTTCAAGGGGGACACAGTTTCTCCTAAAAAGGTAGCACCCTTAGAAGAGACACAACCCTTCAAGGGTTAGACAATTTTCTCTCTTCCCCTATTTTTGTGGATACTGTGAAACTCTCTCTTATTATTTGAAATTTTAAGAAGTTTGAAGTTTGGTTGTCCTCCCACTCTTTTTATCTCATTCTCCATGGATTTCCCTTCCTCTCTCCCATTTATCTCATTCACACAGAATCATTTCCCTCTTCATCCCTCTTCTATTTCCTCTCCACCACACAGACCCATCGTTTCTTCATTTCCCCTTCTCATTCTCCCCATTTTCCCTCTTTCCACCATTCATCTTCATTCCCTTCTCTCCTTTCTCTCAAAGCAAAAAATAATCAATAAGGAGATTTCAAAATTTTCCCCGCCAAGACCACATCAGTCAAGAATCTCCATTAGGGTACTCTCATTCCTGTTATTTTGCATGATAGATCATCCTTCCCCAAAATCTCTTGCTCTTTTGATTTGTGTAAACCCTAGGATAGCCTCTAATCATATATTTGGGTGATTCATGCACATTGGCTATGAAATTTGGTCTGATTCATTTAATAGAAATTCCACTTCAAGGTTATCAAAAATGATCTCCCTACTCTGTAATTGTAGGACTAAACCTAGGGAGATCAAGGTCACCAATCTTAAAAATTCACAACATCCCTCTATAAAAAAACCATTTCTTACAACTTGAGAAATTTTGATTCTTCTATTTTGTCCTACGTCACTATTAGATCTCAAAGGTTGGCTATCATCCCAAGCTCAAAATAACCAACCTTCATAAAAATTGGTGTAATGAGCCTCAGAGAGAGAGAGAGAGAGAGAGAGAGAGAGAGAGAGAGGGAGAGAGAGAGAGAGAGGGAGAGAGAGGGAGAGAGAGAGGGAGAGAGAGAGAGAGAGAGAGAGAGAGAGAGGGAGAGAGAGAGAGAGACAGAGAGAGAGTGATGGAGAATTATCTCATCACATGAACACAAGGGTTCCAAGTGAACCTAGGTATGCACTAAGGAAGAGAGAGAGAGAGAGAGAGAGAGAGAGAGAGAGAGAGAGAGAGAGATGGAGAATTATCTCATCACATGAACACAAGGGTTCCAAGTGAACCTAGATATGCACTAAGGAAGAGAAATCATTCTGAATTGCAACAAAATACTATATTCCTCCTTATTTATAAGTTTGAGAAACTCACCATCCATGAAGTGAATGAAGAAGACCTCTCTAAAACATTGAAAGAGAGGGTAAATTCAAAGGGAATCATCTTCCCTCGTTTTCCATTTATAAACTAATCTAAAGATTGACTTGGTCATATGCAATTAAACCTTCATCCTTAAATACTTAGAATCCTTTGAATGGACCAAGTCAACCACCTCTTACCTTGGTATAGGTTCCTATTTATCAAACCACATCCACTATATCATAGGTACCTTGTATAAATCAATGATCTCAAAAATCAGTAGGAACATCTTTGTTTTATACTCCCCTCTTTCCTTGAAACCCACCCATAAATAGAAATTCTAGGAGAGATCTATGTAATTTTGCTCATGAAGACTTGTTGTCGAATCCCAACTCAAGACAAGCCCTGCCCGAGCAAACCATAAACTTATGTGATGGTAATCAGCATGAGGAATCTATGATCAAAGAAATCAGATATGAAGCCCACTCTCCTAACTCATGAAGAGCTCCAAGTTCATAATGAAAGCATGCAAGAAGCTTCAAAGATGAAAAGTTTAGGGAGATCTAAACTAAAATATGAAGAGAAGATCAATGAGTTACACCTCTCATCCTTCAGCCATCGAGGCAGCAATATGTCTCTTATATGATGAAAGTCAGCATAAAGGAAGCTTCCAACAAAGAAGATTATCCTCCATGAAATACGACTTTCACAGTTGATGAAGAAGAAAGAAATCGTACAGCTCAACTATCAAAAGGTTATCTTTTACATGCCCAGCATCTCTACCAAATTATGAAGACAATTCAGCATAGAGGAAACTCGACTTGAAGGAAATGTGGCTGTCATCACTGTCCGTCCCCGTCTCAACCCTCGCTCCACATCATCCAGGGGAATTTCTCAACGTCAAAGAAGAAAATATCAATACTGTCATCGTCAACCCTTCCCTGCCACTCTTTACCTTACATTGGCGATCCACGAGAAGGATCGAAGCCGAGCCAAACCCCGTCGGGTTCTCATCACCTACAGAACGTGACTACTTCTTATTACGAAGTCTTTACTTCCATGGCTGACAGAAGTAAGCTCCATCGAGACTGTGTGGTGTGGCATAAAATCAAATCGTCAGGGATGCCTCTAGACATAGCCAACGCCAAAGGAGAAGAGAGCATCACCAAGGATCTCCTCCATAAAGTTTCTCCCGTCTGCATGGATAAAACTCTGTCGAAAATCAAGAAAACGGAATCTCCGGAGCAAGACCCGAACGGACTCCCGGATATGCAATTCCTCAGGCAGTCCTGACAGAATTCCCGCCATTGGTTCTTCACCTGAGGCTCTCTCGTTGTGTTATGCTAAATGAACTTGAAGTCATCCCTAACAACTTCGCGCTATCTGTCCTCTTGTCATTTCGCTGAGTGAATATTAAAGGCTGATGCTCAAACGATCAAAGTCAACGAAGAGCCACATGGACGTCATCGCGAATCTTTCAGGACTACTTCAACGTGCGCATGGAGAATAACAATTTGAAACTTCCGACTTCACGTACATATCGTGACGGTTCCACAATCGTCATCATAATCACAAACCCAAGAATCATCAGACGGTCCTCACGGATTCTCTAAAAACACAAGAAATTCTCGTGAATCGGCGTAATTGTCCACGCGTGAGCGACAATACCGTAACGCGTCGTATCGTCTCGTCTCCTTCTCTCTAATTCTATAAAACGGAAAGTTGTAAGAGAAAGAAGACAGTTGTTACTGTTGAATGAAACTTTTCCTTGGTTGGAAAATTTATATGTTCTTGTGCTTTCCCGTGACTCTCCTGCAAACTCTCTCCGAGATTCTATCTCCCTCTCTTTTCTCCCTCCCGTTCTTTCCTCTTTCATCTACTTCAAAGTAAGAATCAAACGGCGGAAATATTGAACCGATTAGTGATCTTAAAGAGCATCCACTTCACGACGAGTCTGAAGGCTTCAAGCATTAAATGCTTTTTCCAGAATTTTCTGGATAGTGCGTGAGTTTCTTGAAATGACATCTTAGCAATGTCATTTCAAGATATTTCTAGAAATCTCTCTCTCACACAAACTCTCTAGCTTATTCTAGAGAGTTCTACTTGTGTCTATATAAGGAGGGTGAGACCCTCATTGTAATTATGAACTTCAAGCAAGAAGTTTAGAGAGTCTCTTGCTTATAGTTACTCCCTTGTGAGTGTGCCTCTATTAGAGAGGGTTAAATTCTTAACCTTGCAAGTGTCTTAGTGCCTACATTTGGTATCAGAGCGAGTCTGATCCAAGGGGAGCATCATGCCGAGAAGAGGAGAGGCGGCACCAGAGTTTGGTAGGGCTTCTTTTGAGAAGGAGTTTGGAGCTACCAATGCCGGGTTTAGTAGGGGGATGGGTGATCCAATCTCCCCAAGTCCTCTTCAGGTATTATCGAAGACTAATTACCCTGTTTGGGCAATACGGATGCAAGTGCATCTAGAGGCATATGATTTGTGGGAGGCAATCGAGTCTGACACGGTGCCGAGGAAAAAAGATCGCCAAGCGTTGTCAGTAATATTTGGGGCACTATCAGAAGATATTGTGGCACAACTAGATATTTCCAAGACTGCCAAGGAGATCTGGGAATTCTTGAAGACAAGACATATGGGAGCCGCTCGTGTCATCAAGGCTAGAGTTCAAGCCCTTCGACGTGAGTTTGAGACTATGTTCATGGGTGAAGAAGAATCGGTGGCCGACTTTGCTGGAAAGCTTTCTAAGATTGCCACTCAACTAAGAAGCCTCGGGGAGAAGATTGATGATGGAGTTTTAGTTGCCAAACTCCTTAGAGCAGCCCCTGCAAAGTTTGATGCTATCACTTCATCTATTGAAAAATTTGGTGACATGGACTCAATGTCACTTGAGGAGGCAATTGGGTCATTAAAGATTTATGAAGAAAAGCTCCGAGATCGGGAAGCTCGGAGAGAGGAGCAACTTCTTCTCTCTAAAGCCGCGAGGAAACAAAAGAAATATGAAGAAATTAGCACTCGTGGAAGAGGTCGTGGCCGCGGATGGAGAGGAGGACGAGGAAGAGGTAGAGGTGATGGCAAACAATATGAGCATGGAGATGAAGAGAGGCCTCGAGACAAGTCAAAGGTAAAATGTTATAATTGCGAGAAACTTGGACACTTCACATATGAATGTCGTAAGAGTAAGAAAGAGGAGAAAGTTCAAGTTGCTGAAGTCGAGGAAAAGCCACAACCCACCCTTCTGATGGCGATTATAGATACTCCAGAAGTTAGTTTACTCCAAGGAGTCAATGAGCAAGCAATGAATGAAGGTATGTGGTATCTTGATAATGGAGCAAGTAACCATATGACAGGTGATCGCCGCTTGTTTCAAGAGTTGAAGGAAGTCTCACAAGGAACAATAAGATTTGGGGATGGATCTACGACAAAAATTGGAGGACGAGGCTGGATCATGCTTCAGTGTCAAGATGGAGGACAAATGAGGTTAGACAATGTTCTCTATGTTCCCGAATTAAAATCTAATATTTTAAGTTTGGGCCAATTCGATGAGCATGGTTGCCGAATATTAATGGAGGGCGGCTTTCTTACCATCTATGATCAACATGGAAGACTCCTAGTGAAGGTGAGGAAAACACTAAGCAGACTTTATCTTTTGAAGCTAAATCCAGTATTGAGCTGCATGGTTGCAGAGGATAGTGCAGAGTTAACTTGGACGTGGCATAAAAGGTATGGACATTTAAACTTTCAATCATTAAGGAGATTATCTTCTAAAGAGATTGTTAGGGGACTTCCTAAATTAGAGATCCCAGAAAATATATGTCATGACTGCATTGCAAGCAAGCAGCACAGAAGTCCATTTCCTTCTATAGCCTCGTATAGGGCAAGCAGGCCTTTAGAGCTTGTCCATAGAGATATTTGTGGACCAATCTCACCTGCCACACTAGGAGGGAGTAAGTATTTCTTATTATTAGTTGATGATTACTCTAGAATCATGTGGGTAGCAATGATAAAGAACAAGAGTGAAGCATTTCAAGCTTTTGTTAAGTTCAAAAACTTAGCCGAAGCCGAGAAGGGAATGAAAATTGGGTGTTTGAGAACCGATCAAGGAGGCGAATTTACTTCATCAATTTTTTCAAAGTTTTGCTCCGACCATGGAATCAAACGACAATTTTCAGCCCCATATTCTCCTCAGCAAAATGGAGTTGTTGAGAGGAGGAATAGAACAGTGATGAATATGGTAAGGAGCATGCTAAAAGACAAGAATCTTCCACATGAGCTATGGGGAGAAGCCGTCAATACTAGTGTATATATATTGAATCGAGCCCCATCAAGAAGCTTGGATGGAGCCACACCATATGAAGTTTGGACAGGAGTAAAGCCAAACATAGAGCATTTTAGAGTCAATAGATATTCATATAATATCTCAGTCATTTCTCCATCATATATCTATACTTACATTATTATCTTCTTGCATATCATCATCTCGAAATACCTACATCAGAGAGAGAGAGGGAGAGAGAGAGAGAGAGAGAAAGAGAGAGAGCGAGAGAGAGAGAGAGAGAGAGAGAGAGAGAGAGAGAGAGGTGTCTGATGGAACGAATTGATGCGATCGTTAATTGCACACCCATTCATGTCAAAATTAATACCAAACTCACCAATATTAACATTAAATCATAAATTTTATATCATAGTTGTGAATAAGGGTCGAATCCACAGAGAAATAAGGGAATTTTGAGAGATCTTTTGAAATTTGATCAAATCGGACAATGAATTGAGGTGAAAAATTCGAGAAAGTCATAGATTTGGAAAGAGAACTCAAAGACAAATCCATGGAATAAAAAATCACTCGATTTGGATCAAGATTCGTAGAGAAATCAAAGAGCAAATTAGATAGAAATTTCCAAACATGAAGAGAGAGAAATCCAAAATTAAAAATGAAATTAACTAAATCTACAATCCTAAATTACAATTTAATGATACATGGCAAAATGTTAGGAGGAAAACACATAATCTAACCCGAGATAGTGATTGAAATGATCCATATAATTGCTAGATTCAAGGTTTTTCAGTCGGCGATTTCGAAGACGATCATGGGTGTTCAAGAGGCGAATTCTCCCTATTCTATCGACGAAATCTCACTTGCAACCACTCCATCGATGTGGAAATGAGTGTAGAAGCGATTGGAAGTAATATATTCAAGGATGGTGGTGTCTAAACAATTGGATTACTCGAAAACATCCAAGAATGCATTGCAATGTCGAAGAACATCTCAATTTATAGAAAATTTGGGTGTACCCGTCGGATGGAGCATTTAATCTTCGATCAACAGCTCTGATGAAACACAGAGATGCAAATTGTTATGATAAAGTTGTGGCCGTTGGATGGGAGATGGACTGCCGAGATTTCACTACGTCGCGTGTGAAGAAGAAACGCATGAAACGCCATCTGTCCGATCTTGATCTAACGCTCTAAATGCGGTTTCGTTGGTTTTAATCTCAACCATTATAACTTTTTTGATGAACGGCTGAGATTAAATCATTTTTAAAATGATTCACCGACGAGTACAAATGCACCACGTACCCTGCCTTAAGTGACGATCGACGATCGCGATATAATCGCACGATCAGACGCTGCATGCGCTGCCAGGTCATCTTTAAGTGACGATCGTCGATCGTGATTTAATTGCACAATCAGATGATCCACGTGCTGCCATGTCACCTGCATGAAAATAAAATTGAATTTAAATTAAATAAATATATTTTTAATTCAAAAAATTTAGAAAAAATCCAAAAAAATTCAAAAAAATCCCTAAAAATTAGAAAATTCATAAGTTTCAAAAGGAAAATCCAAATTAATCCAAATTTGTTTCATTGGATCAGAAATTAAATTATATATCATTATAAAAAGTCAAATTGTTTAAATAACTATAGAATAAATTTGTATTTCAAAAGTAAACTTATTTCTCTTGAAAATTAAAACATAGAAAAATAAATGAGTATATAAAAAGTATTATATGTCATTATTTAGCATTAAAATACAACTATAATCACAAATATAGATGGGAATAATCTACTTTAAAACTATATTCTTAAAAATGCATAATTATCCCTAAAATAGTGCATTTTGAGATTATAACTTAAATTTGCATAAAATTATAGATATGCACTCGAAGTATGATTTAAAAGGGAATGTTTTATGCCTTAACATGCATAAAAAGGGAATGTTTTATGCCTTAATTTGCATTGATAATCATGTAATTGTACGTTAAGATTGCATGTTATCAGTGTGCGGGGAGAGACAGATGGACTGATGCTCACTCTACGTGCCAAAGAGACGATGGTGGGGAGATCTGGTACACGATCACAAAAAAAGGATAGATCTATATATGTGGATGAGGATAGATGGATGCAACTTTCTCAAACAAACTCCAACATAGAACTCCTAAGAATATTTCTAAAGAGTTTGAAGATTTGTAGTAGGTAGCTAATAGATATCAATCTCCTAGATGAGAGCATGAAGATGGCCAACGCGAGCCAAAAGTAAGAGATAGCCCCACTGTGTGGGAGGAGGGACACAAAGAGCTCTACAATGTGACTAATGTTCACCAAGTTGGTGTACATTGTCTCCAGGTTGTGCTAGAGAAGTTGAATAGTCTTGATGCCAGATAGGGCTTTGGCAATACTCTTGTCAATACTATCAAGCCCCAAAGCTGCCACCTCCCCCAACACAACTAGGAGGCATAAGAGAGATCAAAGAGGGCGGGAGTATTATCCATCAAGTGAGAAAGGAGGTTATGCAATAGAAAAAGAGATCAAAGTCGGACACCCAAGGCACGTACTTATTACCATGATAAGTGTAGGTTGGATGAGTCAGTTGTGTCATGATTAAGTGTCATGTCAAGGGAACTCTAGAGGATGAAGCAAACCCATTGGGTAAATTAGTGGAGAGAAGGTGATAAGTGCAAAATTACAGTCATTGAACATGCCAATTCAAGAATAAAAAATTATACTCAACTCTTCAAATTTTATTTCTTTAAAAATTTAGAATAGTGGTGAGTCAAGATCAAATCCACAAGGGGAAAAGTTAAAAGATTGAAACTAAAGAATCCATGTAGAGGAGTTCATTTTTTAAGGTTAAGAAAACAAAAATGATTGATAAAAGAGGTAGATGTATGCATAAGATCCAATCAACTGATCAAATGCTTGCAAACTCCTTTTAAAGCTCAAAAACCCTTGATCAGATGGTGGAAATGTAATTCATAGTTTGAAAATATAAAAATAAGGAGGAAAGATTAAGAGAATAAAGGAGATCGATAAGAATAAATCATAATCTAAAGGTTTGCAACTAAAACTCCCTCTATCAATGATCTTTGATCAAACACTCCTTCGACAGCTTATACATCTCGCTCGGACTTGGCGGCTTGCATCCAACATAAGGAATGAATAGAAAAGATAATAAATTCACTAAAAATGATATTTGGTACATGATGAATGATAGATCGTTGCCTTGTTTCCTCTGGCTAGCCAATACTAGAACCACTAATCAAAACATTAAAAAACTTAAATTTTCCTCCTTCTTTACAAGCTTAAGGTGTATGGGTGGAAAGAGCATGAAGAGATGCATTTGCCTATAAAATTTTGTTATAAAATTCCATCAAGCTTTCAATGTGTCCAAATCTAGATCATTGATTCGCTTTCTCTTTCCTTTTTAGCCTCCTCGAACTTCATGTTTTTTTAACAAAGAAGTACATTTTTTTGGAACTGCCATTGAAAAAAAAAGTTAAGTTATTTTTTATCATTTGATGCGCCCATTCTAGTCACTATAGACCTATTTGCCCAACTGACACTTTCAAAGGAATCAATTTAAGATATTATGTGGCCTATTAGCCAATCGCACTTCTATATCTCTTATTTATGTTCATTGAAATGAAATTCATTCATTGTCATTCGTGTGTGATATTGTCATTAATTGTCATTCTTCTATATATCTCGTGCCTCAATGTTTTGATCAAAATTATGGAAGGCTTATTGACCTTAGATCCCATCAAACTTTAAAGTTTTCTTGTCTCTCATCTCTCCTCTCTCCTCTCTCCTTTCTATAATCATCCCTTTGACAGTGTGCACAAGAGAGAAAATAGAGAGAGAGTGAGATGGGGAGAGGAAAATGGAGCGACAAAGAGACGTGGCGAGAAATGTGGCAATAGAGATAGAGTGATGCATATGCAAGAGAGGAAAGGAAGAAAGGAGGCTATAAGTGAGAGTAGAGAAAGAATTTCTCTCACGACGTGAGGGAAGTTCTTCCATGCATGATAGAGAAAAAGTGTGAGGGAGAGGGATGAGAGCACTATGAATGAGCAAGAAGAGTGCACACGTGCATGTGAGAGAGAAGGTAGGAGAGAAATGAGAGAAAGAAGTTTGCAATGATGGAGAATTTCTCCATCGTGCGCATGACAGAGAGGGGAAAAGAGAGGAGTGCAACATGGAGAAAAAAGGGAGAAATGAGAGAAGAGGTGAAGTGAGCTGCATCAGTGGATAGAATTTTCTCCACCGCGTGCATGAGGGAGCGAAGACAGGGAAAAGAGCGGTAAGCAAGAGAGAGAAGGAGAGGAGAAAAAGGAAAGGTGGAAATGAAGGGTGAGGAAGAGAGAACATAAGTGGAAAAAAAATGAGAAAAGTAGTGCTCAGAAAAATGAATTCTTCGGCGCACGCACTAGAGGAAATGGAGAAAGAAAGGAGGAAACAATGGAAGAAGGTATCTTCTGTCCATTTGCAGATAAGGGGGCGAGAGAGAGAGAGAGAGAGAGAGAGAGAGAGAGAGCAGAAGGGTGAGAAGGGTGGCGATTGAAGAGGCGGCGTAAGAATTTTTCTTCCATCTGCTTGGGTAGGTGCCCTTGTGGGAGAGATGATGAGAGCTTAAAAAGTGATTATAAGTACTCATTAAGTTCTTGTACATGATTATACTAAACTCTTGAGTACTCTATTGCACCACCATTTCATGATTTATAATATTTAGAAGATGGTTTTCTTGAAATTGAATTTCACTACATCAATCGTGATTCTTCATTTCAGGAGAATTCGCAAAACTTTTAAGAGAAACATCTCCTAAAGGGCAAGGCTCAAAGGAAGGATGGGCCATTGAACCATAAAAAAGGAGCCCATTAATGCCACTTGGGAGAGGAAGCAAAAAGGGACAAGAACAGAATTCCTGGGGTGGCTTGTTTTTCGTACTCTCTATCGAAGGTTTTGGGCATTTTCTTCCCTGCTCTCTACAAAGTTTTCCCTCTTTTTGAGATCCTCCTAATGTTCTTCCCATAGCGACAACGTAGTTAAGATTTTTAGATAGTTGCATCAAAGAATCCTGTTTTAGTCTTCTATCTTTATCTGAATTTTGATCCGTGGATTTTTATTTCTCTCACGTGTTCTCTCAATCTCTTTTTTTGTTCTTGATCTCTCAAGTTTCTGCTATCTAGTTTCTCTTTCTCAATCCATCTTTCTCACTTCCTCTAAATCCCTTCTTTGTTCTCGCCCTCTCCTGTGAAAGATTGCAAAGAACGATCCTCACACTCTCAAGAGAATAACGCTCACCAGATCAAGATAGAAGAGAAGAGAGAAGGGAACAAACGAAATTTAGGATATTGCGAATACTATGAGTGCTCAATATAAATTGGAAGACGCACACAGAGCTTTCTTATAATACGACGTACGTGTCGTATTTTAGTAACAAAGAAGAAAATAGAAAGAAGTTAACTCCGAAACGCCTCCGGTAATTTATCATTGCCGAAGTTTAATCTTGATTTCCAAAAATCACTCCCTCAAGCTTGAAGATGTTTTACGACATCCTGAACTTTTATTTCAGACCTTTGATAAGCGAACTTGATCCTTCCAAGAGCTTTGGTCATTATGTCTGCAAGTTGCTCTTCCGAGGGGACATGCATAAGCTTTATCCACTTCTTTTCTACTGTCATTCTTATGGAGTGATATCGCACATCAATGTGCTTTTTTCTGCTATGAAATGCAGGATTCTTAGCTAGTTCAATCGCAGAGGAATTATCGACACACAATTCCACCGACATCATACTCTTCTTAGTTAGTTCAGTGATTAGTCCTACCAACCAAACTGCTTGACTGCCCATAGCATTTAAGGCAATGTACTCAGCTTCACAGGAAGATAAAAGCGACAATTTTTGCTCTTGAGAGGACCATGTAATTAAATTTTCACCTAGAAAGAATACTGAACTAGATGTACTCTTCCGGTCTATATGATCTCCAGCGTAGTCACTATCAGAATATCCGATTAATTCGAAGACTTTACTCCTTTTGTACTTGAGCCCGTAGTTCAATGTACCTTTAACATACCTTATGACGCGTTTGGCTATTTTGAGATGCTCTACTGAGGGATTCTCCATGAAGCGACTAAGTAGACCAACACTGAACATTAAATCAAGTCTCGTATGACTAAGACAACATAATTTTCTAAGAATACTTCTGTATACGGTTGTGCATATTCTTTCTGAATTTTATGATGCACTGAGTTTTATCTTCTGTTCGAGAGGAGAGTTTGATGGATTACTATCTATCATTTGTTGATTTTCGAGTAGATGTTTTGCAAATGCTCTTTGATTCAAAGAAATTTCCCCTTTTTCTTGGATTAATTGTATGCCCAGATAGGTTGAGAGGAGCCTGAGATCTTTCATCTCAAATAATTTCATCAGTTCTAACTTAAAGTTTCTTAACTTTTCTTCATCTGACCTAGTCAGCAATAGATCATCGACATATACACCAACTATCATACATGATTCATTGGAGTTTTTGTAGTAGCCTGCAGGTTCATATTCACTCTTCTTAAGTCCGAGTGTAGTGTAGTTAAGGTTTTATCAAGCTTAAAATACCATGCCCTTGGTGCCTGTTTAAGACCATAGAGAGCTTTATGAAGTTTGTAAACATCATTTCTCCTCTTTGAGTCCTCATAAACTTTAGGTTGTTGAACATAGAGTTCTTCTGAGATCTCTCCATTTAGGAAAGTAGTCTTCACATCTAGATGGTAGACCAACCATCCAAATTGGACAAAGATTGCAAGAATAATCTGAATTGTTTCTAGCTACTTGGGCAAAGACTTCACCATAATCTTTGCATTGTCACTGTGGATATCCCTTTATCACCAGTTGTGCCTTGTACTTCTGAATTTGATTAATTGGGTCTCTTTTGATTTTGAATACCCATTTTAATCCAATAGGTTTGTAGTCTTTGGGTGGTGAAACTAGTTTCCATGTTTCACTCTTCTTGATTGACTTTATTTCATCATCCATTGCACTCTTCCAGTTGAGATTCTTTACTGCATCTTTGACACAGATAGGTTCATCTTCAGCAAGGTGACATGATTCATCTGCAGAATTCCCTTCTTGTCAAGTCTCAGCATAGATTTGAGAAAGTTCTTTGAACTTACTTGGTCTGCTTTCTTTAGTGGAAGTAGTGGAATTGGATGAGACTTTAGTTACTTCATCTTTGGGATGGCCTTGTGTTTGTGGTTCCTCACAATTTGATGAGCTTTCTGCACAGTCAAACAAGAAAGGTGAGTTGTAAAGAGTGTTCTTCTATACTTCCATAGTATTCTCCCAATTCCATCCACATCCTTCTTCAAATATTACATCTCTGGTGAGATGTATGTTCCCTGTGAAGGGATCATAAACTCTATATACTTTGCTACCTTTTTCATAACCAATGAACGCCATTGGTTTGCTTCTATCTTCAAGCTTCTTCAGATTACCTGAGATAGTCTTTACATGTGCAAGACACCCAAACACTCTAAGGTGATCCACATTAGGTTTGATTCCAGTCCACCTTCTAAACTCTTTGTTGGACTTCTGTTGAGTAAGTAGACTGATGTGTTTACTGTTTCTCCCCAGGAAACACGAGGTAAATTTTTTTCTTTAAGCATGCTTCGAACCATATTAAGAATAATCATGTTTCTCCTTTCAACTACCACATTCTGTTGAGGCGGATAAGGTGTTGATAGTTGTCTTTTAATTCCATTTTGTAAGCAAAAATCAGAGAAGGCTTTTGAATTAAACTCACCTCCATGATCAATCCTCAAGGTGTCATTATCTGTAGTGAACTTTATGACTCAATAGCCACTTGAAATCTTTGGAAAGCTTCAAGTGCATCAAACTTTTGTCTTAAATGCATCGGAACTTATATTTCCTTACTTAGTATAGTGTAAGCAAGAGTCTAATTCACATGGAGCTAAGGTAATGATATTAGATGTTCAAATGAAAGGTAAGAGCATGAAAAGAAGCAAGACCGCACAAAGAAGTCGAGCGTAAATGGAGCATGTAGAGATTAATATGAGTGATAATTTATAGGTTTTTTTAATTAAGGGAGAAATCAGAATTCAAATGGAAAATTAATGAAAAAAGAAATGAAATGGGGGTGAGATGATGGCAAGGTAAGAAGAGTGGTCGATGGTAGTGACAGATCGACGTGTGGCGATAGAGAGAGAGAGAGTTTCAAGTGTGGATGATGTCAAAGCTACTAAATTAAAAGAAAATTAAAATAAAATAGAACTTTATTGTTTATGGAGATGAACACAAGCAAGAAATCAACCCAAATCGTCGCACAAACCTGATGTAAGATAGTTTTGAAATGATGATTATGATAAGATGAAGATGAATGAGATGGAAATGAGGAGAATGAGAGTAATTTATATGTATATGAGAATAATATTTTAATTTATAATTAAATCCTACAATCTATGAGAGGACCTATGAATGATATCAGTGAGAATATATGTATAATTTAGAGAGAATATTATAGAGGATAAGTTGGAATTATGAGGATGATATCGATGATGAAGATTAAATATGAGTAGAGAAGAGAAATGGAGAAGAAGATGTTATGTGTTATTTAATAAGTAAGGATGGCTGTAATATAATTTTATAACAGGAGAGGAAATAATAGAGATATTACGAATGATTAGTAATGTAGATTAATGAATATAAGAGGAAAAATTGGATAGATATGTATAGGAATAATGGAATGATGAAGGTAGTGAAAAGAATAATTATAGATAAGAAAGAAGAGAATAATTGGAGAATATAAAATGGATGATAAGATATTATGAAGAGAGAATATACGATAGAAGATATAAAACCACGATTAAATAAGAAGTGATATAGAAGAGATGATAGAGAACAGAGAAGATGTGGATAGACGGTAATAAAGGAATACTGCGTAGGAAGGATAATATAGAGAATAGTCGTTTATTGTAATGGAAAGATCAGGAGAATATTTAATTTAGTTCTCGGATAACGATCACGCGACAGAGAATTAGATAGGAAATTATAATCGGTCAACGTTGGACTTATAGATTTAGGAATTGAACTTTAATCACCGTGAAAAGAAATGAGGATAATTACCTGATCGGGACGGTGAAGACGATGCTCCGGATTCGTCAAATGAATTCAGTACTCCTCGGTTTTTTTTCTCTGACAGGAATCGGATGAAAGCGACAGAACGGGGGAAGAAAAGAAAGAAGGATAGAACTCGGAGAGAAGATGCAGAAGAGGGAATGGAGGAGACATGGGAAAACACGATGAACACAAGGTAAATAGTAACCAAAGGAACCAATATTTCATCAAAAAACCTACTGTTTTCTTCTTACATTTTCTCTTTTATAGAGTAGAAGAAGAGGGAAATAGGATGAAGGGATGCGTCGTATTTGGTGGAGACAGTTACAGATAGTTCGTTCGCGGATAAATTTGTTTAGTGGGAAGAGGTCGTCCGCGGGCAAGACAAAAGCTCATTCGCAGGTGTTGACGCGTCAAGTCAACGTGTAGAAGTTGCAGCCTTTCCTCTCGCGACGGGGTCATGCATTCTTTTGTCTGTTGTAGGTTCACCCGGACAAGGTAAGGAAATAATTCCGTCGAGATCGCCTGTTGAGCTGCATATCCGGGAATTCGTCGGCTCTTGTTTCGGAGAATTCTCCCTCCTAGCTTTCATCAGGTTTTTATCCTCGCAGACTGGAGAAAATCTCATCCGGGAGGTCCTTAATGATTCTCTAATCCAGGTCCTTGATGAGCAGGGTGGATGACGGAGGACATTCCGGTTGCATCGCTTAGTCTTTCTCACGAGTTTAACCATGTGAAGTTTCTCCTTGTTGACTTCTCGCTACGGTCGTATGGCAATTATGACTTATCCATAATTCGCTACAGTCGTAACCGCCACGTAGATCCACGCCGATTTTGTAGGAGGGTTGACCGTGGAGTATTGGATTTTACTGAAGGTTTTTGACAGTTGTTGTAAGTGGTAGTTACATCCGTTAAGGGATGCTTTGACGTGGATGAGTAACTGCTATTCAATGCCTTGCCCATCCGTGGAGGTCCTTCTTGTTCTCTTCACGATTTTCACATCAAGAAATAGAGAGGACGTGGGCTGCTTTTGGCTTACTGATGGTTTGGTGACAGTTGTTGGTAACTTATTGATTCGGTAGAGGGAACTAGGACTAACTCGTCAAGTTTAGTCAAAGTCGTGAGCCTCTCCTTGATGCGGTTATCAACATGGTCACTTTTAATACTTCATGACCTTGATTTCCTTCAATTAAGAAGCTTGACTTTATGTAGTCTCCATGTCTTCATTACTGTGGAAGGCTTCATGTGCGTTCAATGCTTCATAATGGTCGAGGATGACATGTATAAATTCGGCAATCTTTAGATAATTTCAGCAGCTTCGATAGACATGAGGACGGCCATTTGATGTAGTTGTCTTCATGTTGAATTGTCTTCATATTAGTCTTGGATAATTAGGAGATTGATCCTTGAACAGACTTCTTTAGTGGAAGATTCTTCATGCTTGTCGTCGAGTAGAATAAGAAGATAGTTTCTTCCATAAGTAATAGATCTCTTCTGAAATTTCTAATTAGGGGTGTTTTTCAAAGAAAGAAGGGAGTGTAAAACAAAGGTGTTCCTATTGATGTTTCTTGAGATCATTATTCATAACTATACAAGGTTCCTATGATATAGTGGATACGGTTTGGAAATTAGGAACCTATATCAAGGTAGAAGGTGGTTGACTTAGAAGGAAAAGATGATCTTGTTTGCTTGGAGTGAACACATTCATGACATAATTTGTTAACTTTGTGCATAATTGGTAATCCTCTTACCATATTTTTGGATGATAATGATATCAAAGAATCAAAGTTAAGATGTCCATACCTCTGATGCCATTTCTAAGTTGTATCTTCTCTAATTTGAAGGCAATTCTCCATAGTATAAAGTTTTCGGAGATATCACCGACCTGAACTTCGCTTGATTGTGGTCAATTGCCTGTCATTCTCATCTCTAATTGTTAGTACACCTTTTCCAAGTGTGATTTGGCAGCCTTGCTCATCCAAACAGCCAAGACTCAATATGTTGGCCTTCAGTTTGGGTGTGTAGAACACATTCGTAAGTGCAATTTGTGTATTTCCTTTAGAATTCAGTAGAATCTTTCCTTTTCCTTCTATTATGATTCTTGAGTCATCTCCAAATCTCACATTGGCTTTATAAGATTCATCTAGTTCATAAAATAAATTTCTCTTACCAATCATGTGGCTGGTAGCGCCTGTGTCAAGATACCAAAGGCCTTCTTCACGTTCACTTTGAACAATACCTTGTACGAATATATCAATATTAGTCTCTTCTATTGCCATGAGGAGAGTAGTCATCGATTATGGATTTTAGCTCCACCATTAATTTGGTTGCACCCAAAAAGACTAAATCTCCACCCTTGATTCAAAGGAACCTCTCAACCTAACATATAAAAGAATCTTCGTTTTTCCTTTTTTGTTGTTTTTAGCTCTCTCTTAGCATTAGGCTGCCAGAAGGAAAAGGAGAGGCTTAGGCTCAAGCTTGGCATTTTTTTAGTGTTCAAGTTTTTGTGGAGGCAAGATCAAGTAGAGGATTGAGATTGTAACAAGTCAAGCATCACCCGACCTAGGACTAGCATCAAAAATAGGGTTTGATTGAGGACTTGGATCTAATTTTCTCTTGTAATCCCATCCATGGATAGTGTAGAACCTATTTCTATTTTTATTTTTAAATTTTTTTTCTTTTCTTCAAACAATCTCTCATTATTACCAGATTTCCTGTTTTTTTTATCATTCTTCTATCATCGTCCATTTTATCATTCTCATCTCTCCATTCCATCATTCCATTCTCAATACTTTTATAATTATTTCTCATAGAATATAAATATATATCTATTTCTAATTTCCTTCATACCATATTCCACATCTTAGTCCTTCATACCATATTCCACATCTCCAAAAATCCCTTATGCCATTGGTTTTCTCTATAATAGTATCTCGACTACCTAAAAGTACTAGTCTCATTACCTAGACTCCCTAAGGATCTGACCCTTAATTTACCATTATACAAAGTGAGGAATTATAATTTTTTTTGCATGAAATTGATTCAAAACAATGATAAAAAATATCCCCAAATCGAGTTCATCAATGAGAGAGAAAAAAGAACCTTATCTAGAGAGGGTCTTTTTGGTGACCAAGGGTAGAGATCTTTTACTCTTGTGATCAAGGGTGAAGATACATGACGGAATGATTTAGTGCGGTCGTTGAAACATAAGATCATCGGTCAAAAGAAATTTATAATTCCGAACTCACGATGATTTAAAAATCAGAAATCAAGTATATCAATGAGATCGGGTCGAACCACATAGAGCATGGTTGACTTTTATCGAAAGAGTTGACTTGGTCAAACTTAAGTCTAATTACATTTTCTTGAGAAATGAAAATGATTTATGATCAATTAAAATAGTACTAATATATGAGAGTAGATATTTCAAGAATTTTGAAAAATATCTAGAGAAGAAAAGTCAAAAGTAAAGGTCAAAGCATTGACTTTACCCACACTTTGACTTTATGTAAAGTGAGAAATTATTACAAAAATTATATTTTCAGAAACTAGAGAGAAAGAGGAAAATTTTGATATAAAGATTGTGATTTTTAGAGAAGAATTGGATTTACTATGATTTATTGAAGATCAATAGACATAAAATTCCCGCAATAAAGGTTTCGGTCAAAATCGTTAAATTGACCTATCAAATGATATCTAAATCTAGAAAATGGCAATGACTAGAAAGGTTACGATCAGAGGATTCTAGAGAAACCAAAATTATCAAATTTCACCTTATATATTTGTAATAATTGCCCTCGAAAGATAACGTCGAAATTTGGATTGCTTTTGAACAGAAGTTGGTCAAATGACAAATTGATGGGTGAAACGTTGATGAAAATTGATGAATTAGATATCCATGGAAAGCTGACTAAACAAGGAATCCAATGAAATCAAATTTGTTTGAATTAAACTTAAGATGAGAGAGAAATCCTTGTTCGGAAATCAGTAAAAATTCAAGATCAAATTTGGGCGAAATGACAAAATTTCCAATTCCTAAACTCTAATTACCTATCTAAATGTGATCTAAAGTATCTAAATTACAAGGCTTATGAAGGAATCACACTACTAACCCGATTGACGCGAATATTGAGCCTCCAATTGCTTTGATTGGTGATAATTTATCTGGTTCTTTCTTCGTCGTGCTTTCGGCTTTCAAGGGACAATTTCCAAACATTTTCTCACAATAATTCGTGATTAACTTGCCTCAATCCATGTGCAATTGATTCTAGAACGCAAGAGAATCATGAAGAACTTGAGATCTTCCTCTAGAAATGGTTAATTTCTTCACGTTAATCAAAAGTTATAGTTTCGGAAGAGAAAACATCGATTTATAGATGAGTTCATCGTGAAATATCCAAGCCGCCCATTTTGCTCAAGATTGCTTGAACGGTTACGATGACTTCACGTCATGTGCAATAAGTGGATCACAATCTCACAACCCAAGCTCACTTCCTCCTTGATTTTCGCCGTTTGATCTTCATCAGAGCATCGTCATGCAACCACGCGTCACTCTATCATTTGCTGAGTGTGAGATTAAGTCGCAGCCGTTCGATTTCACTAATGAGATCGGCGGTCACAAATTTATCACCTGCTATTGATCGGGATTTGGTGGACCGAAATCCACCAGATCGATGCTCGTCGTTTTGCGTGTGTGATCGGATGCCCCACAATTTATCACGGCAGCTAAAAATGAAAGAGACTCATTAGTCCCACACACAAGAAAAGGAGGGAAATTATCGCGCAGATAAGGGCAAACACCCTTATGCGTTAGTGTCGCCCACTGGGCCTAGTACGCCCCCCTATCGTGTTACTTGGGCCCACTATACCCATGGGCCCACTAGACATAGCCCGATCAATCTTTCATGCCATGTAGGCACCGTGTGGGTTCGTGTCAGCTCACGTGGCACTCTCACATGTCCACGTCGTGCCACATCAGCTCCACATGGGTCCCGCACATATAAACCCCTTTTTGTGATTTTTTAGCCTTTAAAATTCCAAAAAATTCCTGAAAAATCAAAATAAAATCTAGAAAAATATATTAACGTCAGAAATTCATAACTTTCAATTTAAAAGCCTTTTTAACTCAAATTTTCTCCATTGGATCACATCCTTTTATTTTTGTAATCCCATGTCACTTGAAATATAAATTAAGTCAAGATAATATGATGAATTCAAAATAATTCTAAGTCAACCCTTTGAAGTTCTATTTTAATTCATCCCATCATTCTCTTCTTCTAATTTCTTCTTTTAATCATCCACTAAAGTCAAGAAAAATGGTTAATTTCCAATTTTTTTGACCTTGCAAAAGTTCAAATATCAATAAAACACATTATTAACCCTAAATAATGCAAAAATGTGGACTTCAGTAAAAATGACATGCCAATGGAGTAAAAATGGCATGCCAATATTCATAAAACTATGATAACATGAATCATAATTACATAAAATAAGCATTCATATGAGTTTAATATGATAGTATTTCAAATTAAATATGCATATTATCAATGCACCACCTCAAGGTCTTCCAAAGGTGTGGTTACCTCCTTTCGGAGATGATCTTACCCCAAAATGAGGTGGCCCAATCCCTTTCTAAAGAATGAGGGCCATCTCCTCAAAAAGGAGGTAATAACTCCCTTTCTAAAGACATGGGTCACACCTCCTAAAAAGGTGACTCCCAACTCCTCCTTAATTAAGGAGGACTTGCACATTAGGAGGGTGACCTCTACTTTATTTAAATATAAAATAAAATCATTTAAAAGGATAATATAGGTTGGTCAATATTCCCAAAAATAGAGAAAGTTAACGAACTTTGACTTCCTTGACTTAGATTAGAGAAGTGGCTGCCCCCAAAAGGATCGGATGATCTCTATAATTATTTGAAAGATGAAATTGACCACCTTTTACCACCTTGACCCTTAATTACACCCTTTGACTTTTTGGATATAGAGTTGATGTCGCCCCTAAACGATAAGGTCATGTTCTCCTCTCTTCCATTGCAATTTGCCTCCATGTATTTCCATATGTTTTCCTATATCCTTGCATCCACAAAACTCATAAAAATGTGAGAATTCTAATACTTGACTTCAAAGAAGTCAAATAGGGTTAGTCTCAAGATATAAAAATCAAGGGAAGGATGCATATTCATGTTTATGTATAATCAGTACTAATTATATGCAAATTGAGTACATGCGTGGAATAACTTGATGAATGCAGAAATATCACAAAAGCATGATAACATGCACTTATTAGAAAGGATTATGTGTAAAAATTCATATATGATGATGAAAATGAATGCATCAACGACAAGTTATCACTTTCCTAAATGGTGAAACCACATGAGACATCTACATAAAGCAACTAGAGGGATTTGAAGTATCAAGTATAGAACATTTAGTTTATAAATTAAAGAAAGCTTTGTATGGTTTGAAAGAGGCGTCTCGAGCATGGTTTGGAAAAAATTCTAATTCACCTTGGTGTGGCTCAAAGCAGTCACGAACCAACTATATACCTTAGTGTAAATAACTCTTTAAGGATTTGCATAGGTGTGTATGTGGATGACTTTCTTGTTTCACGAAGCAGTTCAATAGGAATTGAAGAATTCAAAGGAAAAATGAAGAATATGAACAATCTTGGTTTGTCAAGTTCTTATCGATGCATTCAAGTGAAATGGATTAGAGGGGAGATCAAACTCTCTCAAAAGGTTTTTGCACAAAAGATACTCTCGGATTTCAATTTGCAAAATTGTAATCCATCTTAGAGTTCACTAGAAGTAAGACCTTCCTTCACGCAAAAAGAAGGAAATTTCCAAACAAATTCATCATTCTACTTAAGGCTCATGGGTTTTGTTAAGGTATTTAATTCAAACTCGACCAGATTTGATGTTATGTGTTGGATTTCTCAATAGATTTATGGAAACACCTTTGATAGAGCATCTTGCCAATGAAAAATGTGTGCTAACATATGTTAAAGGCACACTTAATTTCAGTTTAAAATACAAAAAGGGGAGGAAACTATTACTTGAAAGCTATTGTGACAAAAATTATGGAGGAGATATTGGAGATATGAAGGGCACTTTGGGTGTCTTCTTCTTTCTAGGAAGAAATCTTGTGACTTGGATGTTATAGAACCAAAAGATTGTAGCCTTGTCCTCCTATGAAGCAGAGTATGTGTCACTCACTCGTGCTTATTACTAAGGAGTTTGGTTAATGTAAATGATAACGTATCCTTGATACTTTCAGTTTTATCATTATAATTAGATTTTAATGCATAATTCTCGCTAATAAAATGCACATTATCATGTTTTATATGATATTTTTGCATTCATCATTTCATGCCACTCATATACTCAACTTCCATCTATTTAGTGCTAATTAGGGAGAAAAACTAAATATTTCCTATCATTCATCATTCTTTTTCAATTTTTATACTAAGATACTAACCCCAATTGACACTTTCAAAGTCAAATGATTGAGTTCTCACATTTTCTATGAGTTATATGGACACAAGGACATATGCACGCAAGTAAGAAAGCATGGATAGGAATGACAATAAGAGGGAAGAGGAAAAAGCTCTTCACCAATATTGAACACAAAGTCAATCTATTTTTATGGAAACAAATTGGTTAATGAGATTTGAATTGGTAGAGGGATCATCCGAAGCTTTTTAGAATGATCCACAATTATTTGGGAAGTAAAAGTTAGGTCAACCTCCTTATTTTTACGGAGGTTGGACCAAACTTAATTTTTATTAAATAACCCCTTACGTTTTTTTTCATGATTTTAGATATTTATAAATGAAAATATAGAGAATTAAATTCTTAACCCAATGGAGAAAATTTTTTGTAAAAAGGAGTTATATTTTGTGAGATATTCAATTTCTAAGTTTAAGAATTTTAAAAGATTCTTTAGAGATTTTTTAGGGATTTTTTTGTTCGAGTTTTAGAGTATTTTTTTTCAAAAAAACCTTTGTAATTTTTGAAGTTGAATTTTGTCGAAAATCCCTTCTCCGCTTATAAAGCCTGAAACAGCTTTTTGGTACAATAAAAAAGGATGCCACGTGGCACACTCTCATGCGTGATCTCAATCAATGGCTAGGATTTCTCTAAATTAAAAACATGATATTATATGATCTAGATAGAGTTTTGAGCTGAAATTTTATGGCTAGATTCCTCTTTTAGCCCACTATCCATCCTTGGATCAAATAATTGAGCTGGAACTAAATGATTTCAATGATTGGACTCTTTTACCCCTCTTTCCACCTTAACCCTAGGAACCCACCTATAAAAGCCTTAATTTTCTCTCTCCTCATAATTTTTGAGCCTCTCTTAGCATTAGGCTACCATAAGGCAATGGAGACAAGGTCAAAGCCCAAGGAGACACATTTTTTTATGCTCAACCTTGTTGTCGAGAAGGGAGCAAACAAAGATCATGATGGGAGCAGATCAAGCATCACTCAACCTACGACAAGCACACCAACGGGGTTTGTGAAAAAGAGATCTGGATTGGATTTTGGCTTTTTCTTTTTCATATACAATAGACATCCGTTTTCTTTTTCTTTTTCTTTTTACCTTATTGTAGTAACTTTAACATCATCTACGTGTGCATCTCTAAATCTTGCCATCATTGAGCATCGATCCATTTTTATTGCCGTCCATCCTTATCATTTTGCCATCATAACAACTCCATTTCATCTCTTCTAATCTAATTCTCTCATCTCTTTTCTAATTTCTATCTTAATTCTAAGAGGAGCTCAAAATTATCACTAATACTCACCTCCACATGCTTCATTTTCTCCTGCGCATATTCCCTCGCCTTCATCTTTCTTTTGAACACCTAACCTCATTACTTTAGCTCCTTGTGGATTCAACAAAGTAAGGAATTATATTTTAATCCATAATATCGAGGCACAACTAGGATGAAAAACACATGCGATTGAGATCATCAGTAAAATGATTAGAGAGTTGACTGGATTTACTCTCAAACCAATAAGGATTTATGTGGACAATAAATAGGCTATTAATATAGTCAAGAACACAACATTCCACAGTTGCTCCAAGCATATCAAAATTTGATATCATTATGTTAGAACTTGTGTGCAGGAAGGAGAAGTGGAAGTTCACCATATCTCTCCAGTGGAGTAGTGTGCAGACATAGTGACAAATCTCTTGGTAGAGAGAAGTTTTCATATTTTCGTAATCTAATAGGTGTTTTCAGCGTCATTAAGTGAATTTGAGATCAAAGGGGAAGGTGTTGGAGATGATTGATGGATATTATGTGGCCTATAAGCCAATTACACTTTCATGTATCTTGTTTATGTTCATTGAAATAAAATTTATTAATTGTCATTCTTCTGTGATGTTTGCAATAAAGTCAATGGGCATGTGTAATGACTAAGTGAATTATTATGAGATGATAATGCAGTGATCACGAGTCTTTAAACATATGTTCTAAACATTCCTTATTTTGGGATATTTGAGAAGGACATCAAATTATCCAAAAAGAATAGCACTATGTAATCCAACTCATATGATGAGTATCGTTAATCCTGTTGGCATCGGTGTGGAGACACTAAGGATAGATAATGACTGCTCTTTGGAGAGAGTTCACTGAATTGATCTGTATGAATCCCTGAATGGTATTATACCTAACTATCAAGGAGGTTGATTCATGTCATGGTTGTGTATGCAGTCCTTTGACTTGAGACACCAAAGACATCTTGTGGATGGATGATTGTGTTTTGATTATGACTTATGAATCCCTAGCCATGGGATATCTAAAATGTCCCATATTAGATACGACATGAAGTCCATGAAGATGATTTTCTGATCGAGATGGGATCATCTGCCCTCGGTATTTGAGGAGATTGACTCAAGGAATGAGATGTAATGAAATTCTTGGCCAAGGTAGTAGAAATATTGGAGGAGTTCCCAATGATTTCTACACGCATCAATACTAACTTGAGTGACCGATTAGGGTTTGACAGTTAACCATGCCCTAAGTCATTCATGAGTCTCCTGCAGATGAAGGATTATATATACATGGTAATCGATGACGGAAAGGTCTCATAAGTGAATTCTTACATCCTCCATATCTCCTGGTGTACGTGGTGTAGCTTGGCACCAAAGGAGCTGGCAACTCAACCTATTGATTGGGTTAAATCAATCTTTGATTAATTAATCTATATGTTAATGTGAATAATTAATTAAGGTTGACCAATAAGGTGTTATTTGGTCTATAGAGTTATTAACTAGTGAGATATATGAACCTAGAGGGTTACACATAAGGTCTATGGATGCTGGAAGATATAGGCATAATTATGAGAGTTTTTATGAAAAAAAACTCATACCAAATGTTTATAAATAGGGATAGAATGACCACAACTCAAGGTGCCCATGCAAGCCTTGTGGAAACTCTCTCCTTTTTTCTCTTTCTCTCTTGGTGAAGAGATTTGAAGAGGAGATCAAACCATCCGGAGATTGTGTGGATACCGCTAAAGGCTAGACACTTGAATAGCTTCAAGAACTCCTTCAAGGAAACCCTGTAAGTATGTTTTCTCATTCATACTAGATGATAGGATCATCTGTTCATGGTGGCTTGGTGTTTTGAATATCCAATTCAATGTTTTCCGCTGCATTCGATCTTTTGATTGAAAATTTGAAATTTTATCAACATCAGAACCCACCAATGATCTTATCATAGATCGTGATCAGAAGAAGCATGAACATGGGTGCCCGAAGTGAGACATGAAGTGAGTTTTTTTTTCTTCTAATCTCTCCCTATCTCAAAATCACTTGCACCACTCAATCTTGCTCTCTCTCTAAAGTCTTCTCTCCCTCCTTCTTTTGCTTCTTCTCTCTCCACCTACTTGCACTCTCTCCCTCTCTCTTACAATTGTTTGTCTCTTTCTAAACTCTTCTCCCAATCATTCTCATCATTTCTTTCTTTCTCTTTCTCTTTTACTATCTCTTTCCCTCTAAACTGCTTGCTCAATGTCTTCATTCTTCTCCATCTCTCACAGCCACTCGATCTCTCAAATTTTCCCTCTTCTTCCATTATTTCTAAGCCCTCTCTCTAATTCTACTTCTTCTAATCTTCACGAATCCTGCTTTGAATTCCTCTCTCTATACTGCTCGCTCTCTCTTTCTTTGATTCTTCCAATCTTACTTCTCTATCTGATTCCCGTCTGCGCACCACAGTTCTCTTTCATGCTCCCTCTCCCTTGCTCTCACAATATCCACTTCTCTGAATTCTGGCTCTCTCACCATATTACTCTCTTGCTCTATCTGTCTTGATGCTCTCCTGTGATCTCCTTTCCATCTTCAGCAATCTTGTTTTGATCCCTCTCTCTCTTGAATTCTCTCTTACCTTTCTCAGTCATTCTCTTTTGCCCTTTCCCTCTTCCTCCAATTAGCTCTCTCTCTCTCATGTTTAATCTCTTGATTCTTCTTTGTCTCTCTCTCAACCACTCGCACTCTCTCATCATCTCTGGCAATTGCTCTCTCTCTCCCCCTCATAGTCACTTTTTCTATCACTAAAGGTCCTCCCATGATCTTCCTCTCTTTCTTCTTATCTTTCTCTCTCTTGATTGCTATCTCGCAATTCACTCTAATTCTAAAGACTCATCACTTACTCTCTTCTTTTGTCATCCTCCAGCCTCACTTCCTCTCTTTATTTACTTCCCAATATTTCTCCTCTCTATTTTTGTCTCCCTCATTCTCACCATCTCTCTCCTCCAGTCGCTCTAGGTCTAGGCTCTTCATCTTTACTCTTCTCTTGCAATATTTCTCTCACTCTCTATCTTATTCAACACCAGTTCCCTTTCCTTCTCGCCCTCTTGATTTCTTCCTTTCCTCCAAGTTTAGATTTCCTCAATTTTCCATTCCATTACTTTCTACAATTTAATTTTAGGGTTCTTATTGAGGATCTTTTCTGAAAGGAGTCTATGATGGATATAATCTGGCCTAGAAGCCAATCGCACTTCCATGTATCTTGTTTATGTTCATTGAAAAGAAATTAATTCATTGTCAGTCATGTGTGATGTTTGCAATGAAGTCCATGAGAAAATGTAATGACTAAGTGACTTATGATGAGATTGTAATATAGTGATAACTATTCTTTAAACATATGCTCTATACATTCTTGTTCATGGGATAATCGAGAAGAACATTAAATTATACAGAAAGAATAACACTATCTGATCCGATGCATATGATGAGTATGAGTGATCCTGTAGCCATTGATGTGGAGACACTAAGGATAGATGGTGAGTGCTCTTTGGAGAAAGAGTTTACTGAATTAATCCATATGAATCCTTGAATGGTAATTATACCTAATTGTCAATGAGGTTGATCCATGTCATGGTTGTATTGTGGTCCTTTGACTTGAGACACCAAGGACATCTTATAAATGGATGATCGCATTTTGATTATGACTTACGAATCCCTAACCACAAGATATCTAAAATGTCATGTATTGGATACAACATAAAGCCCACGAAGATGATTTTATGATCAAGATGGAATCATCTGCCCTCGATATTTGAAGAGATTGACTCAAGGAATAAGATGCGATGAAATCCTTGGCCAAGGTACTAGAAATATCGCAGAAGGAGTTCTTGATGATTTCTACACGCATTAGTACTAACCTGAGCGACCGATTAGGGTTTGACAATTGATCATACCCTATGTCGTTCATGACTCTCATGCGGATGAAAGATTATTCATATGTGGTAATCGATTACAAAAAGATTCTATAAGGGAGTTCTTACGTACTCCATATCTCCTAGACTATGTGGTGTAACTTGGAACCCAACAAGCTAGCAACTCAAGCTATCGATTGGGTTAAATCAATCCTTGATTAATTAATCTATATGTTGATATGGATATTTAAGTAAGGTTGACCAATCAGGTGTTATTTGTGTTAGGTTCTGAGGTCGATAAACTTTCCAAAATTTTGATCAAAACATTGAATGTAGTGGACTTCATTGAATCGGATATTCTAAAACATTGTGGCACCAAGAATAAAGGATCTTATCATGTAGCATGTATGAGAAAACATACTTACAGGGTTCCTTTAAAGGAGTTCTTCAAGCTATGCAAGTGTCTAGGCTCTAGCAGTATCCACACGATCTCCAAATGGCTGGATCTCATCTTCAAAGCTCTTCACCGAGAGAGGAAGAGAAGAAAAGAGATAATTCCCACACGGCTTGCATGGGCACCTCGAGTTGTGATTGTTCTCCCCCTATTTAGAGACATTTGGTACGAGGCTCTTTTATAAAAACCCTTATAAATATGTCTATATCCACCAACATCCGTAGACCTTATGTTTGTGATCCTCTAGGTCCATATATCTCACTAGTTAATAACTCTATAGACCAAATAACACTTTATTGGTCAACCTTAATTAATTATCCATATCCACATATAGATTAATTAATAAAATATCGATTTAAACCAATCAATAGGTTGAGTTGTCTGCTCGTTCGGTGCCAAGCTACACCACGTACACTAGGAGATATGGAGTATGTAAGAACTCACTTATGAAACCCTTTTATCATCGATTACCATGTATGTATAATCTTTCATCTACATGAGACTCATGAAAGACTTAGGGTATGGTCAACTGTCAAACCCGAATCGGTCATTCAAATTAGTATGATGCGTGTAGAAATTAATGGGAAATCTTTCTTCGATATTTCCAGTACCTTGGCCAAGGATTTTATCGCATCTCATTTCTTGAATCAATCTCCTCAAATACCGAGGGCAGATGATCCCATCTTGATCACACAATCATCTTCATGGACTTCATGTCGTATCCAATATATGACGTTTTAGATATCCCGTGGATAGAGATTCATAGGTCATAATCAAAACATAATTATCCATCCACAAGATGTCTTTGGTGTCTCAAGTCAGAGGACCACATACATAACCATGATATGAATCAACCTGATTGACAGTTAGGTATAATTACCAATCAGGGATTCATATGGATCAATTCAATGAACTCTTTCTCCAAAGAGTACTCACTATCTATCTTAAGTGTCTCCACACCGATGGCTATAAGATCAGCCATACTCATCATATGAGTTGGATTAGATAGTGTTATTCTTTCTGAATAATTTGATATCCTTTTCAAATAGCCCATGAATAGGAATGTGATGGAGAATTATTTTAAAAAAACATGAACACAAGGGTTCCAAGTGACCCTATATTCCTCCTTACTCATGAGTTTGAGAAATTATCCATTCATTAAATGGATGAAGAAGACCTCTCTAAATAATTGAAAGAGAGTGTAGATTTTAAGGGAATTAACTTCCCTCCTTTCCTTATTTTATACTAATCCAAAGATTGACTAGGTCAAAGCATTTAATCCTTATCCTTAGATAATTAGAATCCCTTGAATGGACCAAGTCAACCACCCTTTTACCTTGATATAGGTTCCCTATTTTCCAAACCATATCAATCATATCATAGGTACCTTTATATAATTATAAATACTGATCTCAAGAAACATCAATAGGAACATCCTTGATTTCCAATTTCTTAATTCTTTGAACAACCACCCTTAGTTAGAATTTAGAAGAGATCTATATGTGATAACTTATGGAAGAAATCTATCTTCTTGCCCTACTTCGAGACAAAGCCTTGTGCAAGGAGAAACCCATGAAGAATGGAGATAGACTCACATGAAGACAGTCATGAAGCTTATCAAAGAAGCAATTCAACTATGGAGAGCATGAAAGAAGATTATTGGAAGAAGACTTATCCTTCTTTAAATCAAAATCTATGGCTGATGGATAAGAAGAAGGTTCACTCGAATATCATCCCCTGAAACAATCCTCTTGAAACTGCAAATAATCCGTCGGCCACTCGAAGACAAACACGAGTAAGACAGAATAGGACAAGTAATGAAAACTTCGAGGAAGCTCAACACCATGAATACGTCTCCAAGTGAATGATAACTCTACAACTAAAGAAGACACCCAAAGTTAACAAGTCTCTCACGGTTAACAAAAGACAGTAACTCCATCTGAGAAGAAATTACAACATCCTTAAAGTCATCAAGTATTATTACGGGAAGACATCTCCTTAATAAATAAGAAAGCCTCCACCACTTCCCGAAAACGTTTCATGTCAAAACCCATACCGACATCCTCTCTCTATTGAGACAGGAAACTCTCCACAGCAGACTTCTCATCAGCAGCTTCCAGGACTACCGCAAGCACTACGAACCCACAAAAGATCAAGCGTCTTGCATTTTAGATTCACAATCGTGAGTCAATCACTAAAGATCACCGTACCACCTACTGATCAAAGCGAAACTTCAAGGCGACGGACGAGCGAACTATCCTGTCACCAAGAAACGCGAGACGACGCCATTACATTCCGCATCGATGACCGAGACTTCCACAGAATCTCAACGCTGCCACGTCAAAATTGCAATGATACATTACGACCACGATCGTGCTCAATGAGAACGTCCTACGCACGGGAATAAAGAAATTCAGGAGCTCCCTAAAAGAAGATGAGACTTCACGTGGCCTGGTCAACCATCCCACGTAAACAGAGTGCTTCAAGATAGAATTCACCGCGACGATCCCACGTACGAATCGAGATACTCCCACGATCAACCTCATCAACACAGATTCAGAATGCATCAACGGCCATCTACAGATCCACGTACATATGATGGAAAGTAATGCGAAGCCGCATTTCTTATATGCGCGTAACCGTCACGATGCGTCCCTTTATTTCCACATCTTCTCTTCCTCTTTAAAGGACAAATGTAAGTCAGAGAAGAAAGATAATGTTTTTATGAAAATTTGGTTACCTTTGGTTACTTTATCCCTCTGTTCATCGTTCCTCCGTATCTCCATCAACCCATCTCCCGCATCTCCTTCGTCTACCGAGTTCTATCTCCCTCTTCTACTCTCCCTCCATTCTATCGCTTATACCAACTTCAGTCAAAAATTCGCTGAGGACAATACCTATCGTGAGACGCAAATCCGAAGACATCATCTTTGTCTTTCCGCTCAGGTAATCATCGTCAAACTCTCTCCATTCCGTGAGCAATAGTTCGTAACTTAGTATCTTAAGTCCAGCATCTGACTCCTACCCAATCTCTCTTCCATCTTACACCTACTACCGTTTCACCCTCTCTCTATCCTCTGATCTTACCCATTATTCTATTCCCGTTATTCAGTCTATTCTTATTTTATATTTATCCTTCCCCGTCTCTCTCTATATTTTCTATATTATAATATAGTTTATAATCGTATCAACTCGTTCACCTTCGTATCCTGCTACGTTTCTTCCGCACGATTCTCTTCCCATCAACTCATACAATATTTAGTATTCCATTCTATTTAATTAATTCATTTAATCCATATCCTCTACCCTTAATTCTCTATTATCTACCTTACCTCCATATTATAACTATTTCATATTCATCTACCATCACAACATTCTAATTATCCCTACATTATCATCTTAATTATATATTTCTTCCTGTGATATCAATTCATAGATCCTTCATCCCTTTGTAGGATTATTTTCTTAATCATATCATTATCATCATACCTATATTATCATCCTGAAATTATCCTACATCAGAATGTTTAGAACATATGCTTAAAGACTAGTGATCACTGTATTATGATCTCATCATAATGCACTTAGTCATTGCATATGCTCATGAACTTCATTGCAAATATCACACATGAATGACAATGAATAAATTTCATTTCAATGAACATAAACAAGATACATGAAAGTGTGATTGGCTTATAGGCACATAGTATCCATCAATCTGGTCTATAGAGTTATTAAATAGTGAGATATATTGACTTAGAGGGTCACACACATAAGGTCTATGGATATTATTAGATATAGACATAATTATCAGGGTTTTATGAAGAATTTATATATCAAATGTCTATAAATACGGGGAGAACAATCACAACTCGAGATGCCCACGCAAGCCTTGTGGCAATTCTATCCTTTCTTCTCTTTCTCTCTTGGTGAAGAGATTTGAAGAGGAGATCCAACCATCCAGAGACCATGTAGATACTGCTAAAGGCTAGACACTTGAATATCTTCAAGAAGTCCTTCAAGGAAACCATGTAACTATGTTTACTCATACATACTAGATGATAGGATCATCTCGTCTGGGTGCCACAATATTTTGAATATCCGATTAAATAAATTCTACTACATTCGATGTTTTGATCAAAATTTTGGAAAGTTAATCGACCTCTAAACTCAACAGTTTAAAGTATGTATCTAAGTAAGCTTAAGTATCCACTAAGAATCAAGGGATGAGACTAGACAAAGCCCACCAACAAAATGGAGAAAAACAACCTAGTTAAATGGGATGATGAATGCTCATAATAAAGGTCCAAAAAGCTAAGAGAGAAGGAGGAAAGATAACAAGTTCAACAAAGGGATTAACCAACAAAAAGAGTGGTGGCGTACGACCCCCGTCACGACCAAGACACGATATCACGGCGCCAGAGGAGCCCTTTGCGTTCGCGGATCTATCCGCTTATCTTTATTTCTTTATTATGAACTTTTGACCCGCACGTGTTTAAGCGGGTCCTCACTTATTTCTTCTCTCCCTTTTAGGCTTCCTGGTGGGTTCTTCCCTTTTCGGGATCCCATTCATGAGCATTTTAGGTGTGGGTTGTGGGCCTCAAGTGGGCCCTTTCCCCTCTCGGCCTATTATGGGCTCTATAAGAAGGGAAGGGACCCCCCCACAAACCCTAGCCGTCATTTGCAGAAAGAAAGGAGTGCTCTCCCTCTCAAGTGGCTGCTCAAGGAAGGCTGGGGAAGGAGTCCAACCGCCGCCGCACGCCTCAGTGCCGCCACCACAGCCGCCACAACGACCGCTGCCACTCCTTGCCCCGGCCATGAGTTCTTCATCGTGGTCGCCGCTGACACCGCCGTCCTCAAGCCACCGCCACCGCCGCTGCCTCAGGCCGCCGCCGCCCTCGGACCACCGTGCCGCCATCCTCTCCTCCAATTCCTCCTCTCGCTCCGGCTCCGCCAGCATCCCCCTCCACGTTCTGCTCCTATCCTCCCCTCCTCAGCCATCCTCGCTCCGGCAAATGCCCATCCTTCCCCCAACACATCCTCCCCGAATTCGTCCTCTTCCCTCGGCTCTACTCCCACCTTCGCCCGTGCAAGAAAATCCCCTCCAACATTCCCTACTGCATCTTCCCCGCCGAACGCTTCCATTTCCCCATCTCCACCCTTCCCGAAATTCCTCGAACCCGTTTCTCGAAGCCTCCTGATCGAGATCTCAACCTCCCTCACCTCCATGTGCACTCTGAAACTTTTCCTCCCCCTCTCCCTCATTCCCGCGATACACCAATCCCTTCCCATTCCCGAATTCCCCATTTTCGTGACGCCGGCATCATCCTGTCCTGTCACACTTCCCGTCTGAATCCACTCACACCTAACTCCATCTTCTCTCCCCTAAATCTCAGCCCATCCATCCGGCCATCTTCCTTCCCCTACCTATCACCCGTTCAGATTCCATCTACACACATTCTTTCTGCGCATCCCTGCGCACCCAACCCACCCCGTCAAAATTAGCAACCCCCAATCCGAATTCCACTCACCTGCCTGTGTCAACTATCTCCTGCTCCCTCACTGAATTCGCTCTACCATCAGCCATTCTCACTGCCGCCCTACGATGAAATCCACTCTTCATTCCTCCCCGTCCACCCTCCCCATCGCTCGGACCAATTTCACCCGTCGCCCGCCAACGTCCTCCCCATTACCCTCCTCTACTCAAATTCTTGCCTTCGCCAGCCCGAAGTCAATCAACTGCCGACTCCCTTGTCACGCCAAATCATCACTATCGACTCGTCGCCCAGCCTATCCTGAACTCGCCATCATCCTCACGAATTCGCCTTACCCCTGATCACCCTCGTCAACTGCCTTGTCATCTTCTCGCAGAATTCATCTCGCAATTTCACCCCGTGATTTCCGCACGCATTCATGGGGGTTGCATCCAACACGTTTTCCCCTTCCGCAAGGCCACCATAAAAGTTCTTTGGAACTCCCCTTTCCCCCCGCCCCTCTCTCTCATTCTCGCTGCTCGGTCGCATCCTCTCCAGCAGCCTGACCTTCCAATTCCCTCAACACCCCACTGCCCTGTCAGAATTCTTCCCGTCTTTCCGAAACTCTTCCTCGCGGACTTCACAAAATTCATGAAGTTTTGGATTCACGGGTCCCCGAACTCCCGAATTCAAGATTCTGAATTCACACCTTTTCGAAATCAGCGGCATCCCGAAAATCCCCTGATTCCCCTCTGCCGCTAAGTCGCCTCCCATCCCCTGCCTTGCTGACCTTTTCCAGTCGACGTGCTGAATCCATTCCGCGGTTCAGCAGAATTCTATCTGCCGTACACCCCGTTTGATTCTCCACCCGCACTGTGCTACTTCTAGATCGTCCCGCCCGTGCCGCATTGATCCTCTAAGACGATTGGGATCCAACCACGATCTGCCTCCCCAACGAGCTTCCCGCGTCCACCCTGGCTCACCTCGTGGCTTGAGGTCAGGTTGCGATAGTGAACGGATCTCCAAGCCGTGTCAGGCGTCCACCTTGAGTGCGTCTGAACCCCCCTCTGGCTGCACCCGCACCACCAACCTAAGCTGTACTTGCGGTCAAACCAAGGCCTCGGTCAACCCAGGACCCGGTCAACTCCGCCGAAAACACACCCGCCCTCTACTCCTACCACGATCACATCGGGCTCGACGCACCCGTCGATACCACTCCTGTGCTCACTGGATCGTACCCCTGCTCGGCTCGAGCCGCAAGCCCCCCTGGGTCCGGAACGCTCTCATGCCCGGCCCAAGACACATCTGTGCTCATCACTCCCTGGCCGTTCCCTCACCCGCCCCCTGTCCACGCCGGCGTGCCCACACCCTGCACCAGTCGCGCTCCCCACAGGACGAGCCCGCTTGCCCCGTGCCCTATCGTCGGATTGCTCCCGAGTGCCACCGCCCTCTTCGTGATTCACCGTCTGACCTCCTCGACACCATCCGATTCGACGCCACTTCTACCGACCGCCTGTGTCATGTACAAACGATCTCTGTCGTCACGACCAACCAACACCTCGCCCGTAGGTTAGCTTCGACCCCTCCTTTAAAGTTTAATTACTTTTCAAAGTGTTTCCATTACTCCTCTCCACCGCCGTTGGACGACGTAGGTAGGGTAGTACGAATATAGGTTTGAGACTTCTGACACGTACGTCAGATCCGGCACTGGGCGTGGGCTGCAGCCTTCGAGCTACTCTATGACGAGCGACTTTCACGCCTCTGGACGTGGACCGCGAGGATCTCACCCTATCCATCATCGCGAGTTTCCCCGGGTCACCCGGAGTCGACTCCGCTGAATTGCATGCCAGCCTGTACTTAGGTTTGGGTTAGGTCTCATACTTAGGGTCTAGGACTCGCCTACCCGTAGATTAGGTTTGACCACACTAGCTTCAGTCATCCTCAGTTCCATTGATCAGGCATGAGGGTTTTCACAACCGCGTCCTACATCAAAGAGCCTCACTTAGCAACATCTCTTCACAAAGCTTCATTCAAAGATACAATGCCGTCCCCTCTATTTTCTCTAACTATCCAAGTAGCTTGATCCTTCCTTCACAAGGATTTCACTCCCTTAAGATGCTCTTGGGTTGCTTCCTTAGGTTTTTTTTTAAAGCCTGGGGTGAGCTCCTTTGTTTGTAAAGCTTCTTGGAAGCTTCTTGAGAGTCTCTAGAATAAGTCCATATCTTTCTAAAATATTTAAAAAGATCTACAAGATTTTTGAGATATTAGTAAGCTTCTAGAGTAATCTAGAAGACTCCACAAGCTTCTAGAAGAATAGAAGATTCTAGAAGCATCTAGAAAAATTCTAGAATGTTCTGAAGGTTCTATAATAGAGTTGACCAAGTCAACCCTCATAGATGTTATATCTCTAGGTTTATTAAACCACTATAAATCAATTGAATTTCTCCCCTCTCATGGTCAACTCAGAGATTTGACCACCAAACCTTCATTATTACTCTCTTCTCAACCCCCATCATTGAAATTTTCTTGCCCTAGAATCCCTATGGATTGACTTATGAGTGTTTTTCACACAATCATTTAAGAACTTATTAAGTCACCTGTGTACACATACAAAATAAAACTAAATCCACTCCAAAGATGATTGGAAGCAAGTAAAGTGGTGAATAGGGTTCGAATATATAGGGAATTAGATTATGACGACAAGAGATGAAAATAGATGAGAAAATAAAGATAATAAAATATTTAGAAGGAGGGAGAAACGAGGAATCCAACGAATCAAACCAAGAATATGTGGGACAAAATAGGAGAATCAAAATTTCTCAAAGGATTGTGTTTCGATAGAGGGATGTCGTGAATTTTTAAGATTAGTGATCTTAAACTCCCTAGGTTTCATCCCACAATTAGAAAGGAGAGAGATTATTTTTAATAACCTTGAAGTGGAGTTTTTATTCAACGAATCACACCAAATTTCACAACCAATGTGTATAAATACTCAAATTTATGATTAGAGGCCATCCTAGGATTCTCACAAATCCGAAGAGCAAGGGATTTTTGGGAAGGATCATCTACCACACGAAATGAGAGGAATGAGAGTACCTAGATAGAGATTCTTAACTCATGTGATCTTGCTATCGGAAAATTTGAAATCTCCTTCTTGATTACGCCTTGCTTTGAGAGAAAAGAGATAAGAGAATAAACATGAATTATAGAAAGAAGGAAGAGGGGAAGAATTAGAAGGGAGAAGTGACAAATAGTAGGTGTGTGTGGTGAAAAGGCACTAGAAGAGGAATGGAGATGGGAAAGTTGTGGATTGGTGTGTGGATAAGAGACTATGAGAGAGAGGGGGAGAAATTCGTGGAGGATGCAAAGAGAGTGGGGGAACAACCACTCTTTCTATCATTCAAAATTTTCAAATTTCAAATTATGAGAGAGAGTTTCACAAGATCCACATAAATAAGAGAAGAGAGAGAATTATTCAACCCTTGAAGGGGTGTGTCTCTTGAAGGGGTGCCACCTTTTTAGGAGAATTTTCAAAACTCTTGAAAGGATGGCTTAAAAAGCCACTTGTCAAGATTCCATTTGGAGGGTTTTAGTTGGCGGAAATTATAGGGGTAACTTGGGTATAGTAATCCGTCCTAAAATCATGGGGTTAGGTTGACTCAGCCAAAGAAGGATCAAGGAAGCAAAAAACTTGAATTTTGGGAATCTAAAATTGGTTCTTATAATTTAGGGAGATGGTTTGACTTGGTCAGAGGGGTTTCTAAATTTTAGTAAAGTGGTTTGACTTGGTCAAAGGCTCAAAATTAAAAATTTTAGGTCAAGAGTAGGGTTTGGCCAAGTCAACGGAGGTGTTTTAATGATTCAAAGGATTTCGGGTGGCACTGCATGCTCATGGGCTTTCTCCTCTTCATGTCTTCAAAGTCTTTTGATATATATACATGTCTTCCAATGATAGATTCCTAAGGAATTTCTTGGTCAAGATCAGTATGTTGTTTACTTGATATGGATGACTCCTAATCCTTGCATTTCTCCTTAAGTTGTATTGCTTTTGTGCCTCCTTGGATGCTTCTTTTGTTATTGAGGTGTCCCCACCAGCAACTCATGATGATTCCACAAAATCTCCCACAAACTCATGAAGTAAATGCAAAATTATCATAAATTGGGTCAAATAAACATTATTGGCCAAGAACAAGGCCTCCCATGTTCAAGCACAAGAGAAAATGGAAGAGAGAACCCCTTTTATAGGGTTTTCAGATTTAAATGGCTTTAAATGGGCCGTTTAAGCCTCACCCATCTGATCTGGGTGTTTAAGACTTTGGCAACAGAGATTTTTTTATGTTAGATCGTTGAAATGCCCCTAGCCATCTGATTGTGCATTTTTTAGATGATGGATGCCCCAAATCATGCCACGTCACCTCTAGTTGGACCGTTGATGAGATCAATGGTTGGGAGCCTTCCTAACTATTGGATTTATGTAGTTAGTAATCAGAAAGCCAACATTCTTGCCATGTGTCACATCTAGTGATCAAGAAAAATTAGGAGAATTGTCAACCATCTGATCAAAATCTTATGATCATGATTATGTAGCAAAGAGAGAGAAAACACGGGCGAATCAGATGCAGCCACGACCCGCTCCAGAGAAATGAAGATCAACGCTCTATATTTGATCACGTGATCTAACGCTCGTGATGCTGCCACATCACCTACATAGGAGAAAAATAAATAGTCTCACATAGAGAAAAATAATGAAAAATGATAGGTACAAATAAAGTAGTGACTTAGAGGAAATAACATCGACCCATTAAAGGCACTTCACACTATTATCTCTTCCTCAATCCGTGCCACACGTGCACCACATGGCACACTCACACGTTGTCACGTCCCAACATGCATGCACGCCATGTTAGTACGCACTTTAAAAATCAAATTTTTCATGTTTTTAATTCAAGTTATTTAAAATAAATTCAAAATTTTAAAAAAGTCGCTAAAATTTAGAAAATTCATATCTTCGAAAATACAACTCCTTTTTAATCCAATTTTGTATTGTTTGGTCAAAAATTAAATGATTTATCACCATGGATTTTAACTTAAGAATTAACAAGAGAATACATTTTCCACTTAAAAATACACTCAAGTACTGAAAAAAATAAAACTAAATAATCTGAGTGTATTAAAAATATTATTCTCTTATTATTTCACATTTATAATTCAAATAAATCTCAAATATAAATCATGATAATCTATTTAAAATTTAACTCTTTATATTGCATGATTAACCTTTAAAATAATTTATTTTTGAGATTTTTTGTCATAAATTGGATAGAATGATGAATAAGCACTCAAACTATGATAACATGCCTAAGAACGAAATGACTTTTATGCCTTAAAATGCACTAATAATCATAAATTCTCAAGTATAAACTGCATTTTATCATTGACCTAGAAAGCTATACATCCTATATCTCCTGGTTGCTTTATAGTATCCTAGATTATAAATACTAAAGTTTTTTACCTTGAACACACAATGAATTTGAACTCAACAAGATAGAGAGAGAGAGAGAGAGAGATGGAAAGGTAGAAGAGAGAATAGGAGAGAGAGTGAAGGGACTCCCTCTTGATGATACCTATTCGTTCGGTCATTTAATACACACGGAAACATGTCAAAATATATTCCAAACTCACCAATTTAAGATTATAATCAAGAATTAGATAGTATAATGGTGAATTAGGGTGGAATGCATGAATAATTAAAGCATTTTTAAGGTATGTCGTCAAATTTGATCAAATCATACAAGGAATTGAGGTGAGAAATTAGGGATTTTTATAATTTTAGAAAGAGAACTCCAAGAAGAATCCACATAATAAAAAATCACTTAATTTGGATCAAGACACAAGGAGAAACCAAGGAGCGAAATTCAGATAGAAAATTCGATTCTGAAGAGAAAAAAATAAGAAATTATTCTAAAATTTGACTAATATAAGATTTGAAATCGAAATCTGATGTTATAGGAAGCGAGATTAGGAGGAAAAGACATATTAATAGGTGATCTAACCTAAAATAATGCTCAAAATGATCCAATTAATTGTCGGATCAAGGGCTCTTCATTCTGCAATTTCAAAGATGAGTTTCCACATTTAATAGGTGATTTCTCCTTATTCTCTCAACTAAATCTCACTTTCAAACACTCCTTGAATGCCGAAATTGATGTAGAAGATGAGGAAAGCAAGAGATTCAATAATTGAGATGTCTAAACAGTTCAATAACTCAAAACACTCAATAATAGTTTCCATTGTCGAAGAACATGCGTATATATAGGAAAAATTAGGCATGGTCATTTGATTTGGTGTTTCATCTTCAATCAATGGCTCTGATGAAATGCTTCGATGCGAATTGTTATGTTTAAGTCGTGTCCGTTAGATAAAAGATGAACCTCTTAGATTTCATCACGTCACGTGTAAGGAAGAAATGCTGCTTAATGCCTCCCGTTTGATCTTCATCGAACGCTCTGAATGTTTACATGTGTCCACAAGAGTCCATCATTCGATTTTAATCTCAGCCATTATAACTCCTCTGATGAACGGCTGAGATTAAGTCGTTCTACAACGATTTGATGATGAATCGTTACGCGCCACATACCCCCCTCTTTAAGTGAAAATTGACGATCGCGGTTGATTAATGCAATCGCACGCTCTAGAGTGCGCCACATCACCTATGCATAAAAGCAGACACACATAGTCCCACATGACAAAAATCAAGGTAATACGTTGGGTATATAACTAGTGCGCCTTTAGTGAGCTTAGTGTATATCGTGAAAAGGATGCTTAACCCACTAATCACAAACACATGCGCATGTGCACACACACGCACATGTGTGCGTCACGTAGCGTTTACACACGCTGCCACATGGTGATAAGTCATTCGCACACTGCATCAACTACCATGTCAGCACGCGGTATGAAAAATGTTATTTTTAATTTTAAAAATAAAAAAAAATATAAATAAATTCAAAAAAATTCTATAAAACTCCCTAAAAATTAGAAAATTCAGAATTTAAAAATATAACCCCACATTAATCCAAATTTGACTTGTTTGCTGAGAAATTAAATAATCTATCATTCTAAAAAGTAAAATTTAATACGTAGCAAGACAATAAATTTTTATTTAAAAAATACACTCATTTTTCACGTAACGAATGCATATGGTCATTGAATACACATGATGTCGTGTCAAAACAAAGTCCAAACTTACTAATTTAAAGATTCATTCATGAATTGAAGGGCATAATGGTAAATAAGGGTCGAATCCATGAAGAATTAGGGAATTTTGAGAGATATCTTTGAAATTTGATCAAATCAGACGATGAATTGAGTTTAGAAATTAAGCAATTTATGATATTAAGAAAGATAATCAATTGTGAATCTATGGAATCAAAAATCGAGTAACTTGGATTAGAATTCCCAGAGTAATCGAAGTTTGAAAATGAGAGAAAAATTCGATCACGAAATTTATTAAAAACCGAAATTAAAATGAAACTAAACTTACTCTACGATTCAAAACTTAAATCTAATGCTAAATGATGAAATATTAAGATGAAAAGATGCAATCTGACGCAAAGTCGTTCTCAAAATGATCTAATTAATCGCCGGATGCATGGCTACTCATTCCGTGATTTCGAATACCATAATTGGAATTCAAGATGTGATTTCTCCTTACTCCCTCGATCAATTTGTGATTTCAAATGTTCCTCGGACGTGGAAACATGTCAAGAAGGCAAAGAAATCAAATGACTGTCGAATTGTGGTATCTAGACAGTTCGATTTCACTCGAAAATCCAAGGGTAACGTTTCCGTCGCGAAGAACATTGAATTTATACAAGAAAGGAGTCGTAACCGTCAGATCAACGGTGTGATCGCAATCAACAACTGAGATGACGTGCCTGTTGATGAATCAGTGCGATTAAGTTGCGTCCGTCCAATTGGTGATGCAGCGTCACAACGCGTCCACATCGCGCGCTTTGAAGAGACGCGTTGTTTGATTCATCCGTTGGCTTTTAATCCGACGATCGCGATCAATCGGAGGTCCACCGATCACGATTAACCACGAGCGTTATAACTCAGTTGATGGACGGCTGCAAATAAGCTCCATTAAATCGAATCGATGCGTTATAAGATGCTGCCACGTACCCCTCGAGTAAGTGACATCCAATGGGTGTGATTAAATCACGCGATTGAACGCGTTAAACATCCTCACGTCACCTGAAATAAAAACAAAAGCACATAGTCCCAGACGGAATAAATTAAACGATTCTATCGAGTTTATAATATCTACGGATTTAAGTGGTTAGCTTAAATCCGATTATGGATGCTTATAATATCTATATAAAATCCGCGCATACATGTCACGCACACATGTCACGCACACAGGCACACACGCGTGTCCCAGTGTCACACTTCCAGGCGTCCGCGCGTCGCCACATGGCAGCGCTCCGCCACGTCAGTGCACGGTAATATAAAACCATTTTTTAATTCTTTTTAATTAATTTAAAACCGAAAATACAGTTTAAATAAATTCAGAAAATTCCAGAAAATTCCTAAAAATTGAAAAAATCATAACTTTTGATATATAACTCCAAATTAATTCAAACTTGTTTTGTTGGATCAGAAATTGAATAATCTATCATTATAAACAGTCAAAATATTAAAATAACAAGAGAATGAATTTTAATTAAATAAATACATTTCTGTATCTTCTAAAATAACTTTAGAAAATTACATGAATATGAATAAAGATATTTTCTCTCATATTTTAATCATGTGGACATACTTATGATCTCAAATATAATTAGGATTAAAATCATATTGGTTAATTATGTATAATAATCCATAAATTGATGTATGTGTAGATCATAACATGAAATTATGTAAAATGATAGAAATATACTAAAAATATGATAACATGCATACAATTGGAGTAATTAATGCCTTTATTTAGATTAATAATCATGTAAATTCATGTATAAAATGCATGCTATCAGTCACGTGGCGCTTACACATGTTGCCACATGGCGATACGTCATTCACACGCTGCATCAACTACCATGTTAGCACGCGGTATAAAAAATGATATTTTTAATTTGAAAAATTGAAAATAAATATAAATAAATTCAGAAAAATTCTAGAAAAATCCCTAAAAATTTTAAAAATTCATAACTTAAAAATATAATCCCAAATTAATCCAAATTTGACTTGTTTGCTGAGAAATTAAATAATCTATCATTCTAAAAAGTAAAATTTAATAAGTAACAAGATAATAAATTTTTATTTAAAAAATACACTCATTTATTTTAAAAAATAAAGCTAAAAAAATACATGTGTTATAAAAATATATTGTCTTATTATTTAACATTAAAAACCAATTATAATCTCAAATATATATGAGAATAATCTACTCTAAAATAGATTATTTAATCATGCAGAATTTTCTTTAAAATAATGCATTTTGAGATTATAACTTGAAATATCACAAAATGATAGATAACTCAAAATATGATAAGATGCATAAGAATGGAATGTTTTATGTCTTAATTTGTATTAATTATCATATAAGTTCATGTATAAATTGCATGTTATCACCTCTCTCTTTTTTAGACTTGTGCATGAGAGAACAAGAAAGAGAGACACTCTCTCTTCCATCCAGTCGCGCGTGAGAGAGTGAGAGAGGAAGAGAGAGATCTCTCTCTTTTGGATGTACATGGTACGATCACATAAATTCCCGTTTAACTAAAAAATTAATTTTAAATAAATTACTATATATATTTCTTTGAAAGCAAACAGTAAGAGGCAATAAAGTTGGTGTTAGAGTGACTGCAAAGCTAGTGTAGGCGACGTTGCGCTAAGGTACATTGTTGGGATTTGAGGTTGATAAGCCTTCTAAATTTTCATCAAAACATTGAGTGCATCAAAATACATTGAGTCAAATATTTATAACATTGAGGCACAAAGAAAAGATGATCTTATCATCTAGTATGTGTGAGAAAACATACTTTCAAGGTCCCTTGAAGGTGTTCTTGAAGCTATTAATGTATCTAGCCTCTAGTAGTATCCACACAATCTCTAAATGGTTTAATCTACTCTTCAAATCTCTTCATCAATAAAGAAAGAGAAGAAAAGAGAGAATTCTCACAAGTCTGGCATGAACACCTTTAATTGAGTCATTCTCTCCCTATTTATAGACATTTGGTATGTGGATTTTTCATAAAAAACCTTCATAATTATGTCTAGATCCACCAACATCTATAGACCTTATATGTGTGATCCTCTAGGTCTATATATCTCACTAGTTAATAACCATATAACACTTTATTGATCAACCTTTATTAATTATGTACATCAACATAGAGATTAATTAATCAAGGATCTATTTAACCCAATTGATTGGTTGAGTTGTGAGCCTGTTGGGTGCCAAGCTACACCACATACTCTAGGAGATATGGAGTACATAAGAACTCCCATATGGAATCTTACTGTTATTGGTTACCATGTATGTATAATCCTTCAGTTGCATAACACTCATGAATGACTTAGGATATGGTCAACTGCCAAGTCTTAATCCGTCACTTCAGTTAGTACTAATGCATGAGGAAATCATCTGGAACTCCTTCACCGATATTTTCACTACCTTGGCCAAGGATTTCACTGCATCTCATTTCTTGAGTCAATGTCCTCAAATATTGAGGGGGACAATCCCATCGTGACCACACAATCATCCCCAAGGACTTCATGTCGTACCCAATGATCCCTAAAGACCACCCACTATCTATCTTTGGTGTCTCCACACTAATGGCTACAAGATCAGCCATACTCATCACATGAGTCGGATCAAATAATACTATTCTTTTTAGATAACTCAATTTCCTTCTCCAATATCCCATGAATATAAATGTTTAGAACACATATTTAAAGACTAGTGATGCTAGTGGTACAACTTTATTTTGAATTTATTTTGAATTAAAAAGAATAAAAAACCAGATTTTTATCACGTGCTGACGTGGCACCTGACATGTCGTGGGCAGAAAAGGTGTTGCCACATGGCAGCATACGAACATGCCACTTGGTGCCGAGTATGTGGGTACACATGTGCGCATGTGTGTGCGCGTGTGTGCTCACATGTGTACACGTGTGTGCTCACATGTGTACACGTGTGTGTGAGTGATTAGTGAGATAAAACATCCTTTTCAAGATTAAAGCTATCTCACTTAATCACTCACCTCTTATATACTTGCGCATTCCCTTCAATTTTCGTCATGTGGGATTATGTGTGATATCCAATACCCGATACCATCATCTAGTTCTGGATATCAAATATCACATGGTTGATGAGAATAGGTGCAGTTCTGGACAACAATAGTAGAGTTTCAGTACTAGATGACGAACACCGATATTGGATGACAAATGATGAATGACAGTACTGGATGATGGACGATGGTGTTGGATGACAGACGATGGTGTTGGATGACAGATGATGGTATTGGGTGGCAGATGGCGATACTAAATGGCAGCTGATGGTGCTAGATGACGGACGACGGTACTACGTGACTAGATGATGGCACCTTATTAATAATTTTTCTCATAAAAGCTATCATTCTTAATTTTTTTCAAAATTAAATGAAAAAAATTAAAATAGAAACTAAGTAACCTTAGAAAATCAACATTTTTAATGAGCTTTAAAAATTAGTAGTATTATCTATATGATTTATAATTATTAATGATATGATTTATATTGTAATGAGCATGATTGATCGCCAAACTATAATATACAAATGTGATATGCAATCATCTTATTAAAAATTATATGATTGACGATAGGAACATCAATCAAGCTAGATATTGATCATATATTATGTCGATCTAATCATTTATCATTTTTCCCTTAATACTAAAATAGAATCACCAATGAAGATTGAGCATGTCTGATGCATGGTTGCTGGATGACAAATGACAGTAAGAGAATGACAATGAAAAATGATGAAAGGGGTCATATATCACATGATAGATGTCAATGGATATTTTGAAAATCCACAAAAATCGTCAAGTATGGAAGGATATCATCATAAATTCAAAGAAGAGATTTAAAAATTATAGAATCCCAAAAAATCTTGAAAATTTTTAAAATCCTATAACTTGTGAAAAAATAATTAAATAATATCTCATTAACCATTTAATTAGTAATTATTTAAAAATTTTTAAAACTTCTCTTTCATTGAATCTTATTAAGATTAAAAAGTTTTTGTCAACCTTATAATTTAAGAATTAATATTTTATTAATCTTTGATTGACGATTCTCTAAACTTTCATCCTTTCACAATTGTACTAAGATTAATAAGTATATAAAACCCAATAGTTAGGGAAAAAATCTTTTAATTAGCCTCTAACTAACCATTTAATCTAGAAATTTTATTCAAAATTTGTATATCAAATCATAATGAGATGAAAAAGTATAGAAAATCTTATAAATTATGCATTAATTGCATGATAGTCATCTTTACATTTTGTCTTTAAGTTAACTAACTTATACTAAAATTTCAAATAACATTTCATTTGAGGACCGAATAAGTGTGATTTAACTAGTTAAGTGGGTAATTTTTTGAAAAAAATTGATAGAGTTCCTTTTAAAAAAATGGTAAAAAAAAACTCGTGATTTTCTTATATTGAAAAGAACTTCAAAATAATTATCTACGAAGGTCCACATTTTTCATGTAAACTTTTCCTATTGGGCAATAACCCATTCACCATTCCCCATCGGGTGTTCGGTCGCCTCATCACCTAACCCTATGGTCATTCCTCGTTATCTCTAGGGAAGATCATCAAGCATCGGAGGCCCCTTTGCACTTGCTTATCCCCTACAAGGTGAAGTCATAAAAATGTGTGATCAGATCATAACATTTAAATGCTAAAACTATGATAATGATGGATCCTCTGCTGGGATCTGAGGCTTGACAAGCTCTCCAAGTTTTCGACCAAAAAAATGATTGCAGAGGAAGATGTTGAATCAAAACATTCAAAAGAGTTGAAGCACTAAGAATAGATGATGGAGAATCATTTCAACACAAGGGCACAAGGGTTCCAAGTGGACCTAGGTATGAACTAAGGAAGAGAACTCATTCCCAACAGCAACAAAATAGTATTCTCCTCCTTATTCACAAGTTTGAGAAATTATCCATTCATGAAATGAATGAAGAAAACCTCTCAAAGGAATTAAAAGAGAGTTTAGATCTAAATGGAATTAGCTTCCCTCCTTTTTCAATTATATTCTGATCTAAAGATTGACTTGGTCATATGAAGTTAAGCCTTATTACCTAGAATACCTAGAATTCCATATTTGGACCAAGTCAACCACCTTTAACCTTAATATAGGTTCCTCATCATCCAAACTCTACTCACTATATCATAGGTTCCCATATATAAATTAATGATCTCAAAAATAATAGGAACATCTTTGATGTCATATTCCCTTCTTCTTTGAATACCCACCCGTAGTTAGAAGTATAGAAGAGATCTATATATTAGTAACTTAAGGGGAAAAGCCCATGCATGATTGAACCCAAAGTCAAGGCTGGTCAAGCATCTATGATGATCATTTAGCATGAAGACAACTTATATGACGATAGTCAGCATAAAGGAAGCTTCCAACAAGGAGGACTACCTCCCATTAGAGCAAAACCTTCACGGTTAATGAAGAAGATGAAAACTTAATTTGATATCTGCCAAGGGACAGTCCTCATAACTACCAAGAAACGACAAGATCATCACACTATTATCGAGCCTACACTTCTCGTCCTTATACCATCATGGGAGTGTTGAAACGCATGAATCCTTACACGAAAAGATGTCATTGGGATCCACGTGAAGTCAAGTCACATAACTGAAGAACATGAAGGTCAGCCGAGCAAGCAACTGCCTACATAACCATCACAACTGCCATAATTCAACACAGGATCAAGGAGATTCCACGTATCTCCATGGCATTGATGACTAGATCCTCGAAGAGGCCTAAGTCCAATCCGGAAAAGGTGTTATAACTGTCATAACTGTCTTCTCCATCCTCGAGGCATCTCTTCACTCTAAACTTCTCTATCTTCTTCACCCTATAAAAGGGACAAATGTAAGAGAAGAACGCATGTTGTTTTATGAAATGAAATTGTTTTCCTTAATTGGAGAATTGTTGTGTCCATTGTGTGTTCCATTCACGCTCCCACATATCTCATTTTGAGTTCTATCTCCATATCTATTCTCCCTCCCTTGCTGTCCCTTTCATCCATCTCAAGTCAAGAAGCACATCAAGGATATCTTGGATCTTTTGGTGAATTCAAATGCATCCACTTCACGTCTACTTCAAGGTACTTATCCTCTCTTCCAACATCATGATTAATAGTTTAGTTCTTATATCATTAAGTCCAACTTCGACTGACCTTTGATATATCTTCTCAATCCGCATATTTACTATCTGAAATATCATTTAAAATAAGTCCCAATATGTGGTGATATCCTTCCTAGATTCTATTTCACATTGTAGGGTTAAGTTAGAATTCACTCTCTTTATTAATTCATCTTACAAATCACTTACTTCTCATCCACCTTCATTATACTCACCTTAACCTTCATTGCACTTGTCATCATTCTGAATTATCCTATATCAATAGATGATCTCATCATCCATTCTAAGTGATCCTATCATCTAGTATAGAATAAAATTCATACTTACATGGATCATTTGAAAGAGTTCTTCAACTGTTAAAGTGTCCAGCCTCTAGCAGTATCCACATAGTCTCCAGAACGTTGGATCTCCTCTTAAACACTCATCACCACGAGCGGAAGAGAAGAGAGAGGAGAAGTTCCACTAGGCTTGCATGGGCACTACTATTATGGTCATTCTCTCCCTATTTATAGACTTTAGGAATGCGAAATTTTCACAAAAACCTTCATTATTATGTCTATATCCACCGACGTCCATTGACCTTATGTGTGTGACCCTCTAGGTTAATATATCGCACCGGTTAATGACTCTATCAACCTAATAACACTTATTGGTATTCCTTATAAAATTAACTATATCAACATATATATTAATTGACTAAGGATCGATTTAACCCAATCGACAAGTTGAGTCGCCAGCCCGGTGGGTGCCAAGCTACACCACGTGCTCTAGGAGATATGGAATATATTAGAACTCTTTCATGAAACCTTGTCGTCATTGGTTACCGTGTATGTATAATCCTTCATCCACACGAGACTCATGAACGACTTAGGGAATAGTTAATTGTCAAACCCTAATCGGTCATTCAATTTAGTATTGATGCGATTAGGAAATCCTTGAGAACAACTTCTCTAATCTTTCCACTATCCTGGCCAAAGATTTAACCACATATCATTCCTTGAGTCGATATCCTCATATACCGACGGCAGATGATCCCATCTTAACCACTCAATCACCTTCAAGGACTTCATGTCATATCTAATCTATAATGTTTTGGAGATCCCGTGGCTAGGGATTCATAAGTCATAGTCAAAACACGATCATCCACCCACAAGATGTCTTTGTCTCAGGTCAAAGGACCACGTACACAACCGTGACATGAATCAACATGATTGAAAATTTGGCATAATACCATTTAGAGATTAATATGGATCAATTCAGTGAACTCTTTCTCCAAAGAGCACCCGGTATCTATCCTTGGTGTCTCATCACCGATGGCCACAAGATCGGCCATCTCATCATATGAGTCAGATCAGATAGTGCTATTCTTTCTGGATAATTCGATATCCTTCTCGAATATCCCACGAATAGGAATATTTAGAACATATGTTTAAAGACCAGCGATCACTATATTATGATCTCATCATAATTTACTTGATTATTGCATATGTTCATGGACTTCATTGAAAACATTACAAACGAATGACAATGAATAAAAGTTCATTTCAATGAATATAAACAAAAGATAAAAGTGTGATTGGCTTGTAGGCCACATAATATCCATCATCCCCTACATTGATCATGGCGATCTAACCAGTGATATATAAACTATATATAATTTTCATACCATTTCATCCGCAACAACCCTCATATCGACATCCTCATTATGGACATTATCATACCACTTGGTGCTATTCTCCCGAAGCCAACACTTTACAGTCACTAGTGTTTTGATGCTTTATGTTGTGAGACGTGCACGCTTGTATGTGACCACAGCTTTTCAATGTAAAGATGCTTAACTACGAATGTAACTACCTCAACGCATCTCTTCATTCTAACTTCCCTCTTCCCCTTCTCTATAAAAGTGGACAATTGTAAAAGAAGGACGCATGTTGTTTTATGAATGAATTTGTTTTCCTTACTTGGAGAATTTTTTGTGCCCATTGTGTGTTTCATTCCCTCTCCCACATATCTCATTTTGAGTTCTATCTCCCTATCTATTCTCCCTCCCTTCCCGTCCCTTTCATCCATCTCAAAGTAAAGAAGCAGATTGAGGAAACTTCAGATCGTGGTGAATCCAAGAGCATTGTATTCATGACCAAAACAAGGTACTCATCCTCTCAAACTTCTAGAGTGATTAAAAGTTCGAATTCTAAGTCGATAAGTCCAACTTAGATTGAATTATTCTATTGGTTCTCATTTCCTTGACTAATATCTGAAATGATTCTATGATAAAGCCCAATCCCAAGTGATATCTTTTCTAGATCCTCTCTCATCTCATAGGATTGAAATATAGTTCAAAACATTTTTATTAATCCATCATATAATTCGCTCTCCTTTCTATCGTGTTCATCATACTCATAATCATAACCATTGCATTCGTCATCTTTTTCGAAATATCCTACATCAATGCTGCTCATATGTGAATCAAGCTCCTATAAGATAAGTGAAAAATAGGTCATCAGACTAGGTCGATGATCAATTAGATAGATATACAAATAAAGAATTTAAAGTTTTTTTGTCATACTTGTAAAATAAACAAAAAACCACTAAGAATAGATGATCCTATCATCTAGCATATAAGTTCTTGAAGCTATTCAACTGTCTAGCCTCTAGTAGTATCCACATAGTCTCTAGATTGTTGGATCTCCTCTTCGAATCTCTCACAAAGCTTACATGGGCACCTTTAATTATGGTCATTCTCACCCTATTTACAGACATTTGGTAGCTAGATTTTTCATAAAAACCCTCATAATTATATCTATATCCATCTACATCCATAGACCTTATGTGTGTGACCCTCTAGGTCAATACATCTCACTAGTTAATAACTCTATAGACCAAATAACACATTATTGTTTAACATTAATTAATTATTCACATTAACATATAGATTAATTAATCAAGGATTGATTTAACCCAATCAATAGGTTGAGTTGTCAGCCCGTTGGGTGCCAAGCTACACCACGTAGTGTAAGATATATGGAGTATGTAAGAACTACCTGATGAAACCTTTTCATCATTTAATAGCATGAATGACTCATGAATATAAATAATCCTTCATCTGCATGAGACTCATGTTGTCCTAAAGGGTATGGCCAGTAGTCAAACCCTAATCGGTCGAATGTAAATAGGGAATCATCGGGAACTCCTCAAATATTTTCACGACCTTGGCCAAAGATTTCAATACATCTCATTCCTTGAGTTAATGTCCTCAAATACCAAAGGCGGATGATCCCATCTTGATCAGAGAATAATCTTTATGGAATTCATGTCATATCCAACATATGACGTTTCAGATATCACGTGGCTAGGGATTCGTAAGTCATAATCAAAACACGTTCATCCATTTACAAGATGTCTTTAGTGTCTCAAGTCAAAGGACCATATACACAACTGTGACATGAATCAACCTAATTGACATTTAGGTATAATTACCATTCAGGGATTCATACGGATAAATTCAGTGAACTCTTTATCCAAAGAGCACCCGCTATCTATCCTTAGTGTCTCTACACTAATGGCTACAAGATCATCCATACTCATCTTATAAGTCGAATTAGATAGTGTTATTCTTTTCGGATAATTCGATATCCCTCTCGAATATCCCACAAATAGGAATGTTTAGAACATATGTTTAAAGACTAGCAATCACTATATTATGATCTCATCATAATTCACTAAATCATTGCATATTTTCATGAACTTATTGCAAATATCACACAAGAATGACAATGAATAAATTTCATTTCAATGAACATAAATAAGATACATGGACGTGTGATTGGCTTATCGGCCACATAATATCCATCAGTTAGACCCTGATAAGAACATAAAATGTAGTTATAACCACCCATTAATTACTCTTATTTAACTCTATTAAACTCTTGAATACACCATCTCCTCTACTATTTCATGACTTGATGTTGTAGACTATTAGTGCATCAAAAAGAGTTTATTTTACATGCCTTTTGTTTTTCTAATTTTCAGGAACTATACAAGAGGAAGGGCAGCAAGATCCTCGAAAATAGAAATGTTTAAAAGGCTTAATGGGCTGTCCAAGACAAGCAATTGCAAGCCAAGTCAAACAAAGAAGTATACAAGAGGAAGGGCAGCAAGATCCACCAAAATGGAAGTGTTTAAAGGGCTTAATGGGCTGTCCAAGACAAGCAATTGCAAACCCAGTCAAACAAAGTGAACCCACCAAGGAGGAGACACGGGGGACTCAAAATGGGCAAAAGTCCTCCTCTCCCGCTCTCTTTTTTTCTCTCCCTTTTCATGCTTCTTCTACTCCTCTTCTCCTTTCTTTTAGCTGCTTCTTCCTCTCGATGCACCCTCTCTTAGGTTGCTTATTTTAGGAATTTTGTTTGCCGGAGTTCTGCCGGTCAAATGGTTGTAATAGAAATGATGGGTTATTCTACTCCATTTTTTTCTTCTTCACCTTCTTATCAATTTTTCCTTCCCTGATCTCCGTCGCTAGTTCTCCCATCCTCTTATTTCTTTCCTTTCCCCTTCTCTGGGTCTCTGCTTGTCTGTCCTCGTCTTCCGATCCCCTCATCGATCTCTCACTCTCTTCTATCCTATCTTCCGTGAGCCTATTCTCTCTTTCTTTTTCCGATTTCTTTTCTTACTTTTCTGGCGGTTGTTTCTTTTTCTAGTCTTCTTATGCTCTCTAAATTTCTATTTCGCACTTTCTGTTGATTCTCTGTCATCAGCATTCTCCTGATTTCTCTCTATCCTCTCTCTCGATCCCCTCCTTCTCCTTGGAAACATCTCATACTATTGTGGTACTTTTCGTTTGTTTCTTTCGTCATTTCGGTATCGTATCTCTCTCTCCTCAGTTTTCCAATTTCGTCCTCTCCCTAGTCTTCTACGTTTCTCTCTGTCTTTGGATTTCTGATTTCGTCTCCCTCTTCTTTCGCTATTTCCAGAGTCCCCGCTTCCTCTCCCTCGCATTCTCTCTACCTCTCTCTCAAAATTACCTTCTGTCTTCCTATATCTCTCGATTGATCTCTCTCGCGACCTCACGTTTTCTTTCGCGACCTCGCGACTGTAATCTCTCGCGCTCGTTTTCTTTCTTTCTCTCTCTCTTTCCCTCTCACGCTTCCGCGCAAAATCGCTCTCTCTCCCTCTCATTTCTTCGGTAATCTACATCTCTATATCTTCCTCCTCCTTCCGTCGTCTTCATCTTGTGAGTCGTATCCCCTTTCTCTCCTTTCTGCTCTCCCGTTCTTCTTCTTCTCCGGTTTGATTCTTCTCTTTCGCCCCTCTTCTTTCTCTTGAAATAGCACCCTCTTGCTCTAAACTCCTCTCGCGATCTCAATTTTTTCCGAATACCCCCTCACGCACTCTCTCTCTTCCTCACCTCTTTGACTCCTTTCTTCCACACTTCCGACCCCAACTTTCTCTCCATCTCTCCCGCATTCCCGTTTTCCCTCTTCTCTCTCCTGCGACTACTCTCTCTTTTCCGCCCTCTTCTTGTACATCCCGGATATCTCTATCTCTTCCTCCTTCGTCCTCGTTCTTTCTCTCTTTCACTTTACCCTCTTTCCCATATTCCGTTCGCTCTTCACTCTTCATTTCTATTCCGTGTTTCTCTCCAATTTTCTTGTGTAATCACGTTCGTTCCCTCTTAATCGCATCTCTTCCCGAATTCCCTGCTACATTTCGATATTACGTAGTTGATTCTCTCTCTTATTGCTCTCTCAGATTTTGCATTATCTCTCTCTCTCGATCGTCAAATCTCCTAAATTCTCTTAATATTCTTTCCTCTCACCCGATCGACAGCTCATTCTCTCCCTACTCTCTCTCCTGTTCTCTCTTTTACTCCCCCTCTTCTTTTTCCCTTCTTCTCTCTTTTCTACGTGGACTTCTCTCTCTTTTCTACATTCTTCAACCGCTCTCATCTCGCCTCTCTCTCAATTCTCTCTACCTCCCTAAGTCCCTCTCTCTATTCTCTACCCTCCAGGGTCAATAGTAAATCTCCTTTCTCTATCTCAATCTCTCGCTCAATACCTCCTCGGTCAACATTCTATCCTCGGTGTTCTCTCTCTCCAATCGATAGTCAATAGTCTCTTTCTTGCTTCTGTCCCTTTTTATTCATCTATTTTATCACTCTTTACCTCTATTTATTTTCCCTAAAAAGGTACCCTCTCTAGCTATTCGTTCCCTCTATTTCTCTCTCTGACTTCCCCATCTTTCCTCTAATTTTCCCTTCCCTACTTTTATTTTTATTACATCTTCTCACATATCATCTTTCCTAAATTTCATCCTAGTTTTAATACATCTCTATTTCGCACACTCTCTAATTGCCCTTTCAATTGATATGCCCAAGTAACCTAGATCATTCTCTCCTCTTACCGCCTACATTGACATTCTCTCGCCCTAAAGTCCCTGTGGACCGACCTAGGAAACTGATAACATGCATTTATAACTTAAATTCTTATCATATTTAACTAATATTCATGCTTATTTTTTGTGATTATGATGCATGTTATCATAGTTTTCATGAATTTTCTCCATTGGTATGTCATTCTACTAAAGTCCATATTAATGCATTAATTAGAGTTAATTATGTGCTTTATGAATGTTTAATCTTTTATTAATTACCTTACTTTGACTTTAGAGATGATTAAAAGGATTAATTCCAAGAAAAGAATGATTGGATGATTAAAAGAGAGAATTCTTAATGAATGCCTTAGTATTATTTTCAATCCATCCCATTTGCTTCTTTGAAATTATATTTTAGATGATATAATATTAAAGATGAAGAAATTTGTGATCCAATCAAGAAAATTTGAGTTTAAAAGGAGTTATATTTATAAAGATATGGATTTTTGAATTTTTTAGATTTTTCCCGAATTTTAATTTGATTTTTATTGACTTTTATTGATTTTATTCCTTATTCAAAATCGCAAAAAGGGGATTAATTTCCGCAATATCTGCGGCGCTGACGTGGCGCGCGGGACCCGCGTGGATGCGACATGGCACGCAAGGCCACGTGGCAAAGCCACGCGAGCCCACGCGGCGCCCAAGCGACGCAGAGGTGGTGTGGACGTGTGGCAGAGCCACACAAGCCCACAGGTACGCCCGGGTGGCGCCACGTGGCATGAGGGGGGGCTGGCAGGTGAAGGGCCCACGGGTTAGTGGGCCCTGGTTATAGTATTGGGGTGATAACGCATTTGCGTTAAGCCACCCCACCATTTATACTCGCCTTCTCTTTTCATTTCCTAAGTGTGGGACTATGTTCCCGTGATAACTCATCTTTGCAGGACACCTGGCAGAACAAGGTGCGTTGGATACGAATCGCGTCACATTAAGTGCATCGATCACGTGGACTCGGGTCCACGCGATCATCATCAAGACACGTGCAATAAAAGGGCATTTAAGTGAAGCAATCGACGACTCACCTTGCACCACGTGGCTTCATCGAATGAATGTGATTCAAAGCGATTTTGGCACATCATGGGGAGACGCATGGATACATTGTGACGGTCCGATTAAAGATCAGACGATGGAAATTGTGCCTAGATCATGGACGTGGGATCGATCACACTATTTGTGAGCGACGTGGACACATCAGAACCTTCAGATCTTCATCACACAGGTGAAAGACAACGCGATCATGTGATCCTAGGACTGTGGCCCATGATACCCACTCGATCACAGCCATCGATTGATCTTCACCGACTCGGACGGTCCACGATTTTCGCTAACTTTTTCTTATAAATACTGATGTTCTTCCCTTTGTATCATAACTCTTGATTAAATCGTGAAGCAATCAAGCAATTTTTTAGCAAGATCTTGAGTTCATCACGATTCCCCTGCATCTAGACTCAATTGCGATCCGATTGAGCCAGGATTCGTTGTGATTAATCGTTGGATTCGATCGAATTCTCCCCTTGAACGCCGAACGTCCGCCAAGGAAGAAACCGCGCCAATACTCTGCAATTCGCGTGAATTGAAGCCAAATCTTTGGAGCAATTGGGTTAGTAGTGAGAATCAATTGTTTATCCTGCGGTAATTTGTATTCGAATTAGATTTAGCTAGTTAAATTCACTTTAAAAGTCGTTTTGTTCTTCATTTTCGCCCAATTTCGGTTTGAATTTTTGCTGATTTTGAAATAAGGATATCTCCCTAATCTTAACTCCAAATCACTTGATTCTTATTTCATTGGATTTCTTGTTTCATCAGCTTTCCATGGATTGAAAATTCGTGAAATTTTATGATCATTGGCCCCCTCAATTTAATGTTTGACCAACAACTGTTCATTTTCAATCCGAATTTGGGCATTGACTTGCGAGATCAATTACTCTTAAAATATAAATTGGAATTTGAAAATTTGGGTCTCTTTGGAATCCTCTAGTTGCCAGCTTTCTATTGATATATCAATTGTAAGATTTCCATATCATTTGGGCAGTCAATTTGAAGATTTACACCGAAGTATTCATTTCGGGATTTTTCTGATCTTTAATGTTGAATAATTGATAATAAATCCAATTCTCATCAAAAAATCACGAATTTTATATCAATAAATTCCATTTTCTCTCTAGATTCTAAATATATAATTTTTGTAATATTTTAAATTTTTTATTATCTGATTTTCAGAAAGTCAACTATTGGTCAAAGTCAACACTTTGACCTTGACTTTTGACATTTCTTCTAAAAATCGGTGTTCTAAATTATTAAAATATCATATCTCATATATTTCGATCATTTCTATTGATTATATATCATTATCACTTCTTTAAAACCCTAATTAAACCTAAGTTTGACCAAGTCAACTTTACAATAAAAGTCAACCGTGTTCTTTGTGGATCGACCCGATACTTAGTCTTTACTTGATTTTATATCTTTGCCATTGTGAGTTCAGAATTATAAATTTTTTTTGACAGACATTTGTGTGTTTTAATGACCGCATAAATAGCTTCGTCAGAAACCTATTCATCCCAATTATCTTAGTTGCTTCTTAGTTTCCTAGTTATAAATAGTAAGTTTCTCGGGCTTAAACACACGATGAATTTGAGCTCAGGAGACCCCTCAAGGGTCTCTCCTTTGGGGGCTGGATCTTCAACTACTCTGTTGCCGCTTCAGTCATCATGCATTGTTGGCTGCCATCATCACCACCAGTTCCCTTAGGTGCATCATATAGCCTTCGATGCACTACTTTAAATCGCTTCTAGAAAACATTAGTGCTCCCTTCTGTTGGACACTTGATGACCCTTGCATGCCATCTGGATATTTTTGTCGATAAATTTTACACAAGTATGTGCGTTCATGCAGCAATTTAAAATATTGCATGATGGGAGATCGTGTGATGTGGCTTCGCTTCACTCCTGTCGACCCTTTCTCATCTAGATATTTCATCACATTTGTGTTTGTTTTTGCGACATCCATGTGTAATGTACTAACAGTCTCCATTTTCAAAATTTTCTAAACTAAAAATTAAAATCAAAAGATTTGATTCCAAAAGCCATAAATTAAAATTGAAATTTCAAATTGAAATTAGAAATTTAAAAAATTTAGATATCATGACAACCACCACAACCATCTTCATAATAGATATTATATGGCCTATGAGCCAGTCACACTTTCATGTATCCCATTTATATTCATTGAAATCTAATTCATTCATTGTCATTCATGTGTGATGTTTGAAATGAAGTCAATGACCATATGCAATGATTAAGTGAATTATGATGAGATCATAATACAGTGATCTCTAGTCTTTAAACATATGTTATAAATATTCTTATTCTTGTGATATTCTAGAGGGACATTGAATTATTTAAAAAGAATAACACTATTTGATCCGACTTATATGATGAATATGACTGATCTTGTAACCATCGGTGTCAAGATACTAAGGATAGATAGTGACTGCTCTTTGGAGAAAGAGTTCACTAAATTGATCCTTATGAATCCTTGAATGATAATTATACTTAACTATCAATAGGATTGATTCATGTCACAGTTGTCGATGTGATCCTTTGACTTGAGAAACCAAAGACATCTTGTAGATGGATGATTGTATTTTGACTTACGAATCCAGACGTAGCGTTTTATGCGGTCGTTAAAACACACAAACGTCGGTCAAAAAAAATTTATAATTCTGAACTCACAATAAAAAAGATATAAAATCAGGTAAAGTGTAAGTATCAGATTGATCCACAGAGAACACGGTTGACTTTTATTGCTGAGATGAATTGGTCGAGCTTAGGTTTAAATAGGGTTTTAAAGAAGTGATAATGATGTATACTAAATATCAATGAACTAAATATATAAGATAAGATATTTTAAGACTTTAGAACACCGATTTTCAGAAGAAATGTCAAAAGTCAAGGTCAAAGCATTAACTTTGACCAACAGTTGACTTTCTGAAAATCAGAGAATAAAAAGAGCTTAAAATATTAAGAAAACTATATATTTAGAAACTAGAGAAAAAATGGAAATTATTTATATAAAATTCATGATTTTTCTAGAAGAATTGGATTTATTATGAATTATTGAAAATCAAAGATCAGAAAAATCCTGAAATGAATACTTCAGTGTAAATCATTAAATTGGCTAACCAAATGATATCCAAATCTTTCAATTGATATATCAATAGGAAGCAAACAACCAGATGATTCCAAAGAGACTAAAATTGTCAAATTCCAATTTGTATTTTAGTAGTAATTGATCCCGCAAGTCAACGCCCAAATTCAGATTGAAAATGAACAATGGTTGGTCAAATGTTAAATTGAGGGGTCAAATAATCATGGAATTTCATAAATTTGCTATCCATAGAAAGCTGATGAAACAAGAAATCCAATGAACCCAGAATCAAGTGATTCAGAGTTAAAATCAGAGAGATATCCTTATTTCACGATCAACAAAAATTCGGACAAAATTTGGGCAAAAATGAAGAACAAATCAACTTTAAATGCAAAATTAACTATCTGAATCTAATCAAAACTCAAATTACCGTCAGATAATTGATCAAATCTCACTGCTAACCTGATTTCCGTGAAGATGGGGATTCAATTCACACGGATTGAAGTGAATTTGAGCAGTTTCTTCCTCGGCGGACGTTCGGTGTTCAAGGGGAAAATTCGATCGAATCCAACGATTAATCACAACGAATCATGCCTTAATCGGATCGCGATCAAGTCTAAACGCTAGGGAATCGTAATGAACTCAAGATCTTCCTTCAAAATGGCTAAATTGCTTCATGATTCGATCAAAAGTTAAGAGAAGAAGAGAGAATACATACATTTTTATTAAGAAATTTCCGCGACGAATACGAGCCGTCCATTTGGCGATGCGATTTGCGCCATCCGATCTCGCGAATCCGATGGAATCATGGCCCATGATGCGGTCCATGTTCTCCTTTAGCTAGAGCCGTCTGATGAGGATCTAACGCTCATCATGCGTCCACGTGTCACCCACGATCACAGGACATGACCCACGCCTTCCGCTTGTTTTGCCCATCCGATGAAGATTGAATGCTCCCGATGTGTCCACGCGTCGCCAGGTAAGTCGTCAAAGCCGTCACTTAAAACTCCTTTAGCGCACGTGCCCTGATGATGGTCGGGTGGACTCGGATCCACGCGATCGAGGCCCCACGATCATATCCGACGCGCAACACAGCGCTACGTCACCTACATTTAACAAATTAAACGGGATATAGTCCCACATGGAGAAAAATGATGGAATCGGCAAGTATAAAAGGTAGAAGGGTGTAATGCATTTGCGTTACCGCCCCAATAATCTCACCAGGGCCCACGAACTTGTGGGCCCTTCACATGCCAGCCTTGTCACTCGCCACGTGGCACCCCCTCGGGCGTCCGCGTGGACTCGCGTGGCCCCTGCCACGCGTCCGCGTTAGCTCGGGCCACCTAGGCTCCCCGCGTGGGCTCGCGCGGCTCTGCCACATGGCCTAGCGTGCTGCGTCGCATCCGTGCGAGTCCTGCGCGCCACGTCAGCTCTGCTTGCCACGTTAGCCCCGCGGTCCTGCGGAAATAAACCCCCTTTTTGCAAATTTAAAAATCAATTAAAAACCAAAATTAATTCTGTAAAAAATCCAAAAAAACCCTAAAAATTCAAAAATTGATAACCTAAGAAATACAACTCCTTTAAACTCGAATTTTCTCCATTGGATCACAAATTTCTTCATCTTTAATATCATGCCATCTAAAATATAATTTCAAAGAAGAAAATGGGATGGATGATAACTTTAAAATATAAGTCACATTCATACATCATGTATCATGTTTAAGTGTTGATAAAGACTACATGAATGAGAATATCTATTTTTATATGGCTGAATGTGATGAAAATATGACTAAGCCCTATCATGCATCATTTCTTATATGTTGACTGTATTATGAGACTAACCCACTTGACTTCTTGGAAGTCAAATGGTTGAATTCTCACATTTTTATGAGTTATGTGGATGCAAGGACTTAGGTGAAGTTTAATGGGAGAATGGATGAAAATTATCTAGAAGAAGAAGAAAATGGGTGCTCCACCTTTTTAGGAGGTTAGTCAAAGCTTTCCACCTTTTTAGGAGGTTAGTCAAACCTTTCCACCTTTTTGGGAGGATGGTAAAACCTTATCATATCTTTAGGAGGTTAGTCAAACCTTTCCACCTTTTTGGGAGGATGGTAAAACCTTATCATATCTTTAGGAGGTTAGTCAAACCTTTCCACCTTTTTAGGAGGTTAGTCAACCACCTTCTTGGGGGGGGTCAACCCATTCCACCTTTTTAGGAGACTAGTCATGCCATTTCTCTTAGAATTCAATGATAGTCAAAGTGATTCTTGAGAAGTCAAGCTGGTCAAAGCCATTCTTGAAGGGTCAAAGAGGTCAAACTTCTTCTCTTTTATTTATTAATAATCCATTTACATATTTCCTATTTTTTAGGAAGGATCCATATTTTTAGGAAGAGAAAGCAGTAAGCCCACCTCCAAAGGGAAGTGGTAAGGTTACCATCTCTTAGACAGTGGTCAACCCACTCCCTAAGGAAGTGGTTATGGGGCCCACCTCCTTAAAAGGGGCTCTCCCACCTCTTTAGGAGGTGATTATGGTCGTGTCTTATGGAATCAATCTCAACCATTCATTTGGTTGAACCCAAAAAGACTCAATCTCCACCATTGATTCAAAGGAACCTCTTAACCTAAAATTATAAAAGAATCTTCTTCTTCCTTTTTTGTTGCTTTCTAGCTCTCTCTTAGAATCAGGCTACCAGAAGGAAAAGGAGAGGCTTAGGCCCCAGCTTGGCATTGTTTGGTGTTCAAGTTTGATGTGGAGGCAAGATCAAGTGGAGGATCGAGATCTTAACGAGTCAAGTATCACCCGGCCTAGGACCTGGCATAAAAACGGGGTTTGTGTGAGGATTTGGATCTGATTTTCTCTTGTAATCCCCTCCATTGATAGTGTAAACCCTATTTCTCTTTTCATATTTTAGACTTGTTCTCTTTTCTTTAAAAAATATCTCATCATTACCTGATTTCCCGATTTTCACCATTCTTCCATCATCTTCCATTCTATCATTCTGATTTCTCTATTCAATCATTCCATTCTCAATCTTTTAATCATTATTTATCATTAAAATATATATATATATATATATATATTTATAATTTTGTTCATACCATATTCCATTTCTTTGTCCTTCGATATTTCTCCAAAAATCCTTTCTACCGTTATTTTTCCCTATATTTGTATCTCTTCTCCCTAAAAGCACTAATCTCATTACCTAGGCTCCCTGAGGATTCGACCCTTACTTTTCCATTATAAAAAGTGAGGAATTATAAATATTGTTGCATGAAACCGATTTAAAACAACGACTAAAAATACCCCCAAATCGAGTTCATCAATGGATTAAAATAATACTAAGGCATTCATAAAGATTTTTCTCTTTTAATCATCCCATCATTCTTTTCTTAGAATTAATTCTTTTAATCATCTTCTAAAGGCATAGTAAATTAGGGAAAGTAATAAATTTCTATTAATTTAACTATGCAAAAGATTAATCATCAATAACGCACATAATTAACCTAAATTAGGCATAAATATGACCTTTAGTAGAATGGCATACCAATGGAGAAAATTCATAAAAATTAGGATAACATGCATTATAATTACATAAAATAAGCATGAATATTAGTTAAATAAGCTAGGAATTTAAGTTAAATATGCATGTTATCAAATCCTTAGCCATGGGATATTTAAAATGTCATATATTGGATACAATATGAAGTCCACGAAGATGATTGTGTGATTAAGATGAAATCATCGGCCCTTGGTATTTGAGGAGATTGACTCAAGGAATGAGATGCGATGAAATCCTTAGTCAAGGTAGTGGAAACATCAAAGAAAGAGTTCCTGATGATTTCTTATATACATTAGTATTAACTTGAGTGATTAATTAGGGTTTGACAATTGACCATACTCAAAGTCATTCATGAGTCTTGTGCAGATGAAGGATTATACATACATGATAATCGATGATGAAAAGGTTCTATACGAGAGTTCTTACCTACTCTATATCTCCTAGGGTATGTGGTGTACCTTGGCACCTAACGGGATTGACAACTCAACGTATCGATTAGGTTAAATCGATCATTGATTAATTAATCTATATGTTGATATAAATAATTAATTAAGGTTGACTAATAATGTGTTATTTGGTCTATAGAGTTATTAACTAGTGATATATATGGACCTAGAGGGTCATACACATAAGGTCTATAGATGTTGGTAGATATATACACAATTATGAGGGTTTTTATGAAAAATCTATATACCAAATATATATAAATAGGGGGAGAACGATCATAACTCAAGGTTCCCATGCAAGCCTTGATGGAATTCTCATCTTTCTTCTCTTGCTCTCTTGGTAAAGAGCTTTGAAGAGGAGATCTAACCATCCAGAGACCGTGTGGATATCAGTAGAAGCTAGACACTTGAATAACTTCAAAAACTCCTTGAAAGAAACCCTGTAAGTATATTTTCTCATACATACTAGATGATAGGATCATCTGTTCTTGGTACCACAAGTTTTTGAATATCCAATTCAATGAATTCCACTTCATTCGATGTTTTAATCAAAATTTTAGAAAGTTTATCGACCTTAGAACCCAACACTTCATCTACCTTAGAACCCAACACTTCATCTTCACAATTATCATCATCATTCATTCATTATCATCAAGTCAAATACATCCGTTTAAAGTTAAAATCTATAGAGCTATATTTCATTTTTCCCTTATTAAGATAATCAACTGTTGTTATGCCCCACTTAGTCTTTTGAAATTTCTAGACATTCATAATATTTGGCATTTCTTGCACACACCTTATCCTTCTCCTCAAGAGTTAACTCAATAGAAAATGACTTATTGAGATCTGCAAATTTTGCCATTCATCAAATGCACAATTTTTTGCATCAGACAAGCTGAAATGACAAGCCTCCATTTTCTTGCATCATTTCAGCATTTTCATCAGCATGAGAAGGAGCCGTCCGGACCTTGAAGTAGAATAGCAGCATTTTCGTAGACTTTGGCGAGGCATGAGATTTGCTCTGTAGATGACTGACTGTTCAAGGGCGAGGCTGCTCTCTCTTCCTAGGAAGGTTGACTCGAAATCTATGCTCATGGAAGACATCGCCTTGAGGCCACAGAATGAGGTCAAAGCATCAAGGAAAATGGATGGCATGATATGGGTGGAGAGAGAATGTTGCCGGAACTCTTGATGTAATCCTAGATGTTCCTATTGCGAAGCGGGGATTTGAATATAGAAGAGCTCCCTCACCAACTGGGATTACCCAAAAATTAATTATGCAATCCACGATCGTGATCTCAGAGAGAAGATCGCAATCATTGAGAAAAAAATGATCTTTCCGCCGTAATCAGGCGATTCTTCACGATATTATGTTTTTTGCTCATCGAGGCCTTCCTGGACAATAAGAAACCACAATTTGAGTGAAAAAGATGATTCCTACCAAGGCAAAGGCAAAAATGAGCGATTCCCCTCTCCCAGGGTTTTCAGTAGATCCACAGCACTCTCTCTTGCAGTCGAATATGCTTGCAATGAAATGAAAAATATCCAAGCAGAGGCGTTGATGACGAGAGGACGATGAAGTGTAGGGCAATGGAGGAGTAACCTTCACCACCCTAGATGACGATGGCACCAAGAAGCCCGAAAAGGCATGCTCTGATACTATATGAAGGGAAAAAAAATCTACAATTAAGGCAGAAAGCACCGAAGAAAGAAAAATGCGAAGGCTTGGTTTCTTGGGTTCTAGACTTCTGGTGTTTCTTCAGCACCGAAGAGAGAGCCTCGTGATTGCCGAAGAGAGAGCACTGAGCGCCGTCTTGAGTGCGGACTGCAGAGTGCTGAAGAAGGAACATAGAGAGATTAGAGAATAGAGTATTTGAGAAATAAGACTAGCATTATCCTCAACGGATATCGGACATCCATCTACCCGAAACCGACATTCATCGACGGATATCCGACATCCGGATGTCGCTGTCAGATACCATTATCCTCGCTGTCGCATGATCGGTGATTGGGAGAGTTCCGCATCTTTAGATCTGGCGAATATGACTGCCACTTAGTACTTCTCGGGAAGGAAAAGGCGGAGGAATCGGGATGACGCTGAATTGTCGCCCCTTGTCTCTTCACCAGCACTTCACCTGCGCCAAGTTCCTCCTCTGCGTCCTCCTCATTACACTCTCCGTTTGCCTCAAGCTCTTCGGTTCTCGGGTAATCGGCCCATGGGAAGAGCAGGCGACGAAGCTCTCGGGCACCGGTGAGTCAGTAGTTTCTTTACTCTACTGAAACACTTCTGATGCGGGACCATTTAGCTATTAGGCCCTAATTAGGATTAGTGGGCCATTTAGGTATGTTTTGTGATTGGCCCACGTGGGTCATGTTTTTGGCCCGTTAAGGCCCCCCCTTCCCTCTCCTATATAAGGAGAAAGGGATTCCCCCGAGAGACAACGACGATGAATTGAGAAATTGAAAGGTTTTTTTTAGAGTGTTAGATAGTTGGTTTCAGAGAGAGATTTTAGTTTAGGTTTTCGCTGCTCTCCCTCGGCGGCGGTGCCGCCGGCTCCCCGCCGTCTCCGTCGAGGGAGAGGTTTCATTGATGCGGTGCTGCATCAACTTCGCTTTGCGCCGTCGTTTTATTTGAGTTATCGAGAGGGGATCAGACATTAGCCCTGACTTTGTTCTTCTACTCTCTTTTACTCTCTCGGCTTGCGCGGTCTATGTCGCAGATCCGACGATGTTCAGAGAGGCCAATGGATGTGTTTCACGACGAAGAGTGGAAATCGAGGAGATGGTACTTCTCCTCATACAACTTCACTCTCTCCTTCATCTGGTCTCCTCTCCTGGTCAAAGCAGAGATCTTTGAAGATATATATGGTGTCCCGAGCAAGGAGATCCAGCTCCATCTGGACGTCCTCCATAAGGAATGGGCCTCCCAGCTCAAGAATTTTGACTATGTGATAATCTCCGGTGGAAAATGTTCCTGACGACACTCATTTATTATGAGAATAACCGGATCGTGGGCTGCAATTACTGCCCAGGAAAGAACTTCACAGAACTCGGACACGAATATGGGTACAGAAAAGCTCTCAACCTGGTTCTCAGGCACTTCACATCATCTGATTTCAAGGGCACTATCCTGTTCAGGACCTCCACGCCGGACCACTATGAGAACGGAGATTCGTCCAGTGCGGGCACCTGTAGGAGGACTCATCCTTTTAAATATGGAGAAGTAAGGTTGAATGAGATGGACAAGTTATTGAGGAAGGTGGAGATGGCGGCATTTAATCAAGCTGTGGTTTGGGCTCAGATCAAGGGGGTGGACCTGAGGCTCTTGGATACAACGCATTTGTCTCTTCTCCGGCCAGATGGGCATCCTGGCCCTTATAGATATTTCCAGCCATTCGCGAAGGACAAGAGAGCGAAGGTTGAAAATGACTGCCTTCACTGGTGTTTGCCGGGGCCAATTGACCACTGGAGTAATCTCTTGATTGAGATATCCATGAGCAAGGCTCAGTGATTCTCTTCTGATCATGCTCTTGTGCAATATATATGAGCAAGGCTCAGTGATTCTCTTCTGATCATGATCTTGTGCAATAGAAATTTTATTTTTCTGTTATTTTTGTCTGACCCCGAAGGCTCAGTGATTCTCTTCTGATCATGCTCTTGTGCAATAAAAATTTAATTTTTCTTGTATTTTTTTCTTCGACCCCGAAGAGATTCGTCACCAGCAGTGTCCTACTATTGTTTTTTTTTCATGTTGTATCTACAGTTGACTGCGATTTGTTGAGTTTGCGGACAGTGCTCCATTTCAAGATACCTTGGAATTTAATACCTGATTTGAAAATGTCCAACTAGAATACGGATCGAGTGTAAAGTTCCTCACATTTGTGACATTTTCCATCGCTGAGATCATTTTCCATCGTTGATAAGGTCACTTAAACAAGACCTAATCAACAAACTATACGCTTTGTCAAGACATTATTGAGAATGCCATCATCAAGACCTTTGACATACTGGCTATAGAAATTTAGACCATAAACCATTACTTAGATTTAGGTTTCTGGTTTGGTGTCAAAACCCTGAAGAACAGTTGACTATTGATCATCAGATCAGGTTTTATCCAATTTGGGACACTAGTTTCAGTAAGTATCTAATGGTAAAAATACACAGGGGAAAGAGAAAAACAAACTTGTTGCTCAGTAGAAATTTGTGGTGTTGGAGAAAGGTGAAATGGTTCTGAAAGTAATCCACCGGCCATGATTAAGGTCTGTCACCAGACATCATCATCTGCAGGACAAAGTTAGGTTAATATGACTTTTTATTATTATAACAAAAGGTATTTTCAAATTAGTTTTGCAAAACATGAGTAACTTCTTGTACCCTTGTAAGAAGATTTTCCTGGGTTAGCCTCATGTCAAGTATCTGTTGTTGTTTTCAAATATAAGATTAGCAGTGAGGATGGACAAAATATCAATCGTTTGAACCAGTAATCAACTGAGTTGATTGAAGAGTCAACTATATGAGAGAAAAAATGAAAACCCCTAAAGTGGATTCTTGTTAAAAATTCTTGGGTGGAAAATAATGAAATAACAATCTGTGAATTTGAATTTGGAATTGGGTAAAAATCAAAAGATGTCACCAGATGTGACATCTTTTATTTCGTAGTAATTTGGGGGTAATATATGCCTAATGTAAAGTTAAATCTAGGTATTGAAAAATGCTATAGCAATAGCATCTATCCTCTTGAAGTTAGTTCAGCCATCCTGATTGATTGACCCCTTTTTTGGATCCATATATAGATTAGCTCTCATTGTGGTGACATTCAGCCCAATAAGCCCAATGCACCTCAAAAGTCTCTTGGCCTTATCTTTCCTACTTTAGCTTCGATTTTGATGATTCAAAGGCTAAATATCAAAAAATAAAATGATTTTTTGGATGAAACTTCCAGGCTCCTTTTTGATAAAAAATAGTTTCTTGAAAACTCTCATCTCCAATCAAGAGATCATAGAAATAGTATAGAATTATTTGACTTTGACAAGACATTTTGAGGGCTTTTTTTTTATTCAGGGGTAGACCTATCATCTTATAAATGATAATCTTGATGAAAAGGATAATAAATATATAGACTGGGCTACTTCCAATGCTACGATTATTGTGTGGATCTTGGAAGTGTTACATTGAAATTTCAACAACTTGTCTCATGAATTCTTCTTGTGAAACAATTCTCTCTCTACCCCTATTTATGTGGATCCTGTGAAACTCTCTCTCATGATTTGAAATTTGAAAAACTTTGAAGTTTGTTTGTTCTCCCTTGATAACATGCAATTTCATGCATTAATATCATATATTTTATACATTTCTTTTAAAAAATATAATCATAAATACATGTTATCATGATTTAAAATGATTAAATCAATGATTTCTATGTTTTAAAGGATATTCTTGATTTTTTCATAATTTAATAATATTTTATTAGCATTTAATGATATTGATTTATCAAGAATGTAATTTTATTTTGTTATAAAAACAATTTCTATCTAGAATGTCGTTATTGACATGAAAATATTTATAAAATATATTTTATCATGAATTTTATTGCATGAATTTATTCTTATGAGGAAATTAATATTTTTTTTGGATTTTTTAAGAAATTAAAATCTCTCTCTTGCTCGCTTGCCCTCTCTCTCTCTTCCTCTCCTCCTCCCTTCGTATGGGGGAGGAGGAGAGCCTCTCCTTCCCTTCTTCCTTTTTCTTTCTCCTCCTCTACACCTTTGCCTATCTCCCTCACTCCAGCACGCGCGCGTGCACTTGTGTAAGCTCATTCACTTCCTTCTCCTCTCTTTTCTCGCATGTGCATCCATGTGCGAGTAAGGGGGAGAAAATTTTCTCCCCCTCTCTTCCTCTCCTCCTCCCTTCGTATGGGGGAGGAGGATAGCCTCTCCTTCCCTTCTTCCTTTTTCTTTCTCCTCCTTTACACCTTTGCCTCTTTCCCTCACTCCCGCACGCGCGCGTGCACTTGTCTAAGCTCATTGACTTCCTTCTCTCTTTTCTTGCGTGTGCATCCATGTGGGAGTAAGGGGGAGAAAATTATCTCCCCCTCTTCCTGTCCTCCCGTGCATCATATACTAAATCCTTGCTTTCTAGTTTAGACCCTCTAATATTCCTTCTGAAAATTTTTATATGTTCCCAAATTTCTACATCACCTCTAAAGAAAATGGTGAAGACATTTAGTGTACTTATATAAAATGACCTTTCTTCTATTCTCAACTCATCAATATCACTAACTACTCTTCTTTTCTTAGGCACATTGGAGTGTGAAAGCTTCAAGAGCTCCTCCAAGGGCCATTCTTTCTCCTTTTTAATGTCTTTTCAATAGCATGAGCATCATTGTGCTAGAATGATCTCAATTACGCGTGTTTTTCATCATCGTTGGGTATCAATTTCATACAATAAAATTTATAATTCCTTAAAAATTATAATGTAAGAAAAGGCCAAATCTACAAAGAGCTGAGGTAATGAGATTATACGTTAAAATAAAAGGTAAGAGGATGTAGAAGAAGCAAGAGCATGGAAAGAAGTGCTAGCATAAATGGGGTGGGTAGAGATAAATACGAGTGATAATTTTAGGTTCATTTTTGAATTAAGAGAGAAATCAGAATTAAGATAGAAAATTAATTTAAAAATAAATGAAATGGGGGTGAGACGATCGCATGGTGAGAAGAAGGGTTGGTGGTAGCAATGAATCAATGTGCAATGATAGGGAGAGAGAGTTGCGAGTGGGGATGATGTCAAGATACTAAAGTAAAATAAAAAGAAAATATAATTTTATTTTTTATGAAGATAAAAAAAACAAGAACCCAAGCCCGATTATTGCACAAACCCCATTGCAATGGCCGTCCTAGGCCGAGTGATGCTCAATCGGCTCTGATCACAATCCTTGCTTGATTTCTTCTCGACTGTAAGATTGAGAATCAAGCAGTGCTCTCCTTCAGCCTTGACCTCGTTTCTTCTTCCTTATGGTAGCCTAATGCTAAGAGAGAGAAAAAAAAGAGAGAGGAGAGAAAATAGAGCATTATAAAGAGAGGTCTCTTAGGGTTCTAGGTGATTATGGGTGGAGATCTTTCACTCTTGTGATCAAGGGTGGAGATGTACCACCCTAAGAATGTCCAAGGGTGTGGTTAACTCTTTTAAGAAGTGATCTTACCCCTAAATGAGGTGGCCTAATCCCTTTCTAAAGAATGAGGCTCACCTCCATAAAAAGGAGTAAATAACCTCCCTTTATAAAGACATGGGCCCTACCTCCTAAAAAGGTGACTCCCAACTCCTCCTTAAATAAGGAGGACATCCACATTAAGAGGGTGACATCCACTTCATTTTAAATATAAAATAAAATCATTGAAAAAGATTTTAATATAGGTTGGCCAATATTCCCTAAAATAGATAAAGTTAACTAACTTTGACTTCCTTAACTTTGCTTACTGAAGTGGCTGTCCTAAAAAACATAAGATGATCTCAATAATTGTTAAAATATAAAATTGACCACCTTTGACCTTTCTTCACACCTTTAACCTCCTTAAATCATAATTATACCCTTTGACTTCCAGAATTTAGAGTTGACTTGGTCATTAAAATGATGAAGATGCCATTTTTCTCCTCTCTTATTGCGATCTGCCGCCAATATATTTCCATATGTTTTCCTATATCCTTTCTGCTGGGATTTGAGGCTCGACAAACTCTCCAAGTTTTTTACCAAAACAATTATTGCAACAGAAGATGTTGAATCAAAACATTCAATAGATTTGAAGCACCAAGAATCGATGATCTCATCATCCATTCTAGGTGATCCTTGACGAAAAAATTTCTTGCATTCGTTGAATACACACTATCTCATGTTAAAACAAGTTCCAAACTCACCAATTAAAGGATTAAATCACTAATTAAGGAGTATAGTGGTGAATAAGAGTTGAATCTACGGAGAAATAAGAGAAATTTTTTAGATATCTTTGAAATTCGATCAAATCACACGATTAATTGAGGTTAGAAATTAGGCAATGTATATTAAGAAGGATAACTCCAATACGAATCCACGGAATCAAAAATCACTGAATTTGGATTTGAATTCGCTGAGAAATCGAGAATTAAAATTGAGATAAAAATCGATCACGAAAATGATTGAAAAACCAAAATTAAACTTAATCTACGATTCAAAATGTAAATCTAATGCTAAATGATAAAATATTAGGATGAAAACATGCAATCTAACCCAAAGTCGGGCTTGAAATGATCCAATTAATCGCCGGATTCAAGGCTTTTCACTCCGTGATTTCGAAAACGAAGTTTGGCATTCAAGATGTGATTTCATCTAATTCCCTCGATCAATTTCTAATTTCAAGCAATCCTCGGACGTGGAAATGAGTCAAGAAGCTTTAGAAATCAAAAGATTCTAAGATTCTGGTGTCTTGACAATTCGATTTGCTCGAAAACCCAAGAATGCATTTCAGTCGCGAACAACATCTCAATTTATAAGTGAAATTGGGCGTAACCGTCGGATGTGTCGATTCAATGCGATCAATGGCTGAGATTAAGCGCCATTTGACAAATCTACGTGATTAAGTAGCATTCGTTCGATCGCAGATGAAGCGTCCCGATTCTGCCACATTGCGCGTGACGAGAAGGCGTTGCTTCATTTCGTTCGTTGGATCTTCATCGGACGATCACGATAAATCCAGGTGTCCATCGGGCGCATTTAATCTTGACCGCTAAAACTCCGAGATGGACGACTGAGATTAAATGCCGATTCAATTGAATCATCGTCTAATCGGATAGCGCCATGTACCCCCTGTGAGTAAGTCACATCTGACGCACATGATTCAATCACGTGATCAGACGTCTCACACGGTGTCATGTCGTCTGAAACACAAGTAAAGAAACATAGTCCCACACGAAATAAATTATTAGAGTTTATCGACTATATAAGATACAAGATATTAGAGGGTTAGCTTAAATTCTTAATAGATGCTCTAACCACTATTTAATATCGCGCACACGTGTCACGCACACACACCCGTGTCACGCACACACATCATGCACGCGTGTACACGTGTCACACGGACACACGTCCATGTGTCACCATGTGGTGACGCTCCGCTACGTAAGTGTGCGGTAAATAAATTTTTTTATTCTTTTTAATTATTTTAAAATTGAAAATAGAGTTAAATAAATTCATAAAAATTCTAGAAAATTTCTATAACTTAGAAAATTCATAACTTTCAAAATACAACTCCAAATTAATTCAAATTTGTCTTGTTGGATCATAAATTGAATTAATTTTAACTTAATAAATACACTCTGTATCTTTATAAAATAAATTTAGAAAAATACATGAGTGTAAATAAAAATCTTTTCTCTTATCATTTAATCATGAAAACATAATTATGATCTTAAATATAAATAGGATTAGAATCACATTATTTAATTATGCATAATTATCTATAAAGTGATGTATTTTTAGATCATAACATGAAATTATATAAAATGATAGAAATGTACTTAAAATATGATGACATGTATACAAATAGAATATTTAATGCTATAATTTGGATTAATAATCATGTCAATTCATGTACAAATTGCATGTTATCAATCCTATCATCTAGTACAAAATAAAATTCATACTTATAGAGATCATTTGAAAGAGTTCTTCAACCATTCAAGCATTCAACCTCTAGCAGTATTGACGGAGCGTTTTCGTGCGTCGTTAAAACACAAAAACACCGGTCAAATAAAATTTATAAAACCGAACTCACAAAGATAAGATATAAAATCAAGTAATGTGTAAGTATCGAGTCGATCCACAGAGAGCAGGGTTGACTTTAATTACAAAGTTGACTTGGTCAAACTTAGGTTTAAAAGGGGTTTTAAAGAAGTAAAAATAAGATGTAATGAATAGAAATGATATAAATAGACTAAATAAGAAGTTTTAAGAATTTAATTCTCAGGTTTGACAGAGAAAAGTCAAAAGTCAAAGTCAAAGCATTGACTTTGACTAATAGTAGGTGTTCTGTAAAATCAGAGAACCAAAAAGTGTAAGAAGATTACAAAAATTATATATTCAGAAACTAGAGAAAAAAATGGAATTTATTGGTATATAATTCGTGATTTTTGGATAAGAAATGGATTTACTATGAATTATTGAATATCAAATATCAGAAAATCCCCGAAATGAATACCTCAGAGGCAATCTTCAAATTGACTGGTCAAATGAAATCCAAATCTTGCAATTTATATGTCAATGGAAAGCTAAGAACCATAGGAATCTAACAAGACCAAAGTTATCATATTCTAATTTTTAAATTAAAAGTAATTGACCCCGAAAGTCAACATTTGACTTTTGATGAAAGATGAACAGTCCTCGGTCAAACGTCAAATTAGAGTGTCAAATGAACTCGGAATTCGATGAATTTGCCATCCAAAGAAAGCTAAGGAAAAGAGAAATCCACTGAAACTAGAATCAAGTGATATGGAATTATAATCAGGGAGATATCTTATTTTCAAAATCAGAAATTTTTCGGACAGAAAATTGGGGAAAATGAAGAACTCTAAGAACTAATTTGCAAAATTAAACTTCTAAATCTAATAAAAACTCAAATTACCTCCTGATAATCGATCAAATCTCACTACTAACATGATTGCCGCAAGAATGAGGCTTCAATTCTCGTGGATTGAAGTGAGTTTATCAAATTCAACATCTCTGTCTTTCGTTTACACTTTGCATTTTATGGAGATAGAAGAGGGTAGTTATAGCGAAACGTCGTTTCTCGACAGTTATTATCCACGTTGGCAGTGTGATCCCTCACTGGCGGCATTTGCTATTGTTGATGTGCGCACGAAAGTGGACGTTCGATGGAATTGTTCGACGGTGGGAAGAGGTGTTTATTTCCGATCGTGGTTAGTCTTTTCGGTGGGAAGACTTCGTTTAATATACCTGCAAGAGGACATGTCTTGACGGGATATAATGATGGCGACTTCCACGAGCAGGGGACGGGAAGGAGAAGAACCGCCTGGTGTTTGTCAGATTATTGGTCCAGACACGTTGGAGTGACTTCCGAGCTGGACTATCAAGTTACGATCCTCTGACCGAGGTTTGTAACTTCCCATCGATAGGAGTCTACCGTTCGTCCCGATACTTCACCAGATTGACCCTCTACGAACCAGTGACTAGATGAAGAGAGTGAAATCTCAAGCCAAGCCGTGGAAGGAGGTTGCCCGGTTGTCCGTGAAGTGGAAGGCGTCTGATCGTGCGTTGTTACTCTCCTCGCGCGAGTTGATGTAATCGGGATAGACTTGCGATACGTCCTTTGACTTCTTGCTTGACGTGAACGGCTGCAGGTTCGTTCCGCTCGCCACTTTGGATGGAGTCTCCGACAAAAGTTCCGATGGCGGGAATTCTGTCAAATTAGGTTCGGGAGTTCTCGCGTCCTTCTCATCAAGCAACCTGTTTCGAATGGTACTCTTGGGCGGTGTGACAAGGAGTCAGAGGTGACCGACGAAATACCTTCTTTCTTACGGTCTTCACGTGATGCAGTGGTGAAGACTCGAATGCGGAAGCATTGCGGAAATTGATACCTTCATGCATGAATTGTGAGTGTCTTCGGTTTCGGTCGTGACTGATGATCTTTGGATATCTTCAGGCGCGTCTTTGGATTCGGTCGTGACTGATGATGCGATAGTCATCAGGAAAGCCTTTGTATCTTGTCGAGACTTTTCTTGAACGAAGTGAGGAGAGGCAGAGCTTGGAGATAGAAGCAACGAGAAGATTCATGATATTTCTCTGTGTTTAATCTCTGGAATCTTGTAGAGCTTAGATTAAGGGAGAAGCTTGGTATTCTTCTAGTCTTATATTTGTGCTCATCTGTAGGAAGAGGACACGTGGAGTAGTCTTTGACGTTTCCTAGTCCTTGAGAAGATGCTTCTTTGATGGTGATTCTCATGAGGCTTTGATATAATGATCTTCCTTCAGCTTGAGGGAATCATGTAATTGATATATGTCCTTCATGAGGCTTCTTATATGCTTCATAAGGTCTTTCTCTTGAGATAGAATTCAAGGGTAATATCAAGTAGATCTCTCCTATAATTCTAACTAATGGTGGTTTTCAAAGAAAAGGGGATGTAATTCAAATAGGTTTCCTACTGATTTTTCTTTGAGATCATTATTTAAAATGACATAAGGTACCTAACATGTAGTGGAGGTGGTTTGGGAAGTAGGGACCTATATCAAAGATAAAAGATGGTTGACTTGGTCTATTCAAAGAATTCTAAGTATCTAAGGATAAGGATTAAATGCTTTGACCAAGTCAATCTTTAGATCATTATAAAATAGGGAAAGGAGGGAAGATAATTCCCTT
>CM044105.1:12329729-12396994 GCA_024174645.1 Lemna minuta
CACTATGGTTAAGCTTGAAGAATATTGAGACACATCTTGGCCTTCAATTGCGTGGTCTGTGATATGACGGTCCAAGAGTCACCACGTGTTGCAAAAATAAAGAACTTGGTTTGGTGGAATTGATCCACTAAATCGGGTGGGTCTAATGAGCGCCACCAAATCACAGCATCCAGTTGTTAGCATGCGCCCATGAGAAAAAGGGAAGCACATTAGTTCGTCCAAAATTGGAAATATTCATAAATTTTCTCTTTTACATATCAGCCAATTAAGGGCTATTAACGATTAATAAAGACATTTAATGACTAATACTCCCCTTTACTATGCCATTGTAAGTAGTAATTATACATTGTGTGGCACTGCCTTGTTGCACCATGTGGGCGCATTGCCATGTTAGTGTGCCACATGAGTAGGCCTTAAAAAACCAAATTTTTAAACTTTAAAAATCGTGAAAAATTTCTTAGAAAATCGAAATTAATTAAAAATTATCATAATGAATTCTGAAAGTTCAAAAAAAAAAGTGTAAAATTCTAAAAAATTTTCTAAGCTTTAAACTATAATATTGATAAGAACATAAAAAGTATTTACAATCACCCATGGATTGCTCTTATTTAACTCTATTAAACTCTTGAACACAACATCTCCTCTACAATCTCATAACTTGATGTTGTAGAATATTAGTGCATCTAAAAGATTTTTTTTTACATGTTTTTTGTCTTTTTATTTTCACGAACTATATAAGAGGAAGGGTAGCAAGATCCTGAAAAATGGAAGTGTTTGAACCACATAATGGGCTATCCAATGCAAGGAAATCTCTCTTAGCTCTCTCCTTAGATGATTGAAAAAGGGAAAAAGCTTTCTTTTGGGAGCTCTCATTTTTTTTAGTTGCCTCTTCTTCCGATTCAGCTTCTTCCTCGACTATTCTCTCTTAGGTTTTTTCTTTCAATTTTTGTGCTCCGGCGTGCTTCTCGCCCAGGAGGATGTAATGGAAATATTAATGGGGTAAATGTTCTTCATCATGTTTTTCGATCGTTTCCTTCTCAAACATTCCATGCTATATTTTTCTATGAACCTCCTGACGAAGCGTTTTATGTGGTCGTTCAAACACACAAACGTCCCTCAAAAAAATTTATAATTCCAAACTCACAATGATAAAGATATAAAATCAAGTATAGTGTAAGTATTGGGTCGATCCACAGAGAACAAGGTTGACTTTTATTGCAGAGCTGACTTGGACAAACTTAGATTTAATTAGGGTTTTAAAGAAGCGATAATGATATATAATCAATAGACATGATCTAAATATATGAGATAAGATATTTTCAGACTTTAGAAAACTGATTTTTAGAAGAAATGTCAAACGTCAATGTCAAAGCGTTTACTTTGACCAATTGTTGACTTTCTAAAAATCAGAGAATAAAAATATCATGAAAATTATATATTCAGAAACTATAGAGAAAATGGAATTTATTGATATAAAATTCGTGATTTTTTGATAAGAATTGGATTTATTATGAATTATTGAAAATCAAAGATCATAAAAATCACGAAATGAACACTTCGGTGTAAATCTTCAAATTGACTAGCCAAATGATATTCAAATATTGAAATTGATACATCAATAGAAATCTAACAACTAGAGGATTCCAAAGAGACCAAAATTGTCAAATTCAAATTTATATTTTAAGAGTAATTGATCCTGCAAGTCAACGCCTAAATTCAGATTGAAAATGAATAGTGGTTGGTCAAACGTTAAATTGAGGGGTCAAATGATAATTGAATTTTACGAATTTTCTATCCACAGAAATCTGATGAAACAAGGAATCCAATGAAATTGGAATCAAGTGATTCAGAGTTAAGATCAGGGAGATATCCTTATTTGAAAATCAGAAAAAATCTAAACCAAATTTGGGCGAAAATGAAGAACAAATCGACTTTAAAAGCAAAATTAACTATCTAAATCTAATCTAAATACAAATTACCGCAAGATGAACGATTGATTCTCACTAATAACCCGGTTGCCGTGAAGATTTGGCTTCAATTCATGAGGATTGAAGAGTATTGGCTTGAATTTGTCCTCGACGGACGTTCGACGTTCAAGGGGAGAATTCGATCGAAATCCAACGATTAATCAGGATGAATCCTGCTCGAATCAGATCACGATTGAGTCTAAATGAGGGGAATCGTGATGAACTCAAGATCTTCTTAAAAAATTGCTTAATTTCTTCCTCATTTTTACACATAGGAGAATAACGTCGTTTTATAAAGAAAATCCACGACAATTGCGGACTATTCGATCTGCTGAAGATCGGTTGGACGGTCCCGATCGCATGCTCAAGATGCGCCACGATCCCACGACGCGGGCCCGCGATCTATCTTTCTTTCACCCGTTGGATTTTGATCAGACCTTCATGCTTCTTCCATGCGTCTCCCCACGATGAGCTTTACGCGCCATTTAATCTCGATCGTCAGATTTCACGTACGCGATCGACGATCAGGAATTTTGCACGTGTTTTGATGACGATTAGGTGGGCAGGAGTCCACGCAATCGATGTACCTCACCCGTCCCGATCACATCCAAGGCGTCACAAGATGCCACCTCACTTGAAATTTAAAACATAAAAGGGAACATAGTCCCACATGGAGAAAAGTGGTGGAATCGGTGAGTATATAAGGTGGGGTGGTTTAACGCTATTGTGTTATCACCCCAATATTCTGACGTGGGCCCACTATACTCGTGGGCCCATCACTTGCCAGCTTGCTACTGTTCATGCCACGTGGCGCCACCTGGGCATCCCCGTGGACTCGTGTGGCCCTGCCACGCGTCCGCGCCACCTGGGCGCCGCGTGGGCTCGCCCGACGTTGCCACATGGCCTTGCGTGCCATGTTGCATTCGCGCAGGTCCCACACGCCACGTCAGCTCCGCGGGTTCTGTGGAGAATAAAACCCCCCTTTTTGCCATTTTAAATAAGGATAAAATTGATAAAAATCAAATAAAATCCAGAAAAAATCCAAGAAATTCAAAAATCAATAACTTTAAAAATATAACTCCTTCTTAATTCAAATTTTCTCCATTGGTAATATTATACCACCTAAAAAGATAAATTCAAACAAGAAAATGGAATAGATTGAAAATAATACTAAATCATTCATTAAGAATTCTTTCTTTTAATCATCCAATCATTCTTTTCTTGGAATTAATCCTTTTAATCATCTTCTAACGTCAAAGTAAATCAGGGAAATTAATTAATTTCTATTAATTTATCCTTGAAAAATATTAATCATCAATAAAGCACATAATTAACCCTAAATTATGCATAGATATGAACTTTAGTAGAATGGCATACGAATGGAGAAAATGTATAAAAGCTATGATAACATGCATCATATTCAAATAAAATAAGCATGAATATGAGTTAAATAAGATAAGAATTTAAGTTATAAATGCATGTTATCACCTCCCGCTCTTCCTCTTCCCTGAGAGTGTAATCTAAGCCGTTGAATCCTAATTGCATGGATACGATACATGGCTGGACAAGAACGAATTGTGACCATCTAGGCAGGTGAGTTATAACGGCATGGATGAAAGGAAGGGACACGCGTGGGTCCTACAAGTCGTTATTTCCGTTTTGTTCATTTCTTTGATTTTTTTGTTTTTCCTTTAAGTAAACCGATGGATGATTGGTGTGGAGATGAGAGTGAAATGTATACAATTTACTTCTTGAATGATTAGTTCTTTCTATTCATGTGTGCTCGCCTGAGTGAATCACAGTTTCGCACGAGCAATTAGTTCTTAAAAGTGGTATCAGAGCGTGAGATCTTTAGCTGACCTGCAGAGATGCCAAGAAGAGGTGAGTCATCAATACAAGAGGAGAGGACAATGACCGATGAATCGGTTAAGAAAATTGAGGTGGTCATCCCAACGCCTCTGACTCAACTATTAGCGGCAAATTACCGTCACTGGGCGATGAGGATGGAAGTGCATCTCAATGCATAAGGTTTGTGGCAAACCATTGCCAGAACTGAGACAAATAGGCAGAAAGACAGGTTAGCCTTATCTGCCATGTTAGCTGCCATTCCGGAGTCTTCAAGCGTCTAAATAGACATCAAGAAATTAGCAAAGGTAAACTGGGAGATTATTCAAACATTCCATGTGAGAATAGATCGTCTTGCCTAATCAAGAGCACAAGGTCTCAGAAGCGAGTTTGAAAATCTACCCATGAAGAAAACTGAAAAGGTTAGTGAACTTATCGACAAATTCTCAAGGATTGTATTTGAATTACAACAACTCAGTGAAAGGATTGACGGCAAAGATGCTGTCAAGAAACTTCCTCAGTCGATGCCTCCGAGGTATGATTCTTTGACATTGTCTCTTGAAAAATATGGGGACCTCGATACAATGTCATTAGTAGAGGCAAATGGATCACTAAAGGTTCATGAAATAAGATTTTCCGAGAGAGACGCAAGGGAAGAGGAACAATCACTACTATCCCGAGTGATGAATAAATTCAAGAAGTCAAAACAAGAAGAGGGTCAGACGTTGCTCGGAAGAGGAAGAGGAAGAGGAAGGGGAAGAGACCAAGGCAGAGGAAAATCTCAGTCTAGTGATGAGAAAAAACAAGAAGGACCAAGAAAATCATTCGATAAATCCAAGGTTCGATGTTATAATTGTCAAGACTTTGGTCATTTTGTAGATGAATGCAAAAATGAGAAAAAGCCAAGAGTACGTGAAGAGTTGGCAAATCTAGCCACTACAGAATCTAATCTGTTTATGGCATACACTTAGGATATTCTACTACAAGGCGTCCTAGAAATGAATCTCCAAGAAAATGTGTGGTATCTTGATACAGGAGCTAGCTCACGTATGACGAGTAAGAGATCTTATTTCCATTCTATTGATGAAAATCAACATGGATTAATAAGATTTGACGATGAATCCTCGGTAAGGTTTGAGGGAAAAGGATCTATCATGCTAAATTACTTAGATGGGGAGGAAATGAAACTCGAGGGAGTTCTGTTTGTTCCATCCCTGAAGGTAAATATTTTGAGTCTTGGAAAATTGGACGAGGATATTTTTACATCTACCTTCGGTGGAGGTGTTTTATCTATATTTGATAATGAGGGAAAATAGTTTGCAAGAATTCTGAAAACGAATGGTAGTATGTACCTTCTTAAAGTGGGTGTCTCCAAATTCTGCCAAATCTCACAAGAAGAAGAACAAGAGGTGTGGTTGTGGCATCATTGTTTCTGTCATCAAAATTTTTGTGTGATTGATGACATGAGGAAAGGTGACTTGGTGAGATGATTACCAAATATCCATTTTTTTGATCATTTGTGTAGAAATTGTGTGGCTGGCAAACACAGTCGGAGTGTTTTTCCATATGTATCATCCTTCCTAGCCGCAAAAAGACTTGAACTGATTCATGGTGATATATGTAGACTGATTCAACCATCAACTATTGGAGGAAGAAGGTATTATTTTCTATTAGTTGATGATTTTACTCGGTTAATGTGGGTATTTTTTGTGAAAGAGAAGTCAGAAGCATATCATCATTTCAAGATTTTTAAAAATTTAGCTGAATCCGAATCTAGTGAAAGAATAAAATGGTTTAGAACAGACAGAGGAGGTGAATTTAATTTTGAAGAGTTCAGAAATTTATGTGATATGAATGGGATAAATAGACATTTCACTGCTCATTATTCACCTCAATAGAATAGAGTAGTGGAAAGGAAGAATAGAATGATCATGTCGTGTGTTAGAAGCATGTTGAAAGAGAAGAGATTACCTCTAGAATTGTGGGCAGAGGCTATTAACACGTGTGTGTATGTTCTAAATCTATCTTTTACCAAAACTTTATTGGATTCTACTCTATATGTGAAATGGAGTGGAAGAAAACCTTCAGTAGATCATTTACATGTGTTTGGATCTGTGGTACATGTGAAAACCACAAAGAAGGTGAGCAAACTTGAAGATAGAAGCAGTGTTATGATACTCATTGGGTATGAACTAGGCACAAAAGCATATAGATGCCTTAATCCAATAAGCTTTAAGGTAACTTTCAGCAGAGATGTAATATTTGAGGAATCTCAAAGTTGGGATTTCAGTCAACAGAGCGGTCAACGCATTGATCTCACTCTCACATCAACCATTAATCTGGTAAATTCATCTGAATTCTCAGCTGATAATCGAGACTCAAATACAACATCAATCATACCCTCAGATGAGCAAAGAGATCAAGATCAAACTGTAGAAGAAGAAAGACCCGAGAGATATCGATCAATTCAAGCAATTTTTGAGAAGACGAAAGGAACAGAGGAGGATGAGGCATGTTTTTTTAAAGGTGGGTTTAAAGAAGTTAAAATGATATTTTATGAATAGAAATGATATAAATATACTAAATAGAGAATTTTAAGATTTAAGATCTCGGATTTGATAGAGAAAAGTCAAAAGTCAAAGTCAACGCATTGACTTTGACCAACAATCAAATTTCTGTAAAATCAGAGAAATAGAAGATGCCAGAAGATTGCAAAAATTATATATTCAGAAACTAGACAGAAAATGAAATTTATTGATATAAAATTCATGATTTCTGGATAAGAAATGGATTTATTATGAATTATTGAAAATCTAAGATCAGAAAAATCCCGAAATGAACACTTAAGAGAAAATATTCAAATTGACTTATCAAATGATATCAAAATCTTTAAATTTATATGTCAATAGAAAGCTAAGATCGAGAGGATTCCAAAGAGACCAAAATTGTCAAATTCCAATTTATATGTTGAAAGTAATTGACCCCGAAAGTCAACACCCAAATTCAGATTGAAAATGAATAGTGCTCGGTCAAACGTTAAATTAGGGGGCCAAATGATATCAGAATTTGACGAATTTTATATCTAAAGAAAGCTTATGAAATAAGAAATCCAATGAAACCAGAATCAGAGAATTCAGAATTATAATCAGAGAGATATCCTATTTTAAAATCAGCAAAATTTCAGACTGAAATTATGTAAAATTGAAGAACACTATGACATAAAACTCAAAATTAACGGTCTAAAACTAATAAAAACTTAAATTACCACCAGATAATCGATCAAATCTCACTACTAACCTGATTGCCGCAAAGATGGGGCTTCAATTCACGAGGATTCAAGCGAATTTGCTCGATTCTTCCTCGCGGACGGTCATCGTTCAAGGGGAAAATTCGATGAGATCCGATGGAAATTCATGATCAATCCTGCTCCGATTGGATCGCAAATCGAGTCTAAACATGGGGGATCACGAAGAACTCAAGATCTTGCTTTATAATTGCTTAATTCATTCACGATTCAATGAAGAGTTGGTTTACAAAAGAGAGCGTTCATCGGTTTTTAAAGGGGATTTCGCTCGGAAATCTCGGGCCGTTTGATCCGGTGATAGGTGGAATTGATGGCCACGATTGCATGATGATCGTGGGCCATCAATACGAAGCGATCGTGGCCATGATTGTGCAGCGAGCGTGCCACAATCGTGCGACAATCGTGCCACGATCGCGTAACGATCGATTCACTATCGCGCGGTGATCACAGACCTCGATCGTGGACCACGATCTCTTTTGATATCAGTTCCGCTGTCCGATGAAGATTGTAGCAGCGAGATTCATCCAGATGTGTCCACGTGTCTTCCCCTCGATGTGTTAAAATCACGGTGCATGACGACCATCCGATGAAGATCGTGATCATATCTGATGAGGATCGCGTGGTCCGAAGTGCATTTCCACAATCAAGTGTTGATGAAGATCGGATGCTTCCAAAGCCTCCAAGTGTCGCCAGGTAAGTCCGCGATCATATCTACTTACTCTTTATTTTACGCACGTGCTTATGATGGAGATCGGGTGGACTCCGGTCCACTCGATCGACGCGCCTCACGCGATTTGATTTGTATCCAACGCGCGCAACACATCGACATCACCTGCAAGAGAAGACTTCCGAGGGAACATAGTCCCACACAGAAGAATTAGAGGAGAATAACAAGTATATAAGGTGGAGCGTGGTAACGCATTTGCGTTACCGCCCCAATACTCTAAACAGGGCCCACTAACCCGTGGGCTCTTCACTTGCCAGCCCCCCGTCGCCACGTGGCGCCCGTCATGGGCATCCGTGTGGATTCGCTTGTCCTCCTGCCACGTGTCTGCGCCACCCACACCCCACCTGCGCCTCGTGTGGGCCATGAGCGGTTCTGCCACGTGGCCTGAGTGCCGCGTTGCATTCGCACTGGTCTAGTGCGCCGCGTCAACTTCGCGCGCCACGTGTCATCCATGGGTTCTGCGAAAAAATAGCCCCTTTTTGCGATTTTAATTAAGGAATATCATTAATAAAATCTTTAAAAATCAATTTAAAAATCAGATAAAAATCCGAAAAGATCTAAAAATTCAAAACTTCATAACTTAAGAAATACAACTCCTTTTTAGTTCAAATTTTCTCCATTGGATCACAAATGTCTCCAGCTTTAATATTATACCATCTAAAATATAATTTTAAAGAAGAATATAGGATGAATAAAAAAAATAACATAAAGGCATTCATTAAGATTTAAATCCTTTACTCATCCAATCATTCTTGAAATCGAATTAATCCTTTAAATCATCTACTAAAGTCAAAATAAGGTAAATAATTTATATTTATTTAATCTTGTAAAAGATTAATTATCAAGAAAGCACATGATCAACCCAAAATTATGCATAAATATGAACTTTAGTAGAATAGTATACCAATGGAGAAAATTCATAAAAAGTAAGATAACATGCATTATAATTACATAAAATAAGCATGAATATGAGTTAAATATGATAGGAATTTAAGTTATAAATGCATGTTATCAATCAATCCGAGGGCTTTATAAAGAAAGGAAAAGAAGTTACGTCCTGTAATTGAAAAAAGGCATTGTATGGTCTCAAACAAGCTCCAAGGGCGTGGATTAGTAAACTTGATGACAGATTAAAATCGATGGGCTTCATCAGAAGCATAAATGATCATGAAGTGTATACATCTAGCAAAAAATAGAGTAAACCATGGGTGGGTGTTTATGTAGATGATCTGATCATTACTGGATCTAATACTGAGGAGATCGAGTCATTTAAACTCTTTATGAAAACCATATTTGAGATGACTCATTTCGGTGTACTAAATTCTTATCTGGGAGTTCAAGTGATACAAGGGAAATATGAGATTAAGATATGTCAGACAAACTATGCAGCAAAATTTATTGACATGTTCAACATGTCAGATAACAATGCATCAAAAACACCAGTGGAATGTCGGTTAAAACTAAACCGAGATGGTGAAGGAATAGAAGTGGAATCTACTCTATTCAAGAAAATAATTGGGTGTTTAAGGTATCTCACTCTAACTCGACCTGATTTGGTATACTTAGTGAGTTACTTGAGTCGTTTTATGAACAAACAATACTTAAATCATATGGCAGCAGAAAAATGAATTTTATGATATGTGAAGGGTACGATTGACTATGGAGTTGTCTATAATTCTGATAAGGAATGCAAGTTGATAGAATACTATGATAGTGATTATGCGGGAGATTTAGATGACCGAAAGAGTACATGAGGTTTAATTTTCTTCTACGGAACAAAGCCAATTGCGTGGAATTGTTGCAAACAGAAGGTAATAGCTTTGTCATCATGTGAAGGAGAATATAAATCTTCTACATTTTCAGTGTGCCAAGGGATTTTGATAAGTAGATATATATCTTCTATATCTTCTACATTTTCAAGGAGAATATATATCTTCTATAATTTGCAATAAAATTAGCCGAAATCCTGTTCATCTCGGACGAAGCATATCAAAGTTCGATACAATTTCATCCAAAAATGCATGGAGGAAGGGAAGGTGAACCTGAAATATGTGTGGATGGAAGATCAATTGGCCGATTTATTCACAAAATCACTCGGAATGTCTAAGTTTAGTGAATTCCGGAAGAATATTGGTCTCAACAGAGTAAAACAAAGCTCAGATCAAGGAGGAGTTTGAGAGTGTGATCTAAACCGTTGGATCCTAATTGCACGGATACAATACGTGGCTGGACAAGAATGAATTGTGACCGTCCAGGCAGGCTAGTTATAATGGCGTGGATGAAAGGAAGGGACGCGCTGGGTCCTGCAAGTTGTTACTTCCGTTTTGTTCATTTCTTTGATTGTTTTATTTTTCCTTTGAATAAATCGATGGATGATCGGTGTGGAGATGAGAGTGAAGTGTATACAATTTACTTCTTGAATGATTAGTTCTTTCTATTCATGTGTGCTCGCCTGAGTGAATCGCGGCTTCGCACAAGCAGTTAGTTCTTACATTCCCGTCTTCCGTTCGATTCAACTCTTCCTCCCCGTATTGCTCTCTTTTTCAAGCTTTCTCTCATTCATTTTCTCTCAGTCTTCGTTCGTCTCCTCTTTTGCTCCCCCTCTCCTCTCTCTCGCTTTAGCCTTATTTCTCTCTCAAACTCTCACCCTCCCACCGCCGATACTTCCGTCGACTGCAAGTTCTCCCTTCTCCTGTATTGATCTCACACTTACACACTCACTATTCTATTATCTTATTCCTCCAAAATTTGCATACCCTCTTCTCACGCTCGTCCTCTCTCCCTCTCTAAATTTCCGTATTTCATCCTCCTTCACCCTCTTTACGAGTTTTCTCTCTTCCCAGAACTCTTTTTTGCTCTTTCAAGTTACGTTTGCAGTCCTCTCCTTCCCCCTTCTCCATTTCCTTCCTTTTGTCCTTTCTAATTTCTCGTGACGACTCTTTTTCCCTCTCTAGTTTCTCTTTACAAACTCTCGTTCCCTCTCTCTTAATCTTCTCTCTTCCCCAAATTTTTTCTACATTTCGATCTCCTTCTTTCTCTTCTTCTCTATTTTACCCCTTTCTCTCTTTTGATCTCATGCTTTTCTGTTCTACCGCTATTGAAACTCACCGCTCATTCTTGTGCTGTTGTTTTCTCTTCCTCTTCTCCTTGATTTGTATTTTACGCACTCTTGCTCTTTTGTCCTTCTAGATTTCTCTCTGCTATTCTCTTGCCATCTCCATTTCTCTATCTGTATCGTTGCGTTTCTCTTTCGCTCTCCATTTCTTTCCCATTTTCTCAATCTTTTATGATTATTCCTCTTCCTCTATACATCTCGCATTATCTTCATTGAACATCTTCTCTCTTCTCGACCCTTCCTCTCTCTCTTCCGATTCCTCTCATATTCCCCCACAAGTTCTCTCCCCTATTCGCGAGCATCGTCGACTACGCTCTCTCAAATTCCCGCTCAATCTCTCTTTATTGAAGAAAATCACCCCTTTGTAGAGTGGGAGATGACGAGAATGCAAAGGAACAGAAGATACTGTAAACTATTGAATATATCAAAACGAGTACATGATCCATATCGAGAGAGTATTCATGTTCTTAAATAGACAAACTACTTCAGACAAAAAAAACCTACGGTAATAACGGCCTAGCATGACGGTTGAAAAACCGACGCCTCGCCATTCCCATTCCGGAGAAGCCAAAATGCTTCACTGTCGCGCAGCCTCTCCTCCTTACGGATTGGCTGATGAGATCAATTTTCAACATTCTCCCCTTTGATCTCTTTGCCAATTCCGACATCAGAGATTTCAATCAAGTTTTGGAAAAAGTAAAACTTCTCCTTTCCAAGAGACTTAGTTAAAATATCTGCCCGTTGTTCTTTACTCGGAATGTGAGTGACTTCCACTTCTCTGCTCTGTACGCACGCTTGTACATAGTGATAACGAATTTTGATGTGCTTGGACTGACTATGAAAAACTTGATATTTTGCAAGATCAATTGCCAATTTGTTGTCAAAAAATATTCTTACTGGCTTCACGCTTTCTCCAGTGAGTTCCATGATAAGATCGGCCAACCATACTCCTTGGCAAGCAGCAAGAGTAAGTGAGATATACTTGGCTTCACATGAATAAAGAGCAACAATTCTTTGCTTCTGTGACATCCACGTCACAATGTTATCGCCCAGGAAGAAAAATGCACTCAAGGTGCTTTTCTTGTCAACCGAATCTCCTCCGTAGTCGTTGTCACAGTATCCTACAAGAGACAGCTCTCTGCCTTTCTTGTAACTCAGACCAAAACTTATTGTCCCTTTTAGATACCTTAGGACTCGTTTGGCACTTGTGAAGTGCTCCTTGGACAAATTTTCCATGTGCCTGCTCAAATACCATGTGCAGAACATTAGATTGGGTCTTGTGTGCGTCAAGTACCTTAGAGATCCCATCAAGCTTTTGTAGGTAGTTGAATCCACAAATTCTTGGAGTCGTCTTGATTGAGCATCAGTCTCATTTTGAGTGGTGTTTGAAAGGAATTGCATTCAAGTAAATTGAAGTCGGAAAGGATCTTCAAGGCATATGAAATTTGCGCATGTGTCATCTCCCCTTCAAGTTGATTTACTTGAATGTCAAAATAGGACTTTGGAAGGCCGAGATCAGTCATATCAAACAAGGATTTCATCTTATCCTTGAATTTGGAAATCCTCTCGTTGGAACTACTTGCAACAAGAAAATCGTCAACATAAACACCTATGTATAATTTGAAGAGATTGCTTGGATTATAGTAAACTGCAGGTTCATGATTGCTTCTGATTAGGCCCAAATCCAATAGGCTTTTGTCAAGCTTTGAATACCAAGCTCGAGGAGCTTGTTTCAATCCGTACAAGGCTTTCCTTAGCTTTTAAACATGATGCTCTCTTCTAGGGATTTCATATCCCTCGGGTCGCTTAACATATATTTCTTCCATGATTTCACCGTTTAGGAAGGCTGACTTTACATCAAGATGATGGACTTCCCATCCATAAAATGCTGCAAGAGCTAGGAGAACTGTGATTGTCTCCATCCTAGCCACATGAGCAAACACATAATTAAAATCAATTCCATACCTTTGAGCATACCCCTTCACAACTAATCGGGCTTTATGCTTGGTGAGTTGTCCCGATGAGTCATTTTTAACTTTAAAGACCCATTTCAAATCAATTGGCTTGCATGATACATGTGGTAATACAAGAGACCACGTATTATTCTTCTCAATTTGGTTTATTTCTTCATCCATGGCTGCATTCTAAACTTTTCTTTAAAGGCTTCAAGAACATTTCCCGGTTCTTCTTTAGAAAGATGACATGCTTCTTCCTCAAACATCGATTGCGTCTCTTCATACAACTGGGAAATTCCTTTGAATTTGATCCGTTGAGAGCTTGATGAGGATGAAGAGCTCAGAGGACATATAGAGCAATCTCCTGAATTCTCTGTGATTGAGTCTTCTAAGATCCTTATAGCGGGAAGTTCTGAATTGTCGGAATCTAAGTTCACATAAGAGGAGTACTTAGAGATAAGCATACCTGCAGGTGAGTTTTGATTGAAATCTTCCCAATTCCAGCTTTTGTCTTCTTCGAATACTGCATCTCTAGTTATGTGAATCGATTGAGAAATATGATTAAAGGTTCTGTACCCTTTTACTCCTTCCTCGTAGCCTATAAAAATCATTGGTATGTGATAACAGGCAAAAGTATGCTCTAAACCATCTTTTTTATTTGCATTTTAATCATTGAAAGTTTTAAATCAACAAGGATTTCGCATATTATCATGATGTTATGCCTGAACTAAACACTTTAATTGCACTTGGACATGGATGAGTTAATGACAAATAACTAGGGCTGTTATGAGAAATTTGAAGTAAGAATTACTCTCATAAATAAATACTCTACTAGCAACTGTTGGACATGAATTCATATTCTTTTAGCATTTACTTTAAATGAAGCAAATTCGTTTCTCTTTCAACAATTAGCGCCTTCATTTAAGTCTTTTAAATTCAATTCAGTTTATTAATGCCCTTAATGGGCCTATTGTTACTAATGAATTTTCGGAGCAATGTACACAGGATTGGTATGTGATTGGCCTCCACCAATCAAATGAAGGAATGGTAGGTTGTGTACACAATGATGCGTACACAACTAGCCGTCAGCTCACTTGTAGGGTATAAGCACCAAGGCATGCAAGCCATCCTCCACCAATCAGATGGAGGCATGCAAGGTGTTGATCGACTGCAGCGAAAAGCACTGATGCGCGTGCGGAGCGAGACATACTGAGGACCTAACAAACTCGCAAAAGAGGGGGGGAAGCATTGCGACTTCGAAATTCTTTAAGAGCAAAGAAGAGGAGATGGAAGCTCTGTTCTTGATTTCCCGTCCAAGGAGATTCTTGGCATGGAGGACACAGCGGGGAAGAAGATCCACCTTGAACCAGCGACGACCGGGAGCATTCAAAGAGAAATTCCATTCCGCCGATCGGAAGTTGTGAATAGGTTTGCGTATATGATTAGATATGAAAAATTTCCCTACCTTCTCCGTGTTCATTTTCTTTTTCCTTTTCCTTCACTTCATTTTTCTGAATAGATTAATTTCTCAGTCGAAGTCTTTTGATATGTTGATTATTTGTGAATTTTTTTTACTCAGTAAACTTTTTATGTCTTTAATCAGTTTCGTCTGAGAGTTCAATTCCAGTTTAATTTTGAAGTTAAATAATTGTTTCTTAATATTCTTCTTGCGTTGTGATTTTTTTTTGAAGTGAATCATTCATTTTCTTCTGATTTCTTGTGAGTTCAATCAGTAATTCAGTTCTTTTCCTTTCTGTTTCACAAGTCTACAGTGAATCTTCTCAGCGAGGAAATACATACAACAACTGCTATTACGATTTCTATTAATCTCTAGTCTTTCCTTTCTTTTTCTTCACCTTACTCTTTTCTTTTTCCTTTCCTCATTTCTTTTCTCTTCTTTTCTTTCTGTTTAACAATTCTGCAGTCAAAACTCTCAGTGAGGAAATACATACATATAAATAAATAGATACATTCTTCTCTATGTTAATCTGATTTCTAGATAAAACTGATTCCTAAATCAAGTATATCCAATTTCAAGAAAAAAATAGAAAAAGAAAAATAAAGAATCACATATAGACAGATAATATCTCTGAAAAGGAGAGAATAGAAAATTAAATTCTCTTGATACGTTTTAGTAATAAAAATAATAGCAGCAGTTTGATAAGAAATTTTAAAAAATAAAAAAAATTACACAATGAAAGTGAATTTAGCATATTGAACCCGACATTTCTGCACCTTGCTTTTCTTCTTTTTATATCATTGCAATTCATTGCAGATAATTGTTTTGCAATTCATTTTCATTTCCATATAATCTGTTTTCTCTTCATTGAAAATTAAAAGGAAGATAATTGCAAGTCTTTTCATATAATTGTCTTGTTGCTTTGCATTTGTGAAAATAGAAAAAACATAAATTCTATCTTGAATATATATATATATAAAAAGGAACATATTGGTGTAACCTCCCTTGGGTTCGACCCCTTACAAGCCACATATTTTTGGATATTTGCAATTGTTAAAAGGGAAATTCTGTTATATACATTTCATTGATTAAGACTGAACACAAATACAACGACATATTGCGTTTAATATTTGAGACTTATCAGTGTGTTTCGATAATCCAATTTTCTCAGACTTTTGCCGAGAATTTTTACAAAAACTATGAAACCAAATACCTTGAGATGTTCAACAACGGGCTTTCTCCCTATCCAACCTTCATAAGGAGTTTTTCCTTCCAAGCTTTTGGTGGGTGCTCGTTTGAGAAGATAAACGGCAGCGCTTACAGCCTCTCCCCAAAAAACCTTAGGGAGGTTCTTGTTCTTCAACATGGCACGAGTCATGTCCAGAAGCGTCCGATTTTTCTTTCAACAACTCCATTTTGTTGAGGAGTGTATGGAATAGAAGAGTGTCTCTTGATCCCGTGTTCACTGCAAAATGAAATGAACTCATTGGATGTAAATTCTGCACTGTTATCTGTTCTAAGACAGATAATCTTCAATTCCTTTTCCTTTTCAGCCTGTACTTTGATGCTTTTGAAAGCTTCAAACGCCTTTGATTTTTGCTTCAATAGAGAGACCCATAGCATCCTAGTGCAATCGTCTACTAGTAAGAGAAAGTACTTACTTCCACTAAGAGTTTCCAGAGAAAAAGGTCCATAGAGATCACCGTGGATCAGTTCTAGTGGTCTTGAAGCTCTGTACTTGGTTGATGAGGGAAACAAAGTTCTTGTTTGCTTGAAGGCGACGCAGCTAGAGCACAGCTCTTCTCTTTCATGAATTATGGGCAATCCTTTGACCATATTTTGAGATGATAAGATCTTTAAAATGGCTAAGTTGAGATGTCCATACCTCTTGTGCCATAACCAAGTGCTATCTTCACTTATTTGGAGGCACTGTTCAATGATGTCTAACTTCAAAGGGTACAGTCTTCCCGAGTTTCTCTGAACTTTGGTTAGGAGAATTCCTCTGTCATCATGGATAGTTAGAAAACCTTTGTGAAGATGGATGTCATATCCTTCTTTATCCAATCTACTGAGACTCAGTATGATAGCTTTTAAAGACGGTGTATACAAAACATTTCTGAGAGTAATGTGAGTATTGTCTTGAGAATTCAGGACGATCTTACCTTTGCCTTCGATGGAAATCCTAGATCCATCTCCGAATCTAACTGTACCTTCCAGATCATAGATCAAATCTTTGCCTCCTGTCATGTGTCCTCTTACGCCTGTATCAAGGTACCACATACCTTTGCTTAGATCACACTGAAAGATGCCTTATAGCAAGATTTCGTCTGATTCTTCTATAGCCATAAGGAGAGTTGTTTCTTTCTCTTCTTTGACTAAATGTGCTTTCTGTTGAGAGTCTTTTTTTGGTCTTTCCTTCTTGGGCTTTCGGCATTCATTTGCAAAGTGTCATTTACCTTAACAATTGTAGAAAGTAACCTTCAATTTATCCTTAAGTTGCCATCTTCATCCTCTTCAGAAATTCAAGAATTATTTCAGCCGCGACCTTTGGCACGTCCCCGTCCACGGCCTTTGCCGTTTGAAGAATCATAATCCTTCTTTTTCTCCTTGATAAAGGCTTTGGCCAGTAGAGCTTTTTCTTCTCTCTTGACCACACGAGCTTTGACCTTATCATCATGCACTTGTAGAGTGCCAATAACTTCTTCGGGAGTGATCGTCTCAAGATCCTGAAATTGTTCAATCGATGTAGTTATAGCGTCAAACCTACCAGAGACGGAATGTAGGAGCATGGAAGCAACTTCCGCATCGGTGATAAATTCTCCAAGGCTTCTTAATTCATTCACCACACAAGAGAGTTGTCCGAAGTAGTTGAGAAAGAGATCATCATCATCCATGCAGAGATTCTCATAATCTCTCATAAGAGATTTAGTCCAAGCCTTGCGAATCCGTGTCTCGCCTCCGCTCTTCACTTTCAGAGTGTTCCACGTCTACTTGGCTGTTTTCTCGACATCCAGTTCACGCGTGACTGATAACATGCATTTATAACTTAAATTCTTATCCTAATTAGCTCATATTCATGCTTATTTTATGTGAATATGATGCATGTTATCATAATTTTTATGAATTTTCTCCATTGGTATGCCAATACACTAAAGTTCATATTTATGCATACATTAGGGATAATTATGTGCTTTCTTGATGATTAATCATTTTGCAAGGTTAAATTAATAGGAATTAAGTTCTTACCCTAATTTATTTTGACTTATGTAAATGATTTTAAAGGTTACTTCTAAGAAGGAAAGTGTTGGATGATTAAAAGAGAGAGATCTTAATGAATGCTTTTAGGTTATTTTTAATTCATCCTATAATCTTATTTTTTAAATTATATTTTTAATGGAATAATATTAAAAAGAAAATAAATTGATATCCAATGGAGAAAATTTGGATTAAAAAGGAGTTGTATTTCTGAAGTTATGAATTTTTGAAGTTTTGACTTTTTCAGATTTTAATTTGATTTTTAATTTGATTTTTAATGAATTTTTTAAATTAAAATCGCAAAAAAGGGGGTTTATTTACCGCAGGATCGTGGAGCTAACGTGGCGCGCGAGGTTGATGTGGCGCACAAGACCAGCACGGATGCAACGCGGTATTGAGGACACGTGGCAGGGCCGCGCATGGCCCACTCGAGGTGCAGGTGGCACATAAGTGGCGCGGACACGTGGCAGGAGGCCACGCGGGTCCACGCGGATGCCCGTGAGGGATGCCATGTGGCTAGGGACTAGCGAGTGAAGGGCCCACAGGTTAGTCGGCCCTGGTTAGAGTGTTGGGGCAGTTAACGCGAGGCGTTACCACACTACACAATTTATAGTCACGGTTTGCATATTTTTAGTCAGTGTGGGACTATGTTCTTGCGGATTTTTCTTTTGCCGCTGACATGGACGAATCACAGATGTCAACTCCGATCGCTAAGCGTCGATCGCGTGGACCCGAGTCCATGCGATCTTCATCAAGACACGTGCGTTACAAAATCATAAGTGAAGCTTTAGATGGGCGACACGTGGCGTGGCGAGGAGGCATCAATCTTCATTGGACGATCGCGATTCAACGCGATTTCAGAACTCAACGCGGGGCGACATGTGGACTCATCTGAGCAGGAGATGAAGATTGGACGGCGGCAATGACTCGGCGCTTATGATCGTGGCTCACGATCGCCGCGCGATCGTGGCCAAATTACCATGCGATTCGGGCCACGATCACTTCCAATTGATGGGCCAAGATCGCCGTGCGATCGTGGCCATCAAATCTCGCTTCCGACCGGATCAAATGGGCTTAAAATCGCGCAAGAAATTCTCCTTTAAAAACCGATGTACTCCCTTGTATCTTCTTAACTTTTGATCGATTCGTGAAGAAATTAATCGAATTTCGAGGAAGGTCTTAAGTTCTTCGTGATCCTCTACTTCCTAGAGTTGAATTCCGCAGCCATGGAAGCATGATAATCATGAATTGATTGCAAGAAACGATCGTAATCTCCCCTTGAATTCCGAACGTGCGTCGAAGACGAAACCGAGGAATACTCTTCAATCCACGTGAATTGAAGCCAAATCATCGCGTGAATCGGGTTAGTAGTGTGATTCGTTCGTCATTCTTGCAATTCATGTAATTTAGATTAGAATTAGGTAGGTAATTAGAGTGTAGAAGTAGTTAAATTCATAATTTCCCCCAATTTTAGTGATAGATTTTCTTTGATTTTCAAACAACGATAACATTGACTTAATTCTGGTTTCATTGGATTCCTTGTTTCATTAGCTTTTCATCAAATTCCGAGTTCATTTGACCCCTGAATTTAACATTCGAACGAGCACTGTTCATTTTCAATCTGAATTTGAGTGTTGACTTTTGGGGTAAATTTCTTTCAAAATATAAATCAGAATTTGATACTTTTGGTTTCTTTAGAATCCTGTGGTTCTTAGCTTTCTATTGATATATAAATTGCAAGATTTGGATATCATTTGACCAATCAATTTGAAGATTTTCTCTGAAGTGTTCATTTTAGGAATTTTCTGATCTTTGATTTTCAATAATTCATAGTAAATTTATTTCTTATAAAAAAATCACGAATTTTATATCAATAAATTTCATTTTCTCTCTAGTTTCCAAATATATAATTTTCGTAATCTCGACATCTTTTGGTTCTCTGATTTTACAGAACTTAGACTGTTGGTCAAAGTAAATGGTTTGATTTTGACTTTTGACTTTTCTCTGTGAAATTCGAGATCTTAAATCTTACAATTTCTTATTTAGTATATTTATATCATTTCTATTCATAACATCTTATTTTTACTTCTTTAAAACCTCTTTTAAATGTAAGTTTGACCAAGTCAACTCTTCAATAAAAGTCAACCTTGTTCTCTGTGGATCGACCCGATACTTACACTTTAATTGATTTTATATCTTTGTCATTGTGAGTTTGGTATTATAAATTATGTTTGACCAACGTTTGTGTGTTTTAAACAACTGCACAAAACGCTTCATCAAAATGGCGCTGTTGCCGGGGATTATGCGTTATTTATTTTATTGCTTGATTTTGATGTTATATTTGGGTTTTTGTCTTCTGTAGTTTACTGACCTGCAGAGATATAATCAGACCCTCTCATTTTTGGAAAAAGGTATACCGAGGTAAGAGTATCATTTTCCCCTTATTTGACGTCTTTGGTGCAAATTTGGTAGTCTATTTGGTGTTTTTCACTTATTAGAGACGAGGATAACGATATATCTCAGATTTATTCACTGTTATCAGTGACTTATTAGTATTATTATCTTTAGAGGTGTGACTTGTGATAGCGTGTAACTTGATCTATCCTTTTGGTGGAGTAGAGTGAAGCATTTGCATTTAGAACATCACACTTTTCGTCTAACCCTTTTCTAACTTTCTTATATATACTTGCTGTTCTGTGATCTTTTTGATATAGATATGAATAGGCATCCTAGAAATTGAGGAGGATGACAAGGACACCAGAATCAGCGAGCCACGAGGCATACAAGGAATAACGCCTTGTATGAGGACCTTTTCGACACATCCGTACATTCTATAGCTCCATCAGAGGCTTCTAGTGATTCTATGCCAGCCCTCGCCACACCAGCGCGAGGAGAACCTATGGACGCCCCTCTTCCCGCTGAGATAGTGAGACAATGCCTTAGCGATTACGCTAGACCGGTCGTCCAAAGGCAGACTACCCGAGTCAATACCCCTCTTCAATGAGGTGCTAATTTTAAAATTGACTCACATATTCTTGGCCTTTTTACCCACTTTTCATGGACTATCATCGGAGGATCCATATAGACATGTGGACGAATTCAGCCAGGTATGCGAATTCAATCAATTCCACAATGTCCCCTCCGAGACGGCCAAGATGCGCTTCTTCCCCTTCACGCTTAAAGAAAGGGCAAAGGAGTGGTTTTTCACCTTGGGCTGTGAGTTTGGTTCATGGAAAGATATGGAAGATGTATTTTTGCGTAAGTACTACTCGGTAGGTAAGACTAGCACTGTGAGAAGAGCCATACGCGAATTCTCACAAGGGCCAGGTGAGGTTTTTTATGAGGCATGGGAGAGACTTAGAGATCTCTTGAGGCAATGCCCACATCATGGTATACCTAAGCATGAGATACTCAGATTTTTTATGATGGCTTAGGTGCACCTGACAGATATTTTCTTGATGCCGCTAGTGGAGGCACATTCATGAGCAAATATGAGGATGAAGCCCTCGAGTTGATCGAGTTGGTGGCAGAGAATAGCCATCATCATGCGGCTAAATCCTTCGGTGGGCGGAGCGCTCCTGCAAAGGGAGAAATGTTGGATGCGAAGGCGGTGGAGACATGTATGCTTTTAGATAAAATTGAAAAACTAACCGAGGCACAGAAGTCAATCATGGATTCGCTTAAGATCCGACCGAGTTTTGATGGCCTCGCTCCAGTATCACATAGCGATGTCTCTCAGTATTCACATTGCTCTAATGTTGAGCACGTCGATTTGGATTGCCCCGTGATATTTCAAGGTCCAGTTCTATTTCGGCCAATTCCTATGTCATATCAAGGTTTGAGCCAAGCGGGTAGGTATCACCACCCGAAAGAGGGTTATTCTAATTATAATAACGCATCTTATGCGCAGCAGCGGAGCGGACAGCACACTTCATATCATCAGCCCTTTGGATCCGCGCAGCAACCTATGGGGAACCCGAGGCAGACACCGTTCACCTCTGGTTTTCCCCAAGAGAGTATATCGTCACCAGCAGTACCACCTCCCGCACCCTCAGCTAATTCCATCATGAGTGCATTAACACAAATGATGAGTAAGTTGACTGAGGTTAGCGACCGACTTGATAGAGTCAAAGGGGCTAAGGCCTAATGCTCTGATGCTTCTACCGATCAGAGGAATGGGAAGCGAATAGAGTTACCTTCCCAACCTCTAGCCAACCCTAGGAACCTAGGGCAAGCATCGTCGAGCCGTGCCCACAATGTGAACCAAGTTCACAATGATAGCACACAAGAGGAGGCACATGCTGGGAGACAGAAAACTTAGGACTTGTTGGGAGGAGGCAACCCAACCTTATCTTTACTTTTGCATTTACTTCTCACTTTTTCTTACTAGCTTATAATTTTACTCTTATTTTTATTTGTTTGCTTTTATGTTGGCTTTTGTTTTCCTACAAGCTTGACGTTCGCTGAGGAGGAGAGAACAACAAAAGAAGGAAATTCAGCCCCAAAACAACTCCACAAATGAAGACAAGAATGCAACCGATGCAAATTCCCGCTAAGTTTTTCTTTTATCCCCTATGTCTCTTTTCCTTTTTACTAGTGTTTCATGCCATGCATAATGATTTTTATCACTTTTCCATGAGCATGCTGATTTTTATTAAGGACAATAAAAGGAATGAGCATGGAAGGGGGGGAGTTTTCTAGAAAACTTAAAATTTTTAAAATTTTTTGCATTCCTTCATTTAGTATTCTATGCATGATATGATTTTTAAACATGTGAACAGCAACATGATCTTTCCAAAACCACATGAAATAGTAAACCACAAGAAATAGTAAGTCATGGGAAGAGTAACCTTAAGTGTTATGTTCATGAGATGGTAGAGTCGATGGAATTATGGATCTAGGTATTCCTTTGGGGAACCATAAAATCTAATGTAAGGATTTACTCAAGCTCATAGTATGATTTTTCAAAACTTTCTATACTTCTCATCTACTCATTCTTCTTTCTAAACCTTGAGTTAATGACTCCTTGCACGCACATCCTTTCGCTTTCCATTGCAAGTCGTAGCTTGTTTCATCCTTTGTTGGCACTACTATTATTGACATAGTGAAGCTCCCTAATCCATAGAGATACCAAGCTGCATGCCTACTAAGAACGACAGATGGGTAGGATGAGCACCATGAAATGAGTTATGTTGTTTTCAATAAAGTTGCATAAAAGCCTTGTAAATTTCAAATTCTGAATTATCTGATCACTTTCTTCAAAAAGGCTTGCAGCAAGTAGAATTAGGATGCATAAATGAAAAATTAGAATTAGAAAGAAAAAGGAAGAAAAATTAGAATTAGGATGAAAGAAAGAAAAAGACAAAAACAAAGTAGAATTAGAATGGTAAGCTACCTCTCATGTGTTTTAGCCGACTCTATTTTATAGCCATTATGTATGAAAATGATGATGCTTGTTTATACTTCTTGTGCCCTTATCATTCATGTCCATAGTGCAAGGAGGAAGCGACGATTGGTTTTGTATGATGATTTTTTTTATTATGTATATTTCTATTAGTATGTAGAGCAAGAGGATTCTTAGTTCGTTTGGTGGATTAAAGTGTTTGCCGGAGGAATGTCGTGACCCTAAGTTTCTAGTACATTACTTTCTTCTTGGCATCATTTAAGGTAGAACATTCATTTCAGATTCTATCAATGCTTAACCCATGATTTTCTAAGCTTGTTAGTCCTATTACACATTCTTTATCTTTCCATTGCTAAGAGAATAACAATGATTTAAGTTGGGGGGGTGTGATAACATGCATTTATAACTTAAATTCTTATCCTAATTAGCTCATATTCATGCTTATTTTATGTGAATATGATGCATGTTATCATAATTTTTATGAATTTTCTCCATTGGTATGCCAATACACTAAAGTTCATATTTATGCATACATTAGGGATAATTATGTGCTTTCTTGATGATTAATCATTTTGCAAGGTTAAATTAATAGGAATTAAGTTCTTACCCTGATTTATTTTGACTTATGTAAATGATTTTAAAGGTTACTTCTAAGAAGGAAAGTGTTGGATGATTAAAAGAGAGAGATCTTAATGAATGCTTTTAGGTTATTTTTAATTCATCCTATATTATTATTTTTTAAATTATATTTTTAATGGCATAATATTAAAAAACTAGAAATTGAGATCTAATGGAGAAAATTTGGATTAAAAAAGAGTTGTATTTCTGAAGTTATGAATTTTTGAAGTTTTGACTTTTTCGGATTTTAATTTGATTTTTACTGATTTTGTAAAATTAAAATCGCGAAAAAGGGGGTTTATTTATCGCAAGACCGCGGAGCTGACGTGGCGCGCGAGGCGGACATGGCGCGCGGGACCAGCACGGATGCGACGCTGCACTAAGGCCATGTGGCAGGGCCACTCATGGCCCACGCGAGGCGCAGGTGGCACATAGGTGGCGCAGACACGTGGGAGGAGGCCACGCGGGTCCACACGGATACCGGTGAGGGGCTTCACATGGCTAGGGGCTGGCGAGTGAAGGGCCCACGGGTTAGTGGGCCCTTGTTAGAGTGTTGGGGCGGCAACGCAAAGGCGTTACCACACTACACATTTTATAGCCACGATTTGCGTATTTTTAGTCCGTGTGGGACTATGGACTTGAGTCCATGCGATCTTCTTCAAGACACGTGCGTGAAAAAATCATAAGTGAAGCTTTTGATGGGTGACACGTGGTGAGGCGAGGAGGCATCAATCTTGATTGGACGATCGCGTTTCATCACGATTTTGGAACTCAACAAGGGGCGACACGTGGACTCATCTGAGCGGGAGATGGAGATCAGACGGCGGCAATGACTCGGCGCTCATGATCGTGGCTCACGATCACGGCTCGATTGTGGGCCGATCGTTGAGCGATCGTGGCGAAATTAACATGCAATTTGGGATAAGATCACTTCCAATTGATGGGCCACGATCACCGTGCGATCGTGGGCATCAAATCTCTCTTCCGACCGGATCAAACAACATTATGTTGAATCGCGCGGAGATTCTGCTTTAAAAACTGATGTACTCCCTTGTATCTTCTTAACTTTTGATCGATTCTTGAAGAAATTAAGCGAATTTCGAGGAAGGTCTTAAGTTCTTTATGATCCTCTACTTCATAGAGTTGAATTTCACAGCCATTGAAACATGATAATCATGAATTGATTGCAAGAAACGATCGTAATCTCCCCTTGAATTTCGAACGTACGTCGAAGATGAAACATAGGAATACTCTTTAATCCACATAAATTGAAGACAAATCATCGCATGAATCAGGTTAGTAGTGTGATTTATTCATCACTCTTTCAATTCATGTAATTTAGATTAGAATTAGGTAGGTAATTAGAGTGTAGAAGTAGTTAAATTCATAAGTTCGCCCAATTTTAGTGACAGATTTTTGGTTGATTTTCAAAAAAGGATATCTCTTTGATTATAATTGCGAATCACTTGATTTGAGTTTCATTGGATTCCTTGTTTTATCAGCTTTCCGTGGATAGAAAATTCGTCAAATTCCAAGATCATTTGGCCCCTCAATTTAACACTCGACCGAGCACTATTCATTTTGAATCTGAATTTGAGCGTTGACTTTCGGGGTCAATTACTTTTAAAATCTAAATCGGAATTTGATAATTTTGGTCTCTTTAGAATCATCTGGATCTTATCTTTTTTTTTTTTGATATATAAGTTACAAGATTTGGATATCATTTGACTAGTCAATTTGAGGATTTTCTCTAAAGTGTTCATTTCAGGATATTTTTGATCTTTGATTTTCACTAATTCATAGTAAATTTATTTCTCATCAAAAAATCACGAATTTTATATCAATAATTCCATTTTCTCTCTAGTTTCCAAATATATAATTTTTGTAATCTTCTGACATCTTTTGGTTCTCTGATTTTACAGAACTTAGACTATTGGTCAAAGTGAATGGTTTGACTTTGACTTTTGACTTTTCTCTGTGAAATCCGAGATCTTAAATCTTAAGCTCTCTTATTTAGCATATTTATATCATTTCTATTCATAAAATCTTATTTCTACTTCTTTAAAACCTCTTTTAAACGTAAGTTTGACCAAGTCAATTCTACAATAAAAGTCAACATTGTTCTCTATGGATCGACCCAATACTTGCACTTTACTTGATTTTATATCTTTGTCATTGTGAGTTCGGTATTATAAATTTTTTTGGCAGACGTTTGTGTGTTTTAAATGACCGCACAAAACGCTTCGTCAGTGACCTCATCAGAGATCGTGCTGAACAGGATCGATATAACTTGCCGATCTTTCTTCCTTGCCACATTCTCGAATTCGATGACATCCCAAAGCTCAAGCCCTTCAAGATATAGGCGCATGCATGATGCCCATACTTGATAGTTGAGATTTTAGGATTGGAAAGGTTCCGATTTGAGTTTGTTGATCAACACCTTTCAATCCTCCCATTACAACAAGCTCTTGAGATGAAATCTCTCCTCGTCGTGGCACCATACAAAAAATCGTTGGATCACAATTGCTTTGATACCAACCAAAGAAAAATCAGCCCTCGTGGAGTGGGAGATGATGAGAATGCCAAGGAAGAGGAGATACTGTAAACTATTGAATATATAAAAAGGAGTACATGATCCATATCGGGAGAGTATTCCCGTTCTTAAATAAGCAAACTACTTAAGACAGAAAAAAAAGCTACGGTAATAACTGCCTAGCATGACAGGTTGAAAAACCGATGCCTCTCCATTCCCGTTCCGGAGAAGCCAAAATGCTTCACTGTCGTGCAGCTTCTCCTCCTTACTGATTCACTGATGAGATCAATTTCCAACATTTATCTCTGATTTCATCACTCTAGATTTCTTTCTAGCGATTCTCTCTCAATTTTTCCTCCTCTTCCCCATTCGATGCTCACAAAATTGCTACTCCCCTCTCTCAGTCTCGCTCACTTCCGCACATATTCGTCTTCCTTGTGGATCTCCTATTTCCTCTTCGGCGTCACATTTCTCAGCATTTCTGCTTTCCTCATGCTCTATCTTTTCCACTCTCTTGTTTCCGACTCCACACTCTTGCTTTCCCTCAAAATCCATCTTTTCTAATTTCACTCTCGCTATCTCTCTTCCTCTCTATATTTCTTTCATCTCCTCATGCTCCCTCTTTTTTTTCTTCTTCAGATACCTTTACCTATCTCTTCTTCCTCTATCGCGATCTTTTCCTCTATCTCTCTCTCTCTCTCTCTCTCTCTCTCTCTCTCTCTTTTCATTTCTCTATCTTCCCAAAGGCTCCTCTTTTCTCTCTCATATCTCACTCTCCTCCTTCACACTCCTTTCTATCCTTCACTTTCCATCTCTTTACATTTCCTTTTCTCGTTAAAAAAATCTCTATTCTTCCTCTACTTCTTATAGACTCTAATTTTCTTCATAATCAGAATTTCTAGTTCATTTTAAGCATTCTCTCCTCCTACCATAAAAATTGAGATTTTCTTGCCCTAAAAGCCTTGTGGATCAACCTAGCGAGCTATACGTCCTACATTTCTCAACGGATTCATAGTTTCCAAGGTTATAAATGATAAATCTGTTGCGCTTAAACATGCAACGACTTTGAGCTTAACATATATTCATATTTTTTTGACCTTGAAAAAAGTGAAACGTCAATTATGCGTAAAGTTAACTACAATTTATTACAAATTCAGCTTATGAATAATACGATTTGATGAATATACGAGTTTCATCAAAACATAATAACATGCATAATAATGATGTGAATTATGTCTAAAATCAGCAAAGAATAGTAAACTATATGTGTAAAATGAAATTTATCAATATCCGACAATCCATAAGAAGTTTTGAGATCAAATTTTATGGGCAGATTTTTCTTTCTTTGTCCAACGACCCATACCCTCCACTCTGACAAATCAGATAGCAAAATAGGAGTTTTTCATTTTTCATTGTAGGCTCCAAGGATTGGCTAGTGATAACATGCAATTTCATGCACTAATATCATGCATTTTATGCATGTCTTCCTAAAAATATGATCATGATTTATAATGATTAAAATGATAATTCTTACGTTTAAGAGGATATTCTTGATTTTTTTCATAAATTAATAATATTTAATGAGCATTTAATGACATTGATTCATCAAGAATATAATTTTCTTTTACTCAAAAATTAAAATTCTATTTATTTCCCATTTAAAATGCCTTTATTGACATGAAAATATTTATGACTATATTTTATGATGAATTTTATTGAATAAATTTATTTCTATGATTAAGTTAAAATTTTTTAAAGATTTTTTTAAATTTTATGGGAATATAAAGAAATTAAAATCCACGAGAAATGATTTTTTAAGAGAAAAGAAATGAATAAATAAAGTAATAAAAATAATTAAAAGAATAAAAAATTATTAAAATAAAACAAGAGAGAGAGAGAGAGCCTCTCTCTTGTGCGATGGAAGAAATTCCATTGCGAAGAAGTGCAAGGAGAGGCATGGCATCTCCTCTCTTTGTCTCCTTTTCTCCTTGGCGTGCACGTGCACGCGTAAGGGGGAGGTGGAGTTCCTTTCCCCTTTCTCTCTCTCTCTCTCTCTTGTGGATCTTTCCCTCTTCCTTCTTCTTTTTTGCGTGATGGAATTCTCTTCTGTTGCACTTGAAACTTCCTTTCTCAGAGGCCTTCCTTGTCCCTCTCTTCCCTCTCTTCGCGTGTAAATTTCTTATGTTGCCACTTTCTCTACGCGACATCTCTCTTCCTCACTCACTCTCCTACGCGCGTGTGTGCGTGCCTAAGGGGAGGAGGAGGAGATGCTACATTCTTCATCTGCTCCTCACTCTCCTGCACGTGCACACATGCACAAGCAAGGGGGAGGAGGAGATTCCTCCTCTCTCTCCTCCCTATAGAAACAGAGATATAGAGGGAGGAAGGCGAGGAGAAGATAGAAAGGAAAGAAATCAATTTCACTATTTCACCGTGGATCAAACATAAGGGATTACAATCATATTCATAGCGTAAAGCATCGATCCGAAGTTTGGAAAGTTTTTGTTGGAAATTTTGGAAGTCTAGAAAGTTTTTGAGACTTTCATCGAACATGTAACCATTTTGTGTTGAATTACTCTTTTGCCCTTTCTTATTTGTGTCTTCATTCATCCATCTATACAGCCATTGTATGTTTTGATTGGTCCACGCTGGCGATCTTTACTTCCGAGTCATCTTTCTATTAAAAAGCTTGAACTGGTCCTCACTGTTGAACTGTGTGCATATTATGTTTGTGGAAATGCCTAAACACCCTCTTGCAAGCTTAGTGTGGGGCAAGCGGTGAGCTTGGTCTTTAATTGAAGAAAACGATGTTTAGGTAGCGGTCTTGTGAGAATGTCGGCGGCGTGATCTTTTGTTGAGAGCTTGCTTAAGCGGAGTTGCTGCGAGTTAACCTGCTCACAAACAAAGTGGTAATCTATCTCAACATGTTTGGTTTGTGTGTGAAAAATAGGGTTTGCAGTCAAGTAAGTATCTCCGACGTTGTCGCACCATGAAACCTGAGTGGTAGGAGGATGGAATTCAAGTTCATGAAGAAGGGATTTGATCCATATAAGCTCAGCAGTTGCATTGTCTAGTGCCTTATATTCGGCCTTAGTACTGGACCACGTGACGGTTCATTGTTTTTGGGAGCTTCAGGATACAAGATTGCGACTGAGAAAGACAAGATAAGCCCATGTAGAACACTGATCGAGAGGGGAGCTAGCCCAAGCTGCATCACTAAAGACTTGAAGATAGAGAGTAGATTTATTTGAGTAGAAAAGACTAATGGAAATGGTCCTCGTAAGATAGCGTAAAAGGTGTTTCACTCTCAACCAATCGAGAGAAGGATCATGCATAGTTTGAAAGCTGCGATTAACATCAAAAGAAATATCTGGTTGTGTAATTGTAAGGTATTTTAGAGCATCAATTGTACTACGATAGAGAGTAGAATTGATTGAAAGATTACTATGATGTGTAGTTTCAAAAAAAGAGCAAGGGTTAGAGACAGGTTTAGCATGTTCCATGTTTAATTTTTTTAAGATAGAGAGTGCATAGCGAGATTGAGAGAGAAAATAATAAGTAGATGTATTAATTAATTCAATGCCAAGAAAAAAAGTTTATGGTCTTAAGTCTTTCATAGTAAAAATGTTTTTTAGAAGGGAGATAATATGAGTAATGCTTGCACAATCTGGGCTAATAAGAAGAATCTCATCTACATAAATTAAAAAGAAATAAGGAATAGAGTTGTGATATTTGATAAATAATGAGGAATCAGTTTTGGACCCGTGAAAGCCAATAGAGATGAAATATAATGATAAATTTTTGAACCACTCTCTTTGAGCTTGTTTAAGCCATACAATGATTTGTTTATTTTGCAGAAAAAATTTGGAAATTGCGGGTTGATAAAGCCTGGTGGTTGACTCACGTAAAGATGTTCAATGAGATCACCATGTAGAAAAGCATTTGATACATCGAATTGATGGATGTGACAATTGTGACTGATAACATCCATAGCTTTTTTAAAAATTATAATGAGGTACATGTTTGAATAACAATTCAAAAGATGATTGGTTTCCCAAAAGTGGAGTAGGCATTCTATTGATCAAGAATGAAGCTATGGTGACAGCTCCATCTGAGAAAGTTTTTGGCAAAGAAGCTTTTTTAAGTAAGGCTAATGAGGTTTCGATAATATTTCTGTGTTTTCTTTTGGCCGTGCCATTTTGTTCATGAGTGTAGGGACATGAAACTCTATGATAAATACCATGATCCTTCAGATATTTATTTAAAGACTGCAATTCACCTCCCCAATCAGATTGACAAGCACAAAGTTTTTGGGAAAATTGCCTTTATACTCTTTTATGGAATTTAGTAAATATGTTAAAAATGTCACTTTATGTTTTAAAGGAAATAACCATGTATATTTAGAAAAATCATCAAGAAAAAGCACATAATAGTGATAGCCAAAATGATATGCAATGCGAGCTGGCCCCAATACATATGAATGAACAAGTTGAAGAGGTCTAGTGCTTTTGCATAGGGAAATCTGAAAGGGTTGTTTATGAAATTTTGAAGAAAAACATGCATAACATACATAATGAGAGAGCTTGTGAGTCAAAGGAAGGTCAAAATTTTATAAAATGTTTTGTAAAATTCTAAAATGAGGATGGCCTAGTCTGTTGTGCCATGCTTCATTAGTGCTTTCTCCCCTAGGTAAGCATGACATTTGTGGATGATAAGCAGAACATAAAGGCTGTCTTTATGGGTTCCTTTCAGCACTACCTGCCCCGTCTTGTTGTCCTTCACCAAGCAAAAGAATGCATAAAATTCTATAAAGACATTATTGTCGAGGGCAAATTGATGAACATAGAGCAAGTTTTTAGTGATGGTAGGTAAATGGAGAATGTTGTTAAGTTTTGAAGGTTTATGCCGAGATGGTAAAGTTGAATTTCCTATAGATAAGATTTTCATACCTTGGCAATTACCTATGTAGAGTTGATCTTGCACTGTGTATGTGACCTGGTTTTGAAGATTAGTAGCATTATGAGTTACATGGTGAGATGCTTCACTATTGGGATACCATGTATTCATATGTGGATGCGCCATTTCATTTGCATTGACTATATTTTCTTGTGGCATTGAGTTTGTATTTATGCCTTTGCCAGGATTTGGCTGCCATGGAGGTTGCTTGAAATCTTGATTGAACCTCTCATAGCAATTAATTACTCTATGTCCATGTTTAAAGCATAGCTGGGACCTAGGAGTATTTCTTCCTTGATTTCTGCCTTGTACATGATTTGTCCTCCCACCTCTAGTGTTTCCTTGTTGCGTTTGCCCTGTTTGTGTAAAGTGTGTTGTAGGAGGATAATATTGTGGTTTATGTTCTTCTGATTGCTGCTGAATATGTGATTCATAAGTCTTTAGGTTGCAGACCACATCATCGAAGGTAAGTGAGTCAAGGAGTGGACTGATGCTAGCATAGAAAGGATTGTAGGTCGGTCCTAGGCCTCTTAGCAGTGTGAATGTGAGATCATGTTCATCGATCATCCTTCCACTCAATCGTAACTCATCACCAAGAGAGCGAACTAGTTGTACATAATCATCAATGAACATTGTGCCTTTTTGAATATTATGTAATCATTTTGGTAATTCAATTATTCTTGACTTGGATTTTTTGGCAAAGTTTCTATTTATGGCTTCCCACCCTTCCTTTGCAGTGGTCTTTCCCATGAGTATTGGGAGAACATGTTCAGACAAAGAAGATGAGATGATTACAAGAACCACCTGATCATTTTTGAACCATGTTTTGTATTAAGGAGTGGGGCAAAGTTTCCCATCTTTGTCCAAATAGGACACCATAGGGGGATCTTGATCAAGTAGCGTGACAAGATCATACACTGCTAGAACTGGTAGCAGCAGTGTTTTCCACAACAGAAAATTATCCCTAGTAAGTTTAAGAGAAATAGTCAAACCTGCACGATAGATATTGGCAATTGCAACATGAGGCATAATAGAGGTCTCATTGAGAGAAGAAGAGGAGGTGATGCAAGACAGAGTGGGTCAGCTCTCGTTCCTGATCAATGTAACAAAGGTTGGCTGAGGATAGCGCGGATCAGCCGTGCCAACGGGTAGGCAAGTCCTAGTCTCTAAGTATGACAGCCCAAATCTAGGTGCAAGCAGGCGTACCAGTCTAAGAGGTCAACCTCGGGTAACCTGGAGAAACTCGAGGTGATGAGAGGGATGAGATCCTCTCGATCCACATCCGAAATTTGGAAGGTTCATTGTGGGTTAGCCACGGGCTGCATCCCACGCTCAGTAGCAAACCGGACGTACACGTCAAGATCCTCGATCCTATAAGTATGCCCTAACCTACCTATGATCGTCCGAAGGCGGTGGAGATGAGGGCAGGAGAACTTCAAAAAGTAATTAAGCTTAAAGCGGGAGGGGATCAGAGCTCACCTTTGGGACACAATGTCCGGTGGGTCATAGCGGGTGAAGTTCTGGCAGTAATAGTGGTGTCTGTTGAAGTCTGTAGCGGGGTGGGGAGGTGGGGCAAGGCAGTGCTACAGGCGTGGGCACTGGGAGAGCGGACGCAAGCCGTCCCTGGAATCCCACACGTACACAAAAAGGTGGCGGGTGCGTGGGTACTGGCGAAAGGCGTACCCGCGGCTGTAGGCTTGCACCACAACGAGTCGCTTGGCAGGTGAAGTGCAAGGTCAGTGACTCCACGTTGCACTGAGATGCTGAGGGCGTGCCGGGGCGGGGGAGGGGCGACCAACAGGCGAGCACAGATCGGGTGAGGACGGGTGGACGAAACCGCGAGTGAGGGATTCTTCGGGGTGGAATATTCCTCGCATCATCTTGGGTTTTTTTGAAGGGCTGCGAGCAGGTGCGAGACGGACGTACGTAGCAGCCCGATCAATCCGCGAACGCGAGGTTGACGGGAGGCGGTGAGGGAAAGATGTGAAGGCTTCAAGCATTAAATTCTTTCTTGAATTTTCAGGATAGTGCTTGAGTTTCTTGAAATGACATCTTAGTAATGTCATTTCAAGATAATTCTAGAAATCTCTCCCACATAAACTCTCTAGCCTATTCTAGAGAGTTCTACTTATGTCTATGTAAGCATAGTAAGACACTCATTATAAGTAAGAACTTCAAGCTAGAAGTTAAGAGTGTTTCTTTGTTTAGTGACTCCCTTGTGAGTGTGCCTCTATTGGAGAAGGTTAAGTTCTTAACCATGCAAGTGTCTTAGTGCCTACATTTGGTATCAGAGCGAGTCTTATCCAAGGGGAGCATCATGCCGAGAAGAGGAGAGGCGGCATCAGAGTTTGGTAGGGCTTCTTTTGAGAAGGAGTTTGGAGCTACCAATGCCGGTTTTAGTAGGGGGATGGGTGATCCAATCTCCCCAAGTCCTCTTCAGGTATTATCGAAGACTAATTACCCTGTTTGGGCAATACGGATGCAAGTGCATCAAGAGGCATATGGTTAGTGGGAGGCAATCGAGTCCGAAGCGGTGCCGAGGAAAAAAGATCGCCAAGCCTTGTCAGTAATATTTGGGGCACTATCTGAAGATATTGTGGCACAACTAGATATTTCCAAGACTGCGAAGGAGATTTGGGAATTCTCGAAGACAAGACATATAGGAGCTGCTCGTGTCATCAAGGCTAGAGTTCAAGCCCTTCGACGTGAGTTTGAGATTATGTTCATGGGTGAAGAAGAATCGGTGGCCGAATTTGCTGGAAAACTTTCTAAGGTTGCAACTCAACTAAGAAGCCTCGGGGAGAAGATCGATGATGGAGTTTTAGTTGCCAAAATCCTTAGAGCAGCCCCTGCAAAGTTTGATGTATCACTTCATCTATTGAAAAATTTGGTGACATGGACTCAATGTCACTTGAGGAGGGAATTGGGTCATTAAAGATCTACGAAGAAAAACTCTGTGATCGGGAAGCTCAGAGAGAGGAGCAACTTCTTCTCTCTAAAGCCGCGGGGAAACAAAAGAAATATGAAGAAAGTAATACTCGTGGAAGAGGTCCTGGCCGCGGATGGAGAGGAGGATGAGGAAGAGGTAGAGGTAATGGCAAACAACACGAGCATGGAGATGAAGAGAGGCCTCAAGACAAGTCAAAGGTAAAATGCTATAATTGCGAGAAATTTGGACACTTCGCATATGAATGGCGTAAGAGTAAGAAAGAGGAGAAAGTTCAAGTTGCTAAAGTGGAGGAAAAGCCACAACCCACCCTTCTGATGGCGATTATAGATACTTCAGAAGTTAGTTTACTCCAAGGAGTCAATGAGCAAGCAATGAACGAAGGTATGTGGTATCTTGATAATGGAGCAAGTAACCATATGACAGGTGATCGCCGCTAGTTTCAAGAGTTGAAGGAAGTCTCACAAGGAACAATGAGATTTGGGGATGGATCTACGACAAAAATTGGAGGACGTGGCTGGATCATGCTTCAGTATCAAGATGGAGGACAAATGATGTTAGATAATGTTCTCTATGTCCCTGAATTAAAAGCTAATATTTTAAGTTTGGGTCAATTCGATGAGCATGGGTGCCGATTATTAATGGAGGGTGGCTTTCTTACCATCCATGATCAACATGGAAGACTCCTAGTGAAGGTGAAGAAAAGACTAAGCAGACTTTATCTTTTGAAACGAAATCCAATATTGAGCTGCATGGTTGCAGAGGATAGTTCAGAGTTAACTTGGACGTGGCATAAAAGGTATGGACATTTAATTTTTCAATCATTAAGGAGATTATCTTCTAAAGAGATTGTTAGGGGGCTTCCTAAATTAGAGATCCCAGAAAATATATGTCGTGACTGCATTGCAAGCAAGCAGGCACGAAGTCCATTTCCTTCTATAGCCTCGTATAGGGCAAGCAAGCCTTTAGAGCTTGTCCATGGAGATATTTGTAGACCAATCTCACCTGCCACACTAGGAGGCAGTAAGTATTTCTTATTATTAGTTGATGATTACTCTAGACTCATGTGGGTAGCAATGATAAAGAACAAGAGTGAAGCCTTTCAAGCTTTTGTTAAGTTCAAAAACTTAGTCGAAGCCAAAAAGGGAATGAAAATTGGGTGTTTGAGAACCGATCAAGGAGGCGAATTTACGTCATCAATTTTTTCGAAGTTTTGCTTCGAACATGCAATCAAACGACAATTTTCAGCCCCATATTCTCCTCAGCAAAATGGAGTTGTTGAGAGGAGGAATAGGACAATGATGAATATGGTAAGGAGCATGCTAAAAGACAAGAATCTTCCACATGAGCTATGGGGAGAAGCCATCAATACTAGTGTATATATATTGAATCGAGCCCCATCAAGAAGCTTGGATGGAGCCACACCATATGAAGTTTGGACAGGAGTAAAGCCAAACGTAGAACATTTTAGAGTCTTTGGATCCCTTTGTCACGTGAAGGTACTCGGAGAAAAATTGAAGAAGTTGCAAGATAGAAGCAAAGCCATGGTGTTTATTGGGTATGAAGTTGGGACCAAAGGATATAAGTGTTATGATCCAGAGACTGGTAGAGCATATATCAGCCGAGATGTTATATTTGAAGAGAAAAGTCAATGGGATTGGAGAAATTCAAACATAGAAAAGAAGGAAGGTACTTTTTATTCTCCAAATTTCTTTGACACAGATGAGGAACAAATTGATCAGGAGGCTCCACTAGATGATTATCATGAAGACGTGAGAAGCCTTAATGACATTCCTGATAATGGGCAAGGCGGTTATCTAATTAGAGAAGAAAGGTCGCCGAGAAAGTTTGCAGACCTTGATCGAATATACGAAGCGACAGAGCAGGTTAGTATAGACCCTGAATCATGTTATTTGACTCAAGAAGAGCCAAGTTCATATAATGAAGCATCCAAAGAGAGTGTTTGGAGACAAGCCATGGAAGAAGAGTTAGACTCAATTGAGAAGAATGAAACATGGGAGATTGTGACTCCTCCACCAGGATGCAAGCCTACTGGTCTTAAGTGGGTCTATAAGATAAAGAGAAACTCTCATGGTGATATAGTGAGGTACAAAGCTAGACTCGTGGCTAAAGGATATGTTCAAAAGTTTGGCATTGACTACGAAGAAGTTTTTGCTCCAGTGGCGAGAATGGAGACTATTTGAGTACTCTTAGCCCTTGCAGCACAAGAAGGATGGCAAGTCCATCATATGGATGTTAAATCTGCCTTCCTTAATGGTGAGTTAGAAGAGGAAGTCTATGTGAAACAACCAGATGGGTATATCAAGAAAGGGAGAGAGCATCTCGTGATGAGACTAAAGAAGGCACTCTATGGATTAAAACACGCACCTAGGGCATGGTACACTAAATTAGACAAGTGTTTAAGATCTCTTGATTTCACGAGGAGTTCTCAAGAGCATGCAGTCTACTTCAAAAGATCAAGTACCTCACGCTTGATTATTGGTGTTTATGTTGATGACTTAATTATTACAGGGACAGAGAATCATCAGATCGAAGACTTCAAGGCTCAAATGAAGAACCAGTTTGAGATGAGTGACCTTGGTCTACTCACCTCATATCTCAAAATTGAGGTGAAACAAGAAAGAGGAAAAATCCTACTAAGTCAAAAGATTTATGCGTTAAGGATCTTGGAACAAAGTGGCATGTCAGAATGTAATCCAGCACATACTCCGCTAGAGAGCCGATGCAAGTTTGGAAAAGAGTCACATCCAAGCGTAAACTCTACAATATATCGAAGCTTAATGGGAAGCCTCAGGTACTTAACCCATACAAGACCAGATCTCATGTTTTCTGTGGGGTATCTTAGTAGATATATGGAAAATCCGATGATCGAACATATGTCTGCCATAAAGAGGATTTTGAGGTATGTAAAAGGCACATTAGACCTCGGTTTGGTCTATGAGAAAAATGAAGCAGGCATAAAGCTAGTCGGGTATAGTGATAGTGATTATGCGAGAGATCCAGATGATACGAAGAGCACCACGGGAATGGCTTTCTTCTTAGGAAACAATTTGATATGTTGGGCCTCTGAAAAGCAAAAGATCGTGGCCTTGTCATCATGTGATGCTGAGTATGTCGCAGCCACCACTGCGGCTTGTCAAGGAATATGGTTAGCAAGATTGATTGGAGAATTGATGAACAAGGAGATGATATCTATGACGCTAATGGTTGATAATAAATCAGCCATTGCACTGTCAAAGAATCCTGTGTTTCATAATAGGTCCAAGCACATCGAGACCAAATTTCATTTCATAAGGAGTTGCTTGGAAGAAAAGAAGATGGAGCTGGACTTCACAAGCTCAGAGAATCAACTGGCAGAGTTGTTTACAAAGTCATTGGAAAGACTGAAATTTGAAGAGCTCCGCCAAAGATTGGGCATACGTACAGTCTAGAAAAGGCATCATGCTTGGGAGGGAGACTGAAGGCTTCAAGCATTAAATGCTTTCCCGAATTTTCTGGATAGTGCGTGAGCTTCTTGAAATGACATCTTAGTAATGTCATTTCAAGATAATTCTAGAAATCTCTCTCACATAAACTCTCTAGCCTATTCTAGAGAGTTCTACTTATGACTATATAAGCATAGTAAGACACTCATTGTAAGTAAGAACTTCAAGCAAGAAGTTAAGAGTGTTTCTTTGCTTAGTGACTCCCTTGTGAGTGTGCCTCTATTGGAGAAGGTTAAGTTCTTAACCTTGCAAGTGTCTTAGTGCCTACAAGATGTAGAGGAGCTCTAGCATGTCCACGGGAAGTGTCCAGCACGTCCACGGGAAGGGAGGGTGTGCGGGAAAACCGGCGAGAGACATTCTCGTGATGGAAGGATTGCGCAAGGGCGTGCAGACGCTTCCACTCGACAAACCTTCAAGTGGGGTAGGTCTTCCGGCGGGCGCCGGCCAGGGCAGGCTGAAAGTTCGGCGCGGGGGGGAGGGACTGCATGCTGGATGGCGAGGGGAAATCACCACTCCGTGATCGCGAATGAGGATTCGTCGTGACGAGGTAGTCCTCGTGCGTCGCGTGTTCCCTGACGATGTGGCGACGAGAAACACAGACGTGCGCGACGTCCTAGTCGAGCCGCTGACACGTGGCCGGTGAAGAAGGGCATTGAAGGGACGACGTCGTCGTCTCGTCCCGCAGTAGGAATAACCGGAGGGAGACAGGGTTGCAGTCGCTGACGTGCGTCCGAGATAGGGAGAAGGAGAGGAGAGTGACGAGGAGTGGGAGGGAGATTGGAGGCATCGGGCGAAGTCGCTTTCTTCGTATCTAGACGATCACATGCGTATATCCCCGACGACACGCGAGGGATGGAAGACTAACATCACTTCCTACATCCTCCCGGTCCCGTAACGCGTTCTCTCTTCCCGTACCCTCCCTGTCCCTTCCTTCTATAGGGACCAAAATGGGCCTAAGGGAGGGAAGGCCCACTTGAGGCCCCCTAACCCATAAACAAGCCCAACAAGGAAAACTCACACACACACACACACAGAGGTTTAAGAGTTTATTGAGCCAAGGGGAGGGCCCAATAAACCCCAAGAAAAGGGAAAGAAATGAAGGCAAAAGGAAAGAGTAGGTGGGCCCACTAACATATAGGGCCCGTAAGTTTAGAGAAATTTAATACCGTAGCAATGGATGGAAAGACTCGATGAGTTTGGCTCATTGTCGTTGAGGAGATAGGTGAGATCCCGGAGGATCAAGCCATGCTCGAAAACCTGGCACCTTTGTCTTTGCACGTTGATCAGGCTGAACTCGTACCGTGACTGTCTCTTGATCTAATGGGGCGGATCCCGCTCGCCATTAGGAGGCTTCATCGATCAAGTTGCTTGGAGTTGCCATTAGAAGAGCTTTCTTGTCGATTGACTTAGTGTCGTGAGGCCGATGGCTCTGATACCATGTAGAAGCAGAGATAGAGAGAGAGGAAGGTGATGAGAAGATAGAAAGGAAAGAAATCGATTTCAATGTTTCACCATGGATAAAAAAAAAGGATTATAATTGTATTTATAGCGTAAAGCATCGATCCGAAGTTTGGAAAGTTTTCGTTGTGTGCCCGGGACTTTCGTCGAACATGTAACCATTTGTTGTTGAATTACTCTTTTGCCCTTTCTTATTTGCATCTTCATTCATCCATCTATATAGCCGTTGTATGTTTTGATTGGTCCACATTGGCGACAGTTACTTTCGGGTCATCTTTCTGTTAACTAGCTTGAACCGGGCGCATCCTCTATTTGTGGAAATGCCTCAATACTCCCTCCCCCTACTTCCTTCGTTCCTATGTATGCACATCTAAGCACGTAAGAGGAGAGAAGGAGGAGATCTTCCCCCTTTCTCTCTTGCATGACAAATTTATGTCCGCAAGCCTTCTCTCTGCTTTCCTTTGTGCCTCCTATGCATCTTCTTCTCATTTTTTGCGTCACACTGCACCTCACCTATCCTCTCTTCCATGTGGCAATTTGACGAAACGATTTAGTGCGGTCATTGAAACACACGATCTTCGTTCAAATAAAACTAATAATTCCAAACTCACGATGATTAAAAATAAGTAATCAATTATAGCGATGAGATAGGGTCGAACCACAAAGAGCACAGTTGACTTTAATCGAAAGAGTTGACTTGGTGAGACTTAGGTTTAGTTAGAGTTTTTAAGATTCGAAAATAATAGATTATAAATGGAATGAATACTAAAAATAAGAGAATACACTTTTAAGAATTTAAGAAAATATTTGAAGAAGAAAAGTCAAAAGTCAAGGTCAAAGCATTGACTTTGACCAGACTCTGACTTTCTATAAAATTAGAGAGGAAAAAAAAGATAAAATATTACAAATATTATATTTAAAGAAACTAGAGAGAAAATGGAAAGTTTGATATATAATTCATGATTTTTAGACAAGAATTGGATTTATTATGATTTTTCTAAAATCAGTCAACAGAAAAATCCGGAAAGTAAACTCTCGGCAAAATCCTGAAATTGACTAACCAAATGAACTCTTATAATTAACATATGAATAGAAAGCTTATGACCAGAGGATTCAGAGAGGACTGAAATGATCAAATTTCACCATGTATTTTAAAAGTAATTGCCCTCGAAAGTCAACGCCCAACTTTGGATTGAAAATGAACAAATGTTGGTCAAACGTCAAATTGAAGGGTTAAATGTTGATGAAATTTTTCGAATCAGAGATCCACTCCTCCTTGATTTGAATTTCATGCATAAATTCTAAATTTCACTTTCAAACCATAGATTATAATGCTTTAGTATTCATAACAAGGATAATTATGGTTTGGACATTGAGGAATTTTCTTATCATGCATTGAGTTTTCATTCATAATAATCACATCAATTTTTTGGAGAATATGAGCTTAAATGAGTCTGGCTGAAGACATTAAACTTAGCGCCTATTGGGAGGCAGCCCAAAATTATCCTTTTCGTGTTTTTCCTTTATTTTTTGCAGAATAAATATATTGTCGAAGAACTATATTATGAAAGGCGCACGCGCGAGAAATCCCTTGAACAAGCATTAGAAAGCCCAAATGAGTTTTTCTAAACCCTTTTCTCCTCACCACATTTTTATCATCATTTGCATGACATGATCATTATTCTTGCTATCTTTCTTCATGAGCATAGTAATTTCATTGAGGACAATGAAGATTTTAAGTTGGGGGTGAAGACTTAGGAAAATTCAACAATTTTTCAAAAATTTTAAAATTCTAAATTCTAAAAACTCCTATTTTCCAAATTTTTACCACTCTTCTCCACCTTAGAAGTCTTGAAATTTTGAGATCTTATCTACTAGAGATGTAAAAATGAGGGCCTTATAGCCCATATGATTACATTTTGAGTAATAAAATCAAGTGATCTAGATAAACCATGGGATTATTCATAGTGGTTGACTTCTTTGGGGTTGGGTATCTAACGGGCATCAAGGAAAAATGAGTAATCAGAAGGTTGAAGTGCTATGGGATTAAAATGGAGAGATTTTGAGTGAAGTTCAAGAAAAATTCCTATCCCCTACCTTACATCAGCCAAACCTACTTTGTGTGGGAATTCCTTGCTTCTGAACTTTCCCTTAAAAGAGTGCAATGATCCATAATTTTTTGAGGCACCTATCTTTGCCCTATTAGGCATTTAGTTCAAATTTTCCTTTCCAGTTAATTAGTTACACCCATTTTCAGCCTCACTTACGATAATCACACTCCCAAGTGACTCACACATCCATCACATCTCCTCCACATTCCTCTCACATGTACATATCCCTTCAAACACCACACTTCACATTTTGGCAGAATCTCTTCAAAACTCGATGAAACAACTCCTCCATATCCTTATTTCATGTCAATTCTTTTGAAATTTTGAAGTATCTTTGATTGTTACAAAAAAAAAAAGAAAAAAAAGAAAAGAAAGAGGCAAGGAAAAAGGAAGGAGAAAAAGAAAGAAAAAGAGAGAAATAGAAGAAGTGAAAAGAAGGAGAATAAGTTAGGGGAATATCTTCTCTTCTCCCTCCACCATCTCTACCATTTCCATCTATCCTTACCATCCATCATCATCCACATCATTTGGGAGCTAAAATTATCATAAGTGGTATCACCTTTGCTTTTAAAAAATCCATTTTGTTTACACACATATTTGCTTTTAACCACATCATTCCTTTAGATATAGTGTCTTTAATTTTCTTTCAATCGTCTCAAACGCTGCATCCCAAAGATAGGAATACCTTTGCAATTGCACTCTTTTTAGGAGGAAGGTAAGTTGAGGGGAATTCTAATACATTAAGTAGCCTCCATTTTGAGGGGAGTGATGTATCTATGGAGAGGGTAAGTAGGGTTGGGCGGTCCCGGTCACGGTCCAGTTTTTGGCACACCATTCGGTCCAAGTCTCGGTCTCGGTCCACCTCAGTCACGGGCCGGTTCGGTCTTAACTTCGGCCTCTCTTGACCATCAACGTCCATTAATAAAAAAAATTTATAGTCAAAAACCTTACCGATGATACTTGCTGATTTGAAACAAAGAAGAAGAAAGTGAACTCTAAATTTAGAGCTTTGCCCATGTCATCCTTTTCTGAACTACCAACCCTACAAAGCATGGTATGCAGTCGAGTGAAGTAGGATTCAATATGCAGGAATGGAAGCAAAGTGGTAGCCCTTGGCTCCTCTCCACGCATAGTAGGCCATCCTCGTCTGGTAAAACCCTGCATGGAACACAAGGGCAGATGCATAAATACTAAAATAGAAAAATTTGAAAGAGGATCGGCGATCAAGTGTCACGCTCAGAGATGAAAATTTCCAATTCACCCCAAATTGGATGAGGAGGAAATATTGAAAAATGGTGAAGAAATAGAATGACTAAAAAATGGTGAAAAAAATATTTCAAGATTTAAGGCATGAACTTCTGCATTCCATTGAAGCACGCCAATCAGCTGATCCGTCAGACCCATCTTAACAAAAGACCGAACGATACAAATGAGACCTCACAAGCGCTTTACGGATGAGAAAAAGACAGAGAGATATGCTGGCGACGACGGTCTTCTGCGTATTTTATGCCGCTTACATCTCGCATGATATTGATGTGCCACCATTCTCTTTTTCTCCCTCTCTCTCTGTCTCTCTCGCTCTCAGAGCTAGATTCCTTATTGCGGACATCATCTAAGCTGCAAGAAACAGGGGTCGATCTGGTGCAACCACCGGGACGTGGGCGTTAGGTGGGTGAGAGAGAGAGAGGGAGGGAGAGAGACGACGAGAAATGACGAAGAAGAAACAGCCGACAAACCATGGCTCCGCCCTTTATCTCTCCTTTTGAGAAGGGGAATTTTGAAGCAGATAACGGGGTGCTTCCTCGGAGAATTTGCGGGCGGACTGAAACAAGAGAGAGAATGTAAGCAACCAAAAGAGAGAAATCTCAGACCCGGCTCCCTTAAAGACCAAACCTTTGCTTCGAGAAGAAAAAAAAAAGGCCGACCCTTTTCCTCGTGACTGACCTCCTCTCTTTCCTCCGCCAAATCCCATTATTACTTAATCGCTCGGCAGGCCACCGAACCAGACATCCGCTTCCTCAACTATAGAAATGAACGACCAAAACTTCAAGTGGACGCCCCAACTCCATGACCGCTTCTTCGAGGTCTTCTATAGTCTCAGTGGAGTAATCAGTAAGTTTTCTCTCTCGTACTCTCATCTTCGCACTTTCCCCCTACCAAGGGCTACGATATTAGAATATCAAATGCTTCGTATGATTAAAATTCCAAATCTCCCAATTTTGCTTCATGAAATGATTGCAGATGAACCTGGCTTCTCTGCTATCTGATAACATGCAATCTTAACATGATAAAACATGATTATTAATGCAAATTAAGGCATAAAACATTATATTTATGTGCAAGTTATCATACTTTGAGTGCATGTCTATCATTCTATGCAATTTTATGTTATAATCTCAAAATACGTTAATTTAGGGTTAATTATGATGAATTAAGGATAAATAATTTTATAACCTATCTTTACTTGAGATTATAAGTGATTTTTAAAGTTAAATAATAAGAGAAATTATTTGTATAAACATTCATTTAAATTTCTAAACTTAAAATCTTAAGGAAATGAGTGTATTATTGAAATATAAATTAAATCTCTTTTTATTTAAATATTTTGAATTTTTAGAATGATAGATAATTAAATTTCAGATCAAATGAAAGAAATTTGGATTAATTTGGAGTTGTATTTTAAAAGATATGATTTTTACAATTTATAGGGATTTTTTCTGGTTTTTATTATTTTAATTTTGATTTAAATAGATTAAAATAAATAAAAAAGGGGCAAAAAGCGCGCGGGTCCCACGCGGGTGCGACGTGGCACGCAAGGCCACGTGGCAGAGCCACGCGGACCCGCGCAGCGCCTACGTGGCACGATATACATATCTATATTTATTTATCATATATAATAAGGTTCTTCAGCCTTCCCTATATGGGAAGGGTCATACCCTTAGAAACCGTCGGGTCTTATAAACCCGACGGTTTCCTAAACATCTTCCGTGTGGGACTAATCTTACCTGAGTGCAGGTGATGTGGCACGACGAGGAGCGATAGATCGCGATCGGAGGACGCCGATCAAATGGACGCTTGGACCACCGGACTTCATCAGACTTGTGCTTGATTGGGCGAGTTATAACGGCTAGATTTCAGAGACGTGGCGCAATGAGGACCGCTGGATCGAACGAGCGATCAAACGAGATGCGTCGATCGCGTGGACGCCGGATCACGGGAAGATCATCAAGCACGTGCGTTTATAAAAGAGTTATAACAACTGAGATGCTTCGGCGCGGATCGCATCTCAGCCGTTGGATCGCGATCTAAGGGGCGATATTTGAGGCATTTTATAACGCTTACCGATGGATTAAATCTTGGCCGTCCATCACGACTTAATCGAAACGGTCCACAATGGACCGTTTCATCATAACCGTCGATCGAAACGATCGGACGGTTACGAAAATTTGCCCTATAAAATGACACGTTCTTCACGATTGTATGCATTCGAGTTGGATTTCAATCAAATTGACTTGTATAGACACAGATCCTCTCATTTCTCTCGAGTTCTTCTTCCTCCTCTTTCAATTCCGCATCCACGGAGGGGTAGAAGTCGAGATTTGGTGGAAAATTGAGGGAGAAATCGACGCTTGAAGCTCGACGTGACGATCTTGGTGTTCTTCGCGATTAATCGGTTTAATCGCGACATTTTGATCGATAAACGGGTTTAGTGGAAGCGGTTTTACCTTAATTATCCTCCTATTATCTTTAATTTTCGTTTAGATTAGGTTTTAGATTTCAATTTCGTAAATTTTCATTTTAAATCACGATTTTAACGTTCGAAAATTTCTCTCCACTTCAAATTTCGATTTCTCCGCGGAATCAAGGCCAAATTCGACGATTCTTGATTCCGTGGATTCGTTTTGAAGTCTTCTTTCTAAAAACACCATTTTCCCTAATTTCTCACCTCAATTAATCATCCAATTTGACCAAATTCCAAAAGATATCTCGAAAATACCTAAAATTCCCGGTGATTCAACCCGTATTTACCATTATACCCGTCAATCCTCTCTTAATTCCCCAAATTGGTAAGTTCGGACTTTATTTTTGACACGAGACCGTGTGAAATCGATGACCTCGCGGTCTCGTCTCATCACTATCCCCAACAAGATCACATCGAAACTTCATCATTATCGTGAATTTAATGACGGATTCACCTTAAGATTTAGAACAACGTGCACCAAATGGTCTCAAGCATTTCTGATTTGTACCTGGAAGGAAAGTGAGAATGCCGAGAAGCAGAAACCCCAACGCCTGTGATCGATCGCCACCCATGTGACCCCAACGCCTTACCCATGTCATTCTTTCCATGCTTTCTCTCTCCGCCATGACGGGAAAGATTCCCATTTTGCCAAAGCACGACGACCTTCCCCTGACCATCTCCTGTCAAATCTAGGTAATTACGACATCTACCGCAATTGGTTAGTCCGTCATCTCCCTCTTCCTCTCGCCTTGTAGGTGCCGTGCATTGTTCTTCTGCCCAGTCTCGACAGGGACGTCTCCTCAGCTAACAGCTGCTACGCCGGGAGCGTTACAGATAGAAGCAAGAGAGAGCCGCAAAATGCGGAGTCCAGGCTCCCCAAAATTCTGCCGAACCTAGGGAAGGGCGGATTTTGCCCTTCAGTCCAAGACCGAAGGCCTGACGCGGACCAGACCAAAGTTGGACCGAGACCGGTCCGGCCCATTTTTTGGGACCGACGGTCTCGGTTCGGTGCGGTCGACCGACCTTCGGTCGGTCTTTGGACTTCCCTAAGGGTAAGGAATTACATCTACTCATGAGAGTGTAAGAATCTTTTCATCCCCATGGCATTAAACCCTAGATATGCTCACCTCGATCACAATTGAGAATTAAACTCAAGCATTAGCTGATGAGCACTACCCTAATATGCACTAAAGAAGTCAACCGAGAAATGGAATCTAGATCGCTATGGTCCACACTGTGAGGAAGAGTAATCATACTTTATACATTTCACCTCTTTAGTAGTAGGATTGAGAAGTGGAAAGGACTTTCTAGGGAGATCCTATACTAAAATTTCTAAGATACTAGCAATCATTTAAGTTGGGGGGTGTGATAACATGCAATCTCAACATGATAACACATGATTATTGATGCAAAATAAGGCATAAAACATTCCATTTGTATGCATGTCATCATACTTTGAGTGCATTTCTATCATTTCATGCAATTTAAAGTTATAATCTCAAAATGCTTTAATTTAGGGTTAGTAATGATGAATTAAAGATATATGATTTTATAAAATATCTTTACTTGAGATTATAAATGGTTTTTAAACTTAAATAATGAGAGAAATCATTTTTTTTAAACATTCATTTAATTTTCTAAAGTTCAAATCTTACAAAAATGAATGTATTTTTGAAATGGAAATTAAATCTCTTTCTATTTAAATATTTTGACTTTTTATAATGATAGATAATTAAATTTCAGATCCAATGAAAAAAAATTTGGATTAATTTGTAGTTATATTTTGAAAGTTATGAATTTTCTAATTTTTAGAGATTTTTTTGGATTTTTTGAATTTATTTTAGATTTTAAATCTATTAAAATAATAAAAAATTAACAAAAAGGGGTTTATTTTTCACGTGGGACCCACGTGGATGTGACGTGGTATGCAAAGCCCCATGGCAGACCCACGCGGACCCACGCGAGCGCCTGCGTGGCGCGGAGGTGACACATGTATGCATATTTATATTTACTCGTAATATTGGGTTATAGTAGATATAAGCATCCGTTAGTCGGATTTAACCTAACGCTTAAGTTTGTTGCACCTTTTAAACCTGACATCTCTCTTTTATTTTTACCGTGTGGGACTATCTTCCACTTTTCTTTTTAATTTCAGGTGACGTGGATTAATGCGAGGCGTCGGATCGAAAGCGTGGAGATTATCGTGCATTGATACAGTGGACTCGAGGTCCACTGGATCACCGATCAAAGCACGTGCTTTAATACAAACTTAAGTGAAGCTCTGACGATTAATCTCGGCCGTCCATCAACCAAGTTATAACGGTCGAGATTAATCGCGATCGGTGGATTCATCGGATCATCAAGACCATCCGATGTAGATCCAACGAAGGTGGTTTCGTGCGTTTTATAACGCATACACACCAGGCTTCATCGGGAGTGTCCATCCGTGATCCAAAGGCCGAGATTTAACCATAACGGTTCATCTTCACGCGTTTAATATAGACCGTTGATGAAGATTAAACGCCTCTATCCGATGGTTACGCCCAAATCGCCTATAAATTAAGGTGTTCTTCGATTTTGTAATGCATTCTTGGATGATTTTATCAAATTGACCTATCTACACCCTTCCATCCTTGAATCTCTCACATCCAATCTCTTCTAGACTCGTTTCCGCATCAACGGAGTGATTAAAAGTGAGATTTTGTCGATAGATTAAGGAGAATTCTCTCTTGAACACCGATGGTCATTTTCAAAATCGCGAAATGAAAAGCCTCAATCCGGCGATTAATTGGATTATTTCAATCGATATCTCGGGTTAGAATATGTGTTTTCCCTCTAATATTTTATCATGTATCACCTATTTGTAATTTAGGATAGTAATTTAGTTTAATTTCATTGTTAATTTCGTTAATTTTGTGATCCGATTTTCAGAAATTTCTCTCTACTTTGGTCTTTTATTTCTCCGCAAATTCTAATCCAAATCGAGTGATTTTTGATTCCGTGGATTTGTATTTGAGTTATCTTTCTAAATCCACCATTTTCCCTAATTTCTATCACCAATTCATCGTCCGATTTGATCAAATTCTAAAAGATCTCTCAAAAATACCTTATTTCCCTGTGGATTTGCCCCTTATTTACCATTATACCCCTCAATTCAAATTATTTTCATTAAATTGGTAAGTTTGGCTTTATTTTTGACATGAATCAGTTTGCAATTAATGACCGCATTGATTTGTTCTGTCAGTTAGTCAATTTGATGATTTAGACTGAAGTGTTCATTTCGACATTTTTCTGATCTTTGATTTTCAATAAATCATAATAATTCCAATTCTTCTCAAAAAATCATGAATTATATTTCAAAATTTTCCATTTTCTCTCTTTTTTCTTAATATATAATTTTTGTAATATTTTGCCCTCTTTTTATTCTCTTATTTTATAGAAAGTCAACATATGGTCAAAGTCAATGCTTTGACCTTGACTTTTGAGTTTTCTTCGTCACATCATTTTCTAAATTCTTAAAATATCTTCTCTCATATATTTATATCATTTATATTAATAAAATATCACTTCCATTTCTTGATATCTCTATTTTAAACCTAAGTTTGACCAAGTCAAGCCTTTAATCAAAGACAACCGTGTTGTCTATGGATCTACCTGATCTTTACACTATACCTGATTTAACTTTTTTTATTATGAGTTCGGAATTATAAATTTTGTTTGATCGACATTTGTGTGTTTTCAACGACCGCATAACTTTTTCTGTCACTTGGCTAGCTAGAAGGAAAGAAGGCAAAAATTGATCATTCTTCCAGTATGGAACATCATTTTTAGTCAATTTTTTCTCTTTTCTATTTATTCCTTCTGTTGGATGCAAGACTCAAAGTCTGGGCCCAATGTACAAGTTCTCAAAGGTATGTTTTGATTAGAGAGTATCACTATAGTGTGTTTTCATTACAAATCCTTTGATTAGAATCATATCCAATCCAAATTTTCTATTTTCTTTATCTTTCATCAATATTTTCATATTTTCAAACCCAAAACTTCACTTTTCCCCCATCAATCAAGGGTTTTCAATATTTGAAAGGAGTTGGGAAGCATTTCATTGATCCATTTCATTTCTCGTGTACATCTTCTTTTCATCTTGCGCTTTCTTTATTAAAAAGAGCCAAAGATATTTGTTGATTTCAAGTTTTTGACCTTCCTCCCTGTGGATTTGACCTTGAATTGTCACTGTTCTAAGTTTTAAATCCGAATTTGTAGAGTTGAGTATTGATAACATGAAAAAAGATAGCAAATGAGGATGCTCATCTTTAGAATAATTCCATTTTTGTGGCTAAAATCACTCATCTTTTGCATATTATCATATGATTTTACAAAGATAAACAATTTACAAATTCAGCTGAGAAATCCTCTAAAAAGCAATCTATAAGCAACATTAAGCTCTTCTTATTGCTTATTTCTTTTAATGAAGCTCCTTTTAAAATACTGCAATCTAGTTTTTTTTATTTTTTATGTTGATTGTAACTAAGCCTTTATTGGGCTCGTCAGATCTGATAGGTTTGTTAGCATGGTGGGCAGAAATTGTATGCAGGGTTCATCAACCAATGAGGAATGAAAGTATGCTGCTGCGTGTAAAGCATCATGTACGGAGAATCCATCAAAGGAGAGAAGTTCACTGCTTTTCACGGTTATGAAGCGCTACCAATCAAAGGAGAAGTTGACTAAACCAGTTGAAATGAAATACGGGAACGGTGCAAGGCGACGAACATCAGTTTCCTAACTGATTCACATATCTTCAAAAATGTGAATCAGTTAGGTTAAAAAGGGGGCGAGAAGGAGAGGAGAGCTGTTCTTGATTTCTTGCCCGACGACGATTGGCCAGGAGGACAAAGTGGGAGGAAGAGCCAAATCCGGTCCGAGAAGCATTCAGAGGGAGGATCGAACTTATTCCAAGCGGTTCGGCATTATTTCGAAGCTTCGAAACTTAGTTAAGATCTACTTTACTCGTCAGATTTTTTTCGTCGAAATATTCGTGTTGATTCAATTAGTTGTTTCGGTTATCTTAGAATTTTATTTGCTTTTTCCTTCAAGATTTTCATCTACCTACTTTAGAAAGACTGATTTAGTTTGAGTACGAATTTTATTTTGTAGATAGAGCACTATTTTCATTTTTTTTTTTACTTTCACTTATAGAGATTTGAATTTGTTTACGGTTAGCATTAAGTGATTGCAAAAGTCCTACGACTTGTGCTTAACCTGTTTCTTGTTTTAATTCTAATGTAGTTAATGTCATTAAAAGAAATTTCATCTGTAATAGATTAGGTTCATTCAGATTTGGAAGAGGTTTGCTTGGAAAAATAGTAAGACATAAAACAATCGGATATTAGCTTTCTCTAACAATGTCCCTTTCTGTTTAGATCAAATACATCAGTAAGAGAAGACTATTCAGAAGGTGATATGTCAAGTTGAATGTAGAAGAGTGCTACTAAGATGAATATTTTAGATACGAAATAATATGATATAAATCTTGCTTATATTAGTTTCTCTCTATCCGAGAGTTAAGAGGGTGCATAAGAGCAGATACACTGAATATAGCAGAGTGATATTAGGAAGAAGAATTCCTTAGAGATAGAATCTACCTAAGATAAATAAATAAAAAGAACAAAAACATAGTGATTTTGATAAAAAGAGTAATAGGATTAAGAATTAGAGAGAGTGGATATAGGTATTGGTGTATGATTGAGATTAACGCTAATACATAAAAAAAGACGTGCCAAGAAATATAAATGATTCTCTTCTTTTCAGACCATCTATAGACATTAGCAGAGAATCTAAGTATAGATGAAAATAACAGGATAGGGATATGGAATTGAAGGTTGATTAGAAGAAGATAGCATATATCAAAGAAGGATTACAATTTACCTCTCTAGGGTTAGACCCCTCATTGAGCTATACTGTTGGAGGATAGAAATTAAGGGAAAAAATATATTAGAAGATAATATAATTGTTAAGTCCAATTAAACCATCACAATGACATAGAATTTACATCCTGTTTTGGGCTTATCAAGTATAAATTTTGATATCTGAATTTGCGCATTCCATGATCGTATTTTTATGCATATGAGCTATCAAGATGGAAGAGTGCTACAATGGATCATCTTTTACGATTAGACCATTATTTTTAGTGAGTCTCTAAATTTCTCCTTTCATTCTTTGTGTTATATGTAGGATGCCTACTCAGGGCAAAATATACAAGTTTTCAAATGAATGATTGAAATACGAGCATTGCTAGAGTATTGTCTTTCAATCTAGAATCTTATTTTATCATTTAAAGCCTTTCAAAATAGTTTTTTCACCTTTGATTTGAAATATTCTTACTTTCAAAAGGAGATTTAAATGTTTTAGATCATTGTTGTGCATTGCTTACCACTTATCTCACTTTTCTCAATCATGTCATAAATTTTCACCATAAAAGATCTTGCATTTTTCATTTAGATTTAGTAAATTTCCTATTTTATGTTCAACTCTTCATTCACTCTAGACTTGGTTATTAGTGATTAAGGTGAAAATCTTAAAAATATTTTTGCATAAGTTTTATTCGCTAAAAATGACATATTTAAACCCAAAAATGGACTTGTAAGATACCAACCATTGCAATTGATCCTGGCCATTGGATCAAGCATTTCATGGGCAAGATTCATAAGATTGCGCCATTACTTAGTGCATGTTCAATGGAGATTGGAGCACAAGTGTATTGCCATGTCTCTCAAGGGGAAGAGCTTGATGAAATGAGATGATACTTTACAAAGGCATGTTGGATTTCCTCTACAGCATCGAGATGTCATCCCATTGCTTGCTAGAGGTATCCACCAAATACAATGATATTAAACATTATAACTCTCTTTGATGAATGATTGAATGCAAACTTGAGATCAAAATAAACTTGCACTGGAAAAATTTGGGAAATAATTGCCTAAATAAGTTAACAATAGTTTACCTAATCAGAAAGTCCTATTGACCAATGATCTCTCTAGTGATACTAAAATAATTGGGCACATGCACTAGGCATGTGTTGAGAAATCATCGTGTTGATGCTACCCAAAGGTTTTGCAAGCACTCCATAGGCACCATGTCATCAACACCTTAGTGCTTGCCTACTATGCTAGCTTTCTAGTTACATGCCATGTTGCATGCGATGAAGTTGATTTTGGGGTGGTTTTAGTCATTATTATGAATCAATTTTATGCAAAAGTATCTATGTTTCCATAATAAGAAGGTTAAGTAATCAGAGGTCATTGGAGCCTATGTAATGTGATTAGATGTTTCTAGAGGGAGAGAGGTGATAGTGGTAAAAATCCCGAATTTATTTCGTGTGACTATTTCTTTTTATTTTAATTTTCAAGTGACGTGGTGCAACGAGACGCGTCCGATTGCGCGATTTAATCACGATCATCAGATTTCACTTACTCGAGGGGGTACATGGCTGCATCTATTTAGGGGAAAATTTATTTTAAGATGATTTAATCTCAACCGATCATCTAGGGAGTTATAACGGTCGAGATTAAATGCACCTTGGTGGACATGTGGACTCATCTCGATCGCTCGACGAAGATTGAACATACATGACTTAAAGATGATGATTCACAAATCATCGTTTAATGTCAGACGTTGATCAAGGACAAAGAGGCGCATCCATCGGTCGTGCCCAATTTCTCTATAAACTGAAATGTTCTTCGACAGAAAAACTCGTTCTTGGATGTTACGAGAAAATTGAACTATTTAGACAACTCAGTGCTGGAATCACTTGATTTCTACTTCTTCTAAACTCATTTTTGCGTCCGAGGAGTATTTAAAATCAAGATTTGGTGGAGAGAATCAGAAGAAATCACCTCTCGAATGCTGAAATTTATTTTCGAAATTGCACAATGTAAAGCCTTGAATCCGGCAATTAATTAGATCATTTCGAGCTCCGCTGTGGGTTAGATTACGTGTTTTTCTCCTAATCGGCCTTCCTGTAGCATTAGATTTTAATTTTGAATAATAGATTACATTAATTTTAGATTTAATTTTGGTTTTTAAAACGAATCGCGATCTATTTTCTTTCCCAACTTTAATCTTCGATTTCTGCATGAATTTTAATTCAAATTCCCTGATTTTTGATTTTGTCGATTCACATTTCTTAGTATGCTAAAATTCTTAATTTCTTACCTCAATTGATCATCCGATTAGATTGAATTTTAAAGATATCTCATAATTTCCCATATTTCTTCGTGGATTCGACCCTTATTCACCACTATACTCTATAATTAGTGATTTAATATTTAAAATGGTTAGTTTGGAACTTGCTTTGACCAGAGTTTGTGTGTATTCAATGACCGCACAAAATTGTTTCATCAATGGTCTAATATCCTTTTAAATAATATTAGATCTCATTTAAAAGAGCTCATTGATGCACTGATATTGCGAGGTCATTGAAAACACACGGTCTCGTGTCAAAATAAAGTCCAAACTTACCAATTTTATGAAATTACTTCGAATTGAGGGGTATAATGGAAAATATAGGTCGAATCCACAAGGAATTAGGGAAATTTCTGATGATCTCTTCAAATTTGATCGAATCGGACGATGAATCGGTGATAGAAGTTGAGGAAAATGGTATTTTAAGAAAGAGGACTTGAAGACGAATCCACAGAATCAAAAATCAATGAATTTGACTTTGATTTCACGAAAAAATTGAAGATTGAAGATGGATGAATTTTTTAAAAACATACAAAGCAAAATTAATGAAAATAAGCTTAAAATTACTCAAATTAACGATTCTAAAATAAAATTAAACACTAAATGAAGATAGACTAGGATAAAACACGATCCCTAACCCAAAATTACGATAGAATTGATCCAATTAATCGCCTGAATCAAGGCAATTCATCAAAAATCCAAAAAACGTGATTCGTGGATTTCAAGCATCGATTTCTTCCTCGTTGATCATCGAAATATTGATCTTAAGCACTCCTCGGATGCAGAAATGAGTGTAAAAGCGATTGGGATCAAGAGATTCAAGAGATTTGGTGTATAAACAGTTCAATTTGATTGATATGCTTTCGAATGCTTTACTAATACGAAGAACATTTCAATTTACATGCAATTTGGGCGTAACCGTCCCATGAAATGCATTAACGGCTTTGATGAAACGCGGGGATGTGAATCATTGCCGTTAAGTCGTGGCCGTTGGATCGCGATCAAACGCCTCAGATGAAGTCATGTCGCATGTGTTTGAAAATGCTTCAAAAACGCCCGTCATTGGATCGCGATCGGACGCATCAGATGCGTTTTCCATGATTTAATCTCGATCGTTATAACTCTTTGCGATCAACGGTCGAGATTAAAACGCATCCGTTGAACCCGATTTAGCCACTTACCCCGCTTTACTTAAGTGAAGATCAACGGGTAAGAATCCACGTGCGATCAGACGCTCCTCACACTGCCACGTCGCCTCTTTTCCTTGATCGTTGATCGCGATCTAATCGAATGGCTCTGATTGCGCCACGCCACCTGTGCGCTTTAGAAAATTCAAATTTTAATTCCAGAAAATCCTTAGAAATTCATTAAAAATACAAAAGAATTCAGAAAAATTCTAGAAAAATCCCTAAAAATTAAAAAATTCAGAACTTTTAAAATACAACCCCAAATTAATCAAAATTTCTTTTATTTTATCAGAAATTTAATTATCTATCATTGTAAAAAGTCAAATTTTATAAATAACAAGAGATTTAATTTCTATTTCAAAAATACATTCATTTCTTTAAGATTAGAACTTTAGAAAATTAAATGAATGTTTATAAAAAATGATTTCTCTTATTATTTAACTTTAAAAACCACTTATAATCTCAAGTAAAGATGGGTTATAAAATTATGTATCTTTAATTCATCATGATTAACCCTAAATTAAAGTATTTTGAGATTATAATGAATTTTTCATAGAATGATAGATAAAGAGTCATAAATATGATAAAATACATAGGAATGAAATCTTTTATGCCTTAATATACATTAATAAGCATGTATTATCATGTCTAATTAGCATGTTATCACACCCTCCCAACTTAAATGATTGCTTGTATCTTAGCAATTTACTATATAATCTCCCTAGAAGGTCATCTCATCCTTTGATCCTACTACTAAAAAGGTGAAGCGTATGAATGTATGATTACATTTTCCTCATAGTGTAGGCTATAATGATCTAGATTCCATCTCTAGGTTGACTTATTTAGTGCATATTAGGGTAGTCCTCATTGGCTAATGCTCGAGTCTAATTCTCAATTGTGATCAAGGTGAGCATATCTAAGGTATGATGCTATGGTGATGAAAAGATACTCACTCTCTCATGAGCTGATGCAATTCCTTACCTTCTCTATAGATACATCACTCCTTCCTTCAAAATGGACGTTACTTAATGTTTTTAGAATTCCCCTCAACTCGCTTTCCTCCTATAAAGAATGTAATTCAAAAGGATTCCTATCTTTGGGATGGATCGTTTGAGGTGGCTGAAGGAAATAAAAAGATACCATTTCTAAGGGAATGACGTGGTTAAAAGCAAATATGCAGATAAACAAAATGGATTTTTAAAACAAAGAAGATACTACTTATGATAATTATACTCCCAAATGAGGTGGATGGAAATGGATTGGGTAGATGGTAGAGATTATGGTAGAAAATTTTCCCACTTATTTTCCTTCTTGTAACTTCTTATTTCTCTCTTTCTCTTGACTTTTCTCCTCTTTTTTTCTTCTTTTTTTTTGTTGTTGTTGTTTTAAAATTTTAGAAGAATGATATAATGATATAAGGAGGAGTTTTTAGGGTTTATGAAGAGAGTATTTAACAAATGTGAAGTGTAATGTGAAGGGATATGTACATGTGAGGGAAAATTTGGAAGAAATGTGATGGATGTGTGAATCACTTGGGAGTGTTATTATCATGAGTGAAGTTTAAAACAAAGTGGTGTAACTACTTGACTGCTTTGGAAAAGATAGAACTACATGCCTAATAAGGAAAGATAGGTGCTTTTTAAAAAAAATTATGGATCATTGTACTCTTTTAAAGGGAAAGTCTAGGAGCGAGGAATTCTCACACTAAGCAGTTTTGGCTGATGTTAGGTAGGGGATGGAATTTTAACTTCTCTAAAAACTCTCCTTTTCAATCTCATAGCATTTCAACCTCTGATTACTCATTTTCCTTGGTGCCTATTAGACTACCCAACCCCAAAGAAGTCAACCACTAAATATCAACTATGGTTTCTCTAGATCATTTAGATTTATTACTCAAAATGTAATCATATGGGCTATAAGGCCCTCACTTCTACATCTCTAGTAAGTCGGATCTCTAAATGTCAAGACTTCTAAGGTTGAGTAGAGTAGATGAAATTTGGAAAATAGGAGTTTTTAGAATGTAGAATTTAAAAAATTTTGAAAAATAGTAGAGATTTTTCTAAGTCCTCACCCCCCAACTAGAATCTTTCATTGCCCTCAATGAAAACTACATGCTCATGTAAAAAGATGGCTATAACAATTTCGATCATGCCATGAAAAAGATACAAAAATGTGGTGAGGAAAATAAGGTTAAGAAAAACTCATTAATATGTGATGCTCGTTCGCAGGATTTGGTGCACGTGCGCCCTTTCCTAGAGTGCTAAGTTTAGCTCTTCTTTGATATCTATAAAAACTAAAAAACAAAGAAAACTAAAGAGTAAGATAATCTTGGGGTGCCAGCCAAGAGTGCTAAGTTTAACATCTTCAGCTAGACAAAACTAAAATAAAACCTATGACTACTAATGGGTCAAGGGTGATACCGTCATGTCCTCGAGTGCTCGGGAAGATGCAGATCTACCTTGTCTGCTGGTGCGGGTGGCTCTGATGTCAGGTACGGCTTGAGACAATGGCTGTTTACCTTGAATTGTTGACCGGATTTGATGTCGGAGATGAGCACGGATCCACCATCGAACAAACTCCAAAACCACGTATGGACCATCCCATCTAGAGCGTAGCTTCCCAGGAAAGAGCTTGAGGCAAGAATTGTAGAGCAAGACCTTGTTGTTGACCTAAAATGACCGTCATCGGATGTGTCGGTCATGAAAGGCCTTCGTCTTCTCCTTTTAGATCGCCACCTTCTCGTACGCGTCTTGCCTCAGCTCCTATAACTCCTGAGATTGAGGTAGGATTCCTCGTGATTCATCATTTGATTCGATCGAACTCTCCTCTTGAATGCCGAATGTATGCCGAGGAAGAAACCGTGTAAATACTCTTAAATTTGCGTGAATTTCAAGCTAAATCTTCATGTTAATCAGGTAAGTAGTGTGAATCAATTGTTCATCTTGCGATAATTTATATTTAGATTAGATTTAGGTAGTTAATTTTGCTTTAAAAGTCGTTTTGTTCTTCATTTTCGCCCATATTTGGTTCAAATTTTTTGCTGATTTTGAAGTAAGCATTTCTCCCTGATCTTAAGTCTGAATTACTTGATTCAGGTTTCATTAGATTTCTTGTTTCATCAGTTTTTTGTAGATAAAAAATCGTGAAATTTCATTATCATTTGACCGCTCAATTTAACGTTTGACCAACTACTGTTCATTTTCAATCCAAATTTGGGCATTGACTTGCGGGATCAATTACTCTTAAAATATAAATTGAAATTTGACATTTTTGGTCTCTTTGGAATCCTCTGGTTTTTAGCTTTCTATTGATATATCAATTTTAAGATTTGGATATCATTTGGTTAGTCAATTTAAAGATTTTCTTAGAAGTGTTTATTTTAGGATTTTTCTTATATTTGATTTTCAATAATTCATAAGAAATCCAATTCTTCTCGAAAAATCACGAGTTTTATATGAATAAATTTCATTTTCTCTCTAGTTTGTGAATATTTAATTTTCGTAATATTTTAAGCTCTTTTTATTCTCTGATTTTCATAAAGTCAATTGTTGGTCAAAGTCAATGCTTTGACCGTGACTTTTCATGTTGCTTCTTAAAATTAGTTTTCTAAAGTCTTAAAATATCTTCCCTCATATATTTATATTATTTCTATTGATTATATATCACTATCACTTCTTTAAAATCCTAATTAAACCTAAGTTTGAACAAGTCAACTCTACGATCAAAGTCAACCGTGGTCTCTGTGGATCGACTCGATACTTACACTATACTTGATTTCATATCTTTTTCATTGTGAGCTTGGAATTATAAAATTTTTTTGACCGACGTTTGTGTGTTTTAACGACCACATAAAATGCTTCATCAGCCTTGTCCACCTCTAGTACTTTGTCCAAGACAATATGCTCGATTACAACTCCCTCCCGTACCATGAAGTGGGATTTCTCCCAGCTAAGCACCAGTCGTTTCCTGACACAGACGTCCATGATCTTGGTCAGGTGAGCCAGACAACTTTTGAAGTCATTTCCAAAGACGGAGAAATTGTCCATAAAAACTTCTAAGCTATCGCCAAGAAAGTTAGAGAAGATAGTCGGCCTACATCGTTAAAAGGTTGCGGGGGCGTTGCACAGTCCGAATGGCATGCGTCTGAAGGCGACTGTGACAAAAGGACATGTGAATGTCATCTTCTCTTGATCGTTGGGATAAATAGCGATCTAATTGTAGCCCGAATATCTGTCCAGAAAGCAGAAGTTACTAGATCTTGTCAGTCGGTCTAGGATTTGGTTGATGAACGGGAGAGGGAAGTGGTCCTTCTTCGATGTGGAGTTTAGCTTCTGATAGTCGATGCAGACTCTCCATTTTGTCGGAAGGCATGTCTAGGTCTCCTTGCCCTGCTCGTTCATCGTGACCATTACTCTGGCTTTCTTTGGAACAACATGCACCGGACTCACCCATTGGCTATCAAATATGAGATAGATGATTTCTGCGTTAGCCATTTAAGGATTTCTTCTTTTACGGCATCCCATACTTTCAGGTTGAGTCGTCTCTGGGCTTCCTTGACGGGTCTTGACTCATCCTCTAGGAAAATGCGATGAATGCAAAGTGAGGGGTCCAACCCTTTTAGGTCTGTCAGGGTCCAACCAATTGCGTCTTCATTCCACCTTAATACTTCTAGTAATTGTTCCTCCTACTTTGTATCCAGCTTGGACAAAATAATCATCGGCTTTGCTTTCTCTTCCTCAAGGAAGGCGTATTTGAGTGTGGATGGGAGAGTCTTGAGCTCCAGGGAAGGCTCATCCATTGATAGCTCTTCAAATCTTGCCTCCTCGTCGATCATCATCACTTCTTCAACACATGCATTAATATCCTAATCGTCGGTGAAGTCGATGGTGCCCAAGTCCTCGGAAGCTCGTGAAGGGTATTTCATAATCTTGTTGATGTCGACCTTCACAGTGTGCTCTCCCACCTTGAGAATTACTTCTCCTTTCTCCCAATCTGTGACGGCTTTCGTGGTAGCTAGTAAAGGTCATCCTAAGATGATCAGGGATTGGCTAAGCTCCTTAGTCATTTTCATATCGACGACTAGGAAATCTACTGGGAAATAACAGTCTTCTATTCTTACGATGACATCTTCTATTAATCCATGTGGTTTCTTCACCGATCCATCTGCTAAGCATAACTCTACTAGAAAAGGTTGCAACTCCCCTACATGATGACAGTCAAATAAAGCTTTAGGGAGGATGTTAATACTAGTTCCGGTATCTAGCAGGGATCTAGTAAAGGACATTCCTCCTATTTCATTCGTTATCATGGGTGCCCCCGGATCTCTCTTTTTAATCGGTAGGGAATTCATCATGATGAAACTCACCGTCTCACTAAGTTGGTTCCTTCTAGGGTTTCTATGAGGAGTGCATATACCTTTGAGAAATTTGGCATAAGATGGGATATGCTTGATGGTATCTATTAAGGGAATGGTGATGGTCACCTTCTTAAAGGCGTCTATTAGATGATCATCGGTTTCATTAATCTTGGATTTAGGGCGATTAAGTGCTTGAGGATAAGGCACATGGGGTTTATATGTGTCAGGGTTAGGTTCAGCCTTAGCCTATTCTTCCTCATCCTCCGAATCGCTGTCGTGCTCGACAATAATGGGTACTTCTTCTTCTTCTTCGATCGGGCCTTGGTGGATAGGATGATCCTTGTATGGATCCGGTATGCCTTTTCCACTCCGAAGGCTCGATATTTCTAGTGTCATTTCCGCAGCCTCCTCCTCGAAGTGTACATGGTTGATATTATGAGTCTGACCCGACGAGGCCCCTTGATTCCTCGGGTTAGCTGTGGCCTACGAGGGTAATTGGTCAATAAAATTCACTTGGTTACCCTTCTTATCGGTCGTCATTTGGACATACGTCTTGACGAAGTCCTGTATTTTGTCCACATGTGAGTTCATCCACGTCATTTGCTCCATTAATTGCGAGATTGCGCCGAAGATCGGGTCGGATGCCTGCGCGGTCTAGCGTGGAGCTTGCATGTAGGCTTGTAGTTGAGTCAGCGGGACGAATGACGATTGTCTTTGGAGGTGCCACCACTTGTTGCATCTAAAAGATATCTATCTTGCGGGCCTAACCTGTCATAAAATATATGCGTTGATTCATGGTTAGACACTCCATGGTGTGGACACTCCCTAGTGAGGTCTCTAAGTCGCTCTGAGGCCTCGTGGAAAGTCTCACTCATGCCTTGGGTAAACTCGCAGATGGCTTTTTGGGCGGAGGTGGTTTTCCCTACAGAATAATATTTTCTTAAAAATTTCTCCTCCATCTCGGTCTAACTAGTGAATTCCTTCCCTAATTTTAAGAACCAATCCTTGGATCGGTCTCTAAGGGTAGCGGGAAAGAGTTTCATCTTCATTGTCAGCGTGGACATTCTGAAGGTGATTAATTTCACATGGGACAGCTCGTCTATGTGTCTATAAGGATCTTCAGAAGGTTTACCATGCAAGATAGGAAGCATACTCATTACATGGGAATCGATTCTAAAATTTGCCCCTCTATTTAGTGGTGCGTGTATTCTTGTGACACATCTTTGGAGGACGGGCCTAGCGTAGTCACTAAGGCGTTTCCTTGTATTTCCCTCGTCATTTCGGGCCATTTCTTTGGGTTCTATCGGTTCTACGATGGAAGCGGTCTCGGTAGTGTCGGGAGATTGCAAGGATCGTTTAAAAAGATCTACATTTAAAGGATTATTTCGTAATCTCTAGGTCGTGTGTCGTCTCATGGAAGGGTGGATCGAATATGTAGATGGATATAAATTATAAATACCTTATAAAATATAAAAAATTGACGTCGATCGTACCAGAATGTCGGTATCCGTGAAAGTAAAGTGTTATTAACGCGAATTTGAAGAAATGATCGCCCGTGATCTTTAGAAAAGGGGTGAAATCACTTAATCTTATTGAATTAAGGATTTCAAAGATAAATTTCTACATTGGATCACTCAATATATGATCGATGTGAGTGAATTTTAAGAAATTAAAAGAAAAATCCGCGTTGACCAATTCAAAATTGACTAAATTCATTAAAATTTTGCCTTGATTCCCCGACAGCGGCGCCATTTGATGCAATGAGACCGCGAGGTCATTGAAACACACGGTCTTGTGTCAAAACAAAGTCCAAACTTGCCAATTTAATGAAATTAATTCAAATTGAGGGGTATAATGGTAAATATGGGTCGAATCCACTCAGAATTAGGGAAATTCTGGATGATCTCTACGAATTTGATCAAATTGGACGATGAATCGGTGATAGAAATTGGGGAAAATGGTACTTTATGAAAGAGGACTTGAAGAAGAATCCATGGAATCAAAAATTAATAAATTTGATTTTGATTTCGCAGAGAAATTGAAGATTGAATATGGATGAATTTTTTGAAAACGTAAAGAGCGAAATTAACAACAATAAGCTTAAAATTATACAAATTAACGATTCTAAAATGAAATTAAACACTAATGAAGATAGATTAGGATAAAACATGATCCCTAACCAAAAATTGCGATCGAGTTGATCCAATTAATCGCCTCAATCAAGGCAATTCATCAAAATCTGAAAATCGCTGTTCGTGGAGTTCAAGCGTCAATTTCTTCCTCGTCGATCATCGAAATCTTGATCTTAAGCACTCCTCGGATGCATAAATGAGTCTAGAAGCAATTGGGATCAATAAATTCAAGAGATTTGGTGTCTAAATAGTTCAATCAAATTGAACTGCTCTTGAACGCTTTACAAATACGAAGAACATCTCAATTTATAGACAATTTGGGTGTAACCGTCTGAAGAAACACATGAATGGCTCAGATGAGATGCGGGGATGTGAATCGTTGTCGTTAAGTCATGGCCATTGGATCATGATCAAACGCCTCAGATGAAGCCATGTCGCATATGTTTTAAAACGCTTCGAAAACGCCCATCGTTGGATTGCGATCGGACGCATCATATGCGTTTTCTACGATTTAATCGCGACCGTTATAACTCTTTGCAATCAACGGTCGAGATTAAAATGCATCTAGTGAACCCGATTTAGCCACTTACCCCGCTTCACTTAAGTGAAGATCAACGGCTAAGAATCCACGCGCGATCAGACGCTCCTCATGCTGCCACGTCGCCTCCTCTCCTTGATCGTTGATCGCGAACTAATCGGACGGCTCTGATCACGTCACGTCACCTGTGCGCTTTAGAAAATTCAGAAAAGTCGATTTTAATTAGAAAAATCAATTTTTAATTCCGGAAAATCCTTAGAAATTCATTAAAAATTCAGAAAAATTCAAAAAATATTATGGAAAAATTCCTAAAAATTAGAAAATTCATAACTTTTAAAATATAACTCCAAATTCATCAAAATTTATTTCATTTGATCAGAAATTTAATTATCTATCATTCTAAAAAGTCAAATTTAATAAATAAGAATAAATTTAATTTCTATTTCAAAAATACATTCATTTCTTTAAGATTATAACTTTAGAAAATTAAATTAATGTTTATAAAAAATAATTTCTCTTATAATTTAACTTTAAAAACCACCTATAATTTCAAGTAAAGATGAGTTATAAAATTATGTATCTTTAATTCATCATAATTAACCCTAAATTAAAGTATTTTGAGATTATAATGACTTTTTCATAGAATGATAGATAAATACTCATAAATATGATAACATGCATAGTAATGAAATCTTTTATGCCTTAATATGTATTAATAATCATATATTATCATGTCTAATTAGCATGTTATCAGTCATTCAAAGATCAATCCAAATTTGCAATAAAATAGAAGAGTGAACTGCCGTTTATTTTCCTAAAATTGTGGATCATACTAAAATATGGGATGATACATATAATTACTTAAAAAATTGATTTGGTTACCTTCGACTCTCCATTAAACCCTTTGATCTCGAGTGAGCACCTTTAATTTCATGGAAATAGGGTTGACTCAGTTGCTAAGAAGGTAGAGAGATTGTAATTTGTATCTATGTTCTTATATATTTGTACCCATATCCTTGCATCCACATTACTCATGAAAGAATGAGAATTCAACCATTTGACTTCAAAGAATTCAAATTGAATTCATCGCATAATGTAATCACAATATTGCATTTGATTCATGCTAGGACTTTGTCACATTTATGCTACATCTTTATCCATGAATAAAAAATATATTTGTACATTTAAACTACTTACTTGTTACTTATAGATGCTATATGATGTTATATGCATAAATATAAGACTATTGAAATTGCAAGTTCAGGTATTTAAAATTCACAATGAACAACTCACTCTACCAATGTTCTTTGATCTATCACTTCTTCAAGAGACATACATCTTGCCCAGACTTGGAAGTTTGCATCCAACATGAGGAGTGAATGAAAATAACATGAGACTCACTAAAAATGATGTTAATAAACAATGAATGATCGATTGACTCTCTCTTATCTTCAGCTAGCCAATGCAAGAAATGTAAAAACAAAAAGTAAAAAAAACCTAGTTTTTCCACTCTAATATTTAAATCAACCTGTGAGGACAAAGAGCATGAAATGATGAATTTGCCCACTAAATTTCAGCTCCAATCTTCATCTAGATCACAAGATATCATGATTTAAATTTGGAGAATTTTTGGTTGTCAATTTTTCCTTAAAATTGTTTGTTTGATTGTTGACCACTTGATCTTTCTCAATCAAGATTGGAAGGCCCTAGATTGTGCCATGTGTCAATTCATGAATCACAAAGATGAAGAGAGCGAGACAGAATCTGTGATTGACATCCAATCACTATCATCAAAGTTGATAGGCTTTAGGTCACACCTCGTGGCAGCCAATTATTTGTCACAATGACGAGTGAGGGCGGAGTAGACTAAGGCCATTGATTGCATGGTTTGCACATATGATGCTCCATGATTTGCCAAGTGACATGTGTTTATTGGGCTGGTTAGATGAGTGATCTCATGAACCCATTCCATGGGATGAGGCAATGCTGGAGATGCCACATGCACTTATGAAAAAAAGATACCACTTAAGCACATTAAGACTGATCACTTCCCTTAACTATTCCACTCAAGCACTAATTGTGCACACATGGAGCCACCATGTCATGTCATGTGTATGTGCTGCCATGTTAGAGTGCCACGTCAATAAAGTCTCAAGAACCCCTTTCAATTTAAAAAATCCTGAAAAACACTTTAAAATCTAGAAAATATAAAAATATATTAGAAAAATTCATTAAAAAATCCAAAAATAAAAAATCAAGTACAAATTCAAAAAAATCTCTAAACTTAAAATGCTCTTATCTTTTCATATAAAACTCTATTTTGGATGAGGTTTTTGCCAATTTTAATTCTCACTACGTTCTTGACAACATGCTATTTATGCATGTAATTATGTGATTATTAATGCAATTTAAGGCATTAATTACTCCAATTATATGCATGTTATCATATTTTAAGAGTATTTCTATCATTTTGTATAAATTCCTGATATGATTTGACGTGGATCGCATATTTGTATTTACACTATGTATTTATTTACATAAGATATAAGTCCTCGATTATTGGAATACAAGCTTATTAAACCCTATAATACCGCGTAGCTTATATACTTGCGTATCCCTTTTGTTTTTCCCTGTGTGGGACTAAAGTCCCTTTGTTTTCTTTGATTTCCAGACAGGTGGTGAGCTTAGGAGCGTCGGATGGGGAGCGCGATCAATCACGCGCATCGATCTGATGAACTTGAGGTCCATCAGATCACAAATCAAGCACATGCAAAAATACTCACTTAAGTGAGTTGATCGCAGCCATCCGATCATGAGTTATAACGGTCCAGATCATTCGCGATCGATGGATAATCCAATTTAATCGCGACCGTCAGATCAAAATCCTACGCACGAGATTTTATCAAAACGTTTCTTCATCAACCTATCAATGCCACACGATCGCGATAGGACGATCACAAATCAAGACGACAATTCGATCAAACGGTGCACGATCGCGACCGTTGATCGCGATGAAGCTTCATCCAACGGCTGATACCTAAAATCGCAATTTATAAAAACCGTTCTTCGCGACGAAGAACAGGTTTGCGATTCTTCATCAAATTCTCTCTGTGTAGAGCTTCAATTCGCGTGCCGTTTGTTTCATAGTGTTCTTGACTCATTTCCGCTTCAATTGAATGCTTGAAATCAAACTTTGATCGAAGGAGAAGAAAGAAATCACATCTTAAACTCCACTTTCGTCTTCGGAAACTCGGGATGAAAAGCCTTGCATCCGGCGATTAATTGGATCATTTCGAATGCGACTTTGGGTTAGGTTGCGTGATTTCATCTTAATCTTTCATCATTTAGTGTTAATTTTACTTTTAGCATTGTAGATTAGTTTAATTTTAGTTCAAATTTCAGTTTTTAATCATTTTTCGAAACAAAAATTTCTCTTAACTTCAAATTTCTTATCCAAATCATCTGATTTTTGATTCCGTGGATTCGAAATTGAGTTATCTTTCTTACTATACTAAAACACCCAATTTCTAATGTCAATTCGTTATCCGATTTGACCAAATTTCAAAGATATCTCTCAAATTTCCTTAATTCTCTGTGGATTCAACCCTTAATTACCATTATACTAATTAATTACTTTGATTAATCATAAATTGGTAAGATTAGGACTTTGTTTTGACACTAAGTCGTGTGCATTCAACGACCATACGATTTAGTCTCGTCAGTTCTCTTTATCAATATGTCCCCTAAAATTAAAATTTAACGTGATTGCATAAAAATGCATTGTCCTTCTTCTCTACTGTCCTTCATTCAAGGCCTACAAATATTAAACTCACACAAAAGTGATTAACTCACTCTTTTTTTACCCAAAAAAGGTCAAATGTTAATCTGAGATAAAATTAACCACAAATTATTACAAATTTAGTGCATAAGTAATATGATTTGATGAATGCAAAAATTTCATCAAAACATGATAACATGCATAATAATGATGCAAGTTATGCATTAGAATCATTCAATAATAATGAATTATACTTAGAAAATGCATGTTATTTTGATTCATGGATGCAACTATCATTTTATATCTATTAGTGCGCTTTCCACGTCAAATGCCTCAGGTGGACCCTTATTTCACTCTTTTTCCTTTAAAATAAATTCCTTGAAAGCCCACAATATTCCAAAAAAGGTGAAAAAGCCCACAATATTACAATGTACCTTCTCAAGTCTAGTAGACAAGATATATGATCTTGAAAAAGGTGAAAATTATGAATTTCATAATATTTGCAAAGTGGATCAATATTCATTAAAATCCCAGCTCTTAAATTATGAACAATGATGACATTGGATTCATGAAAATATGATAAAAATATGATTACATGCTGCATAATCACATAAATTATTCATTAAAATCTTTTAAAAATAATATATCTCCATGTATGAAATGCATGGTGTCAAGGATGTTCATCACTTTGTAGTGCATGATAAACATCATAGGGTGATCCTTCCACCAACTTGATATTCTCATGCCAACTTTATTGCTTATGCCTTGGTTGTTGTAGAAGAAGATGATAACTCAAGTGGAGCCAAGCTCCTACACAAAAGGGTTCCCTCCAGTGATTTGGCATGTTGAAATCTGGCCATGCAAGAAAAAATTATGTAATTGACCTTGAGATAGCCCTCTCTATTTGGGTCTCTTCATCATCTTTCTACTTTGACCTATGGTATTCTCAAATGGATTGTAACAATCCTAGCTCTTAAAATATGACCATTTTTGGGATTTGCAGCACTTGATGGAATTCGATATGCACAACACAAAAAAAGGTATCATTGTGATCCCATGATGACAGAGAAAAATTGAAACTATTTTACGAAAACAAATTTGTTTTTATCAAATTACCTTTCATAAAAATTGGAT
>CM044105.1:12397494-12420405 GCA_024174645.1 Lemna minuta
AAAAAAGTATGTAGAAAATGTAATGAATTGATCAAATGCATCTAGACTCCTTTCAAAAATTGATTGATCATGGAAATGTGATCTAGGGTTTAAAAATATGAATGAAAGTTTTAAGAAAATGGAAAAGGTCGATGAAAAATGATTATAATATAAGGATTTGTGGTAAAAACACACTCTAGAAATGCTCTTGAATCAAACACAAATTTGAGAGCCCCTACATTTTCTTGAACTGGGCATTTTATATGTAACATGAGGAATGAATAGAAAAGATAAGAAACTAGAAATGACATTTTTTACGAGAAGAATGGTTGATCGATCCCCTCCTTCCTCTTTGCTAGCCAATGCTAGAAGAACATAATGAAATGTTTAAAAGCCTAATTTTTTTATCTTGGCATTTAAATCAGCCCCTAGAGTTGTAGAGCTTAAAATGCTGATCATGCTTATAAAATTTTAGTCCCTAACTCAATTGGGATCATAAGATATCATGATTTCAATTGGGAGCATATATGTATGTTGATTTTTCCTTAAGCACTACGGACTATACAAAATTCATCAGCCAAATTGCCAGATTTGATTGCAACCATCTGATTTAATCGTATATTTGATTGGGAGGCCTTAAATTGCACCACATGCCTTGCAATGATTTTTCAAGAGGAGAGAGAAAGAGCAGGTGTGATTAGGATCATTGATCATCTTTCACACATGTGGAATGTACATGATTGCGTCGTGTGTTGCCACCAGATTCTTTGCGAGGAGATAGATAAATTTAGTATATTGCAGTTAATCTTGGCTGTCGGATTTGATGGTAGCATGGTCCATTGCATCTGACCATTCCTATGCTATTACATGTCATGTTGATAATATGATATCTGGTGGATTGGGTACATCGAATCGAGAAATCCACAATGTGCCACGTGTCCTTGTGATAAAAAAATGTTACTCCCACATTGATAAAATAAAAAACAAGTTGGGCTTTATATATGCAGCCCACTAAGCTCTAATGAAATAAATTCGAAATAATTAAACAAGAATACTCCCCTTAATACTGCCACATGTGTGCTGATAGCCATGAAGTGACGCCAAATGTATGTAATGCCACATCACCATGCCATATTCGCACACACAAATAAACATAGTTTTTGATTTTAAAGATTCCTAATTTTTTAAAGAAAAATCTAAAGAATATAAAATTATTATAAAAATAAATAAAATTAAAAAGAAATCTATGACGACCAGGATTAGATGGGCCTAAAAGACTCTCATGGATGTGTGACATCATTTAGAGCGATTGATGATCATTGCATGATAGTTGTTACGCGATGATTGATAAAGCGAGTTTGTGCAGTCGTTGAAAACACATGTCCATGCATAAAAATAAATACCAAACTCACTCAACTAAGGATTTAATCCTGAATTAAGGGTCAAATCCACAGTAAGGGTCAAATCCACAGATAATTAGGGAAATTTCTTAAGATGTTTTGAAATTAGATAAATTTGGATTATGAATTGGGGTGAAAAATTAGGAAAAATTATACTTTTGGAAAGAAAATCAAAGAAGAATCCACAGTAAAATTAAGCTAATCTATCAATCAAAATTGAAATCTAATGTTATAGGACAAAGGATTAGGAGGAAAACTCGTAATCTAACCCAAAATCACACTCAGAATGATCCAATTAATTGTAGGATCAAGGCTTTTCATTATTCGTTTTGAAAAAAATGGATATTTAGAGTTCGAGCGGTGAATTCTCCTTATTCCTTCGAAAAATTCTTGATTTCAAGCACTCCCTAGACGCAAATTGAGTCCAGAAGAGGATCGGAATAAGAGATTTAAGGATTGAGGCATTCAAAGGTTTGATATATCGAAACATCCAAGAATTCATACACCATCGAAGGAAGAAAGTATAAATAAAGGGAGAATTGGGTGTAGCGGTCGGATCATCTCCTCAAATGTGATCAAGGGTTATGATTGAAAGGCAAAAATCAAATCATTTTCATTAAGTCCCATCCATTGGATGTGTATCAAAATGTCTCATAATTGATGGCAAGTGGGACCCGTCTCCATCAGGTCTGGGGAGAACGACAATGAGAGTTCAGCCTGACTGGTGTGCGTGTTAGAGTATAATTTTGATGAAAACATTGTTTTTCTTGAATTTCCATTGGTATATTTAAGAATCACTAAGTTGAATCTCTTTATTATGTTATTAAGTTGAATAATTACTAGCTTATTGATGGTTCGTTTTCGTGCGTCGTTAAAACACAAAAACGTTGGTCAAACAAAATTTATAAAACCGACCTCACAAAGATAAGATATAAAATCAAGTAATGTGTAAGTATCGGGTCGATCCACAGAGAGCATGGTTGAGTTTAATCTCAGAGTTGACTTGGTCAAACTTAGGTTTAAAAGGGATTTTAAATAAGTAAAAATAAAAATTAATGAGTGGAAATGATATAAATAAGCTAAATAAGAAGTTTTAAGAATTTAATTCTTGGGTTTGACAGAGAAAAGTTAAAAGTCAAAGTCAAAGCATTGACTTTGACCAATAGTACGTGTTCTGTAAAATCAGAGAATCAAACAAGGTCAAAAGATTACAAAAATTATATATTTAGAAATGATAGAGAAAATGGAATTTACTGATATATAATTCGTGATTTTTGGATAAGAAATGGATTTACTATGAATTATTGAAAATCAAATATCAGAAAATCCCCTAAATGAATACCTCAGAGGAAATCTTCAAATTGAATGGTCAAATGAAATCCAAATCTTGAAATTTATATTTCAATAGAAATCCAAGAGCCAGAGGAATATAAAAAGACCAAAATTATCAAATTCGGATTTGTAAATTAAAAGTAATTGAGCCCGAAAGTCAACGTTTGACTTCTGATAAAAGATAAACAGTGCTTGGTCAAACATCAAATTGGAGGGTCAAATGAACTCGGAATTCGATGAATTTGCTATCCACGGAAAGCTGATGAAAAGAGAAATCCAATAAAACAAAAATCAAGTGATTTGGAATTATAATCAGAGAGATATTCTATTTTCAAAATCAGCATTTTTTTAGACTAAAATTTGGGGAAAATGAAGAACACTAAGAACTAATTTGTAAAATTAAACTTCTAAATCTAATAAAAACTCAAATTACCTTCTGATAATCGATGGAATCTCACTACTAACCCGATTTCCACAAGAATGGAGCTTCAATTCTCGTGGGTTGAAGCGAATTTGCTCGGATTCTTCCTCGTGGACGTTCGGAATTCAAGGGGAAAATTCGATGAAATCAAGGAGAAATTCGCAATCAATCCCGCTCCAATTGCGTCGCAATTGAGTCTAATCGCGGGGGGATCACGATGAACTAGAGATCTTCCTTGAAATTTGCTTAATTCTCTTCACGATTCGATCAAAAGTTAAAGAACAAGAAGGAGAATACATGCTTTTAAAGAGGATTTTTGGCCCAAAAATCGTGGCCAATTGATGCGGTCGTGGGGCTGGATTGGAGGCGTCGTGAGAGCGATTCCCTTGGGCGGTCTCGTGGCTCCCGGATTAGCGGTAAATTAATCTCAATTTCGCTTCAAAGGAACCACGATCGCGCCACGATCGCGCCGCGATCGGGCCACGATCGTGCGTCGATCGTGATCCTGGTTCTCAGTCGATCGCCGTATGATCCAATGGAGGGATTGTAGCACCGATTCCGCCATGAAGCAGCATGATCGCTGCTCGATCGCGGTGCGATCGTGGTTAGATCCCAGCCGTCAGATGGAGATCAGGTAGGAAAAGCGTGGTCCCGATCGTGCGATCACGCTTCCCTGTCATCGTTCGTCAGATGGAAATCCGACCGTCTCGATGAATCGCGTTACCGTCCGTTCGATGAAGATCATGATCTTTACTGCGTCCACCGTTCGATGGGGATCTGACGCTCCAGGCGTCTCGACGAAGAGAAGAGGATCACGCTTCACCGTGGCCGTCAGATCGCGATCGCACGACCTTTATTTTGATGAAGATCAGGAGCTTCTCGTAACGCCACGTGTGTGAAGGTGAGCAGTTCATCGTGTTTACTTAATCCTCTAGTTGAGCACGTGCTCGTGATGGAGATCGGGTGGACTTTGTGTCCACCGCATCGACGCATCTCTATCAATGCCCGTGCATCCGACGCCCGCCGTGCCGTCACATGTCTTGCAAAAGTAAGAACAGTGTGGGAACATAGTCCCACACGGAAGACAAAACGGGAAAGGGTTAGCTTATATTACGAGGGGCTATAACGCTTTCGCGTTACCGCCCCCACTAACTTACCAGGGCCCACTAACCCGTGGGCCCTCCAAATGCCGACCCCCATTGCCACGTGGCGCCCCACACAACCGTCCGCGTGGACCTGCGTGGACACGCGTGGCCTCCTGCCACGTGTCCGCGCCCTGTGCGCCACCTGCGCCTCGTGTGGGCCACCCACGGCTCTGCCACGTGGCCTTAGCGCCGCGTCGCACCCGTGCGGTGGTCCTGCGCACCACATCAGCGCGCCACCTGGCTCCGCTTGCCACGTCATCACCTGCAGGTAAGTACCCCCCTTTTTGTGATTTTTTTAATAGAAAATACTTAAAAAAATTCATTTAAAAATCAAATAAAAATCGGAAAAGGCATAAACTTCAGAAATTCATAACTTAAAATGTACAACTCCTTTTTAATCCAAATTTTCTCCATTGGATCACAAATTTCCTCTTTTTTAACATCATGTCATTTAAAATATATTTTCAAAGAAGAAATCAAAATGAATTAGAAATTACTTAACTCATTTCTCAATAAATCTTCTTAATCATAATTTCATCTTGAAATTATCCTTCAAAACATGCACTAAAGTTAAATTGATTCAATAAAAGAGATTAACTTCTATTAATTTAAACTTAACAAAAGATTAATCTTCTATTAAGCATTAAATCATCCCTAATTTATGCATAAACATCGTCTTTAGTGAAATGACATACCAATGGAGTAAATCCTTAAAAAGTATGATAACATGCATCATATTCACATAAAATAAGCATGAATATGAGTTAATTAGGATAAGAATTTAAGTTATGAATGCATGTTATCACTTATCCTTTTATAATTATTTTGGACTAACCCACTAATGCTCTTATTTGATGTTCATGTGTATATTTGATTTTAGGGAAACAGAGATAATCTCTTCACTCATATCCTTTATGCATACATTCATAATTATCATATCATAGAATCAATGATATGCTCATTTCTATTTTACTCATATGCTTATTTCTATTTTTGGTCCATGGCTGTGTTTGCTATCATAGAGTAAGCTATATAACTTCTGTAGATAACTATGAATATAAATATAAGTCTTGTAAATTTTCATTTATATGCTTAGTTCCATCTTACATTGTCATTGTTATTGTTGAGGGTATTATCATAATTTTCTCTCCCCTCTGGTGATCGTGATCTAGTAGACGACAAACCTTTGTGTTTCTCTCTCATTCTTCACGGAAGCTGACGAAAATCGTCTCATGTAGCATTGTGATGATGATTCGTAGAAGCATCTCCAAAATTTAGTTGATCTCAAGTTCATTCTTCCTCTTGGTCACTTCTCATATTTAAATCTCAAGTTTTCTCACAAGTTGTTTTGTTCCTTTTTGATTTTTAGCTTGACGGACATCCATCCATTCATCATCAATATTTTTTCTCTACTTATTCACTCACATCTCTTGTTGTCATAATCTAATTGATTGTCCTTGAGCCTATTTTTTATTATTATTCTAGCTGTTCGACTTGATGCATTTGAACTTTTGTGATTAAATTGCAGTTGGTGTTTCTCGATTAAATCTACAGTCATCCGATTTAATTTATTTGTCTTTTTATTCTAATTCATATTCCCGGCTTCAGTTCTCTAATCTCAATTTTACGTTTTCTGTTTCTGCTACTGTTCCTCCTTGTTCCTAGAATTTTAGATATAGCAATAGATCATTTTCAGTCAACATTCATCCATTTGTTAGACCCCTGCATGATTTCTAACTCTCAAATTACATCTGAGTTTACAGTTAAACCATTATCGCATATATGGACGCAATTGTCTCTCTGAAATTGTATCATCATTATTAAACTAAATTCAGTTCATTTTTTTTCTTTTCACTCTTAGCTATACTAGAACTGTCATTGACCAATTTAATATTATGCATTTTTTAGTGTTCAATTTAATTCTGAGTTGATTCTCACTGATTTATATAACCTGTTCGTTTATTTAATAAACTATTGTCACAGTCAACTTAATCTCGACAGAGGTACAGTAAGTTACAGTTTGCCATTTACAGTTCATTTCTCAATAACTTATATAACTATGACTACCTTAACATTCTATTGTTCGAGATTGACTGTCAAGACTGAGTGGTATGTTATCTACCTCATTCAAATATTTCGTCCGATAGATTACTTATTTTGGATTAAGGTTAGTTCTATTTGCAGTGATAATATTGTTTTATGTAGTGAATCTATTTTTGCTTAGTTAGTTGATAATTTCATTCTATTTAGTGGTAATTAGTCATTAATGAAGGTTCCCATATGGTGGTAGATTAACCTAAGAGGGGGGGGGGTGAATTAGGTTTATGAGGTATTTTTTAAATTATTGATTTCTGATTTACTGTTTACTCCTTGGGTTAATCAGTCACTCCTTATCCTCTCGATGCACTGGATATTATTATACTTGTTGGGGGACCTAATGTCCCTTAATCCAGTCCCGAGTACTATAGACTAGGAGCCTCCTCCTCACCAAATGAAACCTAATCCTCTCACCCCTCAAATGGGTGAAGGACAATGTTCAAATACAAGGTTTTAGATTTGCCCCCTACGACAAACCTAATAGTCACCTTTACCTGTCCTTACGGCACTACCCACTAGGCCTCGACCTCCTCGGCTCCCGGACGCTCCGACTCCCTCAGACCGATCACCTCTCGATCGTTCGTCCCTTCACGCCCTGTCGTGCCTCTCCTGCTAATGCCACCGACTACCGGTAAATTGCGTCCTTATCTTCCGGCTTCACTCGATCTTCCCGCTCCTCAAGTGTAGACTCCTTCTCGTCCCAACGATTGAGACGCTCCCGTCCTCAGCGTGTGTGTGAGTCTAAAAATAATGTGTCTCTAACTACTGCTACCTAAAAGGTAAATCTACTAACTAGGGATGACTTTTATGTCAAGTGTTGACTAACTGCTAAAATCGACTTTATTCGGCAATTGTTGACTTTCTTGACTTCGTTGACTTGGGTTGGACTTTTGACCTAGGGTTGACTTTCTTGACTTTTGTTGACTCAGTTTGACTTTTGACCTAGAGTTGACTTTCTCGACTTCTGTTGACTTGTGTTGACTTTTGACCTAGGGTTGACTTTCTTGACTTCTGTTGACTCGGGTTGACTTTTGACCTAAGGTTGACTTTCTTGACTTCTGTTGACTTGGGTTGACTTCTGACCTGAGGTTGACTTTCTTGACTTATGTTGACTTGGGTTGACTTCTGACCTAGGGTTGACTTTCTTGACTTCTGTTGACTTGGGTTGACTTTTGACCTGAGTTGACTTTCTATCAAAGATTGACTTTCGGTGTAAAGTTGACTTTCTGATAAAAGGCAGTTGACTTTGGACTTCGTTTGACTCAAGGTTGACTTTTGTGCTAAAATTGACTTTCTTCTAAAGATTTGACTTTCTGATCTATATTAACTCAGAGTTGACTTCTGTGCTAAAATTGACTTTCTTTTAAAGATCTTCACAACTTAAGATAATCCGATTAATTTCCTTAACTACCAGTACGAGAGTGTTATCAATTGAGATGTGATAAGTACCAAAACTAGATTAACTAACTCACAATGCAGGACTTAAAAAACAAGTTAAATTGACAAACTAAGCAGAGTAAAATAGTACTTACTTGAACCTGTCAAGTTATATGAACAAATCAAATCATATAAATAATATCACTGTAATATTCAATTTGTAATAATGCAGATAAGACTGTAGGTAATAATAATATCCTTACTGATGTACTCCAAATAGAGAATACCTGTAACTGCAATTGTTAGTTTGATATGACGGCCTGATGATTAATAAAATAGTTACAACTGAAAGAATTAACCTTGGTAGTAGAAATATCCTTTGTCAATTGTTGGTTTCTGCAAGTATAATATTGTGGTATAATCCAAATTTAATTGAAAGCACTTACCAAACTGTAAATTAATCAGTCCAAGCACCAAGTCAATCTGTAAATAACTTAGTCCATCAATTTCTCTCCAATTTGTAATTTAGGATCGTAATTTATTTTAATTTAGTCTTTAATTTCTTTTTTTTCTCTTAATTATGTTGAGAAATTTCTCTCCACTTCGCTCTTTGATTTCTCCACGAATACTAATCCAAATCAAGTGATTTTTGATTCCGTGGATTTCTAAATCTACCATTTTTCCTAATTTCTATTACCAATTCATCGTTCGATTTGATCGAATTCCAAAAGATCTCTTAAAAATCCCTTATTTCTCCGTGGATTCGACCCTTATTTACCATTAGACCCTCAATTCGTAATTAAATTATTAAATTGGTAAATTTGGCTTTATTGTTGACACAAATCGGTGTGCAATTAACGACCGCATTGATTCGTTCCGTCACCCACCCACCCTGCGCGCCTCCTGCTCGCGCGCACTCCATGATGAAATGATTTCGTGCAGTAGTTGAATACACAAAAACTGTTGTAAAAAAAGTTCCAAACTCACCAGTTTAAAGTTATAATCACTAATTAAAGAGTATAGTGGTAAAAAAGGTTCAAATCCATAGAGAAATAAGGGAAATTTTTGAGATATCTTTGAAATTCAATCAAATCAGACAATGAATTGAGATGAGAAATTATGGATTTTAGTATATTAAGAAAGATAACTCCAATACAAATCCACAGAATCAAAAATTGCTAAATTTGGATTACAATTCGCAAGGAAATGGAGATATGAAATTGAGATAGAAATTCGATCATGAAAATAGATAAAAACTGAAATTAGAACGGAAATCAAAGCAATCTACAATTCAAAATGTAAATCTAATGATAAAGGAAGATATATTAAGATGAAAACACGCAATCTAAGTCGAAGTTTCGAAATGATCTAATTACTCGTTAGATTCAAGGCTTTTCATTCTGCGATTTTGAAAACGAAGTTCGGCGTTCAAGATGTGATTTCCTAGATTCTTTCAACCAATTCTTGATTTCAAACACTCCTTGGACACGTAAACGATTCTAGAAGAAGTAGAAATCAAATAATTATCAAATTGTGGTGTCTAAATAGTTCAATTTTCTTGAAAATCCAAGAACAGTCTTTTCGTCGAAGAACATTTCAATTTTATAGGAAAATTTGGACGTAATTGTTGGATGCGTCGTTTCTTCTTTGATCAATGGCTCAGATTGAACATTGTTTGGTGAATCGATGCCTTTAAGTCACTTCTATCTGATTCACGATGAAGCGTCCAGATTGTGCCACGTTGCACGTGAAGAAGTGGCGTCGTTTGATGTTGTGCGTTTGATCTTCATCAAGTGATCGCGATGAATCTATGCGTCCATCGGGCGCATTTAATCTCAACCGTTTCACTCTTCAGATGAATGGTTGAAATTAAATTGCTTTACATCGAATCGTCGCCTATGAGTAAGTGAAATCTGACGATCAGGATTTAACCGCGCGATTGGACGCTTCTCATTGCGCCACATCACTTGTAACTAAAATCAAACATAAATAGTCTCACATGGAATAAATCATGAGATTTAATCGTGTATATAAGATATGAGATGTTAATGGGTTAGTGTAAAGTCCTTAACGAATGCTTAACCCACAAATCACTCTCACACGGGCACACGTGCGCCCACACAGGTGCACACGTGCGCCCACGCACGCACGCACGCCTCCATATGCACATACGTGCACACGTGTCACGCACAGAAGCCGCCACGTGGTGTGTACACGCGTCGCCACGTGGCGACGTCCTGCCACGTCAGCTTGTGAATAAATAAAACATTTTTATTATATATTTTTTTATACTTTTAAAAATCAAAAATATGTTTAAATAAATTCACAAAAATTCTAGAAAATTTCTAAAAATGAGAAAATTCAGAACTTTCAAAATAGAACTCCAAATCAATCCAAATTAGTTTTTTTCGATCAGAAATTAAATTATCGATCATTATAAAAAGTCAAAAGTATTTAAGCAAAAAGAGAATTAATTTTAATTTAAAAAATACACTCATTACTCTTAGAAAATAAACTTAGAAAAATATGTGAGTGTAAATAAAATATTTTTTCTTATCATTAAATCATGAAAATATAATTTATGATCTAAAATATGAATGGAAATAAAATTCTATTATGAGAATTATGCATAATTATCCCCAAAATGCTATATTTTTAGAGCATAACCTAAAATTACATAAAATGATAGAAATGCACTTAAAAATATGATAACATGCATACAAATAGAATATTTAATGCCTTAAATTACATTAATAATCATGTAATTTCATGTATAATTTTCATGTTATCATGCCACCTATGGTCCCCACATGTAATGATTGAATGAATTGATGTGGTCATTGATTACGCACTAATTTGTATCAAAACTAATACCAAACTGACCAATTTTATCAAATAATCACGAACTAAGGAGTATAGTGGTGAATAAGGGTTGATTCCATGGAGAATTAAGGTAATTCAAATGATCTTTTGAAATTTGATCAAACAAGAGAGATTAATATATTTAGAAAGAAGACTTGAAAATGAATTCAAGAAATAAAAAATCACTGAATTTGGATCAACATTTGCGGAGAAATCATCAAGTGAATAAGGGAGAAATTTCTGAAATGAAAAATCGCGAAAAACCGAAAATGAAATAGACTAAAATTACGATTTGAAATTGAAATCTAAAGCTATACGAAGGAAGATTAGGATGAAATACGATCTCTAACCCAAGAATACGCTCGAATTGAACCAAATTTTCTGGATCAAAGGCTTTTCATTCCCGAAGTTGAAAAACAATCGTTCATGTTCAAGAGCCGATTTCTTCCTATTCTCTCAACGAAATATTACTTTCAAGCATTCCGCGGACGTAGAAACGAGTCTAGAAGGGATTGGAAGCAAGAGATTCAAGGGATTTGGTGTCTAAACAATTCGATTGCTCGAATTTTCCTAGAATGCTTTTAAATGTTGAAGAACATCTATATCTATTGGGCATTACTATCTGATGAAGCATTAACTCTTTGATCAACGGTTCTGATAAAATGCACAATTATGAATTGTTACGGTTAAGTCGTGGCTATTAGATCTCAGATGGGCCGTCGAGATGGAGCCATGTTGCGTACATTGTAAGTAACGCATCAAAGAGTCACCATTTGATCTTGATCCGACGCTCTAGATGCGTTTTGTCGATTTTAATCTTTGCTGTTATTACTCAGATGGATGGCTGAGATTGAATCGTTTTAAAATGTTTCGCTGGTGAATAGAATTGCACTGCAAACCCCCCTGCCTTAAGTGATGATCGACGGTCGCGATTAATTGCGTGATCGGACGCTCCACGTGCTGCCATGTCACCTACGTGAAAAAAATCAAATAAATCGATTTTAAATTCTGAAAAATTCAAAAAATTCTAAAATTTTTTGAAAGATCCTTAAAAATTAGAAAATTCATATCTTTTAAAATATAACTGCAAATAAATCCAAATTTATTTCATTAGATTATAAATTAAATGATCTATCATTCTAAAAAGTTAAATTTAATAAATAACAAGAGAATCAATTTCAATTTAAAAAATACACTCTTTTTTTTAGATTTTAAAACTTAGAAAAATATATGAGTGTATATAAAATGATTTCTCTTATTATTTAACCTTAAAAACTATTTATAATCGCAAGTAAAGATGGGTTATGAAAATATTATCTTTAATTCATCATAATTCACCCTAAATTAATGTATTTTGAGATTATAATGACTTTTTTATACAATGATAGATAAACACTAAAAATTATGATAACATGCATTTATAATGGAATGTCTTATGCCTTAATTTTAATTAATAATCATTTATTTTCATGTTTAATTAGCATGTTATCATGTATGCGCCAACCCACGCCGCCCGACATTTTTGTGGCCCCCTTGTGCCGTGCCCTTGCCCCCCTGGCTGTTGGGTTCTGATGTCAACAAACTTTCACAATTTTGATCAAAACATTGAATGCAACGGAAAACATTGAATCGAATATTCAAAATATCAAGCCACCAAGAACAAATGATCCTATCATTTAGTATGAATGAGAAAACATACAGGGTTTTGATAGGCTCAAAGTCGTCGTGTGTTTAAGCCTGACAAATTTACTATTTGTGTTCAAGAAAACTAAATGCGTATAGCTTTCTAGGTCGATCCACAAGGACTCTAGGGCAAGAGAACTTCAATATAGGCGGAAAGAGAAGGGAATAATCTAAACTACTTGGACATGTCAATGGAAAGGACAACTAGAGAGTGTGCAAAATAGTGAGATATAAAACTAAGATAAACTTTAGGAAAGATGACGTGTGAGGAGATATAGTAAAGATAAAAAGAAAGGAAAGATAAATTAGATGAAAAATGGGAAAGAAGGAGTGTAATGAGAGAAGGAAAGAGTGTGAGTAAAGGAGAGAGAGAAAGGAAGGAAAAGCTTTTAGGAAGAAAGATGGAGAGCCAAAAAGAAACAAAAAGAAAGAAAATTTTAAGAGAGAGATTTAGAGAGAGAGATCTTCGAAGAGAGGGGAGGAGATATAAAGAGAATGGAGAAAAAGTAAGAGAGAATTGAAGAGAGCGAGATAAATGAATTTTAGAATAGAAGAACGGTAGAGAAAAAGAAATAAAGACGGTCAACAGACGTGAGAAAGATGACGAGAGGGAGAGAGAGAGAGAGAGAGAGAGAGAGAGAGAGAGAGAGAGAGAGAGAGAGAGAGAGAGAGAGAGAGGGAATGATATCGATAAAAAGAAATTAGGAAGAAGACACGGGAGCGAAATCGGAAAATGATAGCGACGGGGAAGAGCGGAAAAAAATCGGAAAACGAGAAGACAAATCAGAAAACGGGGGGAGAGTAGGACAAAACCGAAAGTGGCGAAATCGGCGAAATGGGGAAGTGCCGCTACCAAATAAAAGATTGAACGTAAGAGAATAGAAGAGAGAAATCTAGAATAAGAGGGAGAAAGTGCGTGAAGGAGACCGAGGGAAAGACGGGTATGACCGTGAAGGAGGGCCAGGCGGAAGGAGATGAAGTTGGGAGAGAGAGAAAACGAGTGCATGGAAGACAAAGATGACAGAGGAAGTTGAGGAGGGAAAGCGGACTAAGAAGAGACGAGTTCGGAGGAAGATGAATTGGAGAACAGTGGATCGCAACGGAAGAAACGAGCGCAGTGAGAGAGAGAAAATGGAGAAATCGTGAGGAATAGAAAGAAACGAGGAGAGGTGAAGGGGGAGTCGGAATTGACGGGATGAATTCGGAAGAGAGAGAGAGAGGAAACTACTGTGAGAGAAAGGAAAGGGGAAATCGGAGAAAGGAGGAAAGAGGCGTCCGGAAGGTGAAGAGATTAGGAGGAAGATGATGAGAGTGCTGGAAATATGGAAACGAGAAATCGGGGAGAAGAAATTTTCGTGAAAGAAGGTGACGGAGGATGAAGCCGTGAAGAGAAGGAGGAGACCGGAAGTAGATAGGAAGGAGAAAGCGGAGAAAAATTGCAGGAAAGGGGAGAGAGTGAGAAAGAATTAGAGAGCGGGAAGAAGAGAGACGCGGAACTAGGAGAGAATGCAACGAAGATTGAAAGCGAGAGAGTAGGGATAGAGGTAGGAATTGAAATAGGTTAAGCCGGAAGTTCAAGCAGAAGACGGCGAAATTTTGAGAGGGTAAGCGAGGGAATAGGAGAGAGAAAACGATAGAACGACAAGAGAAAGGGAAATTTTTGAGAGAGGTAAAGAGATCGAGAGAGATAGAAGGACAGAAAAGAAACTTGGGAGAGGGAGAGAGCAGATAGCAGACGAGAAGAGGAATCGAAAAGTCAACATAGAGGGATCGGAAAAGAGGTCGGGAGAAAAGAAAAAGGCGAGAACGCGAGAGGAAGAAAAGATGATGGAAAAGGAAACAACAGTAACAACCAAGATTTTTCTAAACAACAATCCTGAATCTTCAACCACGATGCTGAGGAGTATGCTGAAGAAATTCTAAACCTAGCAGAGAGAAAGAACAATAGAAAAAAAGAAGAAGAAGAAGAAGAGTCGGGGGGAAGCAAAAAAAAAACAGAAGAAAATCTCCCGAAACAGCTTTTTCCCTTTTTATGCTCCCGAGTCTTCACTTCGGGTGGGCTCATATTTCTTTTGATTGGGCTTGCAATTGCTTGCCTTGGACAGCCCATTAAGCACTTCCATTTGTGAGGATCTTGCTGCCCTTCCTCTTGTGTAGTTCCTGAAAATCAGAAAAGCAAAAGGCATGTAGAATAAACTCTTTTTGATGCACTAGTAGTGTACAATATCAAGTGATAAAGTGGTAGAGGAGATGGTGTATTCAGAGTTTAATGAAGTTAATTAAGAGCAATAAATGGGTGGTTATAAGTACATTTCATGTTCTTATCAGGTTTCCTTGAAGGAGTTCTTGAAGCTATTCAAGTGTCTAGCCTATAGCGGTATCCACACGGTCTCCGGATGGTTGGATCTCCTTTTCAAAGCTCTTCACCAAGAGAGAAAGACAAGAAATGAGAGAATTCCCACAAGGCTTGCATGGGCACCTTGGGTTGTGGTCGTTCTCCCCCTATTTATAGACATTTGGTATGAGGTTTTTCCATAAAAATCATCATAATTTTATTTATATCCACCAACATCCATAGACCTTATGTGTGTGACCCTCTAGGTCCACATATCTTACTAGTAAATAACTCGATAGACCAAATAACACCTTATTGGTCAACCTTAATTAATTATCCACATCGACATACAGATTAATTAATCAAGGATCGATTTAACCCAATCGATAGGTTGAGTTGCAAGCCCGTTGGGTGCCAAACTACACCACGTACACTAGGATGTATGAAGTATGTAAGAACTCACTTATAGAACCTTCCCGTCATCGATTACCATGTATATATAATCCTTCATCCACATTAGACTCATGAATGACTTATGGTATGGTCAACTATCAAACCCTAATCGGTCACTCAAGTCAGTACTGATGCGTGTAGAAATCATCGGGAACTGCTTCTCCGATATTTCTACTACCTTGGCCAAGGATTTCATCGCATCTCATTCCTTGAGTCAATCTCCTCAAATACCGAGGGTGTATGATACCATCTTGATCACACAATCATCTTCGTGGACTTCATGTCGTATCCAATATATGACATTTCAGATATCCCGGGGCTAGGAATTCGTAAGTCATAATCAAAACACGATCATCCATCTACAAGATGTCTTTGGTGTCTCAAGTCAAAAGACCACATACACAATCATGACACCAATCAACCTGATTGACAGTTAAGTATAATACCATTCAGGGATTCATACGGATCAATTCAATAAACTCTTTCTCAAAAGAGCACCCACTATCTATCCTTAGTGTCTCCACACCGATGGCTATGAGATCAGCCGTACTCATCATATGAGTTTGATTAGATAGTGCTATTCTTTCCAGATAATTCGATGTCCTTCTCGAATATTGACGAAGCGAGACCACGAGGTCGTTGAAATCACACGGTCACGTGTCAAAACAAAGTCTAAACTTACCAATTTTATGAAATTAATTTGAATTGAGGGGTATAATGGTAAATCATGGTCGAATGCACAAGGAAAATTTATGGTGTTCTCTTTGAATTTGATCAAATCGGACGATGAATCGATGATAGAAATTGGCGAAAATTTATGAAAGAGGACTTGAAGATGAATCCACGGAATCAAAAATGAATGAATTTGACTTTTATTTCGCGGAGAAATTGAAGATTGAAGAGAGGTTATTTTTCCGAAACATAAAATTGTGAAATTACCAAGATTAAGAATGAAATTCACTTAAATTACGATTCTATATTGAAATTAAATACTAAACGAAGATAGATTATGATGAAACACGATCCCTAGCCCACAATTGCGATCAAATTGATCCAATTAATCGCTGGAATTAAGGCTATTCATATAAAAAAGCAAAAAATCACGATTCGTGGAGTTCAAGTGTCGATTTCTTCCTCGTCGATCGTCGAAATCTTGATCTTAAGCACTCCTCGGACGCCGAAATGAGTCTAGAAGCGATTGGGATCAAGAGATTCAAGAGATTTGGTGTCTAAATAGTTCGATTTACTCAAATTTCTCTCGAATGCTTTAGAATCTCGAAGAACATCTCAATTTATAGGGTGATTTGGGCGTAACCGTTTGATCGGGCTTTAATTCGTGATCAACGGTTTTGATGAAACGCATCGGATACAAATCGTTGCTATCAAGTCGGGGTTTTTAGTCTTCGATCGACGCTCGAGATGAAGCCACGTCGCAAGCGTTATAAAAATTCATATAACGTCCGCCGTTTAATCGCGATCGGACACTCTTGATTCATTTTCCGTCATTTTTAATCTAAGTTGTTATAAATTTCTTGATTAACGGCTCCGATCAAATCATTTAGAAAACATTTCAGTGACGAATGGTGATGCGACACGTACCCCCCAGTTAAGTCACGATCCTTCGAGGGATCAGATGCTCCAGATCACGCCACATCATCTGCGCGCTTATAAATTCAAAAAAATCACTTTTAATTAGAAAAACCGATATTTTATTCCGAAAAATCTTTAGAAATTCAATAAAAATTCAAAAAAATTCAAAAATTCCAGAAAAATCCTGAAAAATTAGAAAATTCATAAATTTTAAAATATAACTCCAAATTATTCCAAATTTCTTTCATTTGATGAGAAATTTACTTATCTATCATTCTAAAAGTCAATGAATAACAAGAGATTTAATTTCTATTTAAAAAATACATCCATTTCTTTAAGATTGAAACTTTAGAAAATTAAATGAATGTTTATTTAAGATTTCTTTAAGATTTCTCTCATTATTTAACTTTAAAAACTACTTCTAATATCAAGTAAGGACGAGTTACAAAAATTATTTATCATTAATTCATCATAACTAACCTTGAATTAAAGTATTTTGAGATTATAATGACTTTTTCATAGAATGATAGATAAATACTCATAAATATGATAACATGCATAGGAATGAAATCTTTTATACCTTAATATGCATTAGTAATCATGTATTATTATGTCTCATTAGCATGTTATCAAATATCTCGCGAATATGAATGTTTAGGACATACATTTAAAGACTAGTGATCACTATATTATGATCTCATCATAATTCACTTAGTCATTGCACATGCTAATGGACTTCATTGCAAACATCACACAAGAATAATAATAAATAAATTTTATTTCAATGAACATAAGCAAGATACATACAAGTGTGATTGGCTTATAGGCCACATACTATCCATCACGGGCGGCCAATGCCTGCCTCGTGCCGTCAACGCATCAACAGCGCTCCCGAATCACTCCAGGTTTGTTAGCCATTGCCACCCCTGGATTTGCCTCGATTACGCTTGGACCGACCTATTAAAAGGTCATTGAATACATACGGATAAACATAATTACATTTACCAAAATCATTAATTTAGAGAAATAATCACGAATTGAATTGTATAGAGGTGAATAAGGGTCGAATCAACACAGAATTAAGGAATTTTTGAAGAACTATTTGAAATTTGTTCAAATCAGATGATGAAATGAGGTGAGAAATAAGGGGTTTTGATGTATTGAAAAGAGAATTCGAAGGCCAATCCACGGAGTAAAAAATCAATGAATTGAGATCAAGATTCTCAGAGAAATCAACGAGCGAATCAAAGAGAAATTTCCTAACAAAGAAATCACAAAAAACTAAAATTAAAATTGAATTTGAGAAAAATTATGATTCAAAATTGAAATCTAATGTTATAGCAAGAAAAGATGATGTCTAACCCAAGATAGCGCTCAAACTGAACTAATTTATCGCCGGATCAAAGGCTATTCATATCGCGAATTCAAAGACAATCGTTGGTATGCAAGAATCGATTTCTCCTTATTCTCTCAACGAAATCTCACTATCAAACACTCCGTGGATGCGATAATGGATCTAGAAGCGATTGGATACAAGATATTCAAGAATTATGATGTCTAAACAGACCGATTACTTAAAGAACCCAAGAATGATTTACAACGTCGAGGAACATCTCAATTATAGGGCAAATTGGGCATAATCGTCGGATCGCGCTTTAATTCTTCGGTCAACGGCTCTGATGAAATGCAAAGATGCGAACTTTTATGGTTAAGTCATGGTCGTTGGATTGGAGATGGACCGTCGAGATATCACCACATTGCGCGCAAAGTAGTAAAGCATGAAATGCTCGTCATTTGATCTTGATCTGACGCTCGAGATGCGTTTTGTCGATTTTAATCTCATTTATTATAACTGAAATTCCCTAATGAGATGGTGAAATTACTAGGGGGGGGTGAATTAGTTTCTTTTCAATCTTTATGTTATTTTAATCCCTTTTTCAATTCGTTGATTACCACGTCACTCGTAGGCCAAAATTTTTTTATACTTGACAGGGTTCCAGACACCCGCGCCAGTCCCAGGAGGAGACGGTCCCCCTAGAGTCTCTCCTCACCCCTTTTTAATCCCCTAGTAGTAACTTCTAGCTGAACGAGATTAAAGATCAAAAGTTCTACACAATCTTTTGATCTGACTCCCTCACACTCTTGGTTAGTGACCTTACTTCAGCTTCGTCCTTCGATACCCCTCTGCTCATCCCGTCCCCCGGGCTGACTCTCAGAGCTCCACGCGCAGCTCCCTATTGTCTTTCGAGTTGGCTTGCCCCTCTGGAGTGACCGAGTCTCAGCACCGATCCCCTCACGCACCAAGTTGCTCGTCCCCGAGTCCGAGTGATCCTGCAAGGTGAATAACACGTATCCCTCGAGTTGACTATCTAGTCAACTCCCTAGAGTCTCCTAACTCACTACGATTCCCAAGGAATCTCCCCCTTACCATCACGGGTAAGTACGGCTCACCAAGAGTCCACCTAAAATGTGATGGTATGTGTATTTATCCTATTACTTTAATTAAACTTATAATATAGAAAGCTGTAACGAAAATACTTAAACAAACTAAACTAATTAGAAAAAATTATAACAAATGATGTAACAAATGAAATACTCTAAAACTTATTAAAAAAAACTAAAACAAATTTGTATAACCCCCTGATTTACTAATTTTACTTAGACTTTCTGTTGACTTTGATTGTTTTTGTTGACTTTGACATTTGCTGCTGAGTTTGACTTTTTTCGGTGAGTTTGACTTTTTGATGTCTTGACTTTCTGATGACTTTGACTTTCTGATATCTTTAATTTCTTGATGTCTTTGATATTCTGACTATTGCTGTTGACTTTCTGCAATTGACTTTGACTTTTGACTTTTGACTTTCACCTGAAATGTAACACTGATACACGCACAAAAATAACAATGCCTATTCCAAGATCAACACTGCTTATCCCTACCCAAGTACGAGCATGTATGTCTTTAAATAAAAATAAGAATAAAAAAAACTTTTACTTGAAATTTTACCTTGACGATACTTGCCTTAATTCTCTTTCGAATTCAAACAAAATCTACTCAACCGAGTAATGAATCAGAAAACAAAGATTATTAGGATAGTAATAAAGACTAAACTAGATTAATCTGTCCTTAAAAAGATGGAAATGAGACTAACAAATTTAACTAAAATTTACAGAAATTTAAACAAAAATTCAACAGAGTTCTGTCTGAATTTTCTTCTAATGCACAAATGTACCTGATCAATAAGATAGAAATGATCTAGTGAATTTTAAGACAAATGAAATCAGATATACCAAAAATATAAATTAAACAAAATCAGATGTATGAACACTATTTAATAATATAACGAGATAGATAAAACATGACACTGTAGACCATATATAATAGATTTAATGACAAAATAAACTAGACACAATATGATAATAAATAATAGAAAAAGAGAAGATCAAAAACAAAGAATCAGAAAAACAAGTGATCGTAATAAAAAATCAAAAATCTAAATAAAAAAACAAAATCAGAAAATAGAAACAAACAGAAAAAAAACAAAACTCAGAGATAAAAATCACAGAATGAAAATAATAACGGTAGAAATCATAGAACTAATATGAAAATGAAATACAAATATCGTAAAATGAAAACCCGAAAAACACCGAATAAAAATAAGAGAAACACCGAAATCAGAAACAAAAACGAAAACCGAAATCAGAAACAGAAAAATCAAAAACAAAATATCAGAAAATAGATTTTAAAAAAATGAAAATCAAAGAACAAAAAAACAAAGAAAGAAAGTAAGAGAATAAATCAGAAAACTATGATTGAATTGAACTTAGAGAAAAAGTGACGAGAAATTCGAAAATAAAACGTAGTTCAATTTGAGACAACTTGAAATCGAAATCCACTCAAGAATAAAAACGAAAAATGAAAACTCAATAACAAAATGATTTTACACACCACACGAATCCAAAAATCAAAACAGAAAAATGGAAAAAAGAAATTTAGAAAGAGGAGTCGTTGAAGAGCAAGCTTTCGCTGGAGGAGACGTTGTCGCCTTGTTTTTGATTTCACTGAGGATGATGATTCTGAAATCGTCTTCATTTTCTTCTTCGCTGGAGCACAAAATCGCTGGAGCACAAAACCCTAGCTACTGAATTTTCTTTCACGCAAGAGAGAGAGAGCTTTCTTTGTTTTTGGCTTTTTATTGGGTTTTCTGGACATATACACAATTTAAAGACTACCTGAAAATACAATAGCATGAAAAGGTTAGTACAACGGTAATAAAATTCAGACATGACTATGGATTGAAAATAGATATAAGAAGGCATATGATTGAAAATAGAAGAAAAGAAAATAATAGTATGACTAAGCAAATATATTAGATTAATATGAATTTATAAGGATAATTCATGGTTCTACAAAGATTTAAATCCTATCTTCAAAAGATCTTATTTAAATGCTTTAATAGTAGATTATAGAATAGGTAATCTAGTTCTGATTCGTAGCGATGTCTGCATTGCGAAGTCGATGAGGGTCAATCTATCAATCCATCAGTACCTGCGCTGGCACAAACATACCTTTCTCAAATCATTTTGACAAACAGCTATTAATCAAAGTTTAAACACTACTCAAGATAATATTTCATAAACATTAAAAGCACACCTAAGTAAATTATCAAACTTAGGTTAAACTAACAATAACTCCTTAAATTGACGGCTGAGATTAAATCATTTTTAAAATGATTCACTAATGAAACAAAACACGCCACGTACCCCTTCACTTAAGTGAAGATAGACGATTGCGATTAAATCGTGCAATCGGATGCTCCATACGACGCCGCGTCACCTGCGCACATAAAAACATAAAAATAGTCCCAAATGACAAAAATCAAAGCAAATGCACGTTTATATAAGGAGTATGCGAATAGGGAGTTAGCAAAAATCCTTAATAGGGTGCTTTCTCTTTATTTACACACACACGCACACACGTGCGCACACACATACACTGTGAGACACGTGGCGATCTCATATGTTGCCACCTGGCGTCACCATTTTTGTTCCCACAACATCAGCACATAATAAAAGTTTTGTTATGAGATTTAATTCAAAATAAATCGAGTTAAATTTATAAAAAAAATTAAAAATATGTCAAAAAATCCCTAAAAATGAGAAAATTCATATGTTCTAAAATAAAACTCCAAATTAATCCAATTTTTTTTTTATTGGATCAGAAATTAAATTATCCATCATTCCAAAAGGTAAAATTCAATAAAAACAAGATAATAAATTTTTATTTCAAAAATAAACTCATTTCGTTTAGAATTTGAAACTTAGAAAAATAAATGAGTGTACAAAAAGTGAATTTTCTTATTATTTAGCATTAAAACCTAATTATAATCTCAAAAAATAAGGGGATAATCTAATTTTAAATATTTCTCTTTAATTTATCATAATTATCCTTAAATTAGAGCATTTTGGAGATTATAACTTATTTTCTTAGAATGATAGATAAATATTAAAAAATTATGATAACATGCATTAGAATGGAATGTTTTATGCCTTCATTTGCATTAATAATCATATATTTTCATGTATAATTTGCTTGTTATCAACCTCCGAACTTATGCCTCACGCCTTGATGATTGTCTTTGCCCTTTCCAGATCTCCTCCCTGTCACGACCCACCAGGTATCCCCACCCCAAATGTTGGCTTCGACCCCTCTACTCTTAAGTTTAAGTACTTAAGAGTAGACAAGGTAGAACGAGTTGTAGGATCGTGATTCTAGTATGCACGGCAGGTCCGACATACGACGTGGGCTGCAGCCTTGGGCTAACCCACGACAACCATTCTGACGGCTTCCGAACGTGGACTGAAAGGACCTCAGCCTTACCATCATCGCGAGTTTCCTCAGGTTACTTGTAGTTGGCTACGCTCACCGACACGCCGGCTTGTACTTAGGGTAGGTTATCACCCCTAGAGTCTAGGACTCGCACATCTATTAGGTTAGGGTAGATTTCCCTATCCACGATCAACCTTGGTTGCATTGATCAAGCATAAGGGTCTCTGCTCCGTCTTGCATTAGTAATGCCCCCTATTTGATCTTCGTTAGATGCATAAGATGTTGCCATGAATCTTGTAGGAGTCAATCGACCGAGACAAATCTAGACCCATATAACTACTTGATTCAATGATCTAGATTTTTTTGATAAAATGAATTGACATCTAATCACATTACACCATGTACCCCTA
>CM044105.1:12420905-12866386 GCA_024174645.1 Lemna minuta
TTCAACACCTTCCGCTGCAATCATTATTTTGGACAAATATTTGGAGAGCTTTTCGAGCCTCATATCCCAGCACATTATGCTCTAAATGAGGCTTGATTGATTGTTAGCCATTGGATTAATCAAGACTACCACGACCAGGATTGCAACATGTGGTAGTGCCTAATTCATCGTGCCTTTTAAAAGAACTTGAGGATGATCACTGGCCATTGGATCTAGCTCATCAATGTCATGATGGCACAAGTTGCGCCATGTGTTGCACTATGCTCTGCCATAGAAAGATCCAAAATTGGAAAAAAAATTCAATTGTTGATCACATGGTTTGTGGTGTGACACCTCACAAAGGGTCGTGTGTCATGCTCTTATTCGTCATGTAGAAAGGATCTCTTGGACCCATTCAATGTGATCAAGCAGCTATAATGGTGCCACATGTACTTGCTACAAATAATGTTAGTCCCACGTTGAAAAGACCAAAAAAAATATCTTGGACTTCTAATAGCAGCCCATTAAAGGCTACCATATGTTAAAAAAATGTTATCAAAGAAACTAACACTCCCCTTATAACACCATGTGTCTGCACTGCCACAATAGCATGGAAACTCAAGGAGGCTAAAAAAACCAAATTTCCAATTTTAAAAAACTTTTAAATTCCTAGGAAATCTAGACTAATTGAATAAAATTCAGAAAATCTTTCACTTTAAATTATCTTATCTTTTCATAGAAAACTCTTTTTTGGATGAAATTCATTCTATTATGATCCTCATTATGTCATCTTTCTTAATATATCACCTGAAAATTGAAATTTAAATGAGATAAAAATGATAAATGTGCATTCATCTTGCTTCATCTTCTTCTCATCTTTGTTTCTATCGTCCTTTATTCAAATCCCATGAGCATGAAACTCACATAAATGAGGTTAATTCACACTCGTTTGACCTTGAAAAGGACAAACATTAGTAAAAAAATTAGATCAACCCTAATTTATAACAAAGTTGACTTATGAGTGATGTGACCTGACCAATAAAAATTTTTCATCAAAGCATGATAACATGTATTATAATGATATGATTTGTACCTTAAAAAAGTATAGAATCATGAATTTCTACATGTAAAATGCATATTATCATATCCCCCCAACTCAAATAATTACTAGTTCATTAGTAGTGTACTTAGAATCTTCATTAGAGCTACCTTTCCTCCAATGTGACCATGAACCCCTATGCATGAAGTCCTTTAAAAGTGTCCTTCACATGCTTAGCCTAACCATTCTATCATGCAAATCTTGACACATGTCCCTTTTGGAGCATGTGAGAATGACTCTATATAGCCAAATGAAGATGAATGAATGATGCTACTTCTTTCTGGATATGACACTATAATCGCAAATGCTCTCTCTACACTCATGATGTAGTTAGTCTTACGCCTCTCATAATGACGCTCTCTCTCTGGGGTATTTGCAAATTAACTCTTGAAATTTCAATATCCTCTTTTCCATTCAAAAATAGGAGTGAAACACTCTTCTCCTCCCTTTAAGCACCCAAAAAAGTAACATAATGATCTATTAATGATGCGGCTAAAATAGATGATTGTTGTCTAAGTTTTTAAGGAGGAAAAGAAAGACACAAGGCCTTCAAAAGAATGATGAGTATAACGGTTAGAGAAGGTTATGCCAAAAGAAAGAGGGTGATATTCCCTAAGATAGTTTATTCTTACTATAGAAATGTATAAGATGAGAATAGAGTAGTGGTGACGGCGAAAAAGAGGGGGTCATGGTAGAAGAATAATGTATTGAGGTGTATGGTAAGAGCTCAAACCAGTGTACGAATATAATATGATCCTCACTCAATACTAATGAACTCTATTTTAGGATATTTTTAATCATTTTTTGAATCGATTTCATGCAAAAATATTTATAATCCTTTACTTTGTATAATGATAAAGTAAGGGTAAAATCCTCAGGGATCCTAGGTAACAAGATCAATAGTTTTCAAAAGGGAGAATAGATACATATATGGAGAAGGTGATCTAAGTGCAAAGATGGAGAATATGAAAGATTGAGATGGTAATAAGAGATATGATGTGAATATTAACATTTATTTTTATGCATAAATATATTTAAGATTGATGCTATAATTGGGAGAAGAGAGGGATAGAGATGGTTTTTGAGACGGTGATGGTGTATAGACAATTTTGAGAGATTTTGAGATTTGAATGATGATAAAACTACTTGATAAGAGGGGAAAACAAAATTATAATATCCATGGAGGGGATTACGAAAGAAAATCAGATCCAAATCCTCACACAAAACCCATTTTTGACACTAGTCTTAGGCTGGGTGATGCTACACTCATAATGATCTTGATCCTTGGTTTAATCTTGCCTTCATGAAAAACTTGAATACGAAAAGATGTTAAGCTTGGGCCTAAGTATCTCCTTTTCTTTCTGGTAGCATGATTCTAAGAAAAAGCCAAAAAGTAATAACAAAAGAATAAGAAGATTCTTTTATATGTTAGGTTTACAAGTTCTTGATAGAGATTTAGTCCTTTTAGGTGCCACCAAATAAATGGTGGATATTAAATTTATAGGTGACAACTGAAATCACTATCCTAAGGACGTGAGAGGTGATAACATGCTAATTAGATATGATAATATATGATTATTGATGCATATTAAGGCATAAAAGATTTCATTCCTATGCATGTTATCATATTTATGAGTATTTATCTATCATTCTATGAAAAAGTCATTATAATCTCAAAATACTTTAATTTAGGGTTAATTATTATGAATTAAAGATAAATTATTTTATAACCCATCTTTACTTGAGATTATAAGTAGTTTTTAATGTTAAATAATAAGAGAAATCATTTTTATAAATATTCATTTAATTGTCTAAAGTTTAAATTTTAAAGAAATGACTGTATTTTTGAAATAGAAATTAAATCTCTTGTTATATATTAAATTTGAATTTTTATAATGATAGATAAATAAATTTCGGATGAAATGAAAGAAATTTGGATTAATATAGAGTTATATTTTGAAAGTTATGAATTTTCTAATTTTTAGGGATTTTTCCCTAATTTTTTTGATTTTTTTGAATTTTTAATGATTTTCTAGAATTAAAAATTGATTTTTCTAATTAAAATCGATTTTCCCAATTTTTTATAACGCGCAAGTGATGTGGCATAATCTGGACCATCCGATCACATCGCGATCAAAAGGTTGAGGCGGGCGGTGACGTGGCAGAGTAAGGGGCGTCCGATCGTGCGATGAATCGTGGCCCTTGATCTTCACCTAAGAAGAGGGGGTAGATGGCGCAACAGGATTAGTCAGCGAACGAATTAATCTGAGCCATCGATCTGAGGAGTTATAATAGCTCTGATTAAATCGACGGAAAACACATTTGATGTGTCCGATTGCGATCCAACGGAAGGCGTTTCGATGTGTTTTATAACGCACAGCGACGTAGCTTCGTCTCGAGCATCCGAAGGTCAAGACTTAACGGTAACGATTCCGATCATGCGTTTCATCAGAGCCGTTGATGCGTTTCACTGGACGGTTACGCCCAAATCTCCTATAAATTGAGATGTTCTTTGTATTTGTAAAGCATTCGAGAGCAATTCAATCAAATTGAACTGTTTAGACACCAAATCTCTTGAATCTCTTGATCCCAATCGCTTCTAGACTCATTTCCGCATCCACAGAGTGCTTAAGATCAAGATTTCGACGATCGACGAGGAAGAAATCGACGGTTGAACTCCACGATCGTGATTTTCGGATTTTTGATGAAAAGCCTTGATTCTGGCGATTAATTGGATCAATTTGATTGCAATCGTGGGTTAAGGATCGTGTTTTATCCTAATCTATTGTCTCTTACCGTTTAATTTCATTTTAAATTTTTAATTTGAGTAATTTCAATCGTAATTTTGTTAATTTCGTTCTTCCGATTTTTGAAAAATACCCCTCTCTTTAATCTTCAATTTCTCCGCAAAATCAAAGTCAAATTTGATGATTTCTGATTCTGTGTAATCGTCGGGAAGTCCTCTTTCGTAATATACCATTTTACCCAATTTCTATCATCGATTCATCATCCGATTTGATCAAATTTGAAGAGATCATCAGGAATTTTCCTAATTCCGTGTGGATTCGACCCATATTTACCATTATACCCCTCAATTCGAGTTATTTTTCTTAAATTGGTAAGTTTGGACTTTATTTTGACACGAATAGGTGTGCAATTGACAAACACATCGATTTGATCCGTCAAGAGGGTCATTCTTAAAGAGGTAGGCCCCACAACCACCTCATGAGAAAGTGGTGTGACTTCGCTCTAATAGGCGATAACCTTACCATTTCCCTAGGAAGGCAGTCTTATCCCTCTTTTCTCCAATAAATACGGATTCTTCCTAAAAAATATGGAAGATCTAAATTGATTAATAATGAATAAAAGAGAAGAAATTTAACCTTTCAAGAATGCCTTTGACCACATTTGACTTTTCAAGAATTACTTTGACCATCTTTGATTTCTAAGAAAAAAGAATTAAGTAGTTGATAACTCTAAAATATAAGTCAAATTCATGCATTATTTATCATTTTTAAGTGTTGATAAAGACTATAAAATGAGAATATCTATTTTTGTATTTTTGAATGTGAGGAAAATATGACTAAATCCTATCATGCATCATTTCTTACATATTGATTGTATTATGAGACTAACCCCACTTGACTTCTTGTAAGTCAAATAGTTGAATTCTCAAATTTTTATAAGTTATGTGGATGCAAGGACTTAGGTGCAGTTTAATGGGAGCATGGATACAATCGATGTAGAAGAAGATAAATAAGATGGGTACTCCACCGCTTTAGGATGTTGGTCAACCTTTTTCACCTTTTTAGGAGGTTAGTCAAAACTTTCCACCTTTTTAGGAGGTTAGTCAACCACCTTCTTACGGGGGGTTAACCTATTCCACCTTTTTAGGAGACTACTCACTCCATTTCTCTTGGAAGTGAATGATTGTCAAAATGATTCTTGAGAAGTCAACGGTGGTCAAAGGTATTCTCGAAGGGTCAATGATGCAGAAGGTTTAAAAGGCATAATGGGCTGTCCAAAGAAAGAAGGTGTGAGCCCAGTCAAAGGAAATGGGAGCCCAGTCGAAGGGGAGGATAAAGGAGGGAAAAAGCTCTCTCTCGGGATTCTCCTCTTCGTCCTCTCTCCTGCTTCTTCTTCATTTTTTTCTGCTTTTCTCTCTATCTCCTAGGTTTAGAAGTTCTTCTGCATCCTCCTCGGAATGTAGTTTAAGATTCATAAATAGTTGTTTAGAAAAATCTTTATATTTTTTTTTTTTTCCAATCCTCGTAACCTTTTCTTCCTCCCCCACTCAACCTCTCTCGCGTCCTCTCTCTCATTCCATTTCCGCTCTTCCCGTTCTTCCTCCTCATTCCATTTCCGCTCTGGTAAATTCTCTTCCCCCGATCTTTTCTTTCTTTTTCATTCTTCCGGAAACACCTCTTTCGCCGATCTTAAAATTTGTCTAGTCTTCCCTCTAAATCCAACTCTTTCTCTTGCAAATTCTACCACGCTTAGTTTCTTGTTCAATCTCTGAATTCGTTCTTCCTCTCCCCCCTTTCTCGCACTCCTTGTCTCTCTCCAAACCGCTATTTCCTATTCTTCTCTTATCTCCTTTCCTCGGGAAATTTCTCTCTCTCTCTCTCTCTCTCTCTCTCTATTCTCTTTCTTTATCACACTGTACGCTCTCTGTGTATTCTCCACATTTCTGACACTCTCCCTCTTCCTCTCTATCTCTCTGCAAATTCGTGTGTTCCGTTTCTTCTTCTCGTCTTCCACGTTTCTCGTTTCTTTCCGTCGCGGTTCTTCTCGCTTATTATGGTTTTGTCGTTTCGATATCTTCTCTCTCTCCCCAGTTTTATGTCTTCGACGTTTTCTCTTTAGCTCTCGATTTTCGATTCTATCTCCCTCAAATTTCTTTCTTCCGATCATCCTTCCTCTCCCTAAATTTCCCTCTCACGCGTCCGCACAATATCGCTCTCAATGTCTCTCCCAAAATTTTCCTTTCTCTCTTCTATTTCCTCTCTTAATTTCTCTCACGCCTCTCATACACTCTCTTCCTCCCTTTCTAAATTTCTCTACTTCATCCACCGTCAATCTCTTTCCCGATTTTTTTCTTCTCTCTCCCTCAATTTTTCTTTCTCTCTCTCTCACACGATCTCGCTCTTCTGATTCGTCTCTCACTTCTCTCTTTCGATTCGACTTCCGATCGTCCTTCTCTCCCTCTTTCTTTCGATTTTTTTCTTTTTGGTTCCTCTCTTGCTTTCTCCCTCATTCTCTCGCTCTCACTCTTCTGCTATTTCCTCTTTCTGTTTCAAATTTCCGATTCTCCTCTCTTTCGCTGCATCTTCCTTTCTCTCTCTTCTATTTCCTCTCTTAATCTCTCTCGCAATCTTCTTTTTTTTTTCCAAATACCCCCGCACGCACTCTCTCTTCCTCCTCTCTCTAATTTCCTCTTTCCCTCTTCTCACACTAGTTCCCTCTCTTGCTCTTCTGAATTCATCATTTCCAAACCCTCCCCACTCTCTTTCTTCTTCTTTCTTGTTTCCAGTTCCATTCTCTCGCTCTTACTGCCTCACTGATAACATGCATTTATAACCTGAATTCTTACCCTAATTAACTCATATTCATGCTTATTTTATGTGAATATGATGCATGTTATCATACTTTTTAGGAATTTTCTCCATTGGCATGTCATTTCACTAAAGTTGATATTTATGCATAAATTAGAGATAATTTCATGCTTAAGAGATGATTAATCTTTTGTTTAGATTAACAGGAGTTAATCTCTATTATTAAATGAGTTTTTGACTTTTAGTAAATGTTTGGAAGGATGATTTTATGATGAATTTATGATTTAGAATGTTTAATTAGAACTTATTTAATGAAATTTTAATTCATCCTTATTTCCTTCTTGAAAACATATTTTAAATGGCATAATATTAAAAAGGAAAGAATTTATGATCCAATGGAGAAAATTTCAATTAAAAAGGAGTTGTATATTTTAAATTATGAATTTCAGAAGTTTTAAGCCTTTTTCCGAATTTTATTTGATTTTAAAATCTAATCTTTCTATTAAAAAAATCGAAAAAAGGGGGTAGGCTTACCGCGGGGAGCTGACTTGGCGAGCGGGCCCAGGCGGGGCTGACGTGGCGAGCGGACCCACGTGGCGCGCGGGTCCACCGCGCCGTGTACGACGTGGCGCCGAGGCCACGTGGCGAGACGCGTGTGGCCCCGCGTGTGGCGCCGACGTGTGGCCGGGTGCCACGCGGACGCCCGTGAGGGGCGCCACGTGGCGAAGAGGCTGGTAAGTGGAGGGCCCACGGGTTAGTGGGCCCCTGGTTAGTGTTTTGGGGCGGTAACGCAATGGGCGTTTACGCCCCTAATTTATAGGGGAGCAAATCTCTTCCGTGTGGGACTATGTCCCACACGCTGCTTACCTTTGCGTGGCGACGTGGCGGCTTGGCGGGCGTCGATCAGATCAGAGCGGCGAAGATCAAGTCGAAGGCGTCGATCGCGTGGACCGGAGTCCACGCGATCGTCATCAAAACACGTGCGCAATATACATCTTAAGTGACCAATCAACGGTGGCCGCGTGGAAGCACCAGGTGCGTGCGATCGCGATCGTGACTGAGATCATTATATGGGAGCATCGGACGGTTTACCTGACGCCACGTGGAGGCTCGAGAGCGCCGGATCTTCATCGCGAGAATCGCCGATCGGACGACTGACGTTGAACGCGCCTCATGATCAGGCTCAACAGGCTCGTGCAATCGTGACCGTTCCATCACTATCAGAGCTCCATCGGACGGTGCAGAGGAATCGAGGAAGAACCCTACGATCGCGGTGCGATCGAGCCGCGATCGAGCCGCGATCGCGACGCGATCGAACCGCGATCCTGCAGCTTTCGTCGCGGATTTGTTTCGTCGCGATCTTACGGCATTTCCTGGAGTGTATGGAGCACGATCGACGCCGATCAAAGCCCGATTGTGGCGGAAATCGTGGTCAATCGTGGCGGAAATCGTGGCCTTCTTGGAGGCTGATTTGAAGCCCAATTCGCGCGGATTTTTCGTGGCATTGAAGCCACGACGCCGCACCCAGAGACTCGTTCCCACGACGCCTTCAAACGACGCCCACGACCGCCTCTATTGCCCATGTTTTCGGGCCTAATTTTCTCTTTAAAATCATGTATTTCCCTTCTTTGTTCTTCAACTTTTGATCGACTCGTGAAGAAATTAAGCGAGTTTCAAGGAAGGTCTTAAGTTCTCGTGATCCTCTGCTTCCAAGAGTGTAGAGACGCAGCCATTGAAGCACGATAATCACGATTTCATCTCTTGATTTCATCGAATTTTCCCCTTGAATTCCGAACGTCCACGAGGAAGAATCCGAGCAAATTCGCTTCAATCCACGAGAATTGAGGCCCCATTCTTGCGGCAATCGGGTTAGTAGTGAGGTTCGATCGATTATCAAGAGGTAATTTGTATTTTTATTAGGTTTAGATCTTTAATTTTGCAAATTAGTTCATAGTGTTCTTCATTTTCCTCAATTTTAGGTCCGAAAAGTTTCTGATTTTGAAAATAGGATATCTCTTTGATTATAATTTCAAATCACTTGATTTTGGTTTCATTGGATTCCTCTTTTCATCAGCTTTCCGTGGATAGCAAATTCATCAAATTCCGAGTTCATTTGACCCTTAAATTTAACGTTTGACCACGGACTGTTCATCTTTCATCAGAAGTCAAACGTTGACTTTCGGGGTCAATTAATTTTTATTGATAACTCAGAATTTGATAATTTCGGTCTTGTTGGATTCCTCTGGTTCTTAGCTTTCCATTGACATATAAATTGCAAGATTTGGATTTCATTTGGGCATTCAATTTGAAGATTTCCTCTGAGGTGTTCATTTCGGGGATTTTCTGATCATTAATTTTCAATAATTCATAATAAATCCATTTCTTATCCAAAAATTACAAAACTTATATCAATAAATTCTATTTTCTCTCTAGTTTCTAAATATATAATTTTCGTAATCTTCTGACTCTGTTTGATTCTCTGATTTTGCAGAACACCTATTGCTGGTCAAAGTCAACGCTTTGACTTTGACTTTTGACTTTTCTCTGTCAAATCCGAGACTTCAATTCTTAAAACTTCTTATTTACCTTATTTATATCATTTATATATTTTACATCTTATTTTATCTTATTTAAAACTCCTTTTAAACCTAAGTTTGACCAAGTGAACTTTGCGATTAAAGTCAACCCTGCTCTCTGTGGATCGACCCGATACTTACCCAATACTTGATTATTATATCTTGTCTTTGTGAGTTCGGTTTTATAAATTTTGTTTGACCATCGTCTTTGTGTTTTAACGACGCACGAAAATGACACATCACTCACGCTCTTTTTCGTCACATTGTCTTTCTTCATAGCGCCCCGCCTCTCTTCTTTCTTCTCGTGAAATTTTATTCTCTGCTCTCCTTACATTCAAGCACTCTCTCTTTTTTTATTTTATTTCCTGCATCTCCCTATCTCCCTCTCTCTCTATCTTCCCTGCTTCCGCTCATTCGTTATAAGGTCTTTCTTTCTTTATCTATCTGCCAATTTCTCTTCATCTCCTTTATCACTCTTTCTCTTTATTTCTTTCCCCTAAAAACATCCCTCTCTAGATCTTTATTCTATCCATTTCCCTCTCCCTCTTACTACCTTTCTCTCCCGATTGCCCAACTTCTCATCTAATTATCTCTTTCTTCTTCCCCTCTTACTTCTGAATTTAGGATCTTTGTATCTGTAGGTTCACTTAAATCATCCATCAAAATTCCTTCCTCCCACGGTCAACTCTAAGAGTTGACCACCAATCCTTCATAATTACCCTCATCTCTACTCATATTATTAATATTGTTGTGCCCTAGAATCCTTGTGGATTGACCTAGAAAGCTATACACCTTTAATATCTCTATCCGGACTTAGTTTTCTCGAGTATAAATAGTAAGTTTGTCGGGCTTAAACATACGATGACTTTGAGACTATCATGTATTATCCTTTATCTGCACAAGACTCATGAATGACTTAGGGTATGGTTAATTGTCAAAGCCTAATCAGTCACTCAAGTTAGTATTGATGCGTGTAGAAAATCATTGGGAACTCTTTCTCTGAAATTTCAATTGCCTTGGCCAAGGATTTCATCGCGTATCATTCCGTGAGTCAATCTCCTCAAATACCGAGGGCGGATGGTCCATCTTGATCACACAATCATCTTTGTAGACTTCATGTTGTATCCAATATATGATGTTTTAGATATCTTGGGCTAGGGATTCGCAAGTCATAATCAAAACATGATTATCTATCCACAAGATGTCTTTGGTGTATGATAACATGCAATTTATACTTGAATTTACATGATTATGAATGCAAATTAAGGCATTAAATATTCTATTTGTATGCATGTTATCATATTTTAAGTGCATATCTATCATTTTATTTAATTTAAGTTATGATATAAAATATATCATTTTGGGGATAATTCTGCATAATTCTAAGAATATAATTTTATTCTCATTTGTATTTGAAATCATAATTATATTTTCATGATTTAATGATAAGAAAAAATATTTTTATTTACACTCATAAATTTTTTCTAAATATATTTTCTAAGAGGAATGAGTGTATTTTTGAAATTGAATATTTTATTCTCTTGTTATTTAAATATTTTGAATTTTTATAATGATAGATAATTTTTATAATGACTTTTTCATGGAATGATAGATAAATACTCATAAATATGATAACATGCATAGGAATGAAATCATTTATGCCTTAATATGTATCAATAATCATGTATTATCATGTCTAATTAGCATGTTATCAGTCCTCCACTAGATTGTAGGATCATTACCAAATTAAATCAGTAGATATTCATATCTTATTTCATTCATCTCTTCATCACATATATGATAAAATGCTAATTAGACATGATAAAAAATGATTATTGATGCAAATTAAGGCATAAATGATTTTATTTCTATGAATGTTATCATATTTATGAGTATTTATCTATCATTCCATGAAAAAGTCATTATAATCTTAAAATACTTTAAATTAGGGTTAAATATGATGGATTAAAGATAAATAGTTTTATAAACCCATCTTTACTTGAGATTAGAAGTGTTTTTAAAGTGAAATAATGAGAGAAATCATTTTATAAACATTTATTTAAATTTTCTTAAGTTTAAATATTTAAAAAATAAATATATTTTTGAAATGGAAATTAAAACTCTCATTATTTATTAATTTTGACTTTTTAGAATGATAGATAATTAAATTTCGGATCAAATGAAAGAAATTTGGATTAATTAGGAGTTATATTTTGAAAGTTATGAATTTTTTTTAAATTTAGGGATTTTTCTGGATTTTTCTGAATTTATTTTTGATTTTTAAAGTATTAAAAATAATTAAAAAGGCAAAAGGCGGTTTATTTTTTCGTGGGGGACCCACATGGATGAGACGTGGCACTTAAGGCCATGTGGCAAAGCCACACGGACCCACGCGAGGGCCTGCGTGGTGCGGATGTGACGTTTGCATATTTATATTTACTCGTAATATAGGGTTGTAGTACATATAAGCATCCGTTAGTCGGATTTAAGCTAAACCTCACATCCGTCATAGCTTTTAAACCGAAATCTTCCTTTTATTTTTACCGTGTGGGACTATGTTCCCCTCTTTATTTTTTATTTCAGGCAACATGACAACATTAGAAGCGTCGAATGTGATCTAAGTGAACATCGCGCATGGATCACATGCGCCTGAAGTCCACCGGATCATCAAATTGCACATGTGCTTTAAACGGGAGTTATAACGGTCCAGATTTAAAGCGCGAAAATGCATCAGGAGCGCCGGATCGCGATCCAATGGCAGTGGTTTTGATGCGTTTCATAACGCATATCGACGTGGATTCATCCGAGCTCTCCATCGGTGATCGGACGACAGAGATTTAATCGAAACGGTTCACGATGAACCGTTTCATCAGAACCGTCAATTAAATCTAATCAGACGGTTACGCCCAAATGCACTAGAAATTGAGATGTTCTTCTGATTTGTAAAGCATTCAAGAGAAATCAATCCAATTGATCTGTTTAGATACCAATACTCTTGAATCTCTCGATCCTATCCTCTTCTACACTCAATTCCGCATCTTCGGAGGGCTTAAGATCGAGATCTGGCCAAAAGGAGAGGAAGAAATCGACGCTTGAATCTCATTATCGCGGTTTTTCGGATTTTTGATTAAAAGTCTTGATCCGACGATTAATCGAGGTAATCCAATTGTAATCTTGGGTTAGTGGAGGCGGTTTTTACTAGTCTATTCATGTCTAGTTTTCATTTAGATTAGTAATTTAGTTTAATTTCAAGCCTAATTTCATCAATTTCGTGATTTTTCATTTTGGAAATTACCTCCCACTTCGATCTTCAATTTCTCCGCAAAATCAAGCTCAATTTCAATGATTTTTGATTCCGTGAAAATATTTTGAAGTTCTCTTTCATAGTCTACCATTTTCCCCAATTTCAATCATCAATTCATCGTCCGATTTGATCAAATTCGAAGAGATCATCATAAATTTCCTTATTTCCCTGTTGATTCGACCTTTATTTACCATTATACCCCTCAATTCGAAATATATTCGTCAAATTGGTAAGTTTGGACTTTGTTTTGACATGAGATCGTGTGAAATCGACGACCTCGCGTTCTCCTCTCGTCAATATACACACTTACATTCTCACCTCATATCCATCATCTTCCTAAAATATCCTACATCAGAAGCACGCCTCCATGCAACTGAAGCAATCATTAGTGGAAGCACCTATTTTACAAAGTCCTAATTGGGACTTACCTTTTGAGATTATGTGTGATGCTTCAAATTTTGCAGTTGGCGTAGTTTTGGGGCAACGGATCGACAAGAAGCCGAGTGCCGTTTGTTATGCGAGCAAGACGTTAGCTGACACTCATCTCAATTACACGATTACGGAAAAAAGGAGTTGCTAGCTGTCGTCTTTGCTTTGGAGAAGTTTAGGCCTTATGTCTTGGGCAGCAAGATCATAGTGTACACGGATCATGCCACTTTAAAGTACTTGCCGTCCAAGAAGGAGGCCATGCAAACACTCAGTAGAACAATGGGGTAGAAAAATTTCTTCTTTCTAGCCTATAAGTAGGGATCTTAGCATCCCTAAATGTATCTCTGTCCCTTCCTTTCTTCCTCCAGAGAGTTGTTCTTGTGTTATTGAGTGGTTTAGTACTTTTTAATGAAATTTCTCTCTTCTCATTCTTCTTCTTCTTCTTCTTCTTCTTCTTTTGAGCGTTTGAGTGCAATTGAGTGTGCTCATCATCTTGAGAGGGTGCTTCTTGAGGTGATCAGCAGCCAACACTATCTCAATTTCTCCTCCTCTTCTTCCTTCTCTCTCTCGCTTCGATCGCTCTCGTCTCCTTCTCCGTCGCGAGGAGAGGCATTTTCGCTTCCTCTCCATTCTCTCTCCTCCTTCCCTTTTTTCCTTCTCTCTTTTGTTCCTCTCCCCGCGCCCACTTTGACCGCTTCTAGTCATTGCGAGAGAAAAGAGAGAAAAGAGAGGAGAGAGGAAATAGGAGAGAAGAGAGAGGAGAGAGGAAATAGGAGAGAAGAGAGAGGAGAGAGGGGCATTTAATGTAATTTCATTGTGTTTTAGAGGAGTTTGACCGGAGCACGGGAGCGGGTTGACCGACGCCATCTGAGGAGAGAGAAAATGAGATCAATGGCCATAAGACCTACTCCTCTTCATGAGATTCCCATTCTTTGAGCTGCAGATCGTGAATGGTGAGAGAGCCAATAACCTCATCTAGACTCACCTTGTCTAAATCACCATACTATTCTAGAGAAAGCGTCACCCTCAAGAATTTAGAGGGCGTCACCCTCAAGAATCAACGTAACACGTCTTTCTCTTCCATCATCTCTCCTAAATTTCTCAAATCAGAGATGATGAGCATAAATTTCATCGCGAAATCCATGAATGAGTCAATCTTGGCCATAGTGAGCATTTCGAAGTCATGCTTCAAGCCTTGGATGCGGGACTGAATCACTCTGTTCTCGCCAAGATTCCGCTACCGTAGAATCGCCCAATTTCTTTAGCCGTCTTCTTGGCATCAAGAACCACCAATAGATCTTCTAGAATGACATTGATGATTCCAGAGAGTGCTAAGAGGTCCTTCTTCAAGATGTTCTCACCTTTGATTGCTTGCCATAAATTGTGAGAATCTAGGTACACCTCCATGGCCATCGACCATACGCGATAGTTTATCTTTGACAGTTTGAGAGACAGCACCGATGCTGCCAATTCTCCACCGTCGGTCATCTTCTTCACCATGCTTGATTATTTGAAAACTGATTTTGGCTATGATACCAAATGTTGGCTTGTCGAGGCCTTGAATCTCTCTAAGAAGTTCTCACAAAAGAAGTTCCTTGTGAAGGAACAGAAAAGAACTAACTCCAGAAATCATAGAAGAGAGATTCACCGTGTAGTGTAAAAATGAAGAAGTTCATTCATCGTATTTTGGTCGAGCACCTGTCCCTTTAAATAGGGAGACCAATAGGTCAAGGAGAGATGAAACATGCATCTCTAACTTACTCCAATGCCACCTGTCACGGTGTCCGTGGTGGCAGCCGCATCACCGTCATAACTCTTGGAGGACTGTAGGCAATCCTTCAAACGCTGGCCCCCCTGGAAAAGGTCTCTGTGTCTCCGCAAAGCCTCGGCGCCATGATTGCCCTATCCGGGAGACGTGGTCTCACAGTGGGGCGTCCTCGTGTTGCCTCAACCATCGGAAGTTAGCGGTCCCATGAAGCTGTTGCCTCGGAGCTTGCTTCGCCACGAAACGCCTCGCAAACCCGGGAGCTTGATAACATGCTAATTAGACATGATAATACATGATTATTATGCATGTTTCATTAAGGTATAAAAGATTTCATTCCTATGCATGTTATCATATTTATGAGTATTTATCTATCATTCTATGAAAAAGTCATTATAATCTCAAAATACCTTAATTTAGAGTTAATTATGATGAATTAAAGATAAATAATTTCTTAACCCATCTTTACTTGAGATTATAATTAGTTTTTAAAGTTAAATAGTAAGAGAAATCATTTTATAAATATTCATTTAATTTTCTAAAGTTTTAAATCTTAAAGAAATGAATGTATTTTTTAAATAGAAATAAATCTCTTTTTATTTATTAAATTTGACTTTTTAGAACGATAGATAATTAAATTTCTGATCAAATGAAAGAAATTTGGATTAATTTGGAGTTAGATTTTGAAATTTTTGAATTTTCTAGTTTTTAGAGATTTTTCCAGATTTTTTAGAATTTTTAATGAATGTCTAAGGATTTTCTAGAATTAAAAATCAAATTTTCTAATTTAAAATCAAAATTTTAAATTATTTCTAATGCGTAGGTGATATGGCGCAATCTAGAGCGTCCGATCGATGATCAAGGGTGCGATGCGACGTGGCGCATCGTGGGATGTCCGATCGCGTGAGAAATCAAAGCCATTGATTTTCACTTAAGTGAGGGGGGTACATGGCGAGATTGGATTCATCGGATTGCGTTTTAATCTCAGACGTTGATAAAGAGGAGTTACACCGGATGAGATTAAACAGACGAAAAACACATCTACGCGTCTGATCGCGATCCAACGACGGGCGTTACATGCGTTTTTATAACTCTCGCGACGTGGTGAAATCTCATGCGTCCATATCTGATTCGCTCTGATGCGTTTCATCAGAGCCGTTGATCGAAGATTAAGAGTTTCATCGACGGTTACGCCCAAATTGCCGATAAATGGAGATGTTTTTCAAGATTGTAAAGCATTCAAGAGCAATTGGAGTAAATCAAACTGTTTAGACACTAAATCTCTTGAATCTCTTGTTCCTAATCGCTTATAGACTCATTTCTGCATCCATGGAGTACTTAAGATCAAGATTTTGACGATCGTCGAGGAAGAAATCGACGCTTGAACTCCACGAGTGCGATTTTTCAAATTTTGATGAATAGCCTTGATTCGGACGATTAATTGGATCGATTCGATCACAATTGTGGGTTAGGGATCGTGTTTCATCCTAATCTATCTTCGTTTACCTTTTATTTCAATTTAGAATCATAATTTGAGTTTATTTTGTTCTTATTTTCGGTTAATTCGTGTTTTTTATTTTTAGAAAAATCTCCTCTGTTCAGTCATTGATTTCTGCGCAAAATCAAAGCCAAATTCATTGATTTTTGATTCCGTGGATTCGTCTTCGAAACCTCTTTCATAAAATATAAATTTGCCTACTTTCTATAATCAATTAATCATCCAATTTGATCAAATTCGAAGAGATCATAAAAAATTTCCCTTAATTTAGTGTGAATTTGACCCTTATTTACCATTGTACCCCTCAATTCATGAATTAATCTTGAAATAGATAAGTTTGGATTTTAATTTGACCCTTGACCGTGTGTTTTTAACGACCACTCGGTCTCAATCCGTTAGAGCTGAGCATTCTCCCCATCATGCTTGCTTGAGCGTTCGCCCCCTTGAGGCTCACTCGATTTTCCGTTGACGTTCTTATAGACCTCGACTCCGCCTATCGTGACTAGCACCTTCGCGAGTTTAGTGACGTGGGCTGAGTCGGGGTTGGGAGATGAGTTATCGAGTGGGAGAATCGCCATCTACTGTAGAGAGGAACGCGCCATCAATTGCTGCCGATTGGGAGAATACCAAACCGGTACGGTCCGTGGGATTTGAAGAGTTGTGCCCTCATTTGTGATCCTCGTCTAAGGTCAACAGAAGAAGATCCGAAGCGGCTACAGCCTCCACCTGTTGATTCTCTCAACTCGCCTGATCATTGGAAGATGCCGCCGCCATCTTCTTTACACATATGGGACGTTTCCCGCCGTTTCAACTGTCGAAAGAGCTGCCCTCTGTGTCGCCTTCATCGCTCGAACGTGGACATCCCAAGGATCTTCTCGCACGCTGCGACACAATTTGGGGGCCACGTGTTGCTATCGAAGATGAGTAGCATGCATCTTCCGGGCACGTCGCCTGTCCATGTGCCCGATGATAACATGTAATCTTAACATGATAAAACATGATTATTCATGCAATTTAAGGCATAAAACATTACATTTATGTGCATGTTATCATACTTTGAGTGCATTTTTATCATTCTATGCATATTTATGTCATAATCTCAAAATACACTAAATTAGGGTTAATTATGATGAATTAAGGATAAATAATTTTATAACCCATCTTTACTTCAGATTATGAATGGTTTTTAAAGTTAAATAATAAGAGAAATCATTTTTATGGACATTCATTTAATTTTCTAAAGTTAAAATCTTTTAAAAATGAATGTATTTTTGCAATATAAATTAAATCTCTTGTTATTTAAATATTTTGAATTTTTAGAATGATAGATAATTAAATTTCAGATCCAATGAAAGAAATTTGGATTAATTTGGAGTTGTATTTTAAAAGATATGATTTTTACAATTTTTAGGGATTTTTCTGTATTTTTCCGAATTTTCTATGATTTTATTTTCTATTTAAAACATTAAAAAAAATAATAAAAAAATTAAAAAAGGGGGCGCGGGACCCGCGTGGATGCGACGTGGCACGCAAGGCCACGTGGCAGCGCCACGCGGACCCGCGCAGCGCCTACGTGGCGCATATATATTATTATATTGTTATTATTATATATATAGTAAAAGGGGTCTTCAGCCTCGCCTAGAGGGGGAGGGTATTAACCCTCTTAAATGTCGGGTATTATATACCCGACATGCTCCTTTCTTTTTCTCCGTGTGGGACTAAATCCCACACTCTACTTACCTTGCAGGTGACGTGGAAGCGCGCTGGACGTTGGATCGACGGCGCGCGTCGATCTCGAGCGTTGATCGCGTGGAGCGAGGACACCAGATCTACATCAGACGCACGTGTTGTTAAACCGTTATTATAACGGTTGGATTATATGCGACGTGGCAGCATCTCATGGCGCGATCAAGTGAAGACCGGGTACACCGGAGATCAAAGAACACGTGCTCTTTTAAATAAGTTATAACGGTCAGGATTTATTCCGCCAAAACGCATCGCGAGCGTCGGATCGCGATCCAACGATCTTAAGCTGATGCGTTTTATAACGCAAATCGTAAGGATTAAATCTGGAGCGTTGATTTGTGATCGGACGATCTCAGTTTAATCGTAACGGTTCGCCGTTACGAACGCATCTCGACCGTTGATGAAGCCTTAAATACACTGATCGGACGGTTATGCTTTTTCGCCCTATAAATAGCCTTGTTCTTCGTCGTTCTATGTATTCGAGTGAGATTTCAATGAAATTGACTGTCTAGACACCTCTCTCACTCGTTTCTCTCGAGTTCTTCCTCCTCCTCTCTCAATTCCGCATCCATGGAGGGGTAGAAGTCGAGATTTGGTGGAAAATCGAGGGAGAAATCGACGCTTGAAGCTCGACGTGATGATCTTGACATTTTCGGTGATTAATCGGCTTAATCACCTCGTTTTGATCGCTAAACGGGTTTAGTGGAAGCGGTTTTACCTCAATTATCCTCCTATTATCTTTAATTTTCGTTTAGATTAGGATTTAGATTTCAATTTCATAAAATTTAGCTTAAATCACGATTTTTAACGTCTGAAAATTTCTCTCCACTTCAAATTTCGATTTCTCCGCGAAATCAAGTCCAAATTCAACGATTCTTGATTCCGTGGATTCGTTTTGAAGTTATCTTTCTAAATCCACCATTTTCCCTAATTTCTCACCTCAATTCATCATCCAATTTGACCAAATTCCAAAAGATATCTCGAAAATACCTAAATTCCCTGTGGATTCGACCCGTATTTACCATTATACCCCTCAATTCTCTCTTAATTCCCCAAATTGGTAAGTTCGGTATTATTTTTGACACGAGACCGTGTGAAATCGATGACCTCGCGGTCTCGTCTCGTCACCCGAGACACACCATCGGGCACTCCACACTTGGGCACGTAGCGCTTTTCAGCTGTGCGTGCCCCGTCAGCATTCAGCTCACTAGAGGCACTCTCGTGCGCTCTCGTCCTTCTCTAGTTGACACAGCGAGAGCTAAGTCTACTCTCCACCGTGATCCACCGAGCACCCCGCCCCAAGGTTAGCTTGGCCCCCTCTACTCTTAAATTTAATTATAAATCTAAGTTTTCCCCCTACTTGTCTCTACTATCCTCGGGTGATCTTAGATAGGATAAAACAGAATATAGCATCAAGAATTCTGACGCATACGTCAGGTCCGACACCTAGCAAGGGCTCCAGCCTTTAGTTAACCCCTATGAGAGGTTCAACACCTCCGGACGTGGATCGAGAGGATCTCATTCCTACCATCATCGCAAGTTTCCCCAGGTTACTCGAAATTGAGTTCGCATATCGGCCGCCTACCTTGAATTTAGGTTAGATACCGCACCTAGAATCTAGGACTTGCATATCCTTGAGGTTAGGGTCAACTTCCCTAACCCCAGTCAGTTTTGATTACATTGATCAGGCGCGAGGGTTTTCCACCCTGTCCTGCATCAATAGACATGCACACACGTGCACCATGTGTCGCGTATACACGTTGCAACGTGGGGACATGTCATTCCCCCGCAGCATCAGCTGCCATGTCAGTGCACAATAAAAATGATGATTTTTTTATTTGAAAAATCCAAAAAATCTAAAATAAATTCAGAAAAATTCAAGAAAATTCTAAAAAAATTCCTTAAAATTAGAAAAATCATTATTTTCAAAACATAACTCCAAATTAATCCAAGTTTAGTTTTTTGGATCATAAATTAAATAATCTATCATTTTAAAAAGTTAAATTAAATAAATTACGAGAGAATAAATTTTCAGTTGCAAAATACACTCATTTCTCTTAAAAAATAAAACATAGAAAAATAAGTGAGAGTATAAAAGAATATTTTCTCTTATTATTTAACATTATAACCTAATTATAATATGAAATCTAGATGAGAATAATCTACTATAAATATATTATTTCATTCTACATGATTATCCCTAAAATAATGTATTTTGAGATTATAACTTAGACCTACTCACGCTAGCCTACTCTTTGTTTTCCTCCTTAGTTATCGCTTTCTTTCTCTTCCTCATGGGTTTCTGATAACATGCAATTTCATGCATTAATATCTTGCATTTTATGCATTTCTTCTTTAAAATATAATCATAAATGCATGTTATCATTATTTAAAATGATTAAATTGATAAATTTTATATTCTAAAATATATTCTTGATTTTTATAAAATTAATAGTATTTTATGGGTATTTTAATGACATCGATTCATCAAGAATATACTATTACTTTTCAACATTTTTTCTGGATTTTTTAAGAATATTTTTGACAATTTTTAGAAATTAAAATCCTTAAAAATAAATTTCTTTTTTTAAAAAATAAAATATTAAAAGAAAGGGAAAAAAGAAAAAAAAGAAAAAGAGAGAATTGTTCTCTCTCCCTCCCTCTTTCTCTCTTTTTTTTTCTCTCTTTCTCTTTTCCCGTCTCTCCATTTTCCTCTTCTCTCGCAATCTCTCTCTTCATCTTTCTCTCTCGAAATCTCTCACTCTCTCCTGCATTTTCTTTGTCTGTTTATCCCTCTCTCTCTTCTGCGGTCTCTCTTCCTCTCCTCTCCCTTTCTCTCTCTTTCTCTCTCTCATTCTTTCCTCCCTTCCTCTGCCTCTACTTCTCTTTTTCTCTCTGTCTCTCTTGATTGCTCACTCTCTATTGGGCGATCAATCTCTCTCTATCGCCCAAATAGCGCTCTCTCTCTCTCTCTCGCTACCCTCTTCTTTCGTCTTCCTTTGTCTCTCTCACGCGATGGAATTACTCTTCCGTAGCGCCTTTTCCTTTCTCCTCTCTCTTCTTCCGCAACCATTGGTGGCGTACGACCCCCGTCGCCACCAAGGCATGACACCACGATGCCGGAGGAGCCGACACCCACATGCGTCCAGCCCCCTCGACGAACAAAGACGAAGGATGTTGACTTCCGCTACACTGCGTGAGGACCTCGTCTCCGCTTTCTTTTGTTATTATGAACTTTCTTGGTCCGCACATATTTAAGCGGGCGCTTGCTTATTTTCCCTCTCCCTTGTAGACTTTCGGGTGTGGTCTTCCCTTTTCGGGATCCTATTCGCGAAGCCCTTCTTCTGTGTGAACCTTATTATTTTCTATGAGTATGTTTCGGCTTTGAGTTGAGGACCTCAAGTGGGCCCTTTCCCCGCTTGGCCGATATTGGGCTCTATAAGAGGGGAAGGGCCCCCCCAAAAACCCTAGCCATCATTTGAGGAAAGAAAGGAATGAACTCTCTCTCAAGTGGCTGCTCAAGGAAGATCGGGGAAGGAGCTACCGTCCCCTCCGCCGCCGCCGCCGCCTTCGCCGCCCTGCTACCGTCGCCGCCGCCGCCTCCGTCGCCCGCGCCGCCGCTCACCGCCTCGCCGCCGCCATCGCTGCCCGCTGCCGCTGCTCGCTGCCCCCTCCGCCGCCCCCACCACCGCCGCCGCTGCCGCCACCGCCGCCACCGCTGCTGCACGAATACCTGCCGCCGTCGCGCGTGCCGCCGACGCTGCCGCCTCCCCTTGCCCCGATCCCGTTACCTTTGCTGCCGTTGGTCCATCTGCCACCACCGCCGTAGCGCCACCGCTGCCGCCTTTGAGCCGCCACCACCGCCACCACTGCCTAGCGCCGCCACCAGCGCACCTAACTCCCTCCCCTGCCCGCATCCTACTCCCCTCTGCCCCATTGCTCCACGATGCTTCCCCTTCTACTTCTCCTCGCTGGCCATCTTCCCATTGCGCTGCAATCTCAATTTTACCTCTCTCGCATCCTACCCGCCCGTCGCGCCCTTCTCCCTGCACACTCCACCCATTGCGCCACCCTCTCCGAATTCCGTAGCCAAATCTCGCGTCTTCCCAGCTTCCTCTCCTTGCCTCCCCTCCTTCTTGCGATTGCCATCTCCACCCTTTCCCAATTTCTCGATTCCGATCTTGACCTTGATCCCGTTCCCCCTTCCCCATTGTCGTTCTGCTCCTCCCGAACTCCACCTAGTGCCCCCACGGGAATTCAAATCGTTAAACCTATGACCATCCCCACCGTTCCCCACCGATCGTCACCTCTCAAACTACTGATTCCGCCACCACGCCTTGCTGAATTCAACCGTCGCCCACTAAAATCCATTCGACACACCCCACCAACGATCACTTCCAAGGCGCTGAATCACCCTCGCGAACTGCCGCTTTCGCGAGTCGCAAATCACTGAATTGCGATTGCCGAATTGCCAATTTTCCTAATTCGCGAATTCGCAAACTACGATATACGAATCGTGAATCGCCGAGGTCTGCCATTGCCTCCTCTCCCTCCAATGCCGAACCTCTTCCCCTTGTTTGTTCGCTCAACCTCCCCATAGCTGAATTCACCCACGCAACCGGCCTATGTCCCTCCATCATCCTCGCGAATTCCTCCACGCGTTCTGATCTTCTCTCTCTTTTCTCTCTCCCCCCAGCCAAATTTTCTTGCGTGACTCGACGGACCTCCCCGTCATCCACCATCTCTCCTTTATCGCGGAAATTCCCACTCCCTACCCCATCGCCCCTGCTATTCCCACCTAACCACCTTGCCCTCGACAAAATTCATGATTTCCAAGCAGAAATTGCTCACACACAAGCACCCTACGACCTGCTTGCTCGCGAATCCGTCTGCCACGCCCCAGCTTGCGTCGCCTGCACCCGGGCTAGCCACTCCAAGTCCAGGCCGGGCTGGTTCCTAATTCTGCTCATCCTCGCATCTGGCTTGGGTCGCGTCTATGCACACCGCCCCTGTCCGCGCTCGCACGCCCTTGCCCCGCACCAGTTACGCCCCACAAGTCGTGCGCGACTGCTCCCCGCCTGGCAGTTCGATCACTCCCGAGTACACTCGCCCAACCGTCGCGATCCGTCTCCTGCTGCCTCGACATGACCCAATTCGTCGCTTCTTATGCTGACCATCGGTGGAGCGTACGAATGACCTTCCCCGCCACGACGGATCGAGCACCTGGCCCGCAGGTTACGAACGCATCCCCTTTCTTTCCACGTTAGAGTACCATTATTTCTTTCAGTATTTCCTGCTCTTGCTTCCTCCACCATCGAGACTTAGAGTAGGCCTATTGCAAGGACAATTCGAGTGGATTGTGACTGTGGTCCAATTCGTCGGGTTGATTGTCGAGCTCCACTCGATGACCCAAGGCTCAACGCCCGTGAGGCGTAGGCCTGGAGGACTCCCAGACTGGCACTACTCGGCACATTCCAAGAATTCCAGAGATGATGTGCGGGAAGGCAGTTGCTTGTTGTTTTGATTAGGTCATTACATCATAGTAGTTCACCTTAGGATATCCGTCCCTTAGATTCACCCTTAGTAGTTTGGTGCGCGACCGGGTTTACCACCCTGGTCCTACATCAACCCTTCTCGCTTTCGCTCGTCGTTTATCACTTCTTCTGCCACCCTTCTTCGTTTATTGCGTGCGGAGGATAGCTCTTCGTGCCCGGTATTCTTTGCAATCGAGAGAGAGAGAGAGAGAGAGGAAAAAAGAGAGAAGAGAGAGAATGAGAGAGATTGAAAATTTCTCTCTCTGTAGGTTTTGCAGGTCTGACCCGCGCTTTGACCAGAGCCATTTTGACTAGAGCGGTTTGACCGGGATGCTTAAAGTCAGAGGACATCATATCAACGATAAAAAATGCTCCAGATTAAAATCGCGATATCTCACGATCCTGATGGAGTTACGGGCTGAAATTTCGTGGGCATGATTGTCATTTCAAGCTCCTCGAATCTGTTGGGGCTGATTTAAGTTCTGAGAAGAAAAAATTAAGGTTATGAATGTTTTGTTGTATGCTTCTAGCGTTGGCTAGCTAGAAGGAAAGAAAGCAACGATTGATCATTCATCATGTGTTGAACATCATTATCAGTGAGTTTCTTCCCTCTTCTGTTCAATCCTCGTGTTGGATGCAACACGCCAAGTCCGGGAAAAATATACGGCTCTCGAAGGTATGTTTTGATTAGGGAGCATCATTGGATTTTATTTTCAACATGAATCTTAGATTAGAACTATCTTCTATCAATTTCTTCTATTTTTCCCATTTGTTTATCAACATTTTCTCATTTACAAACCCTAAAAATCAGTTTTCTACTATCAATAAAGGGTTTCCAATCTCTAAAAATAGTTTGGAAGCACTTGTTCAGTTCATTTCATCTCCACGCACATTTTCTTCCTTTCAGCGTTCATCTCTGCTTTCCAAATATTAAAAACACCAAAAATATTTCTTAATTTCAATCTTTTAACCTTCCTCTCTTGTGATTCGACCTCGACTTGCCACTGTTCTAATTTAAAATCCAGATTTTGAAGAGTTGAGTGTAAATTTGTTTGATATGTAAAATCACGCATTCAAGGACCACATTTTTACCCGTATCAGTTTCCCTCTAGAGTTCTCTCTCAATCTTTCTCTCTCTTCCAAGCTTCTCCTGGATCATTCACCTTCTCTCATATTCCCTCTCTTGTGCCTCCTCTCCTGTTCATCTTGCAAGTTCTCTCCCTATCTTGTTCTCTTGCCTCCTCTCTCTCTAAATCAATCATTCTCCCTCCTCCACGCCGGCTTCCCCTCTTAATTTATCTTTCTCTTCTCACTATCCCTCCTCGTTTGCCCCCAGCTCTCAGCTCTCCTCTTATCCTCTGCGATTCTCAATCCCATTTCTCTCTCTCTCTCTCTTTCCTTCTTCTGCAAAGTCTTTGTCTCACATCCTCATCCTAGCATTCTTTCCTTCCACCTATTTTTCTCTCTTTCTCCCTTCTAATCTCGTACTCTTCCTTGCAATTCCTGTAGAAATATCTCCCTCAATCACAAACTTTCTCCCTCTCTCCCTCATTTGTGTCCTCCATCACTTCCTCTCGTCCTCTCCCACTTTCGTGCGCCCCTGCTTTGTCTCAACTTCTCGCCATCCTCGCGAATCTCTCTGGATTCCGCTCACAATTTCACCATTGATTGCTCACTCTTTCATTGCTCTTCTCTCCTAATATAACACCTTCTTGCTCATTGCTTACCTCGTGACGCACTTTCTTCCTCTTCTGATCCCTCTCTCTCCTTATTGCTTCTTGTTCCAACTCTCTTGATATTTCTTACATGTGCTCCCTCTCTTCTCCATAATCTATTGTCCTTTCTCTTAAATATCTTTTAGAACCTTTGTCCTTTTTTATCTCTCTCTCTCTATCTCTCTATTACTAGACTTCTCTCCTTACGCCTCTCTTGCAATATTTCTCTTATTTTCTATGTTTTTTGGGTACTTTTTCCTCCTCTTTCTCATTCTCTTGACTTCTTCCTTTCCTCATAATCTAGAATTCCTCAATTTCCTCTCCCATTACTTCCTAGAGCCTTATGTTATAGGTTTGCTAAATCACTTTTCATCAGTTATTATTTCCTCTCTTTTACATGGTAAATTTAGAGAGTTGACCGCCAAACCCTTGTTATTCTTCTCTTCTCAACCTCCTAATAACATGCATTTTATACATGAATTTACAAGATTATTAATGCAAATAAGGGCATTAATTATTCCAATTGTATGCATGTTATCCTATTTTACATAAATTTCTATCATTTTACATAATTTCATGTTATGATCTAAAAATACATCATTTTATGGATAAGTATGCATAATTAAACATTATGATTTTAATCTTAATTATATTTGAGATCATAACTATGTTTTAATGATTAAAGTATAAGAGAAAAGATCTTTATTTATATTCATGTATTTTAGCTAAAATGATTTTAGAAGATGCATGAATGTATTTATTTAATTCAAATTCATTCTCATGTTATTTTCATATTTTGACTTTTTATTATTATAGATTATTTAATTTCTGATCCAAAAAAATAAATTTGAATTAATTTGGAGTTGTACATTAAAAGTTATGATTTTTACAATTTTTAAGGAATTTTCTAGAATTTTTCTGAATTTATTTAATTATATTTTTTATTTTAAAATTATTATAAATAATAAAAAAGGGGTTTATATTACCGTGTGCTGATGTGGAAGAGCGAAGCCACGTGGCGATGCGCGGATGTGTGTCTGTGTGACACATGGACATGCATGTGTACGTGTGTGCGTGGCGTGTGTGCGTGACACGCATGTTAGTGCGTCACATGTGCGCGGACATATAAATGGGTTAGGAGCATCTGTAACTGGATTTAAGCTAACCGCTTAAATCCGTGTAGCTTATAAACCCAATTAAACCCTTCAATTTATTCTGTATGGGATTATGTATACATGTGTTTTATTTCAGGTGACGTGGCGTTATTTAAGACATCTGATCGCGTGATTTAATCACGTGCGTCGGATGTCACTTACTCAAGGGGTAGTGACGTGTCGTTTTCGTGCGTCATTAAAACACGAAGACGATGGTCAAACAAAATTTATAAAACCGAACTCACAAAGACCAGATATAATAATCAAGTATTGGGTAAGTATCGGGTCGATCCACAGAGATCAGGGTTGACTTTAATCATAGAGTTGACTTGGTCAAACTTAGGTTTAAAACGAGTTTTAAATAAGAGAAAATAAGATGTAAGATATAGAAATGATATAAATAAGGTAAATATGAAGTTTTAAGAATTGAAGTCTCGGATTTGACAGAGAAAAGTCAAAAGTCAAAGTCAAAGCATTGACTTTGACTAATAGTAGGTGTTCTGCAAAATCAGAGAATCAAACAGAGTCAGAAGATTACGAAAAGTAATATTTAGAAACTAGAGAGAAAATGGAATTTATTGATATATATTTCGTAATTTTTGGATAAGAAATGGATTTATTATGAATTATTGAAAATCAATGATCAGAAAATCCCCGAAATGAACACCTCAGAGGAAATCTTCAAATTGAATGCCCAAATGAAATCCAAATGTTGCAATTTATATGTCAATAGAAAGCTAAGAACCAGAGGAATCCAACAAGACCAAAATTATCAAATTCTGATTTGTCAATAAAAAGTAATTGACCCCGAAAGTCAACATTTGACTTCTGATGAAAGATGAACAGTCCTTGGTCAAACGTCAAATTGAAGGGTCAAATGAACTCGGAATTTGATGAATTTGCTACCCACTAACCCGTGGGCCCTCCACTTACCAGCCTCTCTCACCACGTGGCGCCCCTCACGGGCGTCCGCGTGGCACCCGGCCACGCGTCAGCGCCACACACACCCCGCATGGGCCGCTCGGGCTCTGCCACGTGGCCTTAGTGCCGCGTCGCACCCCGAGGCGGTCCCGCGCTCCACGTCAGCTTCCACCTGGGCCCGCTCGCCACGTCAGCGCCTTCAGGTAAGAAACCAATTTTTTTGCAATATGAAAAATTCGTAAAAATCAATTTAAAAATCAAATAAAATTCGGAAAAGGGCCTAAAACTTCAAAAATTCATATCTCTCAAAGTACAACTCATTTTTAATCGAAATTTTCTCCATTGGATCATAAATCTTTCCTTTTTAATATTATGCCATTAAAAACATATTTAGAAAGAAGAAATCAAGATGACTTATAATTTACTTAAATCATTTCTCATTAAACCTTTTAGATCATAAATTCATCCTAAAATCATCCTTCCAAACATTTACTAAAGTCAAAACTCATTCCATAACAGAGATTAACTTTTATTAATTTAAACAAAAGATTAATCATCTATTAAACATGAAATTATCTCTAATTTATGCATAAATAGCAACTTTAGTGAAATGACATGCCAATGGAGAAAATTCCTAAAAAGTATGATAACATGCATCATATTCACATAAAATAAGCATGAATATGAGTTAATTAAGATAAGAATTCAAGTTATAAATGTATGTTATCAGGTACGTGGCAGCATCTTAAGACGGAGTGATTTGATTAAATTGACTTTAATCATAACCATCCATCAAGGGAGTTATAACGGTCACGATTAATCACAATCGGTGGACGTTCGGATTGATCGCGACTGCTTGATGAAGATCCAACGACCGTGAAGAATCAACGCACCTCTTCACACGCGCAACGTGGACGCATCTTGACACTCCATCAGCGATAGGACGGATGCAACATAATCGCACAGATTTACCTAACGATGTGTCATCTGGACCGTTGATCACAATGGATTGTTAGATCCGACGGTTACGCCCAATTCTTCTATAAATCTGAATATTCTTCGCGATGGAAGCGCACCCTTGGATTTTTCGAGTGAAATCGAACTGTCTAGACACCATAATCTGAGAGTCTTTTGATTTTTTTACCTTCTTGACACGTTTTCACATCCGAGGAGTGTTTGAAATCAGAAATTGATCGAGGGAGTAAGGGAAATCACATCTTGAATGCCATCTTCGTCTTCGTAATCGTAGAATGAAAAGCCATGAATCCGACGATTAATTGGATTACTTCGAGTGCGACTTTGGGTTAGATTACGTGTTTTTATCTTAATCTTTCATCATCTAGTATTAGATTTAAGTTTTGAATCATATATTAAGTTTAATTTCAGTTTAATTTCAATTTTAAATCAATTTTGTGATTGAATTTTTTTTCTCATTTTGAAACTTTGATTACTCCGCAAATTCTAATCCAAATAACTCGATTTTTGATTCCATGGATTCGTAATTGAGTTATCTTTCTTAATATTATAAATTGCCTAATTGCTAAACCCAATTCGTCGTCTTATTTGATCGAATTTCAAAGATATCTCTCAAAATTCCCTAATTCTCCGTGGATTCGACCTTTATTTACCATTATACCCTTTAGTTCGTGAATTAATCTTTAAATTGGTAAGTTGGGAATTTTTTTGACACGACATCGTGTGTATTCAACGACCATATGCTTTTGTTTCGTCAAATGGCGCCGTTTCCAAGGAATTAAGGCGTATTTTTGAGAAATATTATCGATTTTGACTCGATTAACTCTGATTTTTCTATTTTATTTATGATATGAATTTAAAATTGATCCCACACTGAGCTATTCAAAGCTGAAATACATTGGTTAGATAATCAATTTTGACGAGATTAAGTGATTTGTCCCTTCTCTACGGACGACGGACGATCACCGTTCATACTCGAATTGAGAAGGCGTAAATCTCACGAATAGTGACAATCAGGTACGATTAATTTGTCATTGTTGCATAATTTTATATTATATCTTATATATTAATATATTAGTGCATATTTATGAGGTGAGAGTCTGATTGGAGAGCGAGGAATAACCCTTTACACGTAGATCTTTTTGAACACTCCTTGCAATCACTTTCCTCTTCGGCGTCGTCATCAGCCTTAGATATGGCCCGGAACGATGGGGGAAATGTTAGAAGATGTCTTAGTGACTACGCTAGGCCTGTCCTCGAAAGACCTGTTATTCGTATTCATGCACCTATTGGTAGAAATGCAAATTTTAGGAGAGATTCGCATGTGATGAGTATGTTACCTATCTTCCATGGTAAACCTTCAGAGGATTCTTATAGACGCGTAGACGAGCTTAGTCAAGTGTGCGAGATCAATCAGATTCATAATCTGTCCACAGATGTGATGAAGATGAAACTCTTTCCCGCTACCCTTTGAGATAGAGCTAAAGATTGGTTTTTAAAGTTAGGGAAAGAATTCACCATTTGGAGGAAGAATTTCTTAAGAAATACTATTCCGTAGGAAAGACCACCTCTGTTAGGAAGGCTATTCGTGAGTTTACCCAGGGACCGAGTGAAAAATTTTATGAAGCTTGGGAGAGACTTATAGACCTCACTAGGGAGTGTCCTCACCATGGAGTGTCTAACCATGAGCTTACACATATATTTTATGATGGGTTAGGCCCGCAAGATAGATATATTTTAGATGCAGCTAGCGGCAGCACCTTCATGAGCAAGTTTGAAGACGAAGCAATGGAATTGATCGAGGCGGTGGCATAAAATAGCCATCACAACATGGCAAAACCATTCGTAAGAGGTGCAACACCGAAGGGAGGATTAATCAACGCAAAGTCAGTAGAGACGGGCATGCTCCTAGAAAAGATCGATAAGATGGCGGAGGTCGAGAATCTTCTATTAGATCAATTCCACATCCGCAACGAATCTGTAGGACTTGCACCCGTTGCTCTGCAAGAAGCGTCAACGTGCTCCCATTGCTAAAGACTCGACCATGTCGAGATGGATTGTCCTATCATGGCAATTCAAGGGCAGGGCATGTATAGACAAGGCCCACCAGGAGGGCCAAATCAATAGGGAAGACCAAATTAATAAAACCATGTTCATAACAATCATATGGAACAACAAGGATTTAGGAGGAACATGGATCAAGCGTATGCTCCATCTTACAACACCGGTCAGCAACAAAATTCGCAACCGCAACCCTACGCGAATACAAGACAGCCGGCGTATATCCCATCACCACAATCATACAATCAAGCTCCATGACCGACCACATCAGCTGCAGATCTGATTCTGGGTGCGATCTCTCGGTTGATGGATGAAATGAACATAATGAACACACGTGTGGACAAGATACATGATTTGGTTAAGACGAACATCCCTACCTCAACGGATAATAAGAAGGGTAAGCAAGTTTATTTTTATGACCAATTACCATCGTAGGCTAGTATCAACCTGAGGGAATCGGGGGCCTCATCGAGTCAAATGCATAATTTGAGTCATGTGCATGTTGACGAGGAGGCAATGGAGACTGCATTAGCGATATTGAGCCTTAGGAGTATCAAAGACTTACCAAATTCTTATAAGGATCATAATTTACAAAAGAGCTTGATAGATGAAGAAACATCGATAGTCATAGTAGAGCAGGATAGTAGTTCGGAGGATGAGGAAGAACAGGTGCGAGTTGAGCCAAATCCCGATGCATACAAACCACCCGTGCCTTACCCTCAAGCATTGAGCAAGCCTAAAGCTAAGGTTAGTGAATTTGATGATCAGTTATTAGAAGCCTTTCAAAAGGTGACCATTACCATCCCTTTAGTAGGTGCCATTAAGCATATACCTTCTTATGCCAAATTCCTTAAAGGTGTATGCACACCCCATAGAAGCCCCAAAAGGATCCAATAGAGTGAGAATATTAGTTTCATTATGATGAATTCTCTTCCAATTAAAAAGAGAGATCTAGGATCGCCCATGATCACGAGTGAAATTGGAGGAATGACTTTTACTAGATCCTTGTTAGATATCAGAGCTAGTATCAATATTCTCCCTAAAGCAGTATTTGACCGTCATCATGTAGGGGAGTTGCAACCTTTCCTTATAGAATTATGTTTAGCGGATGGATCGGTGAGGAAGCCTCATGGCATAGTAGAAGATGTGATTGTAAGAATTGAAGGATGTTATTTTCCGGTAGACTTCCTAGTAGTAAATATGAAAATCACTAAGGAGCTTAGTTAAGCCCCAATTATCCTAGGAAGACCTTTCTTAGCTACCGCAAAAGCCGTCACAGATTGGGAGAAGGGAGAAGTAATTTTAAAAGTGGGAGAACACACGGTGAAGGTCAACATCAACAAGCTAATGAAGTACCTTTCATAAGCTTTCGAAGATTTGGGCGCCATCGACCTTTTTGATGACCAAGACATTGAGACTTGCATCGAAGAAGTCATGACAATCAATGAGGAAGCTGATTTCAGGGAGCTACCTTTGGACGAGCCGACACAGGAGCTCAAGCCGCTTCCATCTACACTCAAGTATGCTTTTCTTGACTCTTAGCAGGCAAAGGCGATGATCATTTCATCCCAGCTCAATGAGGAGTAGGAAAAATGATTACTCAACGTATTACAATGGAATGAAAAGGCAATCAGCTAGACTCTAGTAGATTTGAGGGGATTAGTGATGGAGAATTATCTCATCACATGAACACAAGGGTTCCAAGTGAACCTAGATATGACTTAAGGAAGAGAAATCATTCTCAATAGCAACAAAATGACATACTCCTCCTCATTCATAAGTTTGAGAAATTCACCATTCATGAAATGAAGGACGAAGACCTCTCTAAAACATTGAAAGAGAGTGTAGATCATAAGAGAATTAATAATCCCTCCTCCTCCTATTATATACTGATCCAAAGATTGACTTTCATCCTTAGATACTTAGACTTTGAATAGACCAAGTCAACCATCTCTTACCTTGATATAGGTTCCCAAATTATCCAAACCACATCCACTATATCATAGGTACCTTGTATAAATAATGATCTCAAAATCAGTAAGAACATCTTTGCATTTAACTCCCTTCTTCCTTTGAAACCCACCTATAGATAGAATTATAGGAGAGGTCTAAATATTACTTGCTTATGGAAGAAACCATCGTTGGGTTCTACTTAAGACAAAACCCATGCATGACCCATGCATGAGAAAACCGTGCATGAACAAACCATGCATCTATGAAATCCGATCAGAATGAAGAGCTTTAAGTATTGATAATAAATCTGAAGGAAGCTGCCATTAAAGAAGACAATTGTGAGGAAAGCTATCCAAAGATCATTCTCCTAATTATCCAAGTCTTATTAAACATCTCAAGGCCGGCGAGTCTACACCTCTCATCCTTTAGCCATTATGAGAGCACAGAAGATAATTAAAGCCAACTATGAAGAGCATGAACGAAATTATATCACTAAGTTCCATCTGAAATCAAGCTTGTGTGAAGAACAAAGATTGCTTTGAGAAGACCAGAAAAAGACAAAAGGAGAAAAACTTCCGCTCTACTGAAGATCACAGTCACGACGCCGAATCCACACCTCTCCATCTTCACCGCAAAATACATTGCTGCCAAGACACCCAGCGACTGCGACGATCTCGCATTACTCGCCCCTGCCTTGCTTCCCTTCTCTTCCATGTCACCAGTCGACCAAGCGGAAGATGAAATTATCGACGACGTCAAGCGACTTGTCCATGATGTAGGATATTTTAGGATGATGATATAATATGAATATGAGAGGGAAAATGATAGAAATAGATATGAATATCTACTGATTTTAATTATAAGATAATCCTACAATCTGATGGAGGATCTATGAAGTGATATCAGTGAGGAATAAGTTTGTAAATTAGGGAGGATATGGTAGAGAGGAATTCAGGAAATAATAAGAAAGAAGATATTATATCTTAAGTAAGGAATAAGATTGAGTGTTATGATAGTTCTATCCTCTGGAGAGAATTTAGGATTGATAGTATGAAAGATTATAAGTATATAGCAGTGAGTATATGAAAGATAAGGGATTATAGAGTAGAGATTAAGATAGGGATTATGATGTAGGATAATTTAGAAAGGAATGATTATTATAATATGAATATCTACTGTTATGAATTAGAGAATCATCCTACATATGAGGGAGGATCTATGAAGTGATATCAGTGAGAAATAAGTTTATAATTCAGAAAATATGGTAGAGAATATTTCATAAAATGATAGGAGAGAAGAAGATGATAATAAAGATGATAATATGAATAATTATATAAAATATAAGATTTAGAATTAAATATATCAAGGAGTATATGAGAGAGAAGAGGGCGAAGAGATGTTTGTATATTGGAGAGGATATCTCGAAGAGAGGAAGAAGGTATGAATATGTGGAGAAGAGGGAAGTGTGATAGTATAATACTTAATATGTAATGATAGGAGGGTATTTTAATATTATTTGGGAGTGTGAATAGAGAAGAATATGGAGGGTAATAATGATACGAAGTAGAGGATAGGTAGAGAAAAGAGAAGAATGCGATGGTGACGGGGGAAAACAGATAAAAGAAAACGGTCTTATGTTGGACATATGATCTCAGATACAAACTATTCTTCATGCAGAGGAAGAGGATATTACCTGGATTTGACGTGAAGTAATGCATTCCGGATTCGATTTTGATCCAATATATCTCTCCGTTTGCTTCTTACTGTGATGAAGATGAATGACGACATAAGGTAGGGAGAGTAGAATAGAGGGATAGAACTCGCGATGAAGAACGGGGAAGCGAAATGGAGGGAGGTACAGGAAGAAACGATGAACACAAAGGGTAATAGTACCCAGATAGTAACCAAAAGGAACCAATTTTTATCAAAACAACATCTGCCTTCTGTTCTCTTACAAGCCTCCATTTATAGGATGCGGAGATGGAGAAAGATAGGGAAGGACGCGTCGCTTTAACTTTCCGCGTATAAGCGGTTACGAGATTCGCGGAATCTTCGGCATATTTTATGTGGATTTTTTCCCGTAATGACCGTTGATTGAAAGTACTTCGGTCGGTGATAATATTATCGGTTGCAGCTTCAATTAGTTTGACTGGAGCTTCTTTGGACGTCGGTCAAGATGAAGTTTCGATTGTAGTGTTTTATCGCTGAGGATAACGATGAGAGCCGCTTGTTTGAGAGTTTCTGTTTTTTTCTGTCTTTTAGTGAGTCCACGATGGTCGTTAGTTGCATGTTGACGGTGTCGTGGAGAGTTGGCGCTATCAGTGACTCGGGGTAACGACGTAAATAATTCCTTCCTTGTTTGGTTGGTGATTTGGCGGAAGTGTAGCTTTTCGCAGAAATCTCTTTCCGTGGATAATCTGGAGGCTCGTGCTTTGTTTTCTCCTCCTGCAGATTTATCGGTAAATGAGTTCGGTTGCAGGAAATCGGTGAGTCATCATCGATCGGATAGACGATAGAAAAGTCCTCGCCGCTTGTCTGTCGTCACAAGTCGTTGACGTTGGAGCTTCTTCTTCGATCATCGTGAAGTTGTTATTCGGATGGGAGGTAGTTCCCCTTTGCTGTATATGTCTGTCATGTCTTCATAGTGGTTTCATTTGTCGTCATTGTTCTTGTTTGGTAGAAGGTAATTTTCTTTCTTTCTTTTCAACTGTGGATAGGATACTCATAGGGACGATGGCTGTGATTTGTCTTGATAGTTTATGAGAATTGTCCCCCACTGAACTGTCATCCTCTTCGTTAGCTGCAAGAGCTTTGTCTTCACGAAGATAGACCTTCGTTGAATTCTGTCTTCAGCTGGGAGAGTTGAGCGTGGAGCAATCGTGGAATTATTCATGTGAGTCTCAAAACTCCATACTGGCCTTGAGGTGAGCTTGATACTGAGATAATCTTCTCTGTTGGAGGTTTATTCATAATGATTTACCATAACATGAAAGGTTTTCATGTATTTTAGTAATTGCAAAACTCTTCTTGTTGTGGTTTGTCATAATATTCACTCCAAGTGAATCGGGGCTTGTCATTCTTCTTTTATGAGACTTCTTGCATACTGAATTGTCAATATATAAATGCATGGGTTTATTCGTGCAAAGGTTTTAGTTTGGAGGTAACTTCCAAGGTAATAGTATCAATTAGATCTCTCCTAAATTCTATCTAAGGGAGGTTTTCAAAGAGAAAATGACATTTAATATCAAAGGGATTCCTATTAATTTTCTTGAGATCATTACTCTATAACTATACAAGGTTACCTATGATATAATGGATATGGTGTGGAAAATTAGGAACCTATATCAAGGATAAAAGGATGGTTGATTTGGTCTACTTAAGGAATTCTAAGTATCTAAGGATAAGGATTAGATGCTTTGACCAAGTCAATCTTTAGATAAGTATAAAATAAGAGAAGGAGGGAAGATAATTCCCTTAAGATGTACACTCTCTTTAATTATTTAGAGAGGTCTTCTTCATCCATTTAATGAATGAATAATTTCTCAAATTAGTGGATAAGGAGGAGGAGGAGGAAGAGGATAGGTTCACTTAGAACCCTCGTGTTCATGTTTCGAAATAATTCTCCATCATTCCCCCAGGGTTGGAGGACTTCATCTCTGAGGAAGTGTCTTTCATATATAAGAACAAGTCAGAATGCAAACGAGGGGCATAATGTAATGGATCATGAGAAGTAATCCAATAAGCATCACGTATTGTATTGTCTTTCCATTGTACTAAAAATTTGTAATCATCCTCTTTAGAATCAGTGATAATTGTTCGATGATCAATGATCTTATCTATAAGTCCAACATTAGACACAAGAGTAGGAGAAAGGAAAGAATTTGGGAGGAATTCACTTTCAAGAGGATGGGGAGATGAAAAATTTTCAATAGGAGTATCATTATGCTCATGAAATTATACTAAATCCAATGTAATAAATGCAGTAGGTACGCCCCAATAAATAAGAATGTCCATAATATATATATATTATCATTAATTTTGAAAGAGTTTTAAAAGAAACATAGCTATTGAGTTGAGATTTAAAAGAGATTTTAAGAAGTTTAGGAGGGTGAATTTTAGTATCTACTAAATCACTTTGTTAAGAATTTTGTATCTTGTAGGAAAAGCAATAAAGGTTTTATATCATTCATATGATGATGCAAATTGTTTTAAAACAATGTCATGAATGATATGAACATGCTTAAGAGATATTGCCTTATCTAATCCATAATTTTCATCTTCTAATTCAAATTTCTTACTATCATTAGTAGGAAGAAGGTTGGAATCATCCTTAACTATGGCCATTTTTGGGCAATTAGTTTTAACATGCCCTACTTGTCGGCAATTAAAACACCTAATGGTACTATTTTCTCTAGGGGTAAGATTTGTGGATTAGGGGAATAATTATGACGAGAAGAGAGTGGCGATCGTGAAGATGCTTCTTATCCTTCAAGTCTTCACGTGATATTCTTCGTGAACGTCTCTTCAGAACTAGTTTGTATTCAATGATATTTCGTCGTCGGGGTTGTTGAATAGCTGCAGCGATGTGGAGAGAAGTCAGCACGTAAAGTTATTATCGCGCTACTTCCACGATCGCATGATGTACTGGCGGTTTTGTGTCCCTTCTGAAGGCGCAGAATTTGTGTCCCTTCCGAAGCCTCAGCTCCTTGAGCGCATCCGGGATCACCATCTTTTCATTTTATCGTACAGAGGAGGAATTCCTTCATAAGCCTTCAACCTTCCCAAATCAGCTTCCTTTTCCAATTTTAAGCGTTCTTCATCATAGCGGATGACAGCCTCCAAAGATGACATGTCAGATGCTTCAATCTCTCTAGAAAGATGATAGATATCCATGTGCTCTTCATAGTAGGTTATTCTTTGCTCTTGTGATGGTAAGAAGGTCATGTTTCATTTCTTCTTCAATCGTGTTGCTCATCTTCTCATATTTCAGTTTAGGTCTTCTTAAACTTTAGAAACCGTGAAGATCTTTGAGGTAATTGTCTTCCTTGCTGATTATCAACATTAAGTCTTGTCTTGAGAAAGAATCCATAGATATTAATTTCACTTAGATCTCCCTATAATTCTAACAATAGATGGTCTTCAAAGAGAGAAGGAAATATCACACAAAGATGGTCCTACTGATTTTCTTGAGATCAATAATCATAACTATACAAGGTACCTATGATATAGTGGATACGGTTTGGAAATTAGGAACCTATATCAAGGTAGAAGGTGGTTGACTTGGTCCATTGAAGGGATTCTAAGTATCTAAGGATAAGGGTTAAATTTCTTTGACCAAGTCAATATTTAGATCAGTATAAAATAGGAGAAGGAGGGAAGATAATTCCCTTAAGATCTACACTGTCTTTTAATTATTTAGAGATGTCTTCTTCATCCATTTCATGAATGGAAAATTTCTCAAACTCATGAGTAAGGAGGAGTATAGGTTCACTTGGAGCCCTTGTGTTCATGTTTTGAAATAATTCTCCATCACGTGAACTTCTTATATAATTCTCCCTTAGAGGTAGTTACGGGGAGTAATAACCTCGTTTCAGGAATAGTTAAGTCTCTTTTGAGAATCTGCTCAGCAAGGACATTGAGATAGGCGGAGTCTCTTCAATTTCGCATTGACCTGAGGTATTTGGGGCGGTTCTAACACGTCTTCGTAGAGGCCTTGGTGTCGTTTCACTGTTCCATATCAGCAGAGAGGATTGACCATGGAATGATATTCATGTGAGTTCAATGTTCCATAATGATCGAAGATGACATGTAGAAGCTCATCAATCGTAGAAGTGCTGATCAAAGGGAATATTGTCCTCCTGACGAAGCTTTACTCATGCGTGAAGATGCTGTTCAAAGAGAAGGTGAGGATGACTTATCCTCATGAAAATTTTCCTTGATGGTAGCTCCCATTATAATTATTTAAATAAGTCATGATCTTGTTTGTCCATAGTATGGGTGAGGAAGATGCACAGTGTGTCTTTAATACTCTCATGATGATCTTGAAATGAGCTTAATACTTGAGATAATCTTGGAGGTCTTGGATAAGTTGAAGAATGATTCTTGGGGTGGCTTTCTTCATGTTTGAATTTCCTTCATACTAAATTGTCATCTTGAGTGGTCTTCATGCCGATTACCTTAATCATAGTCTTCTTTGTTGAGAGATTCTTCATATTAATAAATGCATGATTTTACTCATGCAAAGGCTTTGCTTTGAGGTAAAATAAGAAGATAGATTTGTTCCATTAGATCTCTCCTAAAAATTCTAACTATAGGTGGTCTTCAAAGAAAGAAGGGGATGTAATTCAAAGAGGTTTCCTACTGATTTTGAGATCATTAATTAAAATTATATAAGTTACCTATGATAGGTGGATAAGGTTTGGAAATTGAGGAACCTATATCAAGGTAAGGGTGGTTGACTTGGTCCATTCAAGGAATTCTAAGTATCTAACGATAAGGATTAAGTTTCTTTTGACCAAGTCAATCTTTGGATCAGTGTAAAATAGGAGGAGGGAAGATAATTCCCTTAGAATCTACACTCTCTTTCAATGTCTTAGAGAGGTCTTCTTCATTCATCTAATTAATGGTAAGTTTCTCAAATTCATGATTGAGGAGGATTATCGTATTTTGTTGCAATTGAGAATGGTTTCTCTTCCTTAGTGCATGTCTAGGTTCACTTGGAACCCTTTTGTTCATATTTTGATATAATTCTCCATCAATTCCTCCGGGGTTGGAGGACTTCATCTCTGAGGAAGTGTCTTTCATGTCTAAGAAAAAATTCAGAATGCAAAAGAGGGGCATAATTTAATGGATCATGAGAAGTAATCCAAGAAGCATCACTGATTGGTTTGCCTTTCCATTGTACTAAAAATTTATAATCATCCTCTTTAGGATCAGTGATAATAGTTCGATGATCAATGATCTTATCTATAAGTCCAACATTAGACACAAGATTAGGAGAAAGGAGAGAATTTTGAAAATCTTTACTTTCAAGAGGAGGAGGAGATGAAAACATTTCATTAGGTATATCTTCATTTTCATGAAATTCTACTAAATCTGAAATATTAAAGGAATTAGATATGCCCCAATCATTAGAAATGTCCATAATATGTTTATTATCATTCACTTTTGAAAGAATTTTAAAAGGGACATTGCTTTTGAATTGAAGTTTAAAATAAAGTTTAAGAAGTCTATGGGGGTGAATTTTAATTATTACTAAATCACTTTGTTTAAGAATTTTATATCTTTTAGGAAAATCAGTAAAGGTTTTATATGGTTCATATGATGATGCAAGTTGTTTTGAAACAATGTGATGAATGGTATGAACATGCTCAATGAATATTGCCTGGGGAATTAAGGCATGGATTGTTGGCCTTTTGGACTTCTGAATTTTCCTGCTACTGATCTTTCTAGCAAGAGAAAGAGGGTCTGAGACCTTAGGTAATTTTTTAGGATGAATATTTTCTATATATGGTTTCAAGATTATTTTTTTGTTCTTAAACATGAAGGAACATTCATTAGTTTTTTCTTGAATTCTAACATCATTGTCATATAACCATGGCCTACCTAGAATGATGCTACCTATATCCATGGGAACAACATCAAGCCATACTTGGTCTTCATAAGATAAGATTTTGATATTCACTAAACATCTCTTATCTATGGGCAAGGAAGAGTTAGTCACCCATGATACTTTATATAAGGGCTGGGGTGTTTTTCAAAAGGAAGTCCTAATTGTTTTAAGACCCTTTCAGATATTGCATTAACACTACTTCCACTATCTATAATCACTTTATAAAAATCATGTCCAATCTTAATGTAAGTGAAAAAAATAGCAGTCCTAAGTGAGTGTTCTTGGGAGGTATGGAGGCACAACTTTCTCATGACATTAATAATTTGACTAATATCTTCATTGTCATTGATCATTGCCTCATATAATTCATAAATTTCATTTTCTAATTCAAGTTCCTTATTATAATTAGTAGGAAGAGGGTTGGAATTATCCATACTGATGGGATCTGAGGTCGATAACTTTCCAAAATTTTGATCAAAACATCAAATGCAGCGGAAAAACATTGAATCGGACATTCAAAATATCGAGCCACCAAGAACAGATGATCCTATCATCTAGTATGTATGAGAAAACATACTTACATGGATTCCTTGAAGGAGTTCTTGAAGCTATTCAAGTGTCTAGCCTCTAGCGGTATCCACACGGTCTCCGGATGGTTGGATCTCCTCTTCAAAGCTCTTCACCAAGAGAGAAAGAGAAGAAAGGAGAGAATTCCCACAAGGCTTGCATGGGCACCTCCAGTTGTGGTTGTTCTCCCCCTATTTATAGACATTTGGAATGAGGTTTTTTTCATAAAAACCCTCATAAGTATGTCTATATCCACCAACATCCATAAACCTTATGTGTGTGACCCTCTAGGTCCATATATCTCACTAGTTAATAACTCTATAGACCAAATAACACCTTATTGGTCAACCTTAATTAATTATCCATATCCACATATAGATTAATTAATCAAGGATCGATTTAACCCAATTGATAGGTTGAGTTGCCAGCCCGTTGGGTGCCAAGCTACACCACGTACTCTAGGAGATATGGAGTATGTAAGAACTCACTTATGGAACCTTCCCCTCATTGATTACCATGTATGTATAATCCTTCATCCACATTAGACTCATGAATGACTTAGGGTATGGTCAACTGTCAAACCCTAATCGGTCACTCAAGTTAGTACTGATGCGTGTAGAAATCATCGAGAACTCCTTCTTCGATACTTCTACTACCTTGGCCAAGGATTTCATCGCATCTCATCTCCTCAAATACCGAGGGTGGATGATCCCATCTTGACCACACAATCATCTTCGCGGACTTCATGTCGTATCCAATATATGATGTTTTAGATATCCCGTGGCTAGGGATTCGTAAGTCATAATCAAAACACGATCATCCATCCACAAGATGTCTTTGGTGTCTCAAGTCAAAGGACTATATACACAATCATGACATGAATCAACCTGATTGACAGTTAGGTATAATACCATTCAGGGATTCATACGGATCAATTCAGTGAACTCTTTCTCCAAAGAGCACCCACTATCTATCCTTAGTGTCTCCACACCGATGGCTATAGGATCGGTCATACTCATCATATGAGTTGGATTAGATAGTGCTATTCTTTCCGGATAATTCGATGTCCTTCTCGAGTATCCCACGAATAGGAATATTTAGAACATATGTTTAAAGACTAGTGATCACTATATTATGATCTCATCATAATTCACATAGTCATTGCACATGCTCATGGACTTCATTGCAAACATCACACAAGAATGACAATGAATGATTTTCATTTCAATGAACATAAACAAGATACATGAAAGTGTGATTGGCTTATAGGCCACATAATATCCATCAATCTCCCACTTGGACTAAAGCCAATCGCCCTTGTGCAACAACCCCATAGTTGTGCAATGACGCTAAAAAACTTCTTGAGCTAAAGGCTTAGTCAGTGGATCTGCAACATTGTCGGTTGATGGAACTCTTTCCACCACTACATCTCCTCTAGCGACGATCTCCCTAATCAAGTGAAAGCGCCTCAAAATGTGCTTAGACTTCTGATGAGTCCTTGGCTCTTTCGCTTGTGCTATTGCACCATTGTTGTCACACAATAATGGAATAGGGTTTGAGATCGTAGGGATAACGCCAAGGTCTGTGATGAACTTCTTCAACCAGACTACTTCCTTGGCGGCATCACTCGCAGCAATATACTCAGCCTCTGTCGTCAAATCTGCAGTGGTGGGCTGCTTGGAACTCTTCCAAGACACTGCTCCCCCATTCAAAGTGAACAGGAATCTAGATGTAGATCTACTATCATCTGGGTCCGAATGAAAAACTCGAGTCGATGTAACCCTCGGAGCTTAAGCTCCTCTCCCCCATAGACCAGAAATAAATCCTTAGTCCTTCTCAAGTACTTAAGGATGCATTTCACTGCTTCCCAATGACTCTCACCGGTTAGCCTCGAAATCGCTCGTAACACTTAGAGCAAATGCCACATCTGGTCTTGTACATAGCATAGCGTACATGATGGATCCAATCACCGATGCATACGAGATCTTTTCCATCAGCGCTCTATCTTCAGGAGTCTTAGGCGAATGCTCCTTAGATATCTGAACTCCATGTCTCATCGGTATGAAACCTCTCTTGGAGTTCTCCATGCCAAACCTTTTGACAATGGTGTCTATGTACATGGATTGGGATAAGCCAAGCAACCTCCTCGATCTATCTCTATAGATACGTATTCCTAATACGTAGGTTGCTTCTCCCAAATCCTTCATGGAGAAGTTCTTTGACAGCCATGCCTTCACTAATGATAACATACCTACATCATTCCCAATGAGTAGGATGTCATCAACATAAAGGACAAGAAAAGTGATCGCGCTCCCACTGATCTTCTTGAACACACAAGGTTCGTCTTCATTCTTAATGAAGTCATAAGATTTGATCAAATCTCATATTCCAACTCCTAGATGCTTGCTTCAATCCATAAATGGATCTCTGCAACCTACACACCTTTTCTGGAAACTCCTTGGATGTATAACCCTCAGGTTGTATCATATACACTTCTTCCTCAAGGTTTCCGTTGAGGAAGACGGTTTTCACATCCATTTGCCAGACCTCGTAATCATAGTGTGCAGCTATGGCGAGAAGAATTCTGATTGACTTAATCATAGAAACTGGTGAGAAGGTTTCGTCATAGTCAACTCCTTGTCTTTGACAATAACCCTTCGCCACCAACCTTGCCTTGAAGGTGTCAATCTGTCCATCCGCACCGATCTTCTTCTTGAAGATCCACTTACACCTGATGGGTACTATACCCTCAGGAGGGTCTACCAAGTACCATACTTGGTTTTGATGCATGGACTGGATCTCCGAATCCATTGCTTCTCGCCATTTCTTAGAGTTGGAATCATGTACCGCTTCACTGTAGGTTAATGGATCACTATCCTTTAAGTGGAGAGTATCGACATCATCCGTCACAATATGTCCTACATATCGATCCGGGCTGTCTCTGCACTCTACCAGCCCTACGCGGTGCCTCCCGTGTGTACTTGAAGATTTTCGGGGACTGAATTCTCATCTAATGAGGTAGCATTTGTGTTCGGATCTAGAACTTCTTCTAGTACTACTTTACTCCCACTATCTCTTCTCAAGAGATACTCATCTTCTAAGAAGATGGCCCTTTTCGCAACAAATATCGATTGTTCTTCAGGGCGGTAAAAGTAGTATCCAATCGTCTCTCTTGGATATCCCACAAATCTACATAACTCAGTCCTCGACTCCAGCTTATCTGTATCATGTTTCTTAACATGAGCTGGACAGCCCCATACTCTAAAGTAAGAGAAGTCCGGCTTCTTCCCTTTCCATATCTCATATGGAGTAGAAGCTACAGATTTTCTAGGTAAGACGTTAAGGACACGCGCTGCTATCTCAAGCGCATATCCCCAAAGGGATATTGGAAGTTTCGAGAAACTCATCATAGATCGTACCATGTCCAACAAGGTACGATTTCTCCTCTCTGAAATACCATTCATCTGAGGTGTGTAAGGAGGAGTCAATTGAGCTAGGATACTATTATCCTTAAGGAACTGTGTGAACTCTGTAATTAAGTATTTACCTCCTCGATCTGATCAAAGAGTCTTGATACTCTTTCCAGATTGTTTCTCCACTTCATTTTTAAACTCTGTAAATTTCTCAAAGGCTTCATGAAACAAAATAAATGAAATCAGGTGGTAGCGTATTTCGTGAAAACTCCCAAGTTAAGCGTGCTTGGGCGGGGACAGTGCTAGGATGGGTGATGTCCTGGGAACTGGGCCCCATCCTGCCCCATTTTGACTGAACCTGGGCCCAGTTTGACCGGGCCTTCCCCGTGGAGGGTGGCGGCGCCGCCACTAAAATCCGGCCATCTTTTTCAAAAATTAAAATGGCCATAACTTTCTCATTTCTCATCCATTTTGGATGTTTTAGGGCTTGTTGGAAAGCTCTCGACGAGTAGAACCTGGCTCTTATACCACTTATGGGATCTGAGGTCGATAACTTTCTGAAATTTTGATCAAAACATCAAATGCAGCGGAAAAACATTGAATCGGACATTCAAAATATCGAGCCACCAAGAACAGATGATCCTATCATCTAGTATGTATGAGAAAACATACTTACAGGGACTCCTTGAAGGAGTTCTTGAAGCTATTCAAGTGTGTAGCCTCTAGCGGTATCCACACGGTCTCCGGATGGTTGGATCTCCTCTTCAAAGCTCTTCACCAAGAGAGAAAGAGAAGAAAGGAGAGAATTCCCACAAGGCTTGTATGGGCACCTCCAGTTGTGGTCGTTCTCCCCCTATTTATAGGCATTTGGAATGAGGTTTTTTTCATAAAAACCCTCATAATTATGTCTATATCCACCAACATCCATAAACCTTATGTGTGTGACCCTCTAGGTCCATATATCTCACTAGTTAATAACTCTATAGACCAAATACATCTTATTGGTCAACCTTAATTAACTATCCATATCCACATATAGATTAATTAATCAAGGATCGATTTAACCCAATCGATAGGTTGAGTTGCCAGCCCGTTGGGTGCCAAGCTACACCACGTACTCTAGGAGATATGGAGTATGTAAGAACTCACTTATGGAACCTTCCCGTCATTGATTACCATGTATGTATAATCCTTCATCCACATTAGACTCATGAATGACTTAGGGCATGGTCAACTGTCAAACCCTAATCGGTCACTCAAGTTAGTACTGATGCGTGTAGAAATCATCGAGAACTCCTTCGATATTTCTACTACCTTGGCCAAGGATTTCATCGCATCTCATCTCCTCAAATACCGAGGGTGGATGATCCCATCTTGACCACACAATCATCTTCACGGACTTCATGTCGTATCCAATATATGATGTTTTAGATATCCCGTGGCTAGGGATTCGTAAGTCATAATCAAAACACGATCATCCATCCACAAGATGTCTTTGGTGTCTCAAGTCAAAGGACCACATACACAATCATGACATGAATCAACCTGATTGACAGTTAGGTATAATACCATTCAGGGATTCATACGGATCAATTCAGTGAACTCTTTCTCCAAAGAGCACCCACTATCTATCCTTAGTGTCTCCACACCGATGGCTATAGGATCGGCCATACTCATCATATGAGTTGGATTAGATAGTGCTATTCTGTCCGGCCATACTCATCATATGAGTATCCCACGAATAGGAATATTTAGAACATATATTTAAAGACTAGTGATCACTATATTATGATCTCATCATAATTCACATAGTCATTGCACATGCTCATGGACTTCATTCCAAACATCACACAAGAATGACAATGAATGAATTTCATTTTAATGAACATAAACAAGATACATGAAAGTGTGATTGGCTTATATGCCACATAATATCCATCACATACTAGAGCCAATTTTGGGCAATTGATATTATCATGCCCTACTTGTTGGAAATTAAAACACTTAACATTAGGATTATTTCTAGGGAAGGAATTTGTGAATGGGGTAATCTTTGGAAGGCTATTATTCATACCCACATTTAGGTTACTATTAGGAGGTATGTTAGGAGGGCTATTTTCTTGTCCTCTATTGAAGGTGCGGGGCTGATTAAGATTAGAATACCTAGGGTTCTTCTTAAAGACTCCATCTAACCTTAAGGCAATCTTATAGGCTTCATCCAAAGTAGATACTTCTCTAAGTTCCAACTCTACCTTTATGTCTTCTCTAAGACCGGTTTTAAATCTAGAAATGATGCTTAATTGATCTTCATCTAATTCATAAGCAATCATCAATTCTTGAAACTCATTTATATAACCTCTTAAACTTCTTTGTTTCTGCTCAATCCTTTGCCAAGTATCTATAAGTTGACTTTTATAATTCACGGGAACATACTTAGTTCTAAGTCTACCTTTCATTTCTGCCCAAGAAGTGATCCTTTCTTCATATCTATATGCACATATCTTTAGGATAATTTTCCAATAAGTCTTAGAAGATCCATCAAGTTTTAATTTAGTAAACGTAAGCTTTCTTTCTTTGGAATAATCAAACCAACCAAAGTATGAGTCAAGATGGGATTACCAATTGAGAAATTCTTTTGGATCATCTCCTCCCTTAAACATAGGGATGTATACTCTAACTTGGTTATACTGATAATCAGTCCTATCCCTTGTATAATGATCATTAGAAGATACAAAATTAGAGGAATTATGATGAGCATTAATAGGTTCTTTTGGAATCTTTATTTGAGAAGAGCTAGCTTCCCAAGAATTGGATTTCTTTGGAGATTCTAAATTCTTAAGCCTAATGTCATGCTGATCAAATTTAATAGTAATGGCTTGCATACTCTCTAAAAGTGCTCTAGCCCAAGAAGGCATGGTTTTTGCAGATTCTAAATTCTTAAGCCTAATGTCTTGCTGATCAAGTTTAATATTAATGGCTTGCATGCTCTCTAAAAGAGCTCTAGCCCAAGAAGGCATGGTTTCTTCTCGGATAGTTTCAGCAGGGGTATGCGGTGTATTAACATTACTAGTCATATTAGGAGCAATGGATTTTGATATAGTATTCATAATGATTAAATATAAATGATGAAATGACAAGAATTCCCACTTTAGTGATATCAGTTCAAGCTGTGCTCTGATACCAAATATGATGTAGGATATTTTAGGATGATGATATGTAAGATGATGATGATATCATATGAATATGAGAGGGAAAATCATAGAAATAGATATGAATATCTACTGATTTTAATTATAAAATAATCCTACAATATGATGGAGGATCTATGAAGTGATATCAGTGAGGAATATGTTTGTAAATTAGGGAGGATATGGTAGAGAGGAATTCAGGAAATAATAAGAAAGAAGATATTATATCTTAAGTTAGGAATAAGATTGAGTGTTATGATAGTTCTATACTCTCGAGGGAATTTAGGATTGATAGTATGAAAGATTATAAGTATATAGCAGTGAGTATATGAAAGATAAGAGATTATAGAGTAGAGACTAAGATAGGGATTATAGAAGAGATAATGATGTAGGATATTTCAAAATTATGATATGTTTGAAGATGTGGATGTAAGTATGAATATGTGAATGAGAAATGAGTGTAATCTAAGATGAATAGTTACTAATATTAATAATGAAATATTCCTACAAGTATATGAGGACCTATGAATGATATCAAGTAGGAATGAGTATAATATTTAGGAAATAAATGATGGGTGATATCAAAGGAGAGTAAAGATAAGGAGAGTAATTGTAATGAGAAAAGAAATAATGGATATTACTAAGGTTGGATAGAACTAAGACTGAGATGATTATGTTAAGGTTTTAATGGGTAAAACAGAAAGAGGGTGATGCAATTATGTGACTGTGATCAAGATAATATTAAGAATATGATGAAAAGAAGATTGGAAGAGATAATATGGTGGTTCACGAAAGGAAGAATAAGAAAGTAGAGAATGGATTTAAGAGAGAAGAGAGATAAGAAAGAGAGGAAAATAGATGAGGAGAAGAGGGTGATCGCGACGAAGAAAAGGATACGGAATACGTGGAGAATATATTATATATTTTAATATAGAGAATAGAGAGAGTGACAAAAATAGATAGGATAGTGGAGATAGTTATTCCGATTCTCGGATAACAGTCTCGCTACAGATAGTAAATGGAAAATCGGAGAGTCAACGTTGGACTTACGACTTAATAACTGAACTATCTTTCACGGTTTTAAGAAGACGAGGATGATTACCTGAAGAGGACGAGGAGAGATGCAGTCGGAATACACCCAATGACCCAGGATATTCTCAAGATGCTTCAGTCTCGAAATGGTGAAAGCGGACAGAACGGGAGGGAGAAAGGGAAAGGGGGATAGAATTCTTGGAGAGAGATTGTGGAACACGAAACACATAACTGCCAAAGGAAGAATTTCATTTCAAATAACAAACTACTGTTTTCGTATACGCTTTTGCGTTTTATAGAAATAGAGAGAAAGACAGTTATTGGAGACGTTGCATCGCGATAACTTCCTTTTGCGAATGATAGTTGTGTAATTCTTGGGTAGTTTGTATTTAGACCCTGAAACTGTCCTTGACGACCGTTGATTCAGAGATTAGTCTTTTAGTTGGTGGTTACGTCGACGGTTGCGGATCCATAGTGGAACATGCATGAAATGTGACAGGTTAGAGGTCTTCCCGGAGTAATTTGTTCTCCGCGCGTCCGTGTTGTAGCCGTAGACGATATTTGACGATGCTGTTTGCTATTACGGATCGAATGAGTGAGTCGCTTCCTGTCTTTGACGTTTCCTACAATTATTTCATTTAGAGGTGAAGGCTTCAAGCATTAAATGTTTTTTCCAGAATTTTCTGGATAGTGCATGAGTTTCTTGAAATGACATCTTAGCAATGTCATTTCAAGATATTTCTAGAAATCTCTCTCTCACACAAACTCTCTAGCTTATTCTAGAGAGTTCTACTTGTGTCTATATAAGGAGGGTGAGACCCTCATTGTAATTATGAACTTCAAGCAAGAAGTTTAGAGAGTCTCTTGCTTATAGTTACTCCCTTGTGAGTGTGCCTCTATTAGAGAAGGTTAAATTCTTAACCTTGCAAGTGTCTTAGTGCCTACATTTGGTATCAGAGCGAGTCTGATCCAAGGGGAGCATCATGCCGAGAAGAGGGGAGGCGGCATCAGAGTTTGGTAGGGCTTCTTTTGAGAAGGAGTTTGGAGCTACCAATGCCGGTTTTTAGTAGGGGGATGGGGGATCCAATCGCCCCAAGTCCTCTTCAGGTATTATCGAAGACTAATTACCCAGTTTGGGTATTACAGATGCAAGTGCATCTAGAGGCATATGGTTTGTTGGAGGCAATCGAGTCCGACACGGTCCCGAGGAAAAAAGATCGCCAAGCGTTGTTAGTAATATTTGGAGCACTATCAGAAGATATTGTGGCACAACTAGATATTTCCAAGACTGCCAAGGAGATTTGGGAATTCTTGAAGACAAGACATATGGGAGCCGCTCGTGTCATCAAGGCTAGAGTTCAAGCTCTTCGACGTGAGTTTGAGACTATGTTCATGGGTAAAGAAGAATCGGTGGCCGACTTTGCTGGAAAGCTTTCTAAGGTTGCAACTCAACTAAGAAGCCTCGGGGAGAAGATCGATGATGGAGTTTTAGTTGCCAAACTCCTTAGAGCAGCCCCTGCAAAGTTTGATGCTATCACTTCATCTATTGAACAATTTGGTGACATGGACTCAATGTCACTTGAGGAGGCAATTGGGTCATTAAAGATCTATGAAGAAAAGCTCCGAGATCGAGAAGCTCGGAGAGAGGAGCAACTTCTTCTATCTAAAGCCGCGGGGAAACAAAAGAAATATGAAGAAAGTGGCACTCGTGGAAGAGGTCGTGGCCGCGGATGGAGAGGAGGACGAGGAAGAGGAAGAGGTGATGGCAAACAAAACGAGCATGGAGATGAAGAGAGGCCTCGAGACAAGTCAAAGGTAAAATGTTATAATTGCGAGAAACTTGGACACTTTCGCATATGAATGTCGAAGGAGTAAGAAAGAGGAGAAACTTCAAGTTGCTGAAGTCGAGGAAAAGCCACAACCCACCCTTCTGATGGCGATTATAGATACTCCAGAAGTTAGTTTACTCCAAGGAGTCAATGAGCAAGCAATGAATGAAGGTATGTGGTATCTTGATAATGGAGCAAGTAACCATATGACAGGTGATCGCCGCTTGTTTCAAGAGTTGAAGGAAGTCTCACAAGGAACAGTAAGATTTGGGGATGGATCTACGACAAAAATTGGAGGACGAGGCTGGATCATGCTTCAGTGTCAAGATGGAGGACAAATGAGGTTAGACAACGTTCTCTATGTTCCCGAATTAAAATCTAATATTTTAAGTTTGGGCCAATTCGATGAGCATGGTTGCCGAATATTAATGGAGGGCGGCTTTCTTACCATCTATGATCAACATGGAAGACTCCTAGTGAAGGTGAGGAAAACATTAAGCAGACTTTATCTTTTGAAGCTAAATCCAATATTGAGCTGCATGGTCGCAGAGGATAGTTCAGAGTTAACTTGGACGTGGCATAAAAGGTATGGACATTTAAACTTTCAATCATTAAGGAGATTATCTTCTAAAGAGATTGTTAGGGGCTTCCTAAATTAGAGATCCCGTAAAAATATATGTCGTGACTGCATTGCAAGCAAGCAGCACGAAGTCCATTTCCTTCTATAGCCTCGTATAGGGCAAGCAGGCCTTTAGAGCTTGTCCATGGAGATATTTGTGGACCAATCTCACCTGCCACACTAGGAGGGAGTAAGTATTTCTTATTATTAGTTGATGATTACTCTAGACTCATGTGGGTAGCAATGATAAAGAACAAGCGTGAAGCATTTCAAGCTTTTGTTAAGTTCAAAAAAACTTAGCTCGAAGCTAGAAGGGAAAGAAAATTGGGTGTTTGAGAACCGATCAAGGAGGCGAATTTACTTCATTAATTTTTTCAAAGTTTTGCTCCGAACATGGAATCAAACGACAATTTTCAGCCCCATATTCTCCTCAGCAAAAATGGAGTTGTTGAGAGGAGGAATAGAACAGTGATGAATATGGTAAGGAGCATGCTAAAAGACAAGAATCTTCCACATGAGCTATGGGGAGAAGCCGTCAATACTAGTGTATATATATTGAATCGAGCCCCATCAAGAAGCTTGGATGGAGCCACACCATATGAAGTTTGGACAGGAGTAAAGCCAAACGTAGAGCATTTTAGAGTCTTTGGATCCCTTTGTCACGTGAAGGTACTTGGCGAAAAATTAAAGAAGTTGCAAGATAGAAGCAAACCCATGGTGTTTATTGGGTATGAAGTTGGGACCAAAGGATATAAGTGTTATGATCCAGAGACTGGTAGAGTATATATCAGTCGAGATGTTATATTTGAAGAGAAAAGCCAATGGAATTGGAGAAATTCAAGCATGGAAAAGAAGGAAGGTACTTTTTATTCTCCACATTTCTTTGACATAGATGAGGAACATATTGATCAGGAGGCTCCACTAGATGATTATCATGAAGACGTGAGAAGCCTCAATGACATTCCTGATAATGGGCAAGACGGTCATCTAATTAGAGAAGAAAGGTCGACGAGAAAGTTTGCAGACCTTGATCGAATATACGAAGCGACAGAGCAGGTTAGTATAGACCCTGAATCATGTTATTTAACTCAAGAAGAGCCAAGTTCATATAATGAAGCATCCACAAAGAGTGTTTTGAGACAAGCCATGGAAGAAGAGTTAGACTCAATTGAGAAGAATGAAACATGGGAGATGGTGACTCCTCCACCAGGATGCAAGCCTATTGGTCTTAAGTGGGTCTATAAGATAAAGAGAAACTCTCATGGTGATATAGTGAGGTACAAAGCTAGACTCGTGGCTAAAGGATATGTTCAAAAGTTTGGCATTGACTACGAAGAAGTTTTTGCTCCAGTAGTGAGAATGGAGACTATTCGAGTACTTTTAGCTCTTGCAGCACAAGAAGGATGGCAAGTCCATCACATGGATGTTAAATCTGCCTTCCTGAATGGCGAGTTAGAAGAAGAAGTTTATGTGAAACAACCAGATGGGTATATCAAGAAAGGGAGAGAGCATCTCGTGATGAGACTAAAGAAGGCACTCTATGGATTAAAACAAGCACCTAGGGCATGGTACACTAAATTAGACAAGTGTTTGAGATCTCTTGATTTCACGAGAAGTTCTCAAGAGCATGCGGTCTACTTCAAAAGATCAGGTACCTCACGCTTGATTATTGGTGTTTATGTTGATGACTTAATCATTACAGGGACAGAGAATCATCAGATCGAAGACTTCAAGGCTCAAATGAAGAACCAGTTTGAGATGAGTGACCTTGGTCTACTCACCTCATATCTCGGAATTGAAGTGACACAAGAAAGAGGAAAAATCTTACTAAGTCAAAAGAGTTATGCGTTAAGGATCTTGGAGCAAAGTGGCATGTCAGAATGTAATCCAGCACATACGCCGCTAGAGAGCCGATGCAAGTTTGGAAAAGAGTCACATCCAAGAGTAAACCCTACAACATATCGAAGCTTAATGGGAAGCCTCAGGTACTTAACCCATACAAGACCAGACCTCATGTTTTCTGTGGGGTATCTTAGTAGATATATGGAAAATCCAACGACCGAACATATGTCTGTCGTAAAGAGAATCTTGAGGTATCTAAAAGGCACATTAGACCTCGGTTTGGTCTATGAGAAAAATGAAGCAGGCATAAAGCTAGTTGGATATAGTGATAGTGATTATGCGGGAGATCCAGATGATAGGAAGAGCACAACGGGCATGGTTTTCTTCTTAGGAAATAATTTGATATGTTGGGCCTCTCAAAAGCAAAAGATCGTGGCCTTATCATCATGTGAAGCCGAGTATGTCGCAGCCACCACTGCAGCTTGTCAAGGAATATGGTTAGCAAGATTGATTGGAGAATTGATGAACAAGGAGATGATATCTATGACGCTAATGGTTGATAATAAATCAGCCATTGCACTGTCAAAGAATCTTGTGTTTCATAATAGGTCCAAGCACATCGAGACCAAATTTCACTTCATAAGGACTTGCCTGGAAGAAAAGAAGATGGAGCTAGACTTCATAAGCTCAGAGAATCAACTGGCAGACTTGTTTACAAAGTCATTGGGAAGACTGAAGTTTGAAGAGCTCCGCCAAAGATTGGGCATACGTCCAGTCTAGAAAAAGCATCATGCTTGGGAGGGAGACTGAAGGCTTCAAGCATTAAATGTTTTTCCAGAATTTTTCTAGATAGTGCGTGAGTTTCTTGAAATGACATCTTAGCAATGTCATTTCAAGATATTTCTAGAAATCTCTCTCTCACACAAACTCTCTAGCTTATTCTAGAGAGTTCTACTTGTGTCTATATGAGGAGGGTGAGACCCTCATTGTAATTATGAACTTCAAGCAAGAAGTTTAGAGAGTCTCTTGCTTATAGTTACTCCCTTGTGAGTGTGCCTCTATTAGAGAAGGTTAAATTCTTAACCTTGCAAGTGTCTTAGTGCCTACAAGAGGATGATCTCGCCTATCACCTGTCGTCTAGTAGTGCACGAGATCTCCCGATGGACTCCCTATCCGTGAGCGGGAGAGAAGAAATTAATTACGTGGTAATGGTAGTTAGCGACTGATGATGTATCCGTCGCCCGGGTGGCAGGTCAACGTCGTGTTTGAGGAGTTATGATTTTCTCGTATCATGCCGTCTCTAGTCTTCCTTTGACGTTGAGAAATTCCAGGTAAGGTGTAGGGAACGAGTGGAGATTCCGTCACGACGATGTCGCGAACGGTCGCAGGAGGTTTCTTTCCTCGTATGCACTCTCCTTCTTCATCTTGTCCAGCTCTTCTCGTAGTTCTTGTTCCTCAGTAGAAGTTTTCTCTCTGCCCTTTGGGAGATCAGGAGACTGTGAGAGTGCTTCCAAAATCGAACAACAGCTCTCCAGTCTCGGATTCTGTGATTGGATTTGTTGCATCCAATCGCCAAGAGAAGTGCTGGCTTTTGTCATTTGCTTTGTGAAGGCTGACGACGTGGAGACTGTCTAAATGTTGTTGTCGTGGATGAGAGTGTCGAAAAGGTAGAGGTGAGCGTCGGGGTGCTCCCTTTCTCGTCAAGCGTTGACTTGGGACTTGGCGCTTTCTGATTTGGGTTGGTGAAAGGCAATAATTTTACTATCCTGATGTAACTGGTACCCATCCTCCTCAACGATAGAGAGCTTCTCCGATTTTTCTTTCCTTCGTCTTCTTCCTTTTCTGTGGACCAATCCTTCAATGTCTTCATCTTTTGTGGAGTTTTTCTTGTATTTCCTCTGTCCCACATCAGCAAGAATAGGATGAGTAAAATGACTTTGAGCTTTTGACGATTGGTGGCAGTTATGATTGTTGGACTTGTCAATAGTGGATGGGTTGATAGCATTATGACTAAGTCTTCAAATCTCCAGAAGCAGCGAGGACCTCTCTTGTTGCAGATATCCTCATAGTCATCTTGAGTAATTCATGAATCTTGATTTCTGAAGAACTCATTGATATAACACCATGAAAGATTTGGATGATGAAGGGAATTATCCGTTGGGAGATATAAGACTGAATTTTTTCCTTGTCTAGAGGGGACGGTGGAGATGCTGCTCTCGTGGGTAAGACTTGTCAATTTTGGGAGCTTTCTTTAAGCTTCTTCCTATTTGGTTGTAGATAATTCCATTGCTTGTATGATGGTGAGACAATAGATGCTATCTTTTCATTCAAGTTTTCTCATGCTTCATACCAACTTCATTCAGGCTTTGGTTATTGTCTTAATTTCAAGGCTGTAGATATCTCATCTTCAATTAGAAGTAGTCATGGCTTAACTTTGAAGAGGTCCTCATGGTTGTCTTCATAATGGACAGCTCTCTTCGCACTTTTGTCGACATTTAAATACTCTTCATGTTGATCCATCTTCATACATGCATGGATTTATTAATGCAAAAGGCTTTGTCTTGATATAGAACATGAAGAGAATGTCTTCCATATGTAATTATTATGTAGATCTCTCATATAAGTCTATCTATAGGTGGGTTTTCAAGGAAAGAGGGGAGTATAAAACAAAGTTATTCCTATTGATGTTTCTTGAGATCCTTATTCAGAACTATATAAGGTACCTATGATATAGTGGATATGGTTTGGAAAATAGGGAACCTATATCATGGTAGAAGGTGGTTGACTTGGTCCATTCAAGGGATTCTAATTATCTAAGGATAAGGGTTTAATTTATTTTGACCAAGTCAATCTTTATATCAGTGTATAAGTGGGGGAAGAGGGAAGATAATTCCCTTAAGATCTACACTCTCTTTCAATTATTTAGAGAGGATTTCTTCATTCTCTTAATGGATGGTGAGTTTCTCAAACTCATGAGTAAGGAGGAGTATAAGTTCATGACGAGACTGAATTGTATGGTCGTTGAATACATACAATTTAGTGTCAAAACAAAGTCCTAAACTTACAAATTTATGATTAATCAATTTAATTAAAGAGTATAATGCTAATTAAGGGTCGAATCCACGGAGAATTAGGAAAATTTGAGATATATCTTTGAAATTCAGTCAAATTGGACGACGAATTGAGATTAGAAATTGGGCTTTTATTATATTAAGAAAGACAACTCAATTGCGATTCCACGGAATCAAAAATCAGGTGATTTGGATGAGAATTCGCTGAGTAATCGGAGTTTGAAGTTAGGAGAAAATTAGTATCACGAAATTGATTTAAAACAGAAATTAAACTAAAATTAAACTTAATCTACGATTCAAAATGTAAAATTAACACTAAATGATGAAAGATTAAGATGAAAATACTCAATCTAACCCCAAGTAGCCTTTGAAATGATCCAACTAATAGCCGGATGCATGGATTTTCATTCCGCATTTTCGAAGACGAATTTGAAGTTCAAGATGTGATTTCTCCCAAATCTCTCGATCAAACTTTGAGTTCAAGTATCCCTTGGATGTGGAAATGCATTAAGAACACAAAGAAGTCAATTGGCATTTGAATTGGTGTCTAGACAGTTCGAATTTCTTGAAGATTCAAAGGTGAGTTCTTCCATCGCGAAGAACATGTTATTTAAAGGGAAACAGAGGCGTAACCGTCCGATGAAGAGACGCCTTGCGATCAACGGTTGTGATCAAGTGTCCATCGGTCGAATCGTCGCGATCAAGTCAGGAGCGTCCGATTGCTGATGAAGGACCGAGATGAGTCACTTGTATTAATTTGAAACGACGCGTCATTTTGATCCTCCGTTGGATTTTGATCCAACGATCATGATGTGTCGATAAGTCCACTGATTGCGAGTGATCTCTGCCGTCATAACTTGTGCGATCGACGGCTCAGATCAACTCACTTAAGTGAGTTTTTAACCACGTGCTTGATTGAAGATCGGGTGGACCTCGCGTCCAACGCATCGACGTGCGATCTTCATCATGATGTTGATCTGACGCTCCACGTCACGGCACGCGTCCTGCAATCAACGAAAACAAGGGAACATAGTCCCACACGGAGAAAAAGATGGATAATCGCGCATATATAAGGTGAGCTGATTATAGTCGTTAGCTTAAATCCGAACTATCAGATGCTTATATGTACTATAACCATACTATTACGACTAAATATGAATAATGACACGCCACCTCGGTGCCACGCTGCCATTCACGCGGGTCCGTGTGGCGCTGCCACGGGGCCTTGCATGCCACGTCGCATCCACGTGGGCTCGCACAAAAATGCCCCCTTTTTCGCATTTATTTTAATTAATTTAAAATCTTAAAAATAAAAAAAAATTCAGATAAATTCAGGGAAAATTCCTTAAAATTGTAAAAATCATAACTTTCAAAATACAACTCCAAAATATCAAATTTATTTTGTTGGATCAGAAATTGAATAATCTATCATTATAAAAATTCAAATTATTAAAATAATAAGAGAATGAATTTTAATTAATTTAATACATTCATGTATCTTATAAAATAAATTTATAAAAATACATGAATGTTAATAAAGATCTTTTCTCTCATATTTTCATCATTAAAACATGATTATGATCTAAATTATAATTAGGATTAAAATTATAATATTTATTTATGCATACTTATCCATAAATTGAGGTATTTTAAGATCATAACATGAAATGATATAAAATGATAGAAATATACTTAAAATATGATAACATGCATATATTTGGAATGATTAATGCCTTTATTTGCATTAATAATCATGTAAATTAATGTATAAATAGTATGTTATCAGTTCACTTGAAACCCTTGTGTTCATGTTTTGAAATAATTCTCCATCAGATAATATAGGAATATTAGGAGGTGATAGGGGAATGATTACGACGAGAAGAGAGTGATTAATATGGAGAAGAATTATAGCGGATAATATTAATATTGGATGAAAGGACGCGTCGCCATGGGTAGAGGTAGTTACGGCTAGTTCCGCTTACTGATAACTTCTCTTTAGTTCTGGGATGAAATCAACGGTTATGGCGGCGTAGTCGTTGTAGTCGTAAAGAGCTGTATTGACGCCATTTTATTGTTATGGATTGACCGGGTGAGTTGTTTTCTATCTCTAGACGTCCTCTGCTGTTATCACTTTTGTGGAAGGTCTCTTGTGTTGTAATGCTCCCACAATATCTGACGGATGAGGTGAGTAAGTGATAACATGCATTTATAACTTGAATTTTTATCTTAATTAACTCATATTCATGCTATTTTTATGTGAATATGATGCATGTTATCAGACTTTTTAAGAATTTTCTCCATTGGCATGTCATTTCACTAAAGTTGATATTTATGCATAAATTAGGGATAATTTCATGCTTATTAGATGATTAATCTTTTGTTTAAATTAATAGAAGTTAATCTCTATTATTGAATGAGTTTTGACTTTAGTAAATGTTTGGAAGGATGATTTTAGGATGAATTTATGATTTAAAATGTTTAATGAGAAATCATTTAAGTAAATTATAAGTCATCTTGATTTGTGCTTTCTAAATATATTTTAAATGACATGATATTAAAAAGAAAAGAATTTGTGATCCAATGGAGAAAATTTGGATTAAAAAAGAGTTGTATATTTTAAATTATGAATTTCTGAAGTTTTATGCCCTTTCTCCCTTAGAGGTAGTTACGGGGAGTTATAACCTCGTTTCAGGAATAGTTAAGTCTCTTTTGAGAATCTACTCAGCAAGGACATTGAGATAGGTGGAGTCTCTTCAATTCCGCATTGACCTGAGGTATTTGGGGCGGTTCTAACACGTCTTCGTAGAGGCCTTGGTGTCGTTTCACTGTTCCATATCAGCAGAGAGGGTTGACCATGGAATGATATTCATGTGAGTTCAATGTTCCATAATGGTCGAAGATGACATGTAGAAGTGCTCATCAATCATAGAAGTGCTGATCAAAGGGAATATACTCCTCCTGATGAAGCTTTACTCATGCGTGGAGATGTTGTTCAAAGAGAAGGTGAGGATGACTTATCCTCATGACAATTTTCCTTGATGGTAGCTCTGACGCGTCATTTTTGTGCGTTGTTAAAACACAAAGACGATGGTCAAACAAAATTCATAAAACCGAACTCACAAAGATAAGATATAATAATAAAGTATTGGGTAAGTATCGGGTCGATCCACAGAGAGCAGGGTTGACTTTAATTGCAGAGTTGACTTGGTCAAACTTAGGTTTAAAAGGGGTTTTAAAGAAATAGAAATAAGATAAAATGAGTGGAAGTGATATAAATAGACCTAATAAGAAGTTTTAAGAATTGAAATCTCGGATTTGACAGAGAAAAGTAAAAAGTCAAAGTCAAAGCATTGACTTTGACCAATAGTAGGTGTATTGTAAAATCAGAGAATTAAACAGGGTCAGAAGATTACGAAAGTTATATATTTGGAAACTAGAGAGAAAATGAAATTTATTGGTATATAATTCATGATTTTTGGATAAGAATTGGATTTACTATGAATTATTGAAAATCAAGTATCAGAAAATCCCCGAAATGAACACCTCAGATGAAATCTCCAAATCTTGCAATTTATATGTCAATGGAAAGCTAAGAACCAGAGGAATATAAAGAGACCAAAATTATCAAATTCTGATTTATAAATTGAAAGTAATTGACCCCGAAATTCAACCTTTGACTTCTAATGAAAGATGAACAGTCGTCGGTCAAACGTCAAATTGAAGGGCCAAACCGAACTCGAATTCAATGAATTTGCTATCCACGAAAGCTGATGAAAAGAGGAATCCAATGAAACCAAAATCAAGTGATTTGGAATTATAATCAAAGAGATATCTTATTTTCAAAATCAGCAACTTTTCAGACTCAAAATTAGGAAAAATGAAGAACACTATGAACTACTTTGCGAAATTAAAGATCTAAACCTAATAATGATACAAATTACCTCTTGATAATCGATCGAACCTCACTACTAACCCAATTGCCACAAGAATGGGGCCTCAATTCTCGTGGATTGAAGCGAATTTGCTCGGATTCTTCCTCGTGGACGTTCGGAAGTCAAGGGGAAAATTCGATGAAATCAAGAGATGAAATCGTGATTATCATGCTTCAATGGATGCGTCTCTACACACTTGGAAGCAGAGGATCACGAGAACTTAAGACCTTCCTCGAAACTCGCTTAATTTCTTCACGAGTCGATCAAAAGTTAAAGAACAAAGAAGGGAAATACATGCTTTTAAAGAGGGAAATTGGCCCGAAGATCGTGGGCAATGAAGGCGATCGTGGAGGCAGTTTGATAGGTCGTGGGAACGATTCCTTGGGGCGACGTCGCAGCTTCGGGATTGGCCATGAATTGTCCTTAATTTTACCACGATTTCCGCTCTTTCCTAGCCACGATTTTCGCCGCGATCGACCACGATCGACGACGATCGTGGCCTGATCGTGCGTCGATTGGGCGTCGATCTCGCTGCAGATCCTCACGAAAACACAGTCTGACGATCGTGGAGTTGATTCCGCATCGAACGCTCCACGATCGCGGCTCGATTGCGCCGCGATCGCGGTTCGATCGGACCACGATCGTGGAGTTGTTCCACGAGGCGTCTGGCCCGTCCGATGAAGCGTCAAGTAAGTGGACGATCGCGATCTCGCGATCCAGTGCGCCCAATCGTGAGGTAAGTCCACCGCTTGATGGTAACCGCCCGATGAAGATCGTGCGGCGAATCACACGCGTGCGTTTGATTAAAATCGAACGCTCTCGGGGCTTCCACGTGGCGAAAGGTAAGACAAGACACCTGTCCAAAAAAATAAGGCAATAGATTAAATACATATATCAATGATGTGGCCACGTCATCAAATTCGCTTTCAGCGAATCTGGAGCGGCCACGTAAAAAGTTGAAACCGCGTTGCATTTAATGCACGTGGTTTTGTTAATCCATGCATTTAATGCGGCAGTCAGAGATTGCGGCGCAATTAATGCGTCGGAATGAGCCTTTGCCCTGGGTTTTGTCTTATTAGGCGGTGAAAAAGGCGTTCTTTTTTTCATTGGTCCACGTAGTCCTGACCGTTGTTCCTGAAAAATAGAGAATTAAATGCCATTTTGTCTTATTAGGCGGGATAAAATCCCTCCTTTTTTTTCATTGGCCGCCACCCTTCTTGACTGACATGTCTCGGTTTTAGACGTGTCAGTCACAACAAAACGCGTGCCCAATCATTGGGCTGACGTACGTCTTGACACGTGTCTCGCTTTAATGATCGCGTGGACTCGGGTCCACGCGATCTCCACCGTTCTGACCGCATCCAACAGCCGCCTTGCGCCCACGTCACCTGCAACGGTAAGGACCGTGTGGGATATAGTCCCACACGGAGAAAATTTTGGAATTCACCATGGTTAAATATAGGGGTGCGGTAACGCATTTGCGTTACCGCCCCCAAATTCTTACCAGGGCCCACTATACCCGTGGGCCCTCCCTATGCGAACCCACCTTCCACGTGGCGCCCCACACGGGCGTCCACGTGGACCCGCGTTGTCGCGTGGCCCTTCCGCCATGTGGCCGCGCCTTGCGCCTCTTGCGCCCCGTGTTGGCCACCTGCGGCTCTGCCACGTGGCCTCAGACCCACGTCCCATCTGTGCGGTGGTCCCGCGCACCACGTGTCGGCTCGCCGGCTTCTCCGCTCACCACGTCAGCACCTAAAGGTAAATGCCCCCTTTTTGCGATTTTATTAAATAACAATTCAATTTAAAACTCAAATAAAAAATCAGAAAAAGGCTAAAATGTCCAAAAATCATATCTTAAAATATATAACTCCTTTTTAATCCAAATTTTCTCCATTGGATCACAAATTCTTTTCTTTTTAATATCATGTCATTTAAAATATATTTTTAATGAAGAAATCAAGATGAATTAAAATTTACTTAAATTATTTCTCATTAACATTTTATATCATAAATTCATCCTGAAATTATCCTTCCAAACATTTACTAAAGTCAAAAATCATTCTATAACAGAGATCAACTTCTATTAATTTACATAAAAGATTAATCATCTATTAAGCATGAAATTATCCCTAATTTATGCATAAATATCAACTTTAGTGAAATGACATGCCAATGGAGAAAATTCCTAAAAAGTATGATAACATGCATCATATTCATATAAAATAAGCATGAATATGAGTTAATTAGGATAAGAATTGAAGTTATAAATGCATGTTATCAAGCTCCCATTATAATCATTTAAATAAGTCATGATCTTGTTTGTCCATAGTATGGGTGAGGAAGATGATCCGTGTGTCTTTAATACTCTCATGATGATCTTGAAATGAGCTTAATACTTGAGATAATCTTGGAGGTCTTGGATAAGTTGAAGAATGATTCTTGGGGTGGCTTTATTCAAGTTTGAATTTCCTTCATACTGAATTGTCATCTTGAGTGGTCTTCACACCGATTACCTTAATCATAGTCTTCTTTGTTGAGAGATTCTTCATATTGATAAATGTATGATTTTACTCATGCAAACGCTTTGCTTTGAGGTAAAATAAGAAGATAGATTTGTTCCATTATATCTCTCCTAAAAATTCTAACTATAGGTGGTCTTCAAAGAAAGAAGGGGATGTAATTCAAAGAGGTTTCCTACTGATTTTCTTTTGAGATAATTAATTAAAATTATATAAGGTACCTATGATATGGTGGATAAGGTTTGGAAATTAAGGAACCTATATCAAGTTAAGGGTGGTTGACTTGGTCCATTCAAGGAATTCTAAGTATCTAAGGATAAGGATTAAGTTTCTTTTGACCAAGTCAATCTTTGGATCAGTGTAAAATAGGAGGAGGAGGGAAGATAATTCCCTTAGAATCTACACTCTCTTTCAATGTCTTAGAGAGGTCTTCTTCATTCATCTAATGAATGGTGAGTTTCTCAAACTCATGATTGAGGAGGAGTATCGTATTTTGTTGCAATTGAGGATGGTTTCTCTTCCTAAGTGCATGTCTAGGTTCACTTGGAACCCTTGTGTTCATGTTTTGATATAATTCTCCATCAGTCCACCACGAGATCATGTGATTATCTACGACGTTAAGGATGGAACTTAGCATCTTGTCCAGCACAAAATCACGAGCATTGTCATCCATAAACCACACATCGACACTAACTTCAAACAAACTCCTTCTCCACGCCAAAACAAGAGTACCATCACCAGTGTTATCGCCTGCTATCGGTCTTCTCGTTGCCTCAACCGAGTGACTTTTAAAAGACATGTAGCCCAGTTAACCCCGTCACCCACTATCCTTACGCAACAACGTCAACTCTCTCCTTCAGCTGTCATCAACTGGACGCTCGCGCAATAAGAGGACAACAGAACACCTTAAGTCCGATCCAATCCACAAATTTTTCATTACGATCTCACAATCAATTTCCGAGGCACATCGCAACTGCTCATACACGCCGGATCGACATGCAGCATCAGTGGCATCAAGAAAGACTCCATGTCTCCCCTGAATCGTTCCACATATCTCCATCACGTGAAGACTACATCATTGAAGAAGCATTACGAAGAGAAGTTAAAACCGCTCCCATTGCTGAAGATCAACATAGGATTAAAGAACTTCCACTTGCCTCCACGTCACTGCCAAGTAAATCTCCAGGAAATGCAATACCGAAAGATCTTAACTACCAATAACCGCCTCTTCTATTTGTGGTTTAAGTCCTCACATCTCTTCATCCTAACTTCCCATTCTTTCTTCTCTATAAGAGGAACGAGTGTAAGAAAAAAAAAGACATGTTGTTATTGATTAATGAGTTACTCTTCTTCAGTGTTAAATCAACGTGTCCGTGTGTTCTATGTTCTCTCCCGTATATCTCTTCTCCGAGTTCTATTCTCCTTTCTTTTCTCCCCCACTGCTGTCATCTTTCTTCCATCTCGAGTTAAGAATCAAATAGAGGAAATATCTTTGATCGTGGAGTGATCTCAGAGCATCAACTTCACGTCAGAACAAGCTATCATCCTCTCTCCTTTAAACCGTGTATGATAGTTCACATATATGATATCATAAGTCCAACATTGGTTTCTTAATCCATCTACTCTCTATCTCATCTCACTACTATCCGAAATTATCTTAAGTTAATCGCGCATATCAGTAATATCCATTCTATATACTCTCCATATTGATCATTCCATTCATCACTTAAATTATCTAACCTATTACTCATACTTCTCCTCTTCGCAAATCGCAATCATATCATTATCCTTATCAATCTCTAATCGCATTATCCTCCCCATCATTTCACTGATATTTATACTTTTAAATCTCTTAAATTATCAATCCTAAATCCCCTCCACATTATAGAAATATCATAATAAACATTCTCATTCATTAAATAATATCAATTCTCTTCTTATCCATTTACCTTCTCTACACATTCTTCATCTTTATCATCACTATTATCTTTATATTTCCAAATATCCTCCCACGATATCTTCTCTGATTTATAAATTAACCACTCAGTGATATCATTCATAGGTCCTCCCTAAGGATTTTAGGATTATTACATAATTTATAGCAGTAGATAATCATCACATCATTCACTCTTCTATTCATCACCTATTCTTACTCACATTCTCATCTACATATATCGCATTATTTCAAAATATCCTACATCAATTAGACCCTTCATTATGTACTCATTGCATATTTTTGGAGAACGAGTCTAGACCCGTGAGGAAGCCCAGCGACGACTAAACCCTAAGGTATGGGAAGCCGTGAAGGAGGAGATCTTGAAGTGGCTTAACATGGAGATCATTGATGAACTAAAACTCAGTTGATTATATCGTTGTTGTGTGTTTTAATTCATGCAATACATTTATAATTCCTCACTTATGACAGTAGTAAGCAAGGGTCGATCCTCAGGGAATCTAGGTAATGAGGGTTGAGACGAAAGTAGAAGAAGGGATGAATTCCTATAGTGGAGGATATAAGAAGTTAGAAGGTGAATTATATAGAGGTAATGGATCTAATTAGTGAGATTATGTTTCTGTAGTACTAATTAGAGGAAAAGATATTAGAATTGGAAGGGTGGAGATTGATTGAAGGTGAGAAAAGAGAAATGAGGGGGAGATAAGAGAGCTGAAATCGTATGGAGATAGATGATATGGTCTAGGTATGATTTGTGAAGCAAATGCAATAACCTACAATTAAAATAGAAGAAAAGGTCCTACATTATCCATGGAAAAGGCTTACAAGAGAATCCCTCCTCAGAATCTTCCCACAAACCCCGTGTTGATGCCAATCCTAGGCCGGGTGGTGCTTGATTCGCTACGACGATGATCTCCTCTTGTTCTCCTTCTCCAAAACAAACTCAAGCATCCGATGATGCCAAGCTTGGGCCTAAGCTTCTCCCCCTTTCCTGCTGGTGACCTGGTGTCAAGAGAGAGCCAAAAGACAAGAGAATTCGGAGTGGAGGAGGAGCACTTTTAGGAGTTAGGGCTTCCTCTCAGTCCGACGGTCGAGATTGATTTTTGAGAGCTTCGAGGGTCCGATGGAAATCTCAACCATATAGATGGGAAGAGCACGGTGAGATTAGCCTCTCTTCAAAATTTCATCCCGATCAGACGGCTAGATCATGAGATATCACCCTTTCTTTTTCGAGCATTTCTAGCCGTCCGATCGGGTGATCTCTTGTGTCAGCGGTCCTCCTTCATCAAGCCACCGAATCGCGCCACGTCACCCTCACGCCGGCCGTCAGATTTCCGCCACATCACCTGCAAGGTAATCAACCGTTAAATAAAGCCAAAAAAAGGTAAATGAGAGGAATCTGCGTCGATTCACTTTCGCCGCAGATTCCTCCTTCAACGTCGATTCACGTTGCTCTCTTATTCTCGCTTCGCGGTCAACAATAACGGCGCGCCTCGCAGGTAAGCAAAATTTACTAATATTTTAATCAAGAAAACCGTTAAAAGAAAAACGAAAAAACAACTACATAAATAAAATGACAAAATGCACGCCACGTCACCTGCAGGTTAGGACGTTAAAATGGCGGAGCGGTGATTCGACAAAACGACAAAACATAATTTGGCAAAACGACAAAACAGCGAATTCGTAACGATGAAATAAAATACAATTTAATCTAAGCTTCGATTCGACAAAACGACAAAACGGCGGAATAAAATTAACGATGAAACGAAGACTTAATACACGAAACGACGAAATAGGAAAAGGACAAAACGCCTAAGTAAGGCTAAGCGACAAAACAGGCACCTCTCTCTCTCCTTCCTCTTCCGCGTCAACGATGACGGCGCCATCCACGTCATCTACATGGCAAGTACGTCAAACACTAACTTTTACAATAAAATATTAATAAATCTAACTAAAAACACCGCCACCAGATTGCGACACGTGTCGCGATCTGGTGGCTGCTACCTGACTTACCCTGTACTTCCGAAAATTGTAGATATGCCCCTGACGCTCATAAATAGGCAAGAAATGATTAAATTAATTAAACATATACCCTAAAATTCATTTAAATCATTTCTAAAATTCTAAAATATATATATCTTGCTTTCACAATTCATTTCCTTGTCAGTTTATAATCTGAGAGAGATATTTAAATATTATAAAACCCAAGAAATTCCATAAAAGCATAATGAAGCAAGATTAAGCAATTTAAGCATAATAACACATAAATATATTCTCTTTAAGCCAAATGTTCATGAAAATTTAGAGTCAAAGGTCATAGATTTATGTGTTATCAATCATCTACCCCATATCAGATAGCCAGTGGGTTAGTCTTGTACATGTTGTTCCCAAGAAAGCAGGAGTTACGCTGACTGTGAATGACAAGGGCGAGGAGATCCAAATGCGCCTTCTGAAGAAGTGGCGAGTTTGTATCAACAACCGAAAGTTGAATGCCGCGACGAAGAAGGATCACTTCCCTTTGCCATTCATCAATCAAATCCTTGATCGACTAGCAGATCAGAGTTATTTTTTTTCTTGGATGGATACTTAGGCTATAACCAGATTGCAATTCATCTGGATGATCAAGAGAAGACGACGTTTACATGTCCTTTGGCACGTTTGCTTTTAGACGAATGTCATTCGAATTATGTAACGCCCTTGTGACATTTCAGAGATGCATGACGGTGATATTTTCTAATTTCCTTGGCAATAGTCTCGAAGTCTTCATGTACGATTTCTCTGTCTTTGGAGATGATTTTGACAGCTGTCTAGCTCACCTAACAAAGTTCCTCGAGGTCTGCATTAGGAAGCGATTGGTATTGAGTTGCGAGACATCCCACTTTATGGTGCGAGAGAGAGTGGTGCTCGGGCATGTCGTCTTGAGCAAAGATTTGGAGGTCGATTAGGCCAAGATTGAGGTCATTCATAACCTACCTCTCCCAGCTACATTACAAGATTTATAGAGTTTTCTAGGGCACGTTGGCTTCTACCGCAGGTTTATACGAGACTTTGCTAAATTTTCCAAACCGTTAACCACTCTTCTTTGCAAGGATACAGACTTCTTCATTGACAAATAAGGGGAGCGCGCATTCGAGATGTTGAAGCTCGCATTGATCAAAGCACCAATTCTTCAAAGTCCTAATTGGGACTTACCTTTCGAGATCATGTGCGGCGCTTCAGACTATGCTGTTGGAGCGGTCTTGGGGCAGCGGATAGAGAAGAAGCCAACCGCCATATGGTATACGAGTAAGACCCTTGCTCAAGCTCAGATAAATTACACGACTACGGAGAAGGAGCTTTTGGTAGTGGTCTATGCATTAGAGAAATTAAGGTCTTACATCTTGGGAAGCAAGATCGTCATCTACACCGATCATGCAACACTAAAGTACTTGTTTTCCAAGAAAGAGGCGAAGCCATGATTGATACGATGGGTGCTGCTTCTTCATGAGTTTGACTTAGAGATAAAAGAATAGAAGGGCGGCGAAAACTCGGTGGCAGATCACCTATCAGATCTCCACGTTTCAGGTACGGGAGACATTAGTAATTCATTTCCTGATGAGCATCTTCTTGCTTTATCTAGTCACGCTCCTTGGTTTGCGCACATCGTCAATTTTCATGTGACTAGATCGATCCCAGAGCATTGGAATCGGCATCAAAAAGATAAGTTTTTCCATGAACTCAAGTACTAGTTTTGGGAAGAACCCCTTCTATTCCATGTAGGATATGACCAAATCATACGACGATGCGTCACCGAAGAGGAACGAGGAGACATATTATCGATGTGTCATTCATCAGCGTATGGAGGACATTTTGCCGCACGGAAGACAGTGGATAAGATTTTACAAAGAGGTTTTTATTGGCCCACCATCTTAAAGGATGCCCATCGTTTCTATACGGAGTGCTTACAATACAAGGCAGCATTAAACATCTCCAAGCAAGATGAGATGCCAATGAGGCCTATCCTTGAGGTGGAGATATTTGATTTATGGGGGATCGACTTCATGGGACCTTTCCCACCTTCTGAAGGGAAAGAGTATATTTTGGTAGCAGTTGATTATGTGTCTAAGTGGGTGAAGGCTATACCCACTAGGACAAACACTCATCAAGAGGTACTCAGATTTGTCACGAGGAACATCTTCTCCTGATATGGTTGTCCGAGGGCCATCATGAGTGATAGAGGCTCACACTTCAATAATGCACACTTTCGTTCATTATTGAAGAAATATGGAGTACATCATCGCGTCACCACACCGTACCACTCCCAAGCTAATGGGCAAGTTGAAGTGAGCAACCGAGAAGTTAAGAATATTTTAAAGAAGATAATTCGACCAGACGAGAAAGATTGGGCACACAAGCTTCCTGACGCTTTATGGGCATATCGCACAGCTTGCAAGACACCCATAGGGACGTCTCTGTTTCGACTCATATTTGGGAAGGCATGTCATCTTCCAGTTGAGCTTGAGCATAGAGCCTATTCGGCAATAAAGAAGCTCAACTTATCTCTAGACAAAGCAAGTAAACATAGACTTCTCCAGCTGCTGGAATTACAAGAGCTAAGGCGTGACGCATATGAAAACGCAGAAATCTACAAGGAAAAGACCAAAGCCTTCCATGATAGACACATCAGAAGAAGAACCTTCCAGGTAAACGAAAAGGTTTGGTTATATAATTCTCACCTTAAGCTTTTTCCAGGTAAGCTGCGCTCACGATGGGACGGTTCTTATGTGGTTGTGGAATCGTTTGAGAACGAATCTGTACTTATTTCTGACCCCAGATCTGGCAAACCATTCAAGGTAAATGGCCATTGTCTTAAGCCTTACCTTACGGTTGAGCCACCCACACCAGCATATAAGGTAAATTTGCATCTTTCCAAGGTACATGAGTACGTGATAACGATAACACCCTCGTCTCATCAATCATCGTGAGCTTCATTAAGTTTCATCTGGCTGAAGACGTAAAACTTAGCGCTCGTGGGAGGCACACCAAGGTTATCTTATTGTATTATTTTGTTCTTGTTATTGGTTTTTATCAATGTACATACATAGTTGAAGGAACCTACTATGCAATAAGCAACAAACAAGACAAATTCTGGAGGAATGCATCAACAAGCCTTAATGAGTTTTTCTAAACCTTTTTACTTCTCACTTCAAATTTATTATCTTTTTCATGTAATGCATTATGTTTTTTCCATCTATTTATAAGCATAATGATTTCATTGAGGGCAATGAAAGGTTTAAGTTGGGGGGGGGGGAGGACTTAGAAAAACTCAATAATTTTTCAAAATTTTTTAAAACTTTTTACTTCTAAAAACTTCTATTTTTCAAAATTTTACCACTCTTAATACCTTAGAAGTCTCGACATTTTGAGATCCTATTCCTAGAGATGTAGAAGTGAAGGCCTCATCGCTCATGTGATTACATTTTGAGTAATAAAACCAAGTGATCTAGAGAAACCATGGATTCTTTTTAGTGTTTGACTTCTTCGATGTTGCGTATCTAACGGGCGCCGAGGAAAAATGAGTAATCAGAGGTTGAAGTGCTATTGGATTGAAATGGAGAGATTTTGAGTGAACTTCAAGCAAATTCCTATCCCATACCTTACATCAGCCGAACCTCCTAAGTGTGGGAATTCCTCGCTTCCAAACTTTCTCTTAATAGAGTGCAATGTGCCATAATTTTTGGTGCACCTATCTTTTTCATTTAGGCATTTAGTTCCACCTTTTTTCCTTTCCAATCAATTAGACACCTATTTTCAACTTCACTAATGAATAAGTATACTCCCAAGTGATAAACATATCCACCAAAATTTCTTTTTCTACCATCTACAAAGCCATCTATCTTTTTCTAATTTCCCTTACAAACAAATATCCCTTCATATTATACTTCAGAATTTTGAATACTCTCTTCAAACAGCAAGACCTCCTCCATGTCCTTGTTTTAAGTAAAAGTCTTCTTAAGTTATCTTCTTCTTCTCTAAAAAGTTACAATATGTAAAAAGAAGAAGAAGAAGAAGACTAAAAGAAAATGTGAAAACAAGAAAAGAAGAAGACGGAAAGAAAGAAGGAAATAAAGGACGGAGAAAAAGAAAGAGATGAATAAGAAAAGTGAAAAGAAGGAGAATCAAGTGAATACAATCTTTACCCATCAATACCCTTCCCATTACTTCCATTCCTTTCCTACCATTTCTATATCAATTATACCACTCCACACCATCTCTACCACTTCTATCAATCTTTATCTACCAACATCATTGTCCACATAATTTGGGAGAATAATTAAACATCAGTGGTACCTTCTTTTGTATATTATATCCATCTTGTTTACATGCTAATTGCTTTTAACCAAGTCATTCCTTTATAAATAGTGTCTTTTTACTCTTTCAGCTACCTCATAACGATGCATCCCAAAGTAGGAAATCCCTTTGCAATGCACTCCTTATAGGAGGAAGACGAGTTGAGGGGAATTCTAATGCACTAAGTAGCCTCCAAATGAGTGAAGGAGTGAATTTAGAATTAGAGAGGTGAGGATTACATCTTCTCATGAGAGTGTGAGAATCTTTTCATTCACATAGCATCAAACCTTAGATATGCTCACCTCGATTACAATTGAGTATTGCCTCAGGCATTAGCCGATGAGCACTACCCTAATATGCACTAAGGAAGTCAACCTAGTTATGGAATCTAGATCACCATGGTCCACACTATGAGAAAAAGTAATCACACATTCATACATTTCACTTCTCTAGTTGCATGATCAAAGGATGAAAGTCTTTCTAAGGAGATTATATAGTGAATTGCTAAGAGACTAGCAATTATTCAAGTTGGGGGGGTGTGATAACATGCATTTTAGACATGAATTTACATGATTATTAATGCAAATAAAGGCATTAATTATTCTAATTGTATGCATCTTATCATATTTTAAGTATATTTCTATCATTTCACATTATTTCATGTTATGATAAAAAAATACATCATTTTATGGATAACTATGCATAATTAAATATTATAATTTGAATCCTAATTAAATTTTAGATCATAAGTATATTTTCATGATTAAATGATAAGAGAAATGATGCTTATTAATATTCATGTATTTTAATAAATTTATTTTATAAGATACATGAATGTTTTTATTTAATTAAAATTAATTCTCTTACTATTTTAATATTTTGACTTTTTAAAATGATAGATTATTCAATTTCTGACCCAAAAAAACAAATTTGAATTAATTTGGAGTTGTATATTAAAACTTATGATTTTTACAATTTTTAGAAATTTTCTAGAATTTTTCTGAATTTATTTAACTGTATTTTCGGTGATAAATTAATTAAAAGAATGAAAAAGGGTTATATATTATCGCACGCTGACGTGGGGGAGCGAAGCCACATGGCCACGCGCAGATGTGTGTCTGTCTGACACGTGGACACACTTGGGTACGTGTGTGCGTGACGTGTGTGCGTGACACGCATGTGTGTGCATGACACGTGCACACACATATAAATGGGTTAGGAGCATCCTTAATCGGATTTAAGCTAACCGCTTAAATCTGTGTAGCTTATAAACCTGATTAAGCCCTTTAATTTATTCCGTGTGGGATTATGTGTACATGTGTTTTATTTCAGGTGATGTGGTGTTATTTAAGACATCCGATCGCGTGATTTAATCACGTGCGTCGGATGTCACTTACTCAAGGGGTACGTGGCAGCATCTTAAGAGGTGGTGATTTGATTAATTGGACTTTAATCATAACCGTCCATGAAGGGAGTTATAACGGTCATGATTAATCGCGATCGATGGACCTTCCGATTGATCGCAACCACCCGATGAAGATCCAAGGAATGCGATGAATCGACGCACCTCTTCACATGCTCAATGTGGACGCAACTTGACACTCCATCGGCGATCAGATGGATGCGACTTAATCGCACTGATGCACCTAACGACGCGTCATCTGGACCATTGATCGTAATGGACCGTTAGATCTGACGATTACGCCCAATTCTTCTATAAATCCGAATGTTCTTCGCGACGTAAATGCACCCTTGGATTTTTTATAACATGCTAAATAGACATGATAAAACATGATTATTGATGTATATTAAGGCATAAATGATTTCATTTCCATGCATGTTATCATATTTATGAGTATTTTTCTATCATTCCATGAAAAAGTTATTATAATCTAAAAAATACTATAAATTAGGGTTAAATATGATGATTTAAAGATAAATAATTTTATAACCCATCTTTACTTGACATTATAGATGTTTTTCAAGTTAAAATAATGAGAGAAATCATTTTATAAATATTTATTTACATTTTCTTAAGTTAAAATCTTTAATGAATAAATGTATTTTTGAAATGGAAATTAAAACTTGCATTATTTATTAATTTCAATTTTTTAGAATATAGATAATTAAATTTTGGATCAAATAAAAGAAATTTGGATTAATTTGGAGTTATATATTGAAAGTTATGAATTTTTGAATTTTAGGGATTTTTTTGGATTTTTTCTGAATTTATTTTCGATTATTAAATGATAAAAACAATTAAAAAATGGTAAAAAGAGGGTTTATTTTCACGCGGGACCCACGTGGATGTCACGTGGCACTCAAGGCCACGTAGTAGAGCCACGCGGACCCACGCGAGGCACTGCGTGCCACGATGTGACACACACACACACACACACATATATATATATATATATATCATATTACTTAGGGTTATAGTATATATAAGAATTCCGTATTCAGAATTTCGCTAACCCTCATATTCGTGCGGCATTATAAACCCGATATATTCCATTCATTTTATCCGTGTGAGACTAATTGACTCCTTGATGGAGAATTATTTGAAAAACATGAACACACTGGTTCCAAGTGAACCAATTCTCCTCCTTACTCAGAGTGTGAGAAATTATCCATTCAGCAAATGGATGAAGAAGACCTCTCTAAATAATAAAAGAGAGTGTAGATTCTAAGGGAATTATCTTCCCTCACCCTCTTATTTTACACTGATCTAAAGATTGACTTGGTCAAAGCATTTAATCCTTATCCTTAGACACTTAGAATTCCTTGAATGAACCAAGTCAACCACCCTTTTCCCTTTGATATAGGTTCCTAATTGTCCAAATCACAACCACCATATTATGGGTACCTTGTATAGTTACAATTAATGATCTCAAAGAAAAATCAGTAGGAAACCTCTTTGAATCACATCCCTTAGTTTCTTTGAATACCACCCTTAGTTAGAGTTTTAAGAGAGATCTAGATATTATATACATAAAGAATACATTATATCTTTGCTCTACCTCAAGACAACATCAGGCATGACTGCCCTAGAACCAAGACTGATCACGCAATTACAAAGATCATCCACTTACGAAGATTCTCCATTAACCAAGCATTTATGAAGATCAAGCACTTCTGTCTTCAAGACAAAAGAAGACAGCTTATGAGAAAAGAATCAGCCAAAAATTCTTGAAGAAAGATGATTCTAATAAATATCTCCCTGAAGCTAACAGACTATACAGAAGCTAGAGAAAGTTGTCACCTTGAAGGCCATCACTCGCAATGACATTCCTCAAATTCTCCATCTCAAACTAAAGGATTACCACTACTCCTGTAAATTCTTCCTCGATAATGACAGTTAGAGAGCGTCCGTTCATCGGTACAAGCCTGGCAAGACCAGTCGTAGCTCCCCAAGAAGAAAGAGGCGACGGATAAAAGATATTACCTGGTTGTAGGCGTTGACTTACCAAGAAGACAGCTACAGTGACGAACCCTGCTGCGTGCCGGGACGCCAGCCGGATGACTATCATTGCCGCTCAATCTCTTCCTTGTCTTCACTTCACCACATGGACTCTCGATGTCTAAAAGTTAAACTAACGTCATTATCGTCATCAAGTATTTTAGCCCAATGAATCTTAGGAAGACTAGAAGCCGGACGATGGGAGGATATCTTATTGTCTCAGTCAACCAAATCAGCGAACTCACTTTTCTTCTAATGAAAGCTGTGAGCGCTATGAGAAAACGCGCAGCTTCCAATGGTATCGATGAATAAATCCGATGGCAGGAAACGACCGACCTACCGGGCGGTGTTGATGTAGTAAATCTCGAACTGCGTAATTATAAGCGCTCCAGAGGGAAATCATCGTGGGCGTTGACTTACAGAAACATTCCCACGGGCGTTCTCGTACAGAAGAGAAAGAAAGAAGAGGAAGAGACATTAAAGAACCTAAAAAGAGAATATACGAGTTCATTGGCCGGCGGATTCGAAGACCCCGAAAATTATTACAGGTGTTCAGACACCTTCATTCAAAGACCACGACACAGACTTCACCTGATAAAATGGAACGCACATCACACCGTTGACAGGCAACATTAAACGCGTTCAGACGTATCCTCAAGACGACCACGTCGCACGCGCGGGAGACAATGACCATTCAGGCAAACTCTTTAAAACACTTATGCTCCACGTACGTATCGTCTTCAACATCACCGTAACTGCCCCGTAAACTGATAACATGCAATCTTAACATGATAAAACATGATTATTAATGCAATTTAAGGCATAAAACATTACATTTATGTGCATGTTATCATACTTTGAGTGCATTTCTATCATTCTATGCAATTTTATGTTATAATCTCAAAATGCACTAAATTAGGGTTAATTATGATAAATTAAGGATAAATAATTTTATAACCTATCTTTATTTGAGATTATAAGTGGTTTTTAAAGTTAAATAATAAGAGAAATCATTTTTATAAACATTCATTTAAATTTCTAAACTTAAAATCTTAAGGAAATGAGTGTATTTTTGAAATATAAATTAAATCTCTTGTTATTTAAATATTTTGAATTTTTAGAATGATAGATAATTAAATTTCAGATCAAATGAAAGAAATTTGGATTAATTTGGAGTTGTATTTTAAAAGATATGATTTTTACAGTTTTTAGGGATTTTTTCTAAATTTTCCGATTTTATTTTCTATTTAAAAACGTTTAAAAATAAATATAAAAAATAAAAAGTGCGCGGGTCCGACGAGGGTGCGACGTGGCACGCAAGGCCATGTGGCAGAGCCACGCGAACCCGCGCAGCGCCTACGTGGCGCATATATATTATATTTATATAGTATACATATTATAAAGAGCTATTCAGCCTTCCGTAGCCCGGAAGGGTATTCGAATACCCTTATCCATCGGGCCTTATAAACCCGACGGACTCCACTAATTTTTTCCGTGTGGGACTAAAGTCCCACACACTGTTTTAACTGCAGGTGACGTGGCGCGACGCGGAACGTCGGATCAGAAGATAGCGGAATATCGCACCGTTGATCGGATGTGCTTAGGACCATCGATCGGGATCATCGCACGTGGGTTAAATCCACGGATTATAACGGCTACGATTGACGCGACGTGGTGGCATCACGCGCGCCGATCGGGTGGACACGCGGCCCACGGATCGATGATCAAGCACGTGCCTATCTTGAAGCGTTATAACGGTCCAGATCAAATCTCGCGGGAGACATCCGGACCGTCGGATCAAGAATAAAGGGGCGCGATCGGAGCGTTTTTTTTATAAGCGTTTCATCGGATTAAATCGTGGCCGTCCATCACGATCCGACGGTCACGACTTAATCGAAACGGTCCACGATGGACCGTTTCATCGTAACCGTCGATCGTTTCGATCGGACGGTTACGCCCAAATTTCCTTTAAATACACTTGTTCTTCGTCGATGTATGTATTCGAGTTGGATTTCAATCAAATTGACTTGTATAGACACCGATCCTCTCGTTTCTCGCAAGTTCTTCCTCTTCCTCTTTCAATTTTGCATCCACGGAGGGGTAGAAGTTGAGATTTGGTGGAAAATTGAGGGAGAAATCGACGCTTGAAGCTCGTCGTGACGTTCTTGGTGTTCTTCACAATTAATCAGTTTAATCGCGACATTTCGATCGCTAAACAGGTTTAGTGGAAGCAGTTTTACCTTAATTATCCTCCTATAATGTTTAATTTTAGTTTAGATTAGGTTTTAGATTTCAATTTCATCAATTTTTAGCTTAAATCACGATTTTTAACATCCGAAATTTTCTCTCCACTTCAAATTTCGATTTCTCCGCGAAATCAAGTCTAAATTCGATGATTCTTGATTTCGTGGATTCGTTTTGAAGTTATCTTTCTAAAAACACCATTTTCCCTAATTTCTCACCTCAATTCATCGTCCAATTTGACCAAATTCCAAAAGATATCTTGAAAATACCTAAATTCCCTGTGGATTCGACCCTTATTTACCATTATACCCTTCAATTCTCTCTTAATCCCCCAAATTGGTAAATTAGGCTTTATTTTTGACACGAGACCGTGTGAAATTGACGACCTCGCGGTCTCGTCTCATCATAAACCCAACGACGGAACGTCATCGGGAGATCATTTACTTTCATCTCTTTCTTTTGTCGCGTGAGCACTGAAAGAAGCCCATCCGAATCAACCGAAATGACGCGATGCCTTGCCCTAACCTCCATTCTCCATCTTCTATAAAACGCATGATTGTAAGCGAAAGAAGATAGTTGTTATTGATGAAATTTGGTTACCTTTGGTTACTCGTTTGTGTTTGCGTTCACTCCCGTATCTCCATCAACCCTCCTCCCGCATCTCCTTCGTCTCTCGAGTTCTATCTCCCTATTCTATCCTCCCTCTTGTTCTGTCGCTTTCCCGTCTTGATCAGGTAATCATTCCTCTCTCTCTTCTGGTAATAGTAGTTCTTCCTTAAGTCTATAAGTCCACATTATTCTTCCCCTTCTCCTCTAATAACTCATCACTTCGTCGTCCTCCTTTCTGTTCTACTGCATTCTCAACTTCTGCATTTCCCCATTTTCTGTCCTATTCGCTAGTCAAAATATTTATTATTATCCTCCCTCCACGTGTGTCATATCTTATTCCTTTATTCATCTAATATCTTACTCATATATTCCTTATATCATTCCATTATCTCCCTATTAATCTTCCACCATACCTCACCTCAATTCTAATTAATTCCCTCAGCGATATCAGTCATAGATCCTCGTAAATCTGTAGGAATATTTCATTTACTGATATAATAGCTAATTCATCTTAAACTAAACTCATCCTTATTCCATTTCATACTTCCATCTATATCTTCAAGCATATCCTAATTTTGAAATATCCTACATCACTCCTGTTTTAAGTGTGCAGGACACGTGGCTGAAGGCGATGCGCTGGATTCAAAGGAACGCGAATTGTCACGCGTTGATGAAGTGGACACGAGGATAACCGGATCATCATCATCACACATGTTTCATTAAAAGAGTTATAACGGTCAGGATTGAAACGCGCGCGACGCATCCTGACCATCAGATCGCGATTCAATGGGAGCGATCTGATGCATTTTATAACGCACACTGACAGGCTTCATCCGAGCACTTTATCAAGGATCAGACTGCTGCGATATGATTGAAATGGTTCACGATGAACCGTTTCATCTGAACCGTCGATTAAATTCCATCGCACAGTTTTGCCCAAATACCCTATAAATAGATATGTTCTTCCGATTTGTAAAGCATTCGAGAAAGAATCAACCCAGTTGATCTGTTTAGACAATAACCTTCTTGAATCTCTCAATCCTATCTTCTTCTACACGCAATTCCGCTTCCATAGAGGGTTTAAGATCGAGATTTGACCAAATAGAGAGGGAGAAATCGACGCTTGAATCTCAACATCACGGTTCTTTCAGATTTTCAATTAACAATGATTAGTCGAGCTAATCCAATCGCAATTTGGGGTTAGTGGAGGCAGTTTTTACTAATCTTTCATCTACTTATGTTTAATTTCGATTTAGATTAGGAATTTAAGTTCAATTTCGTTTAATTTTTGTCAAAATTACGATTTTAAGTTTCGGAAATGTCTCCCCACTTCGATCTTCAATTTCTCTGCAAAATCAAGATCAATTTTGATGATTTTTTGATTTCGTGGAAACGATTATAAGTTCTCTTTCATAATCTACCATTTTTCCCAATTTATATCATCAATTCGAATTTATATGATCAAATTCGAAGAGATCATCATAAATTTCCCTATTTCCATGTGGTTTCCACCCTTATTGACCATTATACCTCTCAATTCGAATTAATTTCATCAAATTGGTAAGTTTGGACTTTGTTTTTACACTATATCGTGTGTATTCAATGACCATACAAAATAGTCTTGTCAAATGGCGACGTTGCCGGGAGTTAAGGCAAATTTTTGATCAATTTTGTCAATTTTGACTTGGTCAACTCAGATTTTTCTCTTAATTTCTTGAAATTCACGCAATTCCATCGTATTTTGAGTGATCCAAAGTAGAAATCAATCTTCGAGATCCTTAATTCGATAAGATTAAGTGATTTCGCCCCTTTTCTAAGGATCACGGGTGATCACTTCTTCAAAATCGCGTTAAGAAAGCGTAACTCTCATGGATACCGACATTCAGGTACGATTGATTTCACTTTTTAATATTTTATAAGTATTTATAAGTTACTATCCATCTAGATATTCGATCCACTCTTCATGAGCCGACGAACAGCCTGAAGATTACAGAATAATCCCCTAGAAATAAACCTCTTTGAACGATCCTCGCAATCCCCCAACACAACTGATACCGACACTACCGAGACCAAAACAAACCTAGACCCATCTGAAACAGTAGAAATGGCCCGGAATGATGAGGGAAATGCAAGGAAACGCCTTAGTGACTATGCTAGACCCGTTCTCTAGTGACCCGTTGATAACATCCATTTATAACTTGAATTCTTATCTTAATTAACTCATATTCATGCTTATTTTATGTGAATATGATGCATGTTATCATACTTTTTAGGAATTTTCTCCATTGGCATGTCATTTCACTAAAGTTGATATTTATGCATAAATTAGAGATAATTTTATGCTTAATAGATGATTAATCTTTTGTTTAAATTAATAGAAGTTAATCTCTATTATGGAATGAGTTTTGACTTTAGTAAATGTTTGGAATGATGATTTTAGGATGAATTTATGATTTAAAATGTTTAATGAGAAATGATTTAAGTAAATTATAAGTCACCTTGATTTCTTCTTTCTAAATATGTTTTAAATGACATAATATTAAAAAGGAAAGAATTTATGATCCAATGGAGAAAATTTCAATTAAAAAGGAGTTGTATTTTGAGAAATATGAATTTCTGAAGTTTTATGTATTTTTCTGAATTTTATTTGATTTTTATTAGGGTTTTCTATTAACAAAATCGCGGAAAAAGGGGGTTTTATTACCTGTAGGTGCTGACGTGGCGAGGCGGCGGCTGACGTGGCACGCGGGAAAGACCCAGGGTGCGACGCGGCACTAAGGCCACGTGGCAGAGCCTGGGCGGCCCACGCGAGGCGCAAGTGGCGCTGACTGCGTGGCAGGAGGCCACGTAGGGCGGGCGCAGCCAAGTGGCAGGGAGGCCACTCGGCCACGTGGGCGCCCATCTGGGGCGCCACGTGCAAGTTCGGTAAGGGAGAGGACAAAGAGAATTAATAGGGGAGTTCACTCCCCTATTTATACGCGCCAGCGGATTTTCTTTTCTCCGTGTGGGACTATGTTCCCACACGGTTCTTACCTTGCAGGACACGTGGCGGCACGACGGGCATCAGATCCGGTCGACTATGATCGCAAGGCGTCGATCGCGTGGACTTGAGTCCACGCGATCGGATTTACAACACGTGCGGGAAATTGAAGTTAAGTGGCCGCGATCGGAGGGATACGCGATCGCCACGTGGTATCTCCAGGAGCGCCTGATCTTTCGTCGCGAGGCGATCATCAAGTCATTGGACGGCAGGCGGCGAATGTTACCTATGATCGTGGTATACGGGATCAGATTAATCCCGATCATCCGCTCACCTGAAACGCGATCGGACGGCGCGGAGGGCTAGTGGAAGAACTCCACGATCGCGGTTCGACCGAACCGCGATCTCGGCGCGATCGAGCCGCGATCAAGGAGCTTCAGCGGCGGAATCGCCTCCAGACGATCGGACGCCGACCGACGAGCGACCAAGACGACGATTGTGGCCCGATCGTGGCCCGATCGCGGCCCGATTGTGGCCCGATCGTGCCGAAATTCGTGGCCTTTTCGAAGCGAAATTCAAGCTCCTTCCCCGCGGATTTGAAGCCACAAAGCCATGCAAAGGAAACCGCTTCCACGACGCTTGAAAACCCCCGCCACAACCGCGCCAATTACCCAGGATCTTCGGACCAATTCTCTCTTTAAATACTCATGTACTTCTCTCTTTCTTCTTAACTTTTGATCGACTCGTGAAGAAATTAAGCGATTTTCGAGGAAGGTCTTAAGTTCTCGTGATCCTCTGCTTCCAAGAGTGTAGAGACGCAGCCATTGAAGCATGATAATCACGATTTTACCTCTTGATTTCATCGAATTTTCCCCTTCAATTCCGAACGTCCACGAGGAAGAATCCGAGCAAATTCGCTTCAATCCACGAGAATTGAGGCCCCATTCTTGCGAAAATCGGGTTAGTAGTGAGGTTCGATCCATTATCAAGAGGTAATTTGTATTTTTATTAAGTTTAGATCTTTAATTTTGCAAATTAGTTCATAGTGTTCTTCATTTTCCCCAATTTTAGGTCCAAAAAGTTGCTGATTTTGAAAATAGGATATCTCTTTGATTATAATTAGAAATCACTTGATTTTGCTTTCATTGGATTCCTCTTTTCATCAGCTTTCCGTGGATAGCAAATTCATTAAATTCTAACTTCATTTGACCCTCCAATTTAACGTTTGACCAAGCACTGTTCATCTTTCATTATAAGTCAAACGTTGACTTTCGGGGTCAATTACTTTTGATTTACAAATCAGAATTTGATAATTTTGGTCTTGTTGGATTCCTCTGGTTCTTAGCTTTCCATTGGCATAGAAATTTCAAGATTTGGATTTCATTTGCGCAATCAATTTGTAGATTTCCTCTGAGGTGTTAATTTCGGGGATTTTCTGATCATTGATTTTCAATAATTCATAATAAATCCATTTCTTATCCAAAAATTACAACATATATATCAGTAAATTCCATTTTCTCTCTATTTTCCAAATATCTAATTTTTGTAATCTTCTGACTCTGTTTGGTTCTCTAATTTTGCAGAACACCTACTACTGGTCAAAGTCAATGCTTTGACTTTGACTTTTGACTTTTCTCTGTCAAATCCGAGATTTCAATTCTTAAAACTTCTTATTTACCTTATTTATATTATTTCCATATTCTAAATCTTATTTTATCTAATTTAAAACTCCTTTTAAACCTAAGTTTGACCAAGTCAACTCTGCATTTAAAGTGAACCCTGCTCTCTGTGGATCGACCCGATACTTACCCAATACTTGATTATTATATCTTGTATTTGTGAGTTCGGTTTTATAAATTTTGTTTGACCATCGTCTTTGTGTTTTAACGACGCACGAAAATGACACGTCACCCGTCACAAGAATTCACGCGCCCCTAAATAGAGGGACAAATTTTAGAATAGATTTCATGTTATGAGTATGCTTCCTATCTTCCATGGTAAACCTTTCGAAGATCCATATAGACACGCAGACAAACTTTCCCAAGTTTATGAGATAAATCACCTTCAAAATGTCCCCGCCGATACGATGAAGATGAAACTCTTTCCCGCTACCCTTAGAGATCGAGCCAAGGATTGGTTTTTAAAATTAGGGAAAGAATTTACTAGTTGGACCGAGATGGAGGAGGAGTTTTTAAGAAAATAATATTCCGTAGGGAAGACCACCTCCGTCCGAAAAGCCATCTGCGAGTTTACCCAAGGCTTTAGTGAAACCTTCCACGAGGCCTGGCAGTGATTAAGAGACCTTACGAGGGAGTGTCCACACCATGGAGTGTCTAACCATGAACTAATGCAGATATTTTATGACAGGTTAGGCCCGCAAGATAGATATCTTTTGGTTGCAGCAAATGGCGGCACCTTCATGAGCAAGTACGAAGACGACGCGATGGAACTCATCGAGATGGTGGCAGAAAATAGCCACCATAATGCAGAAAAACCATTTGGAAGAGGTGCAATGCCAAAGACGATCCACGCCAAATCAGGGGAGACGGGGATGCTTCTTGAGAGAATCGACAAAATGGCGGAAGTCCAAAATTTACTACTGGACCGACTCAACATCTACAACGGTTCCGAAGGACTCGCCCCCGTCTCACTTCAAGAAGCGTCACCATGTGCAATTTGCTCAAGATTCGACCATGTCAAATTAGATTACCCCGTGATGGCAATTCAAGGGCAAAACACATTTAAACAAGGTCCATCGAGAGAACCGAGTCAACAGAGACGACCAAATTTTCAAGTTATATTCCCTAACTACTATAATACCCCTGTTTTTAAATAATTCTTCGCGAATAATGGATTTCGCAGGAACAACAATCAATCCTATCCTTCGTCATACAATGGTCAGTAGAAACATCAACAATCTTACCCCAATCAAAGACAGTCGTCGTTCATCCGGCCAACTCAACCACAAGCCTTCACACAAGCTCTAAGCCAGACCGCGCCGCCATATGACCTGATCCTCGGCACCATCTCGCAATTAATGGAGCAAATGACGAGGCTGAACTCACGTGTGGATAAAATTCAGGACTTCGTCAAGACGAACGTCCAACCAACGACAGACAAAAAGGGTAAGCAAGTAACATTTACTGACCAATTACCCTCGGAGGCCACGGCAAACCCAAGGAATCAAGGAGCCTCGTCAAGCCAAACGCACAACATTAACCATGTACACATCGACGAGGAAGCCGTGGAAACAGCATTAGCCATATCGAGCCTTCGGAGTGGAAAAGCCCTACCGGATCCAGACAAGGATCATCCTATCCACCAAGGCTCGATTGAAGAAAAAGAAACACCAATTATCGTCGAGCAAGACAGTGATTCGGAGGACGAACAAGTTACGGCTGAACCTAACCCCGAAAAATACAAGCCCCTTGTGCCTTATCCTCAAGCCCTAAATCGACCAAAAGCCAATAATAATGAAATCGATGACCATCTACTAGACGTCTTTAAGAAGGTGACCATAACCATTCCCTTGATAGATGCCATCAAGCATATCCCTTCCTATGCAAAATTTCTCAAAAGTATATGCACTCCCCATAGAAACCCTATAAAGGATCCAACTTAGTGAGACGGTGAGCTCCATCATGATGAATGCCTTACCGATAAAAAAGAGAGATCGGGGAGCACCCATGATCACGAGTGAAATAGAAGGAATGTCCTTCACTAGATCCCTACTAGATACAGAAGCTAGTATTAACATCCTCCCCAAAGCCGTATTCGACCATCATCATGTAGGGGAGTTGCAACCTTTCTTAGTAGAGTTATGCTTAGCCGATGGATTAGTGAGAAAACCACATGGATTATTAGAAGATGTCATCGTTAGAATAGAAGACTGTTATTTCCCGGTAGACTTCCTAGTGGTCGATATGAAAATGACTAAAGAGCTTACCCAAGCCCCGATCATATTAGGACGACCCTTTCTAGCTACCGCGATTGCCGTTACTGACTGGGGGGAAAGGAGAAGTAATTCTGAAGGTAAGAGAGCACACCGTGAAGGTCGACATCAACAAGCTTATGAAATACCCTTCACGAGCGTTCTAAGACTTGGGCACCATCGACTTCGCCGACGACCAGATACAGACGCCTGCGTAGAAGAAGTTATGATGATTGACGAGGAAGCAAGATTTGAGGAGCTACCAATGGACGAGCCTTCCTTGGAGCTCAAGACTCTCCCATCTACACTCAAATATGCCTTCCTTGATGAAGAGAAAACAAAGCCGGTAATTATCATCCAAGCTCGATATGAAGCAGGAGGAACAATTACTGGAAGTACTAAGGCGAAATGAAGAAGCAATCGGATGGACCCTGACGGACTTAAAAGGACTGGACCTGTCACTATGCACTCATTGCATCTTTTTAGAGGATGAGTCAAGACCCGTCAGAGAAGCCCAAAGACGACTCAACCCGAAGGTATGGGAGGCCGTAAAAGAAGAAATTCTTAAATAGCTAAACGCAAAAATAATTTATCACATATTCGATAGCCAATGGGTGAGTTCGGCACACATTGTTTTGAAGAAAGCCGGAGTAACGGTCACGACGAACGAGAAATGCGAGGAAATCCAGACACGCCTTCCGACAAAGTGGAGAGTCTGCATTGACTACTGGAAAGCTGAACTCGCAACCAAGAAGGACCATTTCCCTCTCCCGTTCATCGACCAAATCCTGGACCGACTGGCAGGATCAAGTTACTTCTACTTCCTCGATGGATATTCAGGGTATAATCAGATCGCTATTCATCCCCACGACGTTCACATGTCTTTTTGGCACCTTTGCCTTCAGACGCATACCATTTGGACTGTGCAACGCCCCCGCGACCTTTCAACGATGCATGACGGCAATCTTCTCTGACTTTCTTGGCGACAACTTAGAAGTTTTCATGGACGACTTCAGTGTCTTTAGAAACGATTTCAAGAGTTGTCTTGCTCACCTGACAAAGATACTAGAGGTATGTGTCAGGAAACGACTGGTGTTAAGTTAAGAAAAATCCCACTTCATGGTACGGGAGGGAGTAGTGCTCGGGCACATCGTCTCGAGCAAAGGAATCGAGGTGGACAAGGCCAAGATATAGGTCATCCAAAACCTCTCTCTACAAGGTACCGTATGAGATCTAAGGAGCTTTTTCGGGCATGTCGGCTTCTACCGGAGATTCATTCAAGACTTTGCCAAAGTCTCCAAGCCACTCACCACCATTCTTTGCAAAGACAAAGACTTCATCATCGATGAAGAAGGGAAGCATGCATTCACGATGCTGAAGCAAGCACTGATCGAGGCACCGACACTACAAAGTCCTAATTGGGACTTACCCTTTGAGATCATGTGCGACGCTTCGGACTACGCAGTGGGAGCAGTCTTGGGGCTATGACTTGACAAGAAGCCGATGGCCATCTGCTACGCAAGTAAGACCCTCATCGAAGCTCAGATAAATTGTACGACTACGGAGAAAGAGGCTTCGGCGGTGGTCTACGCTCTCGAGAAGTTCCGGCCTTACATGTTGGGGAGCAAGATCATCATCTACACTGATCATGCGGCCTTAAAATGCTTGCTCTCCAAGAAAGAGGCCAAATCACGAATGATACGATGGGTGCTTCTCCTTCAAGAATTCGATCTGGAAATAAAAGACAAGAAAGACAGCAAAAACTCGGTGGCAGACCACTTATCACGTCTCCACATCTCGAGAGGAGAAGACATCGGTGACACATTTCCAGACGAGCATCTCCTTGCCATCTCGAGTCACGCCCCCTGGTACGCACACATCGTCAACTTCATCATCACTGGATCGATCACGGAGCACTGGAATCAGCATCAAAAGATAAGTTCTTCCATGAGCTCAAGTACTACTTTTCGGAAGAACCGCTTCTATTCCACCTAGGATACGACCAGATTATCCAACGATACGTACAAGAGGAGGGGCAAGGAGATATCCTAGCGATGTGCCACTCATCGACGTGCGGAGGACATTTTCGTGGCACGCAAGACCGCAGACAAGATCTTGCAGAGCTGCTTCTACTGGCCCTCCATCTTCAAGGACGTCCACCGTTTCTACACGAAGTGCCTATAATGTCAAGTGGCGATAAACATCTCCAAGCAAGATGAAATACCGATGCAGCCGATCCTTGAAGTGGAGATCTTCGACCTTTGGGGGATAGACTTCATGGGACCTTTTCCACCTTCTGACGAGAAAGAGTACATACTAGTGGCAGTGGACTATGTGTCCAAGTGGGTCGAGGCAATCCCCACTAGGACAAACGATCATCGAGAGGTTCTGATACAGTTGTACGAGGGCCATCATCAGCAACGACGGCTCACACTTTAATAATGCTCACTTCCGGGCATTGTTGAAGAAGTACGGAGTACACCACCGCATCACCACACCATACCACCTCCAGGCGAATGGGTAAGTAGAGGTAAGTAATCGAGAAGTCAAGGTCATACTCAAGAAGATAATTCGTCCAGATGGGAAGGATTGGGCACACAAGCTTCCCAACACACTATTGGCATACCGGACGAAATACAAGACACCCATCGAGATGTCTCCCTTCCGGCTTATCTTCAGGAAATCCTACCATCTTCCGGTTGAGCTAGAGCATCGAGACTACTGGGCTATCAAAAAGCTCAACGTATCATTAGACGAAGCAGGGAAAGAACGACTTCTCCAGCTCCAGGAGTTACAAGAGCTGAGTCACGAGGCGTACGAGAACGCAGCGATCTACAAAGAGAAGACCAAGGCCTTACACGACCGACACATCCGATGACGATCATTCCAGGTCAACGACAAGGTCTGACTCTACTATTCGTGCCTCAAGCTCTTTCCTGGAAAGCTGCGCTCCAGATGGGATGCTCCGTACGTGGTTCTGGAGTTGTTTGACGGTAGAGCAGTACTAATCTCTGACGTCAAATCCGGTCGGCACTTCAAGGTAAACGACCATCGTCTTAAGCCGTACCTGACATCAGAACCACCCGCATCAGTAGATAAGGTAAATCTGCATCATCCCGAGCACTCGAGGACGTGACAGTATCACCCTTGACCCATCAGTAGTCGTAGGTTTTATTTTAGTCTGGTTGAAACCATCACAGAATAATGAGCTTTTCTAAAACTCACTCACCAGATTTTCGTATCATTTTCCTGCCATGATTTGATGATTTTTCACACGAGCATGTAGTTTTCATTGATGTCAATGAAAGATTCTAGTTGCGGGGTGAAGATTTAGAAAAAGCTCTACTATTTTTCAAAAATTTGAAAATTCTACATTCTAAAGACTCCTTTTTTTCAAAAACTTTGATCTAATCTACCCCACCTTAGAAGTCTTTACATCTAGAAATATGACTTACTAGAGATGTAGAAGTGAGGGCCTCATAGCCCATATGATTATATTTTGAGTAATAAAGCTAAATGATCTAGAGAGACCATGGATTATACTTAGTGGTTGACTTCTTTGGGGTTGGGTACCTAACATGCACTAAGAAAAAAGAGTAATAAGAGGTTGAAATGCTATGGGATTGAAAAGGAGAGTATTTGAGAGAAGATAAAATTCCATTCCTTACCTATCATCAGCCCAAACTGCTTAGTATAAGGAATTTCTCGATTCTAGACTTTCCCTTTTAAAGAGTGCAATGATCCATAATTCTTGTAGCACCTATCTTTCCTTATAGGCATGTAGTTTATCTTTTCCAAAGCAGTCAAGTAGTTATACCACCTTGCTTTTAACTTCACCTTTGATAATGAACACTCCCAAGTGATTTACAAATCCACCACATCTTCCATATCCTTCCCACATGTACTTATGCCTTCACACTACACTTCATTTGCTACATACTCTCTTCAAAAGTCTTAAAACTCCTCCATATCATCATGATAGTCTTCTGAAATAAAAAATAAAAAAAATAGAAGAAGAAAAGAAAGAGGAGAAAAGTCAAAAGAAAGAGAGAAATAAGAAGTTACAAGAAGGAAAATAAGTAGGAATATCTTCTACCTTCATCTCTACCTCCATTATCATCTCCACCATCTACCCTACCCATCACCATCCACCTCATTTGGGAGTATAATTATCATAAGTGGTACATTGGTAGGCATATCATGAAATGATATGCCTACTAATGTGAATGCACCGCATACCCTTGCTGAACATATCCGAGAAGAAACCATGCCTTCTTGGGCTAGAGATATTTTAGAGAATATACAAACCCTTAATATTAAATTTGATCAGCATGACATTAGGCTTAAGAAGTTAGAGTCTCCAAAGAAATCCAACTCTTGGGAAGCTAGCTCTTCTCAAGTAGAGATTCCAAAAGAACCTATTAATGATCATCCTAATTCCTCTAATTTTGTACCTTTTAATGATCATTATCCACGGGATAGGACTGAATATCAGTATTACCAAGTTAGAGTAGACATTCCTATGTTTAAAGGAAGTGATGATCCAAAATAATTTCTCAATTGGGAATCTCATCTTGACTCATACTTTGGTTGGTTTGATTATTCGGAAGAAAGAAAGTTAAAGTTTGCTGAATTAAAACTTGATGGATCTGCTAAAACTTATTGGAAGAGTATCCTAAAGATATGTGCGTATAGATATGAAGATAGGATCACTACTTGGGCAGAAATGAAAGGTAGACTTAGGACTAAGTATGTTCCCATGAATTATAAAAGTCAACTTATAGATACTTGGCAACGGATTGAGCAGAAGCAAAGAAGTGTAAGAGAATATATAAATGAGTTTCAAGAGTTGATGATTGCTTGTGATTTAGATGAAGATCAATTGAGTATCATTTCAAGATTTAAAACCGATCTTAGGGAAGATATAAAGGTTGAATTTGAACTTAGAGAAGTATCTACTTTGGATGAAGCTTATAAGATTGCCTTAAGGTTAGATGGATTCTTTAAGAAGAACCCTAGATATTCTAATCTTAATCAGCCCTGGACATTCAATAGAGGACAAGGAAATAACCCTCCTAACATACCTCCTAATAGTAACCTAAATGTTGGTATGAATAGTAGCCTTCCAAAGAACTCACAATTCACAAATCCTACCCCTAGAACCAATAGTACCATTAGGTGTTTTAATTGCCAACAAGTAGGACATGTCAAAACCAATTGCCCAAAATTGGCCCTAGTTATGGATTCTTCAAACCCTTTCCCTATTAATGAGAATAAGGAACTTAAATTTGAAGATGAAATTTATGAATTAGATGAGGCAATGATCAATGACAATGAAGATATTAGCCAAATTATTAATGTCATGAGAAAGTTATGCCTCCAAACCTCCCAAGAACCCTCTCTTAGGACTGCTATTTTTTTCACTTACATTAAGATTGGAAATTATTATCATAAAGTGATTATAGATAGTAGGAGTAGTATTAATGCAATATCTGAAAGGGCCTTAAAACAACTAGGACTTCCTTTTGAAAAACACCCCACTCCTTATAAAGTATCATGGGTGACTAACTCTTCTTTTCCCATAGATAAGAGGTAGTTAGTGGATATTATAATTTTATCATATAAGGATCAAGTATGGCTTGATGTTGTTCCCATGGATATAGGTAGCATCATTCTAGGTAGACCATGGTTATATGACAATGATGTTAGAATTCATGGAAGAACTAATGAATGCTCCTTCATGTTTAAGAATAAAAAAAATAATCTTGAAACCTTATATGGAAAATAGGCATCCTAATAAAGTATCTAAGATCTCAGCCCCACTTGCTCTTGTTAGAAAGATCAGTAGTAAGAAAATTGAAAAGTCTAAGAGCCCTATAATTCATGCCTTAATTCCCAAAACAATAGTCATTGAGAATGTTCCTATCATTCATGACATTTTTCTAAAACAACTTGCAATATCATATGAATCATTTAAACCCTTTGCTGATTTTCCTAAAAGATACAAAACTCTTAAACTCTATTCTAATCTTCAACTCAAAAACTATGTTCCTTTTAAAACTCTTTCAAAAATTAATGATCATGCTTACATTATGAACATTTCTAATGATTGGGGCATATCTACTTCATCTACTATTTCGGAGTTCAAAGAATTTCATGATCATAAATATATACCTATTGAGATGTTTTCATCTCCCACTCCTCTTGAAAGTAAAATTCTTCCCAACTCTTTCCTTATTCCTCCTCTTGTGTCTAATGTTGGACTTATAGATGTGATCATTGATCATCGAACTATTAACACTGATCCTAAAGAGGATGATTACAAACTTTTATTACAATGGAAAGACAATACAATAAGTGATGCTTCTTGGATTACTTCTAATGATCCATTACATTATGCCCCTCGTTTGCATTTTGACTTGTTCTTATATATGAAAGACACTTCCTCGGAGATGAAGTCCTCCAACCCTGGGGGAATTGATGGAGAATTACTTCCAAACATGAACACAAGGGTTCCTAGTGAACCAAGGTATACACTAAGGAAGAGAATTCACCATCAATTACAACAACATGCTATTCTTTTTCTTATCCATAAATTTGAGAAACTCACCATCCATGAAGTGAGTGAAGAAGACCTCTCCAAGTCATTGAAAGAGAGTGTAGATCCAAAGGGAATCATCTTCCCTCCTCTTCCCTTTCTAGACTGATTTAAAGATTAACTTGGTCAAAAGAAATTAAACTTTTATCCTTAGATACTTAGAATTCTTTGAATGGACCAAGTCAACCACCCTTTTACCTTTGATATAGGTTCCTAATTGTCCAAACCATAACCACCATATCATATGTACCTTGTATAGTATAAGTAATGATCTCAAGAAAGAAAATCAGTAGGAATCTATTTGTATTTTCCTTCTCTCTTTGAAAACCACCCTTAGTTAGAATTTTAAGAGAGATCTAGTTATCAATTATCTATGGCAATATTATCTTCTTGTTTTACTTCAAGACAAAGCCAATGCATGAGTAAAACCATGCATCTATGAGGACAATTTATATGAAGATCATCATCATGAAAAGCACAAAGGGAAGCCTTATCAATGGAGATTATCTCAAGATCCACAAATTTACATCTCTTACCATTCGGCCAGCTATGAGAGCTTGAAGGAAAGACAGAATTGAGAGAACTACATCTTCTCTATGAAGAAACTCCACAGATATCTCCAAAGACATCAGCCAGAAGGAGGAACACATCCCATCTAGACAAGACTTTGCATGAATATACACCACCTCCTAACCCACAAAAATTCAGATGAGGAATATGAAGAGAATTACCTCAATGTTCTCATCCGCCCATGCCTCCAAGAAGACAGCACGAGCACTAAAGCCACCCAACAACAAACAAGATTTAAGAAATTCTCCTCCTCCAAAACGATCATCTTTATAGCAAACTATTTTCGCCACCCATTCTCTACTCTCCCACGTGTTTCTTCTAGCAAATAAAAGAGACAAGACGGACTCCGTGAAGACAATTTTCTAAGCTACCTGTCACGTGAGCTTAGGAGAAGACAGCGCCCAAAGGAGTGGAGACAAAGGAGGCTCGTCACCGGAAACGACCCATTGCTGAATTCTATTACTTCACCAAAAGAATCTCTCTTACCTTCGATTCATCACCGGCCGTTCGAAACTTTTTCTTTAACTTACCACAGAAGCTCGCGAAAGGACAAGGAGTTCCCCGTGACGTCGGATCCACCGATGAGCATTACTTTGATTTCCGACTTCATCGAGCTCCCTCGTCACGTCAAAACAAAACTATCTTCAACTGAGCGAACTTCCGAGGCGCGTTGAAGTTATTCTAGCGCATCAGTTTAGCAGCATCAACAGCAACCTACCAAGTGAGCAAAGCATCCGCAACCGCATACGGACCTGCAGAATTATACAATCAATCGTCTCCATCGGCAAACCTGCGAGAGGAGATAGTGAACAAATGGGATGACAAATGAACGCAAGCGTCGACTTCCGAAGGGACTCACGGAAGATAAAATAATTTGGAAAACCTCGGACATGCCAAATTTCACGTTTACGCCTGACGATGCCGTCACGTCAGCTTCATACCAGATCAAATTATCAATCGTGACCATCGCAGAAACCGACGAAAAACAAAGAACGTCCACGAACGGGTTAACTGTTCGCACGAAGAAATGTGAAGCGATGCGTCTTCTCCCTGTCATTCTCCCTCTCCATATTCTATAAATATAGATTTGTAGGAGAACAGAAGATAGTTTTTTATGAAAAGAATTGATTACTTGGTTACTTTCTCCTTTTGTTTGTGTTCGTTGCCGTATCTCCATCCATTTCCCTTCTTGGTTCTTCTTCACGAGTTCTATCCCCCTATCCTTTTCTCCCTCCAATATGTCGTCATTCATCTAGCCCACAGTAAGAAGCAAATAGAGAGATATATTGGATCAAGATCGGGTTCGGAAGCCATGACTTCACGTCACATCAAGGTAATATCCTCTTCCTCTGCGTGAAGAATAGTTCATTTCCGAGATCATAAGTCCAACATCCGACTGTCTTCTTTTATCTGTTTTCTACCGCATACCATTATCCTCTCTTCACTACTATCCAATCTACCCACTCCCGATTTCTCTTCCTTCTCAAACTTATTCTCGTCTCTCTCTCTATTTTCTGTCTTATAATATATAATACATTCCTCCGGTTATATCTTATCTTCGCCCTATCCATTCCCTGTAGTTATCCCTTATCCTAAAGTTATTAGTATCAAATATTTTCTCATCACCATCACATATCCGTCTCTCATATAGTGAATCTATATATTAATCTTACCTATCATAACTTCCTTAAGAATTAATCTCTCATAGGGATATCAATCATAGATCCTTCAATAATTTGTAGGAATATTTCTTAAATTATATCATCGTATTCATATATATCCTCATTTGAAATATCCTACATCATGATCTTATCATCTAGTATATATGAAAAACATACTTACAGGGTTCCCTTGAAGGAGTTCTTGAAGCCATTCAACTGTCTAGCCTCTAGTAGTATCTACACGGTCTCTAGATTGTTGGATCTCCTCTTCAAATCTCTTTACCAAGAGAGAAAGAGAAGAAATGAGAGAAAGGAAAGAATTCTCACAAGGCTTTCATGGGCACCTTTAGTTATGTTCGTTCTCCACCTATTTGTAGACATTTGGTAGCTAGATTTTTCATAAAAACCCTCATAACTATGTTTATATTCATCAACATCAATAGAGCTTGTGTGACCCTCTAGGTCAATATATCTCACTAGTTAATAACTTTATAGACCAAATAACATCTTACTAGTCAAAATTAATTAATTATTCAAATTAATATATAGATTAATTAATCAAGGATTGATTTAACCCAATCGATAAGTTGAGTTGCCAGCCCGTTGGGTGCCAAGCTACACCAGGTAGTCTTAGAGATATGGAGTGTTTAAGAACTGCCTTATGAAACCTTTCCACCATTGATTAGCATGAATGACTCATGAATATGTATAACCCTTCATCTGCACGAGACTCATGAATGACTTAGGGTATGATCAATTGTTAACCTTAATCGGTCACTCAATTCAATTCTAATGCGAGTAGGAAATCATCAACAACTCCTTTTCTAATATTTCCACGACCTTGGGCCAAGGATTTCATCGCATTTCATTTCTTGAGCCAATCTCCGCAAATACCAAAGGGGGTTGATCCCATCTTGATCAGAGAATAATCTTGATGGACTTTGTTTTGTATCTAATATATGATGTTTTAGATATCACATGGATAGGGATTTGTGAGTGATAATCAAAACACGATCATCCATCCATAAGGTACCTTTATTATCTCAAGTCAAAACACCACATACACAATCATGACATAAATCAACATGATTGACAATTAGGTATAATTACCATTCATGGATTCATACAAATCAATTCAGTGAACTCTTTATCCACAGAGCAATTGTGATCTATCTTTAGTGTCTCTACACCAATGACTACAGGATCAGTCATACTCATCATATGAGTGTGATCAGATCGTGTTATTCTTTTCGAATAATTTGATGTCCTTCTAGAATATGCCACGAATAAGAATATTTAGAAGATATGCTTAAATACTAGTGATCACTATATTATGATCTCATCATAATTCACTTAATCATTGGATATCCTCATGGACTTCATTGCAAATATCACACAAGAATGACAATGAATAAATTTCATTTCAATGAACATAAACGAGATACATGCAAGTGTGATTGGCTCATAGGTGACATAATATCCATCAATTAGACCCCTCATGGGTGGCTTCTTTGGGGGTTGGATCTTCAACTACCTGGTTGCCGCTTTAGTCATCATGCATTGTTGGCTACCATCATCACCACCAGTTCCTTTTAGTGCATCATATAGCTTTCGATGCACTAATTTAAAGCACTTCTAGAAAAGATTAGTGCTCCCGTCTGTTGGACACTTGATGACCCTTGCATGTCGTCTAGATATTTCTGTTGGCAAATTTCACATGAGTATGTGCATTCATGCAGCAATTTAAAATATTACATGATAGGAGATAGTGTGATGTGGCTTCACTTGACTCCTATCGACCCTTGCTCATTAAGATATTTGATCACATTTGTATTTGCTTTTGCGACATCCATGTGTAATGAAAAACGACTCTCTATTGTCAACATTTTTGAAACTAAAAATTAAATCAAAAGATTTGATTCCAAAAGTCATAAATTGAAATTGAAATTGGAAACCTAGAAAATTTAGATATCATGACAACCACCACAACCATCTTCATAATGGATATTATATGGCCTATGAGCCAATCACACTTCCATGTATCTCGTTTATGATCATTAAAATGAAATTCATTCTTTGTCATTTGTGTGTGATGTTTGCAATGAAGTCTATGAGCATATGCAGGGACTAAGTGAATTATGATGAGATCATAACACAGTGATCACTAGTCTTTAAACATATGTTCTAAATATTCTTATTCATGTGATATTCTAGAGGGACATCGAATTATTCGAAAAGAATAGCACTATCTGATCACACTCATATGATGAGTATGGCTGATCCTGTAGCCATCGGTGTAGAGGCACTAAGGATAGATAGTGGATGCTCTTTAGAGAAAGAGTTCACTAAATTGATCCGTATGAATCTCTGAATGGTAATTATACCTAATTGTGAATCAGGTTGATTCATGTCACGGTTGTGTATTTAGCCCTTTAACTTGAGACACCAAAGACATCTTGTGGATGTCTGATCGTATTTTGATTATGACTTACGAATCCCTAGCTACGGGATATCTAAAATTTCATATATTGGATACGACATGAAGTCCACAAAGATGATTGTGTGATCAAGGTGAGATCATATGCCCTCGATATTTAAGAAGATTGACTCAAGGAATGAGATGCAATGAAATCCTTGGCCAAGGTAGTAGAAATATGGGAGAAAGATTTACCGATTATTTCTTACACGCATTTGTACTAACTTGAGTGATTAATTAGGATTTAACAATTGACCATAGCCTCTTTCATATTTGAGTCTTGTGGGGATGAAAGATTATGTATACATGATAATCGATGATGGAAATGTTTCATAAAAGAGTTCTTACATGCTCCATATCTCCTAGAGTACGTGGTGTAGCTTGGCACCCAACGGATTGGCAACCCAACTTATTGATTAAGTTAAATCAATCCTTGATTAATTCATCTATATGTTGATATAGATAATTAATTAAGGTTGAATGATAAAGTGTTATTTTGTCTATAAAGTTATTAACTAGTGAGATATATAGACCTAAAGGGTCACACACATAAGGTTTATGGATACTGCTGGATATATACATAATTATGAAAGTTTTTATGAAAAATGTACATACCAAATGTCTATAAATAAGGGGAGAACGACTACAACTTAAGGTGCCCATGCAAGCCTTGTGAGAATTCTCTTCTTTCTTCTCTTTCTCTCTAAATGAAGAGCTTTCAAGAGGAGATCTAACAATCCAAAGAACGTGTGGATATCACTTAAGACTAGACACTTGAATAACTTTAAGAACTCCTTCAAGGAAACCCTGTAAATATGTTTTCTCATAAATATTAGATGATAGGATCATCTATTCTTGGTGCCACAATTTTTGACTATCTTGATTCAATGAATTCCACTGCATTCGATGTTTTAATCAAAATTTTGGAAAGTTTATTGACCTCAAAACCCAACACTTCATCCTCACAATTATCATCATCATTCATTCATTATCATCAAGTCAAATATATCCATTTAAAGTTACAATCTATATAGCTATATTTTATTTTTCCCTTGTTAAGATAATCAACTTCTATTATGCTTCACTTAGTCTTTTGAAATTTCCAGACATTCATAATATTTGGCATTTCTTGCACACACCTTATACTTCTCCTCAAGAGTTAACTCAATAGAAAATGACTTATTGAGATCTGCAAACTTTGCCATTCATCAAATGCATAATTTTGTGCATCAGACAAGCTGAAATGATAAGCCTTCATTTTCTTGCATCAGACAAATGCACTCTTTTTTGCATCATATAGTCCTTCAGACATGCATCTAGACGTAGGTATTAGGTACCATTTAGGACCCTAATAGTATCTATACCATTACGGCCATAGGCACTGGAGAAAATCTCTCCCCCCCCCCAATCATTTTCATCGTGAGAAGAGCCGTCCGGACCTTGAAGTAAAATAGCAGCATTTTCTTAGACTTTGGCGAGGCATGAGAGTTGCTCTGAAGATGACTGCCTATTCAAGGGCGAGGCTGCTATCTCTTCCTAGGAAGATTGACTCGAAATCTATGCTCGTGAAAGACATCGCCTTGAGGCCACATAATGAGGTCAAAGCATCAAGGAAAATGGATGGCATGATATTGGTGGAGAGAAAATGTTGCTGGAACTCTTGATGTAATCCTAGATGTTCCTATTGCGAAGCGGAGATTTGAATTTAGAAGAGCTCCCTCACCAACTGGGATTACCCAAAAATTAATTACGCAATCCACGATCGTGATCTCAGCGAGAAGATCGCAATCTTAGCATTAAGAAAAAAAATGATCTTTCCGCCGTAATCAGGCGATTCTTCACGATATTATTTATTTTGTTCACCGCGGCCTTCCTGGACATCTTCCTCCACGAACGAGCTTCACGCGGACAATAAGAAACCACAATTTGAGTGAAAAAGATGATTCCTACCAAGGCAAATACAAAAATGAGCGATTCCCCTCTCCCAGGGTTTTCAATAGATCCACAGCACTCTCTCTTGCAGTCGAATATGCTTGCAATGAAATGAAAAATATCCAAGCACAGGCGTTGATGACGAGAGGACAATGAAGTGTAGGGCAATGGAGGAGTAACCTTCATCACCCTAGATGACGATGGCACCAAGAAGCCCAAAAAGGCATGCTCTGATACTATATGAAGGAAAAATGCGAAGGCTTGGTTTCTTGGGTTCTAGACTTCTGGGGTTTCTTCAGCACCGAAGAGAGAGCCCTGTGAGTGCCGAAGAGAGAGCATTGAGCACCGTCATGAGTGCGGACTGCAGAGTGCTTAAGAAAGATCAGGAAAGATATTAGAGAATAGAGAATAGAGTATTTGAGAAATAAGACTAGCATTATCCTGTACAGATATCGGACATCCATCTACCCGAGACCGACATCCATCTACCCGAAATTGACATCCGGATGTCGTTGTCAGATACCATTATCCTCGCTGTCGCATGATCGGTCATTGTGATAGTTCCACGTCTTTAAATCTGGCGTGTACGACTGCCACTCAGTGTTTCTCGGGAAGGAAAAGGCGGAGGAATCGAGATGAGGCTGAATTGTCGCCCCTTGTCTCTTCACCAGCACTTCACCTGCGCCAAGTTTCTCCTCTGCGTCCTCCTCATTTCACTCTCTGTTTGCCTCAAGCTCTTCGGTTCCCGGGTAATCGGCCCATGGGAAGAGCAGGCGACGAAACTCTCGGGCACCGGTGAGTCAGTAGTTTCCTTACTCTACTGAAACACTTCGCTTTGCGCCATCGTTTTATTTAAGTTATCGAGAGGGGATCAGACATTAGCCCTGACTTTGTTCTTCTAGTCTTTTAAACGCTAGATCAGACCAAATTTTTAATCAGTGGCTCGGCTTGCGCGGTCAATTTCGCAGATCAAAGAATGTTCAGATTATGTTTAATTAATTGATAGGGATTTCTGTGCAATCTTCATCCACTGATGACTTACGTGATACGAAAACTATTTCTTTGTTCACAGGGTCATCGTCTCCATCTCTAAATGCGTAGCAAATAAATCGGGGGAGGACTGCGCGAAAATAGTGTGCGCATCCTGCGCGCACTGCGCGTGAAAATGTGCGATTTTCACGCGTCACGTCGTGCACTCAGCAGAAAAATGGGGCAGAAAAATAGGAGCTTATTTTTCGGTTTTTCTCATCTTTCTAGTCTATAAATAGGGATCTTAGAATCCTTACATGTATCTCTGTACTTCCTTTCTTCCTCCATAGAGTTATTCTTGTGTTAGTGAGTGGTTTAGTGTTTTTAGTGGAATTTCTCTCTTCTCATTCTTCTTCTTCTTCTTTTGAGTGGTTGAGTGCAATTGTGAGTGTGCTCATCATCTTGAGAGGGTGCTTCTTGAGGTGATCAGCAGCCAACAGTGTTAAGTGAAGAGGGAGTTTTTTGGTGACAGTCGAATTCGGTGAGTTATAACGACGATCGTGAAGTCACGTCATCGCTCAGACTGTTATGATCGTTACGGTCTTCCTCTCTGTTCTTTCTTTCTTTCTTTGCCTATTTTAAGGTGTGTACGTGGTGAACATTGAGTGTGTGCGTGTGATAATAATCAATCTTCTTTCTATTTCTTTCTTCCTCCCAAATCCGATAGTGAGTGAGTGAGTTTCCGAGTGCAAGAAACCAACAAGTGGTATTAGAGCGTTGCGATCTACCTGTGGAGATGCGGCGGAAGATAGGAGAGGCGAGCTCGTCATCAACGGGTGTTCTGCAGAAATTAGAAAATCAGGTGACAAATCCTAATTTCATTTTATCGGATACGAATTATCATCTCTGGGCAATGCGAATGGAGGTCTATCTAGAGGCGCATGGTTTGTGGGAAGTGATTGGAGGAGAAGAAGAAAACCGGAAGAAAGATCGGTTGGCGTTGTCGGCGATCTTTAGTTTGATTCCCGAATCTGCAAGTTTTCAAAGGTGGGGTGCCAAGCTACACCATGTGCTATGGGAGCTATGGAGTATATTAGAACTCTTTCATGGAACCCTACCTTCATTGGTTACCATGTACATATAATCCTTCATCCACGAGAGACTCATGAATGACTTAGGGAATGGTTAATTGTCAAACCCTAATCGATCACTCAATTTAATACTATTATGAGTAAAAAATCATCGAGAATAACTTCTCTAATATTTCCACTACCTTGGCCAAGTATTTAACCACATCTCATTACTTGAGTTGATCTCCTCATATACCGAGAGTGGATGATCCCATCTTAACCACTCAATCACCTTTGAGGACTTCATGTCATATCCAATCTATGATATTTTGGAGATCCTGTGGCTAGGGATTCGAAAAGTCATAGTAAAAATGCAATCATCTATCCACAAGATGTCTTTGGTGTCTGATAATATGCAATTTCATGCATTAATATCATGCATTTAATGCAATTTTTTTCTTAAAAAAATCTCATAAAAAATGCATGTTATCATGATTCAAAATGATTTAAATGATAATTTCCATGTTTAAGAGAATATTCTTAATTTTTTCATAAATTAATAACTCTTTATGAGCATTTAATGACATGATTCATCAAGAATATAATTTTTCTAAAAACAAATGAGATTTCTATTTATTTTTTGGATTTTCGAAGATTTTTTCTAGTTGTTTTTAAAAATTTAAATCACTAACAAAATAATTTTTAAGAAAAAATAATTTTTTAAGAGCTCTCCTCATTCTCCAATCCTTCTCTCTTACTTTCTCTCCCCTTTTTTTATTTTCTTCTCCTTCTCTCTTCCTCCGCGAATCTCTCTCTCTTGCGACGGAAAACAAATTCCGTCGCGAGGAGAATCGTGAGGAGAGGCGCGTGCCTCTCCTCTCCCTTTCTCTCTCTCTTTCTCACCTCCTTTTTCTTCCTCCGTGTTCTCTTCCTCTCTCTCTCTCTCTCTCTCTCTCTCTCTCTCTCCTGAGCCTATCTCCTCTCTTTATCTCCTTGCGTCTCCTCAGGACAGAAATTACTTCCGTCGCAAGGTAATCGCTAGGAGAACTGACTCTCCTCTCTTTCTCTCTTCATGTCTCGTCGCGACGGAAATTACTTTCATCACGAGGTCACCCCGAGGAGAGCTCACTCTTCTCTTTCTTCTCACGTGTGCGCGTGCGTGATAACATGCAATCCTAACACGCAAAAACATGATTATTAATACAAATTAAGGCATAAAACATTCCATTTGGATGCATGTCATCATACTTTGAGTGCATTTCTATCATTTCTTGTAATTTAAGTTATAATCTCAAAATGCACTAAATTAGGGATAATTATGTATAACTAAGAATATATTTTAGAATAGATTATTTTCATTTAAATTTGAGATTATAATTAGGTTTTAATGTTAAATAATAAAAGGAAATGTTTATATACACTCATTTATTTTTCTAAGATTTATTTTTTTAAGAAGAAATGTGTATTTTTTAAATAATAATTTGTTCTTTTGTTATTTAAATATTTTGAGTTTTTATAATGATAGATAATTAAATTTCTGATCCAATGAAAGAAATTTAGATTAATTTGGAGTTGTATTTTGAAAGTTTTGAAATTTCTAACTTTTGAATTTTGATAGTTTTGATTTCTTCTGAATTTTTAATGATTTATAAGGATTTTCTAGAATTAAAAATAGATTTTTCTAATTTAAAATCAATTTTTTGATTTATTATTAGCGCCAGGTGACGTGGTGCAATCTGGAGCTTCGGATCAATCGCGATCGACGACGTGGCAGCACGTGGAGCGTCCGATCGAGCGTTAAATTAAAACCGTCGATTGTCACTTAAATGAAGGGGTACGCGGCGCTTTCTGATTGGACGACGATTCTTATTTAAAAATATTTAAATCTCAGTCGTTCATCAAAGGAGTTATAACAGCTAAGATTAAACGCATCCGATGGACTTCTGTGGACTCGTGGAGACATCGTAGACATTCCAAGAAGATCGAACGTCAGGCGTTACGCGACAATTCAATTTCACGTGATCTTGTGACTTCTCTGGGTGCTCCATCTGTGATCCAATGGCTAGGACTTAATCGTAACGATTCGCACTCATGCGTTTAATCTGAACCATTGGTCGAAGATTAAACGCTCCATTCGACGGTTACACCCAAATTGCCTATAAATTGAGATATTCTTCGACATTTTCATGTATTCTTGGATGATTTAGATCAATTGAACCATCTATACTCCACCATCCTTGAATCTCTTGCTTCCAATCATTTCTAGACTCATTTTCACGTCCACAGAGTGATTGAAAAAGATTTTATCGATCGATTAGGAAGAATTCGCCTCTTGAACACCAAAGATCGTTTTCGAAATCGTGGAATAAAAAGCGTTGAATCCGGCGATTAATTGGATCATTTTGATCGCTATCTCGGGTTAGATTATGTGTTTTCTTCCTAATCTTTTGTCATGTATCATCAATTTGCAATTTAGGATCGTTAATTTAGTTAATTTAGTCTTTAATTTCGGATTTCTCTTAAACTCGCGTTCGTATATTTTCCTCTCATTCGCTCATCGATTTCTCTACGAATACTGATCCAAATCAAGTGATTTTTGATTCCGTAGATTCATCTTTGAGTTATCTTTCCAAATATATCCTTTTCTCTAATTTCTCACATCAATTCATCGTCTGATTTGATCGAATTTCAAAAGATCTCTAAAAAATTACTTATTTGTCCGTGGATTCAACCCTTGTTTACCAATATACTATTCAATTCGTGATTAAATCATAAAGTTGGTGAGTTTGGCTATATTAAATCATGAGATATGGCAAACCAATCGGTGTGCAATTAACGACCACATTGATTCGTTCCGTCAGTGCAAGTGCGCGAGCTGCTAAGGGGAAGAGGATGGAAGAACAACCATACGTCTTCTCCCTCTCCTTCGCTTCTCTTCCTTCTCCCTCTTATTTCCTCCTCTTCCACCCTCACCATCTTAGTCATCGTCTTCCTCCACTTCTTCCGCGCTTTCCTCTTCCTTCCATCCTGCGCAAAAATTTCTCTCCTCATCTCTCTGCTTCCTTCCTATCCCTTGCCCCGCAGTGCTTTCTCTTTTTGAGAGAGAGAGAGAAGAGAGACGAGAGAGGAGAGACGAGAGAGAGAGAGTTAATTTTCTTTTGTTTCAGCGAAGTTTGACCGGAGCGGTTATGATTGGAGTGCTTTGACCGGCACGATATGAGAAGAGAGAATATCATATCAATGGTGCAGATTGCTCCAAATTAAAATTGCCATATCTCATGATTCTGATCGAGTTAGGGGATGAAATTACGTGGGCAAGATCATCATTTCAAGCTCTACGAATCTGATGGGGCTGAATTTAAGTTCTGAGACAAAAAATTACGGTTATGAATGTTTCATTGTATGCCTCTAGTATTGGCTAGCTAGAAGGAAAAAAGGCAGTAATTGATAAGAGAGAAGAGAAGAAACTGACTAAAAATAGAGTTCCATACATGAAGAATGATCAATTACTGCCTTTTTTCATACATAGCCAATACTAGAGGCATACAATGTACGGGCTAGGCGTACATTTCTAGCCCGAGCAAAATGTACGGGCTCTCGAAGGTATGTTTTGATTAGAGAACATCACTAGATGTGTTTTCATCATGAATACTTAGATTAGGATCATTTTCTATCCTCTCATCTTTTCATCAATACTTTCATATTTACAAACCCTAAAAATTTGTTTTCCAACATCAATCAAGGGTTTTCAATATTTGAAAAGAGTTTGAAAGCATTTGATTGGTTCATTTTCATTTTTCGCATACATCTTCTTCCTTTCATCGATCATTTTTTCTTTGTAAATCTAAAAATACCAAAAAAATGATCTTCTGATTTTAATCTTTTAACCTTCCTCCCTGTAGATTCAATCTCGACTCTCCATTGTTCTAAATTTAAATTTGAATTTAAAGAGTTGAGTATAAATTTGTTTGATACGTAAATTTACGCATTCAACGACCATATTTTTACGTGTATCAGTGTCTCAAGTCAAAGGACTACGTACACAATCGTGACATGAATCAACCCGATTGACAATTTGGCATAATACCATTCAAGGATTCATACGGATCAATTTCAGTGATTCATATGGATCAAATTCAGTGAACTCTTTCTCCAAAGAGCACCCACTATATATACTTAGTATCCCAACACTGATGGCTATAGGATTAGCTATACTCATCATATGAGTTAGATTAGATAGTGATATTCTTTCTAGATAATTCGATGTCCTTATCGAATATCCCACGAATAGGAATATTTAGAACATATGTTTAAAGACCAACGATCACTGTATTATGATCTCATCATAATTCACTTGATCATTACATATGTTCATATACTTTATTACAAACATCACACAAGAATGACAATGAATAAAAGTTTATTTCAATGAATATAAACAAAGTATATAAGTGTGAGTGGATTGCAGGCCACATAACTGGTACAATCATGTCATCGACTATGTCATTGCTATCATAGTCAGGCTTGTTAAAATCATGTTCTGCCATTGCCGGGAATCAAAAATCTACTGAAAGCTCATTCTTGAATGGCAAGTCCTTACGGTCCTCCAGGCCATGCAGTCCATCTCTATTCCACGGGGCTGAGAGGGAGAGAGAGATGTGGCAGCAGCAGCGGCACGTTCAGATTGCTTATCACGCAAAAGCCGAAGAAAAAGGAGAATGACTTGAAAAATATTCTAAATGTTCTAACATTTCAGTCCCCATCCGAAGGACATAAGCCGGATAAAGACGCAGATCTCATTTTCCCTCAGGGTCCTCTTCAGCGGCAAGAATAAGGAGCTGTCCACGTGGCGTCGCAAGGGATTCGTCCCATCGTAACGCTGACGACTCAGTCGTCTGGGAATGTTGCCGCACAACCGCGGAAATAGCGACAGAGCTTTTATCCGGTCCATGATTGGCCGAGAGGAGTAAGGATCTCATATCTGTTTTGATTCCACACAGTTAGAAAATTATAACCGTGCTTTTGTCGGCATTCAAGGACCTTTGTTCTTTAACAACTGCGGCGAAAGAGGCGTGAACTGTGTGCTGTCGCCCTGTTGGGAGAGTTCATCTCTACACATCTGGCGGATTTGAATGCCGCTTAGTGGGTTTCGAGAAGGGAAAGAGAGAAGAATGGTGAAAGAGATGAGGCTGGATTTCAGCCACTGGTCTCTACATCAACACTACGCCTGCGCCAAGTTTCTCGTCTGCGTCCTCCTCATCGGACTCTCTGTTCGCCTCTTGCTTTTCAGTTCTTGGGTGATCTGTCCGTTCGGGGAGCAGGCAACGAAGCCCTCGGGCAGCGGTGAGTCACTATTTTCCTTACTCAGCTGAAACTTTGGTTGCATTGAAATGGGGGATTCTGTCTCGTGGTTTAGTGAATCGTGGGTCGGGTTCTTGACAACGAATTCTGCAGATCTCGAGTATGGCACGGAGTGGCCGTTTTGTTTCATCTTAAGAGGAAATCATACTCGAACGTTGTGGTTCTACTATCTTATCCGCTTGATCAAATCAAATGATGATTTAATGGCTCGGCTTACAGCCTATTCGATAATCGGACAGTGATCTTGATATGTTTTATTTATGGAGAGGAATTTCTGTGAATCTTCACTTGTAATACCTCATACAGAAATTATTTTTGCCTGATCTCCAGCCACATTGTCTCCATCTTTAAATGCTTCCAGGCAGCCGCCAATTGATCTGATAAGCCAAGCTACTCAGAGAGGTAAGGTGGATGCAAAAATTTGATGTTCATATTTAGTTTATCAATAAAGAAACATCCGTTGATAATGAAACAATTGATTCGTTTAACTTGTATTACACCTCATTACCCTAGTTTGTCGATGGATCACCTGCGGATCACTCTGTGCTCGAAGTAAAACATTTCTCTGGCAATTAATATTGATACTAGAAATTGCTTTTCCCTGTAGATCCCATCACCTTATAATTGTTTCTGGAATATCTACCAGCTAGATGATGATGTCAATGAACGGATGCATGGCATAAAAAGCTGCAATATTTCTCAGTGATGATGTGGAATGAATTCTTTGTGAAAATGTTTTGCAGAAAAATGCGATCTTTTTGATGGAGAATGGGTTCCTCACCCATCTGGGCCGGCTTACACCAACCAAAGTTGCTTATTGATCGAGGCCCATCAGAATTGCATGCTAAATGGGCGACCTGACACAGGCTATCTCTTCTGGAGATGGAAGCCTAAAGGCTGTGATTTACCTCTCTTCAGTGCAGAGAGATTTCTCAAATCCATGAGGAATAAATGGTGGGCATTTATTGGAGATTCCATCTCCCGTAACCACATCCAGTCTCTACTATGTCTCCTTTCACGGGTACAATTTCTGCTCAGATATTTCTTTTGTGGGTAACTAACAGTTTTGCTTTAGAATGAGTATAATACTTACTTTGATGCAACAGGTGGAGAAGCCAATTGATGTATATCACGATAAGGAGTGGAGATCAAGGAAATGGTACTTCTCCTCGTACAACTTCACTCTCTCTGTCATCTGGTCGCCTTTCCTGGTCAAAGCAGAGATCTTTGAAGATATAAATGGTGTCTCGAGCAAGGAGATCCAGCTACATCTAGATGTGCTCCACAAGGATTGGGTCTCCCAGCTTAAGAATTTTGACTATGTGATAACCTCTGGTGGAAAATGGTTCCTTAAGACAGCCATTTTCTATGAGAAGAACAAGATCGTTGGCTGCCATTACTGCCCTGGAAAGAACCTTACAGAGCTGGGATATGATTATGGTTACAGAAAAGCAATAAACCTGGCTCTCAGGCATATTGCTTCATCTGATTTTAGGGGCACCATCCTGTTCAGGACCTCCACACCAGACCATTTTGAGAATGGAGAGTGGTCCGATGGGGGCTCTTGCAAGAGAACTCAGCCTTTCAAAGATGGAGAAGTAACGTTGAAGGAGGTGGAGAAGGTGATGAGGAAGGTGGAAATGGAGGCATTTGAGCAAGCTGTGGTTCAGGCTAGGAGAAATGGCGTGGACTTAAGGCTCATGGATACGACTTATTTGTCTCTTCTCCGGCCTGATGGGCACCCTGGTCCATACAGAACGTACCAGCCATTTTCAAAGGACAAGAAGGCTAAGGTTCAGAATGACTGCCTGCACTGGTGCTTGCCTGGGCCTATTGACCACTGGAGTGATCTTATGATGGAGATGACCTTGAACAAATCACGTTGATTCTCTCTTTCTTTTTATTCTGGGAGATGAAATTCTTGGGAATGAATTCTTCTCCTTATCATGCACTTGTGCACTAGAGAAATAATTCTTCCATCATTCTGCTTTGATCCAGCTGAGATATGTCTCCAGCAGTCTCCTACGATTGTAATTTTCTCCAACGTTGTATCTATAGTTGACGGTAAAAAGTTTCAGGAAATTGAGGGGAGTGTCCAATTAAACCTGGTCTAGTTTTTTATTAGTATGGTGAAAACATGAGTTATAGGATTTATCAATTCTTTTGTGAATCAAATCTATCCAAACTTATATTCATGACGTTTTCATTTTTTTTATCACTCTAAACAAGGATAATTCAGAGTATAAACATTTTCAAAGATATTCGAAAATCTCAGTAAAGATTTCAAACTGGGATCAAATTTTAAACCCATGAAAAAAATCAGGGTGTACTTATTGAAATGTTTGTTTGAAATTGATTCTTGAAACATATAATTTGGTTCAAATTATTCTATGAGATGTTGAAAGGTCAAGAAAAAACACTGTTTCTTAATGATTTCAATGTTACATTGGTAGAAAATTTAATTGTCTTTTAATCATGTTGGTTGTGCTTTAATCATGTTTGAAAATTAGTGTATTTTACTCAGTCTTTGCAATTTCTTTAATCTGGGTGTCCATTTTTAGATTGAGTTTAGTCCTCTTGTTTGAATTTCTTTATCTAATGATCAGATCAAAGATTCATTAGATTCAGTTGGAAAGTGGTTAATGGGCAGTTGAGGTTCATCCACTCTATGATAAACTTTGGTTTGTTATCCTTATTTTAAAAACTTTTTGGACTTCTACTACATATTATCTTCTTTGACTAAATAATCATTTTTATCTCACTATATTATTCAGTTGTTTTAGATAATATATATCACTAAACAACATAAGTCTAAGAGTATATATATATATAAGTCAAAGATATTATCTTTTGAACGTATAGGTTATCATTGGCAAATTATATAGATAAGGATGAATAAAAGTCAAAGTCAGTGTTAAAATTCAAAGATAGAGATGAAGACAGAGTAAACAATAGAAAGTCAAAGTTATAAAGAACCAAAACCAAACAAAAAGTCAAAGGTATTGGAAAAGGTCAATTTATAAAAATACAAACGTCATCTCAAACCAAGGGAGAATTATTTTTTTTTTAATTTTTGTTTTTTTGTTTTAGTTTATTTTGTTTCAATTTGATATCTTATCTTATGCCATTATTGCCCCCAAGTGGCCATGATGCCCTTGTTGTCGTCATTGTAAGTTAAACATGAGTTTGATGATTTAACATTTACTTTTATTGGAGTTATGAAATGTTTGTGAGGTTTAGTCAAAAATACCTTGAGGTAGGTATGTGTTTATGATTGCAGGAATTGACGGCTTGAGCAACTACCCACACGAACATTAGAACCTAGATACTGACATTATTGAAGAATAAGCTTTATAAATTTATTTTTACTTTTCATTTTTACCTTATTTCTTTACCCACACTAATAGGCGATGACTTTGAGCTCAATAGAGTTCTCAACTAGTTTGAAGCAGCGATCTCTTGAGGAAATCACTTCAAAAGCCCTAGTTTGAATCTCATTTGTGTTTTTTTGTCAATTTTTGATTTTGATCTTGTTTTAGTTTTATCAAATTTGGATTCTATTTTTGATTAAATTGATTTAGGATTTGGTTTCCTATTTCCACTCTCTTAATTTTTTCTAGGTCACCAAATTTTTATTTTTGATCTTCCAACTTCAAAATATTGTTCTCATTTTTTTGACATTTCATTTGACTAATTAAACCTCCTTTGGTCTGACTTTCTTGTCTTAAAATTTTCCTTTTTTGAACCTTCATTCAACTCTGTTTTTTGTATATGTTGATCGTATTTTATTTATCTATATTTCTTCTCTCCAAAACTGACCTTTGTATTTCGATTTTGAGAGTATGCAAATTTTTTTCCTTATCTATTGTTATTTTTTTATCTCCATTCTCTTATATCTGAGCTCATTTTTCACTTAAAAAAAATTGGTTTTGATATTTTTGAAATCAGATTGAGATTTATTAGAATCTATTTTCGATAATCTATTTTATGTTTTTTTTAGGTTGAGTATGAAGTCTTCCCATTCTGATTATCCAATTTGAGTTCTATATATTGAGGTGTCTCGCTTAGTTTCCCTCCTCATAACTTTTGCTCAAAAATTTATCTACAATGATACAAATACATAACTATACACACACAGATATATATATATATATATATATATATATTCTATTTTTTATCTAATTGAAATTAATTTTTGACTTCATAACTTTCTGATTTGTGGTTAATCTAATTTGAACTTTGATAGGATAAAACTCCGTTTGTATTCGCTTCTGATTTTGATCTGCTTGAGGATACTCATTTACTTTTCTAAGTGATTTTATTGTTTTGTTCTTGTTGAGTTCATAGGAGTAGAGGTCATCTTAATCTTGGTCTAATTTGAATTTAATAGGTTCAGATTAAGATTTATTCTTGGATCTTATACTAGTGTATTCTTGTGTTAGATTTTAGTTCATTTTCAAGTTCGAGTTCTTTAGTAATTAGTTTCAGTTTAAATGGAGAAAAATTTCATGATATTCTTAAGAAACATGTGGATCCATCCCCGATGCATCTTTTGGAACATTCTAGAGGTTGTTCAAGTAAAAATTTCAGTTATTCCATTCATTCATCATAATATCCTTAAGATCATCATTTAAAGTCATTCATAAGATTATTTTCAAATTAGATTATTCTATATATAATCATATTATTTTGGGAAGGTACGGTAGAAGTTAACATTTTCAATAGACAATGAAAGTCAGCTTCGGAAGTTAAGTTATCAATCAAAGTTCAAACTCAATGGCAGAAGTCAAAATCAAAGGTAAAATGCAAGTCAAAGGTAGAAGTTAGAGTCAAAGGCATAAGTCAAATTTGTTCTTCAAGGAGTTATTTTATTTTTTTAACAATTTCCTTTATATAGTTCACACAATTTATATTTAGATTTATGGTTGTTACCTTTCCTCATTGATTTACTTTTAATATTCTTTCTTTATATATACGTCGTGTGAGTTTACACTAGGAATTATGAATAGTTAGGAACACCTGCACACACTAGGTTGACTCCAAGCGAGTCATACTTACCCATGAGGGTAAGGGGGAAATTTTTGAGGGAATGACTACTAGACGGGACGAGTCTAGGTAGTTAATCAAAAAGTCAACTCGAGGCGTATTTGTTCTTGCTCACTAAGAAGACTAAGAATGGTTTGTCATTCTTGTAGTCGATGTGGATGACATTATTTTGAATGGAATGTGATGATAGTGGTATTCTTGCTACCAAGACTTATTTACAGTAACACCTTAGCATTCGTGACTTGAGGAGTCCTAGATACTTTCTTGGGATTGAGTTTGTTCATCAAGACAGGAAGCTCGTTTTGACCCAATGGAAGTATGCCCTTGACATGCTTTAGGAGACGAGACTTCTTGGGTACAAGCCAGAGACCTCACTCATGGAAGCTCGCCCGTAGTTTTGGGATACTTTATCTCTACTCTTAGATGATGCTAACCGCTATCGGAGATTGTTGGGAAAGTTGATATATCTCACCATCCCTCGCCCCAACATTGTATATGTGGTTAGTATTTTGAGTCAGTTCATGTAGGAACGTCAACGAGTTTACTTGGAGGGAGCTCTACGGGTTCTATCATACATCAAGCAAGCCCAAGGGAGAGGGCTCATCTATCAACGACATGTTCATCTCCATAACGAAGCTACTCTAACTTATATTGGAGGCAACCTCATCACCTGGCGATCCCAAAAATAGAACGTGATATTGATAACATGATAATTAGACATGATAATACATGATTATTGATGCATATTAAGGCATAAATGATTTCATTCGTATGCATGTTATCAAATTTATGAGTATTTATCTATCATTATATGAAAAAGTCATTATAATATCAAAATACTTTAAATTAGGGTTAATTATAATAAATTAAAGATAAATAATTTTATAACCTATCTTTACTCGAGAGTATAAATGGTTTTTAAAGTTAAATAATGAGAGTAATCATTTTTTATAAACATTTCCTTAATTTTCAGAGTTAAAAACCTAAAGAAGTAAATGTATTTTTGAAAAATAAACTAAAACTCTTACTATTTATTAATTTTGACTTTTTAGAATGATAGATAATTAAATTTTGGATCAAATCAAAGAAATTTTGATTAATTTGGAGTTATATTTTGAAAGTTATGAATTTTCTAATTTTTAGAGATTTTTTGAAATTTTTCTGAATTTTTCTGAAATTTTAAGGATTTTTTGGAATTAAAATCGATTTTTCTAATTTAATATCGATTTTTCAGAATATTTAAAAAGCGCAGGTGACATGGAGCTACCAGAACCGTCCGATCAATCGGATTGATTATCGCGATGAGGAGGCGACGTGGTAACATCGTGGACGTCTGATCACGCAAGTGATTTCGACCGTTGATCTTCACTTAAGATCGGTGGACACGTGGCTTCATCGGGTACACCGGATCACGTCTATTCTCGACTGTTGATCGCGAGAGTTGTAAAAGTCAAGATTAAAATGCATCGAAACGCATCGGAGGCGTCAAATCAAGATCTAATGGTGATAGATTCAAGGCGTTTTATAACTCGCGACACGTGATGTCATCTCGCGCGTCCATCCACGATCCGATGGACGTGACTTAATCGTAGCGGTTCGCGATGAACCGTTTCATCAGAACCGTCGATTAATCCGATAGGACGGTTACGCCCAAATTTCCTATAAATTGAGATGTTCTTCCGATTTATAAGGCATTTGAGAGCAAATTAATCAAATTGATCTGTTTAGACACTAAATCTCTTGGATCTCTTGATCATATCCTCTTCTAGACTCAATTTCGCATCCACTGAGTGCTTAAGATCAAGATTTGGCTGAAAGACGAGGAATTAATCGAAGCTTGAACTCGACGATCGCGATTTTTGGATTTTTGATGAAAAGCCTTAATCCCGGTGATTAATTGGGTTAATTGATAACAGGCAAAAATATGCTATAAACCATCCTTTTATCTGCATTTTGATCATTAAAAGTTTGAAATCAACAAGGATTTTGCATGTTATCATGATGTCATGCCTGAAATAATCACTTTTTCATTGCATTTTAAAATGGGTAGTTAATTGCAAATAATTAGTGCTATTATGAGAAATTTTAAGTAATAATTAGGATTCTCATAAATAAATACTCTATTAGAAATTTACTAATAACTGTTGGACAAAATAATCCAAATTTACCTTAAATAAAATATTATTTTCTTTTTCTGAAATAATTACTTTCAGAACTTTCTTTAATTTTCTGTTATATCAATAAAGCCCTAAATGGGCTGGTTTGTACTTATGTTTTTTTTTAGGAATTGTGGACAGGCACCGTACATGACAGGTGGGAGCCAATCACATGAAGAAGCGGTGAGCTGTGTACACGGCGATGTGTACACAGCTAACAAACAGCTCACCTGCAGGGTATAAGCATCAACGCGCGCATGGCGTCCTCCACCAATAAGATGGAAGCAGATCAGGCGCTGACCAACCGCAGCATCCCACACCAACGCCGACCTCTCCAAAGACCTAATTGATTCTAAAAGAGGGGGGAAGCTCGCGATTTCAGAGAGGTCGGCGATTTTCTTTAAGAGGGAGGAGGTGAAGACGGAGACAGTGTGCTTGATTTCTCGCCCGAATCTGTTCGGCCTGGAGGACACAACGAGAAAGAAGTTCCAATCCGAAGCAGCTTTGATCAGGAGCATTCAAGGCGCATCGATTTGTCCGATTAAAGCCTGCAAATTAGGTTTGCAGAATTAAGTTTCGGTCTGAAAACATTGTTTAGATTCTTTTATTGTTTTTTTTTGTTGTTTTCTGTTCTTCCTTCTTCTTCCGATTTGAAATATTCAGGATAGATACTTCAAACTGCATTTCGAATTCAGTTGTTTAGGTTATTGCTTGTTTTTCTTTTCTTTTCATATTCTTCTTTGTTCTGTTCCGAATTAAAAAAATTTTAGTGAAGTTATTTGCGTTGAGTTTCTTTTTTTTTTAATTTCGTAAATTCCTGTTGTTGTTTTTTTTCTTTTTTTTTTCTGTTTCAATTTTTTCTCTTCTTCTCTAAATTGAAAAAATGCAGAGTAGGAATTCGTATCTCAATTTTAATTCAGTATATTCCTTATGATCCTTCTCTTGCCTTCGGAAATGAACAATTTAGTGTAAACTTCTTGTCTGAGATTTTAATTCATAGTTTATGTGGTTCGTAATTAGAATAATTAGTGAGCTTAATTGAGTTTATAAGTCTGAATCGCTTATGTTAGTTAACTGAATTCAGGAGAGTTAGTTTTTCTCATAAAAGAAAGGTAGAAAAAGTGATAAAATGAAATTGTTTCTCTTTTTAGTCTTGGTCTTGATTCTTTCCTTTTATTAGCTCAGGATTTTTAAACTACAAAAGAGATTTAATATATAGGTTTTTCTGCAGATTGAATAATTCTCTGTTCTGCATTGATTCATGAAATACTGAGATTAGTTCCTAAACGAGTTTAGTGATTAAAAGATACATTTAAAAAGACTAATAAAAAAAAATATTAAATAGTGAGATTTAGATTGAATTGAAGGTTCTGTGGAAAATAAAATTAAAAAAAATCAGTAAGAAAGTATCTGAAGAAGTTTTAACATGATATTCACTTTCTTCATACAGTTTGATAATAAATAAAAAGATGACAGAAAATATGTTTTAGCAGAAACAAGAAAAAAAAAGAGAAGTCCGAGTAAAAGTTTTCTGAATTTTTGTTAAACATCTTTGAATTTTGAAATTACAATTTACTGAATATAACTATCTTGGTGTTTAGAATACTAGATATAGGAAAAATTTTGATTGGAAATAGAAGAAAAGAAAATAAATTGGTGCGACCTCCCTTGGATTCGACCCCTTACTAAGCCACATTTTTTTTATATACTTGCAATTTTAAGGGAAAATATGTTATAAACAGATTATTGTTTAAGTTTGAAACCAAATACAACGACCTATTGCACTTAAAATTTCAGACTTATCAATTGGCGCCGCTGCCGGGGAGGTAAAAAGCCAATATTCTTTCTTTTATTTTGATTCAAGAAAACAGGAATTATTTTCATCAGAATATTATCTCTGCAATTTTTTTTCTGACCTCTAACCAACTGAATGAAAATTGTTTCTGATCAATTTGAAGCATAACACTATATGCACGGTAGAAGGTCTTTAAAACAGAAAGAGACGGAGGAAGAGGAAGGGCTACAATTTTCTGAATTCAGTCAAGAGAAGACAGAGTTTATTTTTCCGGAAGCAATGGAAGAGGAAGTCAATAATCAACATGAACCAACACTGAAGGAATTATCTGCACCTTCAGATTACGAGGCATTCACGAGGATTTCAGCTCCATTAAATGAAAATGCAAACTTCAAGATAGATGCTACAATGTTGAACTTCTTACCAAGCTTCAATGGACGATTCAGTGATGAACCTTACGAATTCCTACGGGAATTCACTCAATTCTGCTCATCTTATTATTTTCCTGGAATTTCACAAGAAGTAGTGAAGCTCATGTTGTTTCCCTTTGCATTGAAGGATACGGCAAGAGAATGGCTGAATGGCACCGGAAAAACGTTTACATCATGGCAAGAGGTACAAACAAGTTTTTTGCAAAAATATTTTTCATATGGGAGGACACATGCTCTCAGAAAAGTGATAAGGGATTTTACGCAAGGAAATGAAACATTTGGAGAAGCTTGGGAGCGATTTATGACATTGACTAGGAAATGCCCTCATCATGGCATTCCTAATCATGAGTTAGCCCAAATCTTTTACCAAGGTTTAGACTATCAAGAGAGGCAATTAGTTGATATATCCAGTGGAGGTAATTTTCTGAATACAAGAGCCAGTGAATCGTTAAAGCGGATGGAGGAATTAGTTGAAGATTGGGTGTTTAGGCAAAGCTCTATGATTGATACTAAAACTGGAGGATTGAAAAGAGGAGTTATTGATGTAAAAGGTATGGAAGCAGACATTAAAATGGAGAAGTTGGAGAGGGAGATGAAGCAATCAGTGATCGACATAATTGAAAACTTCAAGCATCTCCTCAAAGATGCTATTGCTACTATTAAACCGGATGTAAACCTGAACAAAGGTAATTCTGATCTCACTTGTATGAACTGCACAGCAAATGATCATATGCAAGATAAAGGCAAAGCAATTTTGACAGAGCAAGTGAATGCATTTGGAGCACACTCAAATCATAATAATTGGAATGCAGGAAATAATGGGAATAAAATGACAAATTTTGGAAGCAATAGTGGACAGCAGGGATTTGGAATTCAAAATAATCAATTTAAGATGCCAAATCAGCAGCAATTCAGTCTGCCATACCAGCAGAATCACCAACAATTCTATCATAATATGCACTTCCAGCACAGTCAACCTCCTTATCAACACACTCAGCCTCAGTTTTACCAAAATGCAGCTAATATGCAGCCTCCAGCACAGAATTATACTAATCATGCTTTTAATAACAATCTGTGGGAAACTGTAAAACGTTTGCAGGATAAAGAGAAGACTTGGGAAGAGGAGAAGAAGCTTTTATTACTGCAGATTGAAGGGCTAAGATCATCGCAGAACACTGGAATGGGCAACGAAGTGCAAAGAGAAGACAAAAATCAAGGTAAAATTGATGACAATTTCTCTAAAAGAAGTATACAAGGTCAGTTACCAACTAAACCTTGCATTAATCCACGAAATTTATTACATGTTGATAGATCTAATGTTTTTTCATATATTTCTAGTGCTGAAATTAGTAATAACCAGAAATCTGATAGTAACTATAATCTTAGCAGGAATGGAACAGCAATTAATGCTATTTCAGTCCTGAGAAGTGGGAGAATTTTATTAAATTCAGAGGATATCAAAAGTAAGGATATAGAGGATAATGAACTTAGAGTAGAAGATAAGATAGAGGACAGGGAAATAATTCCAGAAAAAGAGGAATTAAATAGGGAAGGGAAAGAACAGTTGATTCCCTTCCCAAGTGCTCTAGTCTCAAAGAAAGAGAAATTAGACAATTCCTCCTTACTTGAGGTGTTAAAAAATACTTCTATTACCATTCCTCTAACGGATGCAATCCGTTATATTCCACTTTATGGAAAGTTTGTGAAAGAACTTTGCACTCCTTCGCGAGAAAGAAAGAAAATTAAACTTTATGAAAATATTAGCTCCATTATTTTAAATAGTCTACCTGAGAAGTTACAAGATCCTGGAGCACCGGTGATTGGGTGTACTATACAGAATTTGGAATTTAAGAGAGTATTGCTAGATACGGGAGCAAGTGTGAATATACTCCCAAAACTCTTATATGACAAACTCAATCTTGTTGCATTAGAACCAATTAAATTAGAATTACAATTAGCTGATGGTTCAGTTCGCGCGCCTTATGGACGATTAGAGGATATTATTGTCCTTGTAGGGGATTTAGCATTTCCCGTAGACTTCATAGTGACTGATGTGAAGGTTATTGGAGCATTATGCAATGCTCCAATCATATTGGGAAGACCCTTTCTTGCTACTGCTAGAGCAATAATTGATTTTGATAAGGGAAAAATTGAATTGAGGGTAGGGAATGATAAATTAGAAATCCCAATACCAAGTTTGAGGAGGATACCTGAATACACATATGAGGATGCAAATAGGATGGATCAATTCTTAGAAGAAGAGGTAGATTATGATGAATTAATTGAAGAAGTATTTGTAATTAATGACAGTGAAGAAGTAGATCTTGAGACACTATTAATATCAGAAAATTCAGTTGAGTTAGAATTAAAACCCCTACCGGAAACATTAAAATACATTTTCTTAGAGGAAGGGAACTCTAAACCAATTATCATCTCATCATTGCTCTCTGAAGAGCAAGAAGGAAAATTGATTTCAGTCATCTCGAAATACAAAGCAGCCATAGGTTGGAAGATAGATGATATAAAAGGAATAAATAGGGAAATCTGTGAGCACAGAATTTTTTTAGAAGAAGATTCAAAACCTACCCGGCAACCTCAAAGAAGGCTGAATCCCCACATCTTTGAAGTTGTAAAAAAGGAAATACTGAAATGGTTAAAAGCTGATTTTATTTATGCTATATCAGACAGCCCCTGGGTAAGTCCAGTCCACGTAGTACCAAAAAAATCAGGAACTACAGTGATTAAGAGTGAAGATGGAGGGGAGATGCAAACGAGAATAGTTTCAGGGCATCGAGTATGCATAGATTATCAGAAACTCAATTTGGCTACAAAAAAAGATCATTATCCACTCCCCTTCACTGATCAAATCTTAGAAAAATTAGCTGGACAGGAATTTTATTGTTTTTTGGACGGTTATTCAGGATATAATCAAATTGCTGTTCATGAACACGATAAGGAAAAAACAACATTTACGTGCCCGGTAGGTACTTATGCCTTTAAAAGGATGCCCTTTGGTTTGTGTAATGCACCGACAACCTTTCAAAGGTGTATGAATGCACTCTTTTCTGATTTTATTGGAGAATTTTTAGAGATTTTTATGGATGATTTTTCTGTTTTCGGTGTTTCATTTGATAATTGCCTAACTAACCTTGAACAAGTTCTGAAAAATCAGTGTGCGTAACAACCTAGTTCTCGGTTGGGAGAAATCCCATTTTATGGTGCAAGAGGGGATTGTTCTGGGCCACATTATCAGCAAAGAGGGAATCAAAGTGGATCAAGCCAAGGTGGAAGTCATCAAGAATCTTCCATTGCCGCAGACCCAAAAACAACTTAGAGGATTTTTAGGACATGCTGGATTTTACCGTCGCTTCATTAAAGACTTTGCAAAAATAGCTAAACCTCTAACACATTTGCTTTGTAATAATGTGGATTTTTCTTTAGGAGAAGAAGCTAAATCTTCATTTTTACTCATTAAAGAAGCTCTTATAAAAGCACCTATCTTGCAAGCTCCAAGATGGGAATTTCCCTTTGAAATTATGTGTGATGCATCTAACACCGCAGTGGGAGCAATTCTTGGCCAACGCATCGATGGTAATCCGGTAGCAATCTATTATGCAAGTAAAACACTCGGAGGGGCACAGGTAAATTACTCAACAACAGAGAAAGAATTACTTGCTATTATTTTTGCATTGGAAAAATTTTGGCAATATGTGTTAGGGAGCAAAATTATTGTTTTTTCTGACCATGCAGCATTGAAATATCTGCTGACTAAAAAAGAATCCAAATCTCGGCTAATTAGATGGATTCTTTTATTACAAGAATTTGATATAGAAATTAAGGATCGGCCTGGAAAAGAAAATGTTACAGCAGATCACCTCTCGCGAATTCAAGCTGAAGATTCACAAATCATCAACGAGAATTTTCCCGATGAAAGCATCCTCACAGTGAATTGCCAACCATTACCTTGGTACGCCCATATAATTAAATTTTGGTTGCAAGTTTAATACCGGAGGATTGGGATTATGCAACTCGGAAAAAATTCTACAAAGAGGTAAAACATTATTTTTATGATGAACCTGAACTTTTCAAATTAGGGGCTGATGATATATTTCGACGATGCGTGCCCGAGGTAGAACAGGTCAGTATTTTAAATGCATGCCATTCTTCACTTTGTGGGGGACATTATGCATCAAAAATAACAGCATTTAAAGTACTTCAAGCTGGATTTTTTTGGCCTACCCTCTTTTCTGATGCACACACTTATTGTTCAGCATGTCTTAAGTGTCAAGCATCCATTGATCTGAAGAAAAAAGATGCAATGCCTCTCCGTCCGATAATTGAAGTCGAAATCTTTGATTTATGGGGAATTGACTTTATGGGTCCATTCCCCAATTCTAATGGTTTTGAATATATTTTAATCGCAGTGGATTACATGTCAAGATGGGCAGAAGCAATTCCAACAAGAACCAATGACCATCAAGTGGTGGTAAAATTCATTCACCAACATATTTTTTGCAGATTTGGTTGCCCAAGAGCTATCATCAGTGATGGAGGGAAACATTTTAACAACCATCAATTGCAACTGATGCTTAAAAAATATGGAGTGGAGCATCGAGTCACAACTCCCTATCATCCTCAGGCCAATGGTCAAGTAGAGAATACCAACAGGGAGGTAAAGAAAATTTTAAAGAAGATAGTGAGATTAGATGGTAAGGATTGGTCTTCCAAACTTTATGATGCATTGTGGGCATATAGAACAGCCTATAAAACACCCTTAGGAATGTCACCATTTAGGTTAGTTTATGGTAAGGCTTGTCATTTACCTGTAGAAATTCAACATCGAAGTTATTGGGCTATTAAGAAACTTAATCTTTCTTTAGATAATGCAGGGAAGGCAAGATTGCTCCAATTACATGAGTTAGAAGAATTAAGAAATGAGGCTTACAATAATTCTCTGATTTACAAGGACAAAATGAAAAAGTTTCATGATAAGCACCTCAACCGTAAGACATTCTCTCCAGGACAAAAGGTATGGCTGTATAACTCAAGGTTGAAATTATTTCCAGGTAAGTTGAAGTCCAAATGGGATGGACCCATGATAGTAATTGAAAGTTATGAAAATGGAGTAGTTCTCATTGAAAATGAAAAAAATAAATCTCAATTTAAGGTGAATGGACAGAGACTCAAACCATTTATAGAACTGGAAAACCAAAATTTTCCATCAATTCTTACTTCTGAAGTCCACAATTTACAAGATCCTAGTGTAGGGTAGCATTTTTTTCTGTTTTCTGTTTTCTGTTTTCTGTTTTCTGTCTTCTGTCTTCTGTTTTCAAAAAAAAAAAAAAAAAAAAAAAAAAAAACTGTTATAATTTACATCCCAGTCTACAGTTATAGCAAATTATAACAGAATGATTTTTATCTTTTGCAGGTACAATTCTGTCATAAAAAAATTCAGAAAAAAGATAGCACGATCTTTTGGGAATTGAGGTGCAGAACAGATGAAGATAGTACAATAGGTTTTGCCAATCCTACGAAAAATGCGGTTTGCAGTTTTGCTATTTTCACTTGTTTCATTGCCTTTTATACATATGAATGCATTAAAAAGAAAAAAAAAACAAAGAAAATTTGTGTATTTTTTTTTTCAGTTTTAAACCATGATGATATAATCTGTGATTAAAAGAGTTAGACTTCAATAGTGAAGAACATTTCCCCAAAATTTAGAGCCAACAATTAGAATGGTTTAGAGAAACTAAAAAGAAGGGACATAATAGTTACCTTTAAACTCAGGTTTACTTAGTCTTTAGCTATGATTGAGGTGGAAGTTGGAATACACTAGAGATTTACAAGCTGAATGAAATCAGGTAACCTACGGTGCCATTGTAGTCTAAAGAAGAAAAGCTCAGTAGGAGAGTTTAGTGGAAAGTTCAATATGATTAGGAGTGCTTTGCTGCTAAAGTCTTTTTCTTAATATTCCAATTTCTTATCCCTACCAAATCGTTTCTCCAACCCATGAGCAATTGTGAAACAGATGGTGAAAATAAGGGGAGAAATTATTTTAAACCCTTGTTCACTCATGTGCAAGACCCAAAAAAGAGGGGAATAAGCTATAGAGCAACAGATTATTGTTTAAGTCTGAAACCAAATACAACAACCTATTGCACTTAAAATTTCAGACTTATCATTAATCCAATCACAATTGTGGGTTAGTGGAGTCGGTTTTCACTAATCTTTCATCTATTCATGTTTAATTTCTGTTTAGATTAGTAATTTGATTTAATTTCAAGCTTATTTTTTGGTATTTTCGTGATTTTTAATTTCAGAAAAATCACTTCACTTCGATCTTCAATTTCTCCGTGAAATCAAAGTCCAAATTCGATGATTTTTATTTCGTGGAATCGTCTTGAAGTTCTCTGATGGAGAATTCTTTTGAAACATGAACACAAGGGTTCTAAGTGAACCTATCCTCCTCCTCCTCCTTATCTACCAATTTGAAAAATTATCCATTCATTAAATGGATGAAAAGACCTCTCTAAATAAATAAAGAGAGTGTAGATCTTAAGGGAATTATCCCCCTCCTTCTCTTATTTTATACTGATCTAAAGATTGACACGGTGAAAAGATATTAGCCTTATCCTTAGATACTTAGAATTCCTTCAATAGACCAAGTCAACCACCCTTTTCCCTTTGATATAGGTTCCTTATTTTCCAAACCTTCTCCACCATATCATAGGTACCTTATATCATTTTAAATAGTGATCTCAAAAGAAAATCAGTAGGAACACGATTGTGATATATTCCTCTTTTCTTTAAAACCACCTATAGTTAGAATCATAGGAGAGATCAATCACTTATGAAGAAAGCTATCTTTTTGCTCTAATTCAAGACAAATTATTTTGCATGAATAACTCATGCAAGAATGAAGATAGATCAACATGAAGGATCCCCAAATCATCATGAAAGCAATCTGAGGACAGCCTTTGAAGAAGTGGAGAAGAATGCTCCCTCAATTATATGCATTGATGAGATCGATTCAATTTCTCCAAGTTATCCAAGACTCTTCAAGACAAGCCCATCTCAGTCTCAGGCCATCGGGAGATCATGTGCTATCTTATCATATCCTATCTCCCTGCTGATAGACGGAACTTCCCCAACACGTTCAGACCACAAATGACACACGTCTCAAAAAGAGGCATTTCACAACGTCAACCCTCACCCACGATGACAATCCCTCCATTTTGTCCGCCTTTCATCCACTTTACGTCTGAAGCCTGTCGAGGAATATCCGGTTCTGTGAAGCGATTCGAGAGCATCGTTTCTTCCTTCCATCTCGAGTATCATCCTCCCCTTTTAGCGATATTAGTTCGGAAATCTAATATCGTAAGTCCAATATTCTCCTGTCCATTTCTTAAATTATATTATACTCTCGTCCTTTTCCTCTCCGCAATCTCGTTCGTCCTATTTAATCACTCCGTTAATCTCCCTTTCCGTCGCCTTGCTTCCAACCCCTTCCTTCTCTTGTCATCCTCCTTCCTCTCTCTTCTTTTCTTCTATTCCTATTATTCTATTCTCCTACTTCTTCTCTTATATATATATATATATATATATATATATATATATATATATATATATATATATATATATATTCATATTTAGATCACCATAATTTATCGTAATATTATCTTTCTTCTCCTCTTCACAACTATAGTCTTATTCCTTAATAATAGATAAATATATGTAATATCTTTTCATCTAAACTCTTCCCTTTATATTTCTGAATTATTCTCTAATTTATTCTCACTGATTTATAAAGTCATTTCCTAGTGATATCATTCATAGATCCTCCCTCATATTGTAGGATTTAGATACATCTTCTAGAATATCCTACATCATTTTCTTTCATAATCTACCATTTTCCCTAATTTCTATCATCGATTCATCGTCCGATTTGATCAAATTCGAAGAAAACATCTAAAATTTCCCTAATTCCCTGTGGATTCGACCCTTATTTACCATTATACCCCTCAATTCGAGATATTTTCATCAAATTTGGTAAGTTTGGAATTATTTTTGACACGAGACCGTGTGAAATTGACGACCACTCGGTCTTGTTTTTTCAGATATCATGCTCCAGTGCGGAGTCTGAATATCGAGCTATGGTTGAGACCACGCGAGAGATGGTATGGATTTGATCATTTCTCGAAGATCTCAAAATTTCATCTCCTTTGCCAATGCCCATCCATTGTGATAATCAATCTGCTATCTTCATCGCCGACAATTCCACTTTTTATGAGCATACAAAGCACATTAAGATTGACTGTCACTATATATGAGACAAGGTTATGTGAAGAGTCATCTCCACTCCTCATGTGTCATCATCTCATCAGCTTGCAGACGTCTTCACGAAGAGTCTAGTCGGGATCTCATTTGATGCCATGTGTACTGATAATCTCAATTACGCGTGTTTTCCGTCATTGTTGTGTATCGATTTCATGCAATAAAATTTATATTTCCTTACTTAGTATAGTGTAAGCAATGATCGAATCCACAGGGAGCTGAGGTAATGAGATTAGATATTCAAATGAAAGGTGAGAGAGCGTGGAAGAAGTGAGAGCTTGGAAAGAAGTACAAACGTAAATGCGGCATGTAGAGATGAATATGAGTGATAGTTTTTAGGTTTCTTTTTTAATTAGTGGAGAAATATAAATTCTAATGGAAAAACAATGTAGAAAGAAATGCAATGGGGATGAGATGATGACAAGGTGAGAAGAGTGGTGGGCGGTAGCGATGGATCGACGAATTTATGTGCATCGATAGGGAGAGAGAGTTGCAAGTCTCGATGATGTCAAAGCCACTACATTAAAATAAAATAAGAAAGAAAAATAAAAGGAAAATACAACTTTATTGTTTATGGAGATGATGAACACAAGCAAGAACTCAATCCAGATTGTCGCACAAACCCCGTCGGTGTGCCCGTCTTAGGCCGGGTGATGCTTGATCCACTCCGATCACGTTCTTTGCTTGCTCCCTTCTCCACTACAAGGTTGAGCATCAAATAATACTCCTCCTTGGGCCATGACCTCCTCTCCCTTTCCTTCTGGTAACTTGATGCTAAGAGAGAGCCAAAAAATTCAAGGAGAGAGAAAATGAAGGCTTTTATAGTGGGTTCCTAGGGTTTGAGTGTAAAGAGGGATAAAAGAGTCAAACCATTAAAATCATTTATTTTCAACCTTTATTGTTTGATCCAAGGGTATGGATGGATAGAGGGTTAAAAGATTAATCTAGAAATCGAATTTCAGCTCAAAAATCCATCTAGATCATGAGATATCATGATTTTAATTTAGAGAAATCATAGTCTTTGATTGAGATAATGCACAGTGGCATTTATGTAAATTACTGACTTTGAAAATCTCTGTGAATCAGAGGGGTATTTCTTTAATTTTTCACTTTAAAAATCGAAGTGGCATTTTTGTAAATTTCTGACTTCAAAAATCGGAAGGCATTTTTGTAAATTTTCACTTTAAAAATCCGAGTGGCATTTTCTTAAATATGCTCAAAATCTGAAAAGTCCCTAAAAAATTCAGAGAAATTCCAGAAAAATTCTAGAAAAATCCCTAAACTTAGAAATTGAATATCTCACAAAATATAACTCCTTTTTTTACGAAATTTTCTCCATTAGATCAAGAATTTAATCCTCTATATTTTTATCCCAAAATATCTAAAATCATGAGAAAAAAATTAAGGTCTCATTTAATAAAAAATAAGCTTGGTCCAACCTGCATAAAAATAAGGAGATTGGCCCAATATTCACTCTAAATCAATTTTGGATTAACCTAAAAATCCTATGATGACACCTTTACCAAATCCAAACCTCATTTACCACATTTCATAAAAATATGGTTGTCTTGATGTTCAGATTTAATAGAGAGTTGTTTCCTCTTTCCTCTTATCGTCATTCATATCGATGCTTTCCTACTTGCATACCTATGTCCCTACATCCATATAACTCATAGAAAATATGAGAATTCAACCACTTGACTTTGAAAAAGTCAAATGGGGTTAGTCTCATAGTATAAGTAATTAAAAAGAATGGTGCATGATAGGACATATCTATTTTTTTTACTAAATTAGCACTAAATACATGCAAGTTGAGTATATGAGTGGAATGCAATGATGAATGCAAAAATATCATAAAAAGATGATAACGTGCATTATATGACTAAGAATTATGTGTTAAAACCTATTTATAATGATGAAAATGAATGCATCAATGACACGTTATCATGTACCAAGCTGGGCATGTTGGATTTATATGCTCCGCCTTGAGGGTTGTGTCTAATGCTAGTATTGGGCTCTCATCCCATTTAGGGCCTCTCATCTTCATCTCTTATATAAGGACCTTTATACTCTCATTTCCATATACAATTCAAGGGTTTCTTTCTCTCATCGTCAACATGGATCTACAATGGATGTAGTGAAACCATAGATTTCAATGTCACATGCCTAAGTGAAGCCTCAAAACCACAAACCAAGCCTTGCACTTGCAAACGGTGCCATCAGGATTAAACTTTAGAGTGAAGATCAAACTTTTAGGTTACAATGCTAGATTCTCTAGGGCCAAGGATGAGCACCAATGTACCATGACTCTCCAAGGCCGAATAGTCAAGATCTCAAGCCACTTTCCATTTAAGTACATAAAGCTCAAGTAATGAGGTAAGGCATTCAAAAGAAAGACGAAGCCTAGATAATAAGTGCGAGCAAGAATTGGGCACGTGGAGGTGTGTGTGAGCAATAATTTTGAGTTTCTTTTAGAGTCAAGAAAGAAATTAGAATCTAAAGAGAAAATTAAGATGAGGAGAGATGAAACAGGGAATCAAAAATGGCTTGGAGAGAAAATATAATTAGGGATAGAGATAGATCAATGGGCGGCAAATGGCAAGTGGGAGAGATGCATGCGCGAAGTGATGTCAAAGCTACAACATTAAAATAAAAATAAAACACACATCTACTATTTGTGGAGATGATCAAAACCCAAAATCCAATCTAAATCGTCACACAAACCTTGTTAGAGGTGATAACATGCTAATTAGACATGATAATACATGACCATTTATGCATATTAAGGCATAAAAGATTCCATTCCTATGCATGTTATCATATTTATGAGTATTTATCTATCATTCTATGAAAAAATCATTATAATCTAAAAATACATTAATTTAGGGTTAACTATGATGAATTAAAAATAAATAATTTCATAACCTATATTTACTTGAGATTATAAGTAAGTTTTAAAGTTAAATAATGAGAGAAATCATTTTATATACATTCATTTAATTTTCTAAGTTTTTAAATCTTAATCAAATGAATATATTTTTTAAAATAAAAATTAAATCTATTCTTATTTATTAAATTTGATTTTTTAGAATGATAGATAATTTTATTTCTGATCAAATGAAAGAAATTAACATTAATTTGGATTTTTATTTTGAAAGTTATGAATTTTCTAATTTCTAGGGATTTTTCCATACTTTTTCTGAATTTTTTGAATTTTTAATGGATTTTTCTGGCGAAATGTCCGATCAATGGCAATCGACGATCAAAAGCAAGAAATGACGTGGCGCAACGTGGAGCGTCCAATTGCGCGATTATATCATGATCGTGGATCTTTACTTAAGGCACGGGGTACGTGGCACAACATGATTCGTTGGCTGAATCATTTTAAAATGATTTAATCTTAGCCGTTGATCGAAGGAGTTATAACTCACTGAGATTAAAACCGACGGGAAAAGCATCTAAAACATCCGATCAAGATCCAACGGCAGGGCATTTGAGTGCGTTATTTATAATGCACGCGACGTGGCATCATCTCGGCAGTCGATCAAAGATCCAAGAGTCATGACTTAATCGTAGCGATTTTGCAAGGGTGCGTTTCATGAGAGCTGTTGATCAAAGATTAAATTCTGATCGGACGGTTACGCCCAAATCGACTAATAAATTGAGGTGTTCTTCGACGATGTAAACCATTCGAGGGCAATTCGACTCAAGCAAACTGTTTAGTCACCAAATCCCTTGAATCTCTTGCTTTGAATTGCTTCTAGCCTCATTTCCGCATCCATGAAGTGCTTGAGAGTGAAATTTCATGGAGACACAAGGAAGAAATCAACGCTTGACCTCTGACGATTGCGTTTTCTAAATTTTGATGAAAGGCCTTGATCCGGCGACTAAATTGGATCAATTCGAGTGCAATCTTGGGTTAGGGATCGTGTTTCACCCTAGTCAATCATCTTGTAGCTTTAGATTTCGTTTTTGAATCCTAATTTGAGTCAATTTCATTTCCAGTTTCGGTTTTTCATGTTTTAGTTTCGAAAATTTCTCTCTAGTTCATTCGATGATTTCTTTGGGAAATCAAATCCAAATTCAGTGTTTTTTTATTCCTTGGATTTGTCTTTGATTCCTCTTTCCAAACATATCAAATTTCCTAATTTCTATCACCATTTCATCATCAGATTTGATCAAATTCGAAGAGAGCTTCAGAAATTACCTTAATTCTCTGTAGAGTCGACCCTTATTTACCAATATACCCCTCAATTCATGATTTAATCCTAAAATTGGTGCAATTGGATATTATTTTGACTCCTGATCATGTGTTTTCAATGACCTCACGGTCTCAATTTTTCAGCGTGCCCATCTTAGGCCAAGTGATGCCTGATCACGATCCTTGTTTGCTTCCTTCTCCATGACAAGGTTGAGCATCATAAAAATGATCCTCATTGGGTCTTGATCTCCTCTCCTTTTCCTTTCATAAGGCTAATACTAAGAGAGAGCCAAAAAATGTGAGGAGAGAGAAAAAAAGGTTGATAGGTGGGTTCCAACGGTTTGAGTGTAGAGACGGGGTAAAAAGAGTCCAACCGCAAACAATTTCTATGTCCAAGGATATGGATTGATAGTGGTTAAAAAATGAATTTGAGCCAAAAAAATCTCAGCTCAAAATTCTATCTAGATCATGAGATATCATGATTTTAATTTAGAGAAAGTCTTAGTCGTTTGATTGAGATCATGCATAAGAGCACTCTCATTGCACCAAAAATGGAGTGTTAGCCTGTATAAGTGTGGAGGGGCTATTCAATAAAATTTTACTGAAAAAATTGAAAGGGTTTTTTTATAAAATGGCTCTAAAAACTAGGAAAAAAATTCCTTAAAAATTATGAAAAAGTCCCTAAATTAGAAATTCAATATCTCACAAAATATAACTCCTTTTTTTATGAAATTTTCTCCATTAGATCTAGAATTTGATTCTCTATAATCATGAAAAAGAGGTAATAAAAATAAAGTTTTGGTCCCACCTCCTTCAAAATAAGGAGGTTATTCCAACATTTCACTTCCCAAATAATTGTGGATCATCCTAAACAGCTTTAGATGATCTCTCACCAAATCCAAACCTCATTTAGTATTTCTTTTTGTAATAATAAGATTGACTTGGGTGTTCAGATTTGGGTGGAGAGTTATTTCCTCCTCTTTCTCATCATCATTCGTATCCATGATTTCCTACTTTGCTCTGTTTATGTCCTTGCATCCATATAACTCATAGAAAAATGGAAGAATTTAAACATCTGACTTTGTAGAGAGGCAAATGGGGTTAGTCTCATGGTACAAGAAATTGAAAAGAATGATGTATGATAGGACACACTCTTTTTTTTACCTAATTAGCACTGAATATATGCCAGTTGAGTATATGGGCGAAATGAGATGATGAATGCAAAATATCAATGACAGGTTATCATACACTAAGGGTTAGGACAAAGAGGTGAGCTTCATAGAAAAGGCTTAGAAGAAAAATTGTACCACCAAAAAGGAGAGGGATGGAAGGTTATTGTGGAGGTAGATGGCTATTAGGATGGCTTCAAACCATAGGTAATGAGGAAAATGCTTATCATAAAGTGGTGTGCAAGTGATATCAAGTAGGATATAGTGCTTTGCTTCGCGACCTCATTTATTGGGAGGCATAAGGAGAAATATTTTGGTTGATAATATTAATCCACAAAATAATTTTGAAAGAGACTCTTGGACAAGTTTATATATAATTTATGTCCATATAACTTTGGGTGTGGTTGATTGTTGGGAAAAAATTTCTTGGATGAAAGGGTAGATGATGTCAAGAACTTGACCATGGTCATGAAGAAGGTAGGTGATGAAACGATTTCATGAGGTCCTTGAATGCACACCCAAATTGTGTCAAAAACTAATACCAAACTCACCAATTTTAAGATTAAATCATGAAATGAATAGTATAGTGGTGAATAATGGTCGAATCCACGGAGAAATAAGGGAATTTTGAGAGATCTTTTAAAATTTGATCAAATTGGACAATGAATTGAGGTGAGAAATTAGGGAAATTAATATATTTGAAAATAAAACTCAAAGATGAATCCGGAATCAAAAATTCACTTTATTTGGATCAAGATTCACGGAGAAATCAAAGAGCGAATTAGGTAAAACATTTCGAACACGAAGAGAGAGAAATCCAAAATAAAACCTAAAATTAATTTAATCTACAATTCTAAATTAAAATTTAATGATACATGACACATAAGATTAGGAGGAAAACACATAATCTAACCCGAGACAACGATCGAAATGATACAATTAATCACCAAATTTAAGGCTTTTCATTCCGCAATATTGAAGACGATCATACATGTTCAAGAGGTGGATTCTCACTATTCTTTCAACAAAATCTCACTTCAAACAACTCTGAAATCGACACGAAAATGAGTCTAGAAAAGATTAGAAGTGAGAGATTCAAGGATGGTGGTGTCTAGATAGATCAATTACTCAAAAACATCCAAGAATGCATTACAATGTCGAAGAATATCTCAATTTATAGAAAATTTGGGCGTAACCATCGGATGGATCGTTTAATCGTCGATCAACGGCTGTGATGAAATGCAGAGATGCGAATCATTATGGTTAAGTTGTGGCTGTTGGATCGGAGATGGACCGCCGAGATCATGCCACGTCGCGCGCAAAGAAAAAACACATGAATCACCATCTGCCCGATCTTGATCTGACGCTTCGGATGCGTTTTTGTTAGTTTTAATCCCAGTCATTATAACTCCTCAAATCAATGGCTAAGATTAAATCACTTTAAATACGATTCGCCGATGAGTAATAATGTGCCACGTACCCCTGGCTTTAAGTGACAATCAACGGTTGTGTTTTAATTGCGCGATCAGACACTCCACGCGCTGCCACATCACCTGCGAATTTAAAACATGAAAACATAGTCGCACATGGCAGAAATTAAAGAGAAAATATGAGTATATAAGGTGTGTGTAATTAAGGAGTTAGCGAAAATCCTTAACAGGGTGCTTTCTCCTTAATTGCACATGCGCGCGCGCACGTGCGCACACACGCATACACGCGCACTCGCACACGCGAACACGTTTGCGACACGTGCCGATCTCATATGTCGCCACGTGGCATGCTTTTTTTCCACTCGCTCCACTTCAGTTGCCACATCAGCACGCAAAAATAAAAAAATTAGTATTTTAATGAATTTAAATCAAATAAATCGATTTTAAATTAAAAAAAATCCAAAAAAATCTCAAAAAATTAGAAAATTCATAACTTTCAAAATATAACTCCAAATTAATCCAAATTTATTTAATTGGATCAGAAATTAAATTACCTATCATTCTAAAACTCAAATTTAATAAATAATAAGAGAATGAATTACTATTTCAAAAATATACACATTTCTCTTAAAAATTATAACTTAGAAAATTAAATGAGTATATAAAGATTATTTTCTCTTATTATTTAGCATTAAAACCTAATTATTATCTTAAATATAGATGGGAATAATTTTAATCTAAAATATATTCTTAAATATGCATAATTATCCCTAAAATAGTGCATTTTGAGATTATCATTTAAAATTGCATCAAATGACAGATATGCACTCAAAGTATGATAACATGCATGAAAATAAAATATTTTGTGCCTTAATTTGCACTAAAATCATGTAATTGCATGTTAAGATTTCATGTTATCAGTAGGTCCACCTAACTTGAGTTTAGTCATTAAAAAATACAATAAAATAAAGCTCACCTAATGGATAGGGAACATAGGAAGTACCCTAGGCATTGTAGTGGACAAATCGAAGGCACGAGATGGAGGAATGGCATGACAAGAAGGGTAAGTGGAGTGATGATGATTTCTGGTTTGAAATGGCTCACATAAAAACTTTGAAAAACTAAAACATTATAAAAAATTTTAAAGCTTTCTTACACATAGATGGCCAGGCCTACCATGCCACAAAAGAAAGGAAGTAGAATGGAAAATACCAAAAAGAGAAATGAGTCCCAAAAAAGGGGGTCAAACACAATCCAGGAGAGTCCACAACTATTCTCATGCCTCAAACTAATCCTGATGCAGGACCGATGGGGTGAATCGGCCCGACGCTAAACTCCTCTAGGGGGTGACGCTAGGGAAGGGGTGGCCTACGGTATCTAAATGATGTGATGATGCCTAGGAACTCCTCAAGCAGCCAACCTCCCGGCACGTCGTCACGGGGCTCCTGGGGTGCGCCGAGTAGGAGGGGTCACGAGTCCTCCCGGGTTCGTCAGTGCAAGAGAGAGAGCGACCTCGAGTCGTCGGTGGGAGCTCGATCGTCAACCCGGCGGCCAGATCCACGATCCCAATCCCGTTACCAAGGATCACTCAGCCTAACTAGGCCCGAGTGCGGTGGAGACAGGTGCGAGAAGTACTGAAAGAAATATTGCACTTCAAAATAAAAGGGAGGGGATGCGTGCCTAACCTGCGGGGCGCGAGCCCGGTCGGTCGGGGCGAGGGGAGGTCGTTGGACGCGGCAGTGGCAACTAACGCCGAGGCGAGTCGGCGGGGTAGCGCAGAGGGCAGTCGGCACTGATCGAAGGTGAGGGAGACTCGCGGCGAGCAGAGCTCGCCGCGACGAGTCGGCGGCGGATGAGACACGGCGACAAGCGAGACGATCGGGCCGGGGCAGCCGAACGCGGCAGCGGGGCGGACCGCGGCGGAGGCGGCTGGGACGGCGCGACTGATCGCGGCGGTAGGCAGGGCGAACTCAGGCGCGGCACTGGCAACCGGACACGGCGGACCGATGGCGAATGGGCGCGGCCGAGCGGCGATGGGGGGGCGTTCGCAGTGGTCGGACGGGGTCGTGGTGGAGGCGGCTGGGCTGGGCTCGCCGAGCGGGGCCGGCGGGACGCGGAGCGGCTGGACACGAGCGGCGGGACGCGGACCGGCGAATGCGGTGGCGGCGAACCGCAACGGCGGCGGCGGTGGGCGTCACGGTGATGCTGGGCGCGACGGCGGCGGATCGTGGGAGCGGCAAGCGCGCTCGAACGTGGGGCGTCGCGAGATCGCGGCGATGACGCTCGGTGGGACGCGGCGGCGGCGAAGGGCACGGCAGCGGCGACCGGCGCGATGGCGGCGACGGCGAGGGGCGGCGGCGGCGCTGGCGCGGCGGCGGCAGACTCGCGCGGCGGCTGAAGCGGCGGGACGCGGCGGCGGCAGTGGCGCGCGGCGAGCCGCTGGGCGCAGCGACGGCGGCGGTTGGGCGCAACTGCGGCGGCGGCGATGGGGCGGCGGCGGCGCTAGGCGCGGCGGCGGCTGTAGCAGCGGCGCGCTGGCGGCGAGTGGCGCAGCAGGGGCGGCGGCGGGTCAAGACGGGGTCGTGGCAAGGGGTGGCGACGGAGGTGGCGGCGGCAGCGGCGGCACGGGTGGTGCGCCGGTGGCGGCGGCGAGGTCGGCGGTTGGACCCCTTCCCTCACCTTCCTTGAGCAGCCACTCGAGAGGAAACTCCTTTTCTTTCTCAAATGACGGCTAGGGTTTGTGGGGGGGTCCCTTCCCCTCTTATAGAGCCCATGGTGGGCCAAGAGAGGAAAGGGCCCACTTGATGCCCACAACCCACACACATGCTCATAGAAAGGAAATAAGGTTCACAAAGGGAAAGGGCCTTAGGCTAGGGTCCCGAACAAAGGGAACCCACCCCCAAGGCCTAAAAGAGAGAGAAGAAGATATGCAAAGGCCCGCTTAAACACGTGCGGGCTACAAAAGTGCGAAATAAAGGAAAGGGTAGAACGATAAATCCCCGCGAGCGCGAGCCTGATGAAGTCTGTGGTGGCGAGATGAAGTCCTCACTTAGTGTAGTGAAAGTCGGCATCCTTCGTCTTCGCCTGTCCGAGGGGCTGGACGCGCGTGAATGTCGGCTCCTCCGGCGCCGTAGTGTCATGCCTTGGTGGCGACGGGGGTCGTACGCCACCAAATCCTTAATGTAATACATAAGCCTTTTAAGACACAATGAAAAAGAGAAGAATAGGGCTACACAATTAATGGTATGAGAGATGGCATTGATAAATAGTAGGTTAGTAATGATGGGATATGATTCTCAATAGGCAATTCAAAATTTGATTAAAACACTAAACGTAGTGGAATATATTGAATCGAACATTCAAAACACTGAGGCACTACAAACCGACTGCTTAATCATCTAGTATAGATTAGAATCAAGACTAAAAGGGTTCACTGAAGGAGTTTTCAAAGCTATTCAAGTGTCTAAGCTCTAGTGGTATCTACACATAGTTAGTTGGATTTCCTCTTCAACACCATTCACAAAGAAAGAAATAGAAGAAAGGTGAGAGTTTCCATAAGGCTAGATTGTGCACCTTAAGCTATATTTATTCTCCTCCTATTATAGAAATTAGGTATGTGAACTTTTCACAAAATTCCTAATAATTATGCCTATATCCACCAACATCCATTGACCTTATGTGTGCGACCCTCTTGATCCATATATCTTATTAGTTAATAACTCCACAAACCTGATAATGTCTGATTGGTTAACCTTATTAATTATCTATTTCAACACAGATTAATTAATTAGGGATTGATTCAACCCAATCGATAAGTTGAGTTGTCATCACACTAAGTGCTAAGTTATATCATGTGCTTTAGGAGATATAGAGTGTATAAGAACTCACGTATAAAACCTTACTATCTTCAGTTACCTGGTACATATGATTTTTCATTTGCGAAACTCATGAATGACTAAGGATATGGTTAAGTATCAAACCTAATTGATAACTCAAGTTAGTACTGATGTATGGAGAAAATCATCGAGAACACCTTGATTTTTGTTTCACTACCTTGGCCAAGGATTTGATGTTTCTATTGTGCCGAGGGAGTGAGCTTGGGATAACTAGTAGTATAGGAGCCTACATGACATTAGCGGCTTCTGTTGAGCCTAGAGTCATTTTTCATCTTCACCCAACAAATTTTCTATTTATAATCAAGAAAACTAATTCCAGATGAAGATAATAAAGGTGTATAGCTTTTTAGGTTGATCCACAAGGATTTAGAGTGATGCCATGCCAACGATAAAGGTTGAGAAGAGGAGAGTAACAAAGGTCTGATGGTCAACTCTCCGAGTTAACCATGAAAAGGGGTGAAATTTTCAATTGACAAAAATGATTTAGTAAACCTAAAAACATAAAGCTCTAAGATAAAGCTATAGGAAGAAATGGGAGAGAAACTTGAGGAACACCAGATTAGGAAGAAGTCAAGAGAGCCAGGAGGAGGAAACAGTACCAAAAGAAACATAGAAAATAAGAGAAATATTGGAAGAGATGCGTAAAGAAGAGAAGTCTAGTAGTAGAAAGATCAGGAGAGAGAGATGATGAGAACGAGGGAGAGGAGCAAGGGAGAGAGGGATAAAGGAAAACCATAAAGAAAGCTGAAGAAGAAGGCTATAGAGAACTGTACAAAATGAGAGAGTGAACGCTATAGCGAGTAGGAGATCAAACGAGCAATTGATAGAGAAAGAAAGTGGGGAGAGAGAGAGAAATATAAAAAAAAGGGACAAAGGTTCCAGGAGAACTTTTAGAGAAAGGAAGGGCGATTATGAAGGAGAGAGGGAGCACATGTGAGAATAAGCAAAAGAGGTTGGAACAGTAGCGATAAGGAGAGAGAGAGAGAGAGAGGGATCGGAAGAGGAAGAGAGTGCGGCACGAGGTAAGCAATGAGCGAGGAGTGAGATTAGGAGAGAATGTTGGCAATAAAATTGCCGACCGATTAATCCCGCGACGACGAGAGATCGAGATTTGAGAGGATCTTAGTGAGAAGGAGAAGAAGAAAACAATCAAACTGAAAAACAATCTATTTCACTGAAAAATAAACTCGCCGCTCTACAAGTTCGTCGCTCGACTGATGATTTATAAAAGGGGTTTTATCACCAGGTACCCCATCCTTTCCCCCGACTCAAAGATCTACCCCAACCTTCTAAAACCATGAGATCTACCCCAACCTTTCAAAAAGTTACTGAGATCTACCCCAGCTGCTGACATGGCAAAATCTTAGTCCAATGTGCATCGACGTGGAGTCCACGGCGGAGGCTGACGGGACGGAAGACACCTGGCCGCCACATGTCAGCCGATGGAAAAATTAAACTCTTCGCGGGGAGAAGAGAGAGCGGCGGAGGGGCTCAACTCTTCGCAGAGAACCGGCGGCGGGTTCGGCGTCGCTCAGCTAGCTGGAGGGAGGGAGGCGGAGAGAGAGGGAGGGCGAGAGAGAGAGAGAGAGAGAGAGGGAGGGAAGGAGGGAGGGCAGGGGAGAGAGAGAGGACGGGAGGGCGGGTGGGAGAGAGAGCGAGGGAGTGCGGGAGATAGGGAGGGCGGGTGGGAGAGAGAGCGAGGGAGTGCGGGAGATAGGGAGGGCGGGTGGGAGAGAGAGCGAGGGAGTGCGGGAGATAGGGAGGGCGGGTGGGAGAGAGAGCGAGGGAGTGCGGGAGATAGGGAGGGCGAGGGAGTGCGGGAGATAGGGAGGGCGGGAGAGAGAGAGCGAGGGAGTGCGGGAGAAAGAGAGGGAGGGAGAGGGGGAGAGAGGGAGGGCCGGAGAGAGAGAGAGAGGGCGGGAGAGAGAGAGAGGGACGGAGGGAGCGCGAGAGAGAGAGAGGGAGGGAGGAAGCACGGGAGAGGGAGGGAGGAAGCGCGGGAGAGAGAGGGAGAGAGGGCCGGAGAGGGAGAGAGAGGGAGGGAGGGAGGGAGAGAGAGAGAGCGAGGGAGGCGGGAGAGAGAGAGAGCGGGAGAGAGGAAGACTTTCCTCCTCCCACCTCTTCTCGCGACGGAAGCAATTTCCGTCGCGAGGAGACGCGAGGAGAGAGGAGAGGGAAGAGCGGGTGGGAGAGAGAGCGAGGGAGTGCGGGAGATAGGGAGGGCGGGAGAGAGAGAGCGAGGGAGTGCGGGAGAAAGAGAGGGAGGGAGAGGGGGAGGGAGGGAGGGAGGGAGGGCTGGAGAGAGAGAGAGGGAGGGCGGGAGAGAGAGAGGGAGGGAGGAAGCGCGGGAGAGAGAGGGAGAGAGGGCCGGAGAGGGAGAGAGGAAGGGAGAGAGAGGGAGGGAGGCGGGAGAGAGAGAGCGGAGAGAGGAAGACTTCCGTCTCCTCTCTCCTCGCGTCTCCTCGCGACGGAAATTGCTTCCGTCGCGAGAAGAGGTGGGAGGAGGAAAGTCTTCCTCTCTCCCGCTCTCTCTCTCTCCCGCCTCCCTCCCTCTCGTCTCTCTCCCTCCCTCCCTCCCTCTCTCTCCCTTCCTCTCTCCCTCTCCGGCCCTCTCTCCCTCTCTCTCCCGCGCTTCCTCCCTCCCTCTCTCTCTCTCTCGCTCCCTCCCTCCCTCTCTCTCTCTCCCGCCTCCCTCTCTCTCTCTCCGGCCCTCCCTCTCTCCCCCTCTCCCTCCCTCTCTTTCTCCCGCACTCCCTCGCTCACTCTCTCCCGCCCTCCCTATCTCCCGCACTCCCTCGCTCTCTCTCCCACCCGCCCTCCCTATCTCCCGCACTCCCTCGCTCTCTCTCCCACCCACTCGCCCTCCCGTCGTCTCTCTCTCCCCTGCCCTCCCTCCCTCCCTCCCTCCCTCCTCTCTCCCTCCCTACCTCCCTCTCTCCCGCCCTCCCTCCCTCTCTCTCTCTCACCCTCCCTCTCTCTCTCTCTCTCTCGCGCCCTCCCTCTCTCTCCCGCCTCCCTCCCTCCAGCTAGCTGGGCGACGCCGAACCCGCCGCCGGTTCTCCGCGAAGAGTTGAGCCCCTCCGCCGCTCTCTCTTCTCCCCCGCGAAGAGTTTAATTTTTTTTCCATCGGCTGACACGTGGCGGCCAGGTGTCTTCCGTCCCGTCAGCCTCCGCCGTGGACTCCACGTCGATGCACATTGGACTAAGATTTTGCCATGTCAGCAGCTGGGGTAGATCTCAGTAACTTTTTGAAAGGTTGGGGTAGATCTCATGGTTTTAGAAGGTTGGGGTGATAAAACCCCTTTATAAAATCATCCAGCCAATCAGAAGTAGAGAGAGAAAGAGTGGTCTCCAACGACCTCCTCAGGCGCGCCTGTCGCAGCTGACGTGTCTTCACGATCGACGTCATAACTCTCTCCATGAACGGTCGTGAAACCCCTAACTACCTGAAACAGAGGGGCAGCGCCTCCTTCTGCAGAAAAATGGAAAATGAAGAAAAACGACAATCCGGACAGAGGGGTAGAGCGATCCCATCAGAGAAGAGCAATGAAAGAGTGAGCGATCAATTGAGAGAGAGCGAAGAGAAATTGTGAGAGGACTCCAGAGAGTTTCGCGAGGGTGGCGAGATGTCGGGAAGAGAGGGGGCGCGCGAAAGTAGGAGAGGAGACGAGCAGTAGTACGCGAGAACAACAAAACATATGAATGAAGGGAAGATTCAGAAATAGAGGGGAGCGGACGCTAGAAAACGACTGCGAGGGGAAGAGCTCTCGGTGCGAGAAAGAAAGAGAACTCGTAGAGTGAGAAAATGCTAGGAGGAAAGGAAGAGCAAAAGTTGGAGAGAGAGAGTGTGTGAACGCGAATTATGAGAGATAGAAATTTCGAGAGAGTGGAAGCGGAAAACGGAAGAGGCGAACGAGGGGAGAGGGCTTTACAGAACTGGAGCAGCTGCAAAGAGAGAGGAAATGGAAAGGGAGAAAAGGAAAACGCGGAAGCGGAAACAGGAAAGAGAGAGAGACAGAGACGGCTGCAGTTGTATGTGATTGAGCAACGGGTTAGAGGGAAAGAGAGATTGAAAAAGAGAGAAAGAAGGGGATGGCAGGATAGATCGAGAGGGAAGTTTAGAGCAATTACGACGAAGAGGGGAAGGACACAAGCCAGTAGAGAGAGGGGCAAAACAATGGAGTGGGATCAGTAAAGTGGGGGAGAGCAAGAGAAAGGATGCAGGAGGGTTAGAGAGAGTTGAATAACAGAAAAGAAAGAGTGAGCGGGAGAGGAACGAGGAGTGAATGGGAGATAAAATGAAGTTGCAAGAGAGGGAACCAAAAAGAGGAAGAGATGATCAGCAGGTGAGAATCTAAGGGAGGAATAGAGCTAATGAGAGAGAGAGCCAAAAAAAAGATGAGAGAGAAGATGAGAGGGGGATTATCGAGAAGTTGAAGAACATAAAGAAAATTCTAGCAAGAGAGAGAGGAAGGAAAATTTGGTTAGAGAACTGAAATCGCGAGAGAGGCAAGGAGGTAGAAAGGTAGAAGAGCTAGCGTAGTCCACAGAATTTTCATTAAACTCCCAATATTTTTCATTCTTAAACTACATTCCGACGGGAAGAATGCCTGTAGGAAGCAAATGCAAAAAAGAAAGGAAACCTTAAAGAGAGAGAAAGCTGCCGAAGCTGTCGAGGAAGAAGCCCCCCTTCTCTAGTTTTTTTCCTTTTTTAAGCCATGCGAGGAGAGAGATGAAGGTTCTTCTGGGCTCTAATAGAATTGACTTGGACAGCCCATTATGTCTTTTAAATACCTATTTCAGAGGATCTTGCTTCCCTTCTCTTGCTTGTAAGTTCTTGAAATAAGGGCGACAAAATCATGTAGAAAAGTTCTTGTTGATGCAATTATACACCACAAATATCAAGTTATGAGATGTTAGACATGATAGTATGTTTAACATTTTAATAGAATTAAATGGGAGCATTTTATGGGTATTTATAATAACTTTTCATGATTTTATCAGCTACATGATGCATGATGAGCATGAAAAATAACTATAAACACCCATCAAAAGCTCTTATTTAATTCCATTAAACTCTTGAACATGCCTCATTTCTTTCACAAACCACAAGCAGAATAAATGGAAGCAAGATCCTCTACACTAGAAGTATTTACAGGACTCAATATAATTAATGGACTTAATGGACTTGAAAAGGCCATCGAGGAGGAGGCACGCTCTTTTGAAAATTTCTGAAATCTCTCTCCTCACACAGGGCCTTAAAAAGGGAGAAAAGCTCTCTTTGTAGAGTTCTTCTTCGGGTGCTCTCTCTCTCTCTCTCTCTCTCTCTTAGGGTTAGCAATTTTTCCAACCCAATGTTCTTCTAGTCGGAATGTAGTTACCGAATCAGAAATGGTATTTTTGCTCTCTCTTCTTGCAAACTCCTGGTCGATTTCTCTTCCTTGTTCTCCAGTTTCCCACTAATCCCTCTCTCATCCTCTCTCTGCCTTTATCTCCATATCTCTCTTGTTCTGGCTCTCTCTTCCTTTCTTGTGTCGTTTGCTCTCTCTCTCTCCCTTTTGTTCTCTTCTGCCTTCTAGCAACTCCTCTTTTTCTCTCTCGAAATCTCGATTCTTTCTTTTGTTCTCCCTCACACTCAATCTCTTTATGACATTCTCGCTTGTTCCCCTCCTGTTCTCTTTTTGCCCTTGTCTCCCTTCATCTCTCCGAATATTCCATTCTCGTCATTCCCAACTTCTAGAAAACCCTAGGATTCTAGGGCAAGCATCGTCGAGCCGCACACACAATGTGAACCAAGTTCACACTGATAGTGCACTACAGGAGGCACACGCTATCTCAGGCCTACAAAGTGACAATGTCTTAGTGGATCCTCACAAGGACTACCCGGGCCACAAGGACCCGAATGAGAAGAAGGATGACAAATCCTCTCTCACGATCATTTCGGAGGAGGACTCCAAAGATGAGGAGGCACCCGACAAGGAGCTGATTAGGGCAGAGCCCAATCCCGAGGTTTACAAACCTCTGGTGCCTTATCCTCATTTACTGAGCCGTCCTAGGGCCTCGACGAGCGAGAACAAGGATAAATTGTTCAAGGCCTTTAGATAGGTCACTATCACTATTCCACTAGTAGATGCGATTCAGCACATTCCATCCTATGCTAAGTTCTTAAAAGGACTTTGTACCCCCACGAGGAAGCTGAAGTGAATTCATATGAGTGAGACTATTAGCTCGATTATGTTGAGTACGGTTCCTTGAAAGCGACATGATCTTGGAGCTCCCATGATTAGTTGTGAGATAGGGAGCAGGACCTTTACTCAGTCTCTTCTTGACACGAGAGCTAGTGTCAATATCCTCCCGAAAGGAGTGTATAACACTTGTTCGCTTGGGGTGTTGCAGCTTGTATTCATAGAGTTGAGCTTAGCCAATGGATCCGTGAGACGACCTCACGATATCGTAGAGGATATGATCGTAGAGGTGGAAAACAATTACTTTCATGTAGATTTCATCATCATAGATATGAAAACTACAAAGAATTTCACTGACGCTCCCATCATGCTAGGGAGACTATTTTTAGCTACTGCGAAAGCCATTAAAGATTGGGGCAAAGGAGAAGTGATATTTCACGTGGGAGAGTGTACCATGAAAGTGAGCATCAATAAATTGATGCGACATTTCTTCACATGCCTCCGATGAGGTAGGTGTCATCGACATTTATGAGGATTCAGAGATTGAGAGTTGTATCGAAGAGATGATGACATTTATCGAGGACGAGAGCATCGATGAGCCTGAGGATGATCCCTTTCCCTCAAGTGAGACAGCGCCCGAGCTCAAACCACTACCTTCTACTTTGAAGTACGTATTTCTTGATCATTATCATGCTAAACTCGTGATTATATCCTCACAACTAGAGGAGGACCAAGGGGAGAGATTACTTGAGGTCTTGCGAAGAAGGAAGAAGGCAATCGGATGGAGCCGATTAGATCTTAAGGGGATTAACCCCTCTTTGTGCGTTCATTGTATTTTCTAGATGAGGATTCTCGTCCCTCTAGAGAAGCACAAATGAGGCTTAACACTAAAGTATGAGATGCGGTGAAGGATGAAATTCTTAAATGGTTAAACGTCAACATTATTTATCCTATCTCTGATAGCCCATGGGTTAGTCCGGTGCATGTAGTCCCCAAGAAGGCGAGGATCACAGTGACCACGAATGACAAGGGCGAAGAAATTCAAACGCGTCTTCCGAAGAAATGAAGAGTATATATTGATTATCAAAAGTTGAACGCTGCAACAAAAAAAGATCATTTTCCCTTGCCATTCATTGACCAAATCCTTGATAAGCTTTCTAGCCAAAGATATTATTACTTTCTTGATAGATATTTGGGGTACAATCAGATGGCGATTCACCTCAACAATCAGGAGAAGACCACATTTACATGTCCTTTTGTCACTTATTGATGGATATTATGTGGCCTATAAGCCAATCACATTTTCATGTATCTTTTTTATGTTCATTGAAATGAAAGTTATTTATTGTCATTCTTATGTGATGTTTGCAATGAAGTCTATGAGCATATACAATGACTAAGTGAATTATGATGAGATCGTAATATAGTGATCACTAGTCTTTAAATATGTGTTCTAAATATTCCTATTCGTGAGATATTCGAGAATGACATTAAATTATCCGGAAAGAATAACACTATCTAATCCTACTCATATGATGAGTATGGTTGATCCTATAGCCATCGGTGTGGAGACACTAAGGATAGATGGTGGGCGCTCTTTGGAGAAAGAGTTAACTAAATTGATCCGTATGAATCCTTAAATGGTATTATACCTAACTGTGAATCAGGTTAATTCATTTCATGATTGTGTATGTGGTCCTTTGACTTGAGACACCAAAGATATCTTGTGGATGGATGATCGTATTTTGATTATGACTTATGAATCCCTAGCAACAAGATATCTAAATCGTCATATATTAGATACAACATGAAGTCCATGAAGATGATTGTGTGATCAAGATGGGATCATCCACCCTCTGTATTTGAGGAGATTAACTCAAGGAATGAAATGCGATGAAATCCTTGGCCAATGTAGTGGAAATTTTAGAGGAGTTCTCGATGATTTCTACACGCATCAGTACTGACTTGAGTGACCGATTAGGGTTTAGTAGTTTACCGTACCCTAAGTCATTCATGAGTCTAATGTGGATGAAGGATTATACATACATGGTAATCGATGACGGGAAGGTTCCATAAGTGGGTTCTTACATACTCTATAGCTCTTAGTCTACATGATGTAGCTTGGCACCCAACGGGCTGGCAACTCAACCTATCGATTTGGTTAAATCGATTCTTGATTAATTAATCTACATGTCCATGTGGATAATTAACTAAGGTTAACCAATAAGGTATTATTTGGTCTATAGAGTTATTAACTAGTGAGATATATGAACCTAGAGGGTCACGCACATAAGGTCTATGGATGTTGGTGGATATAGACATAATTATGAGGGTTTTTATGAAAAAAACCTCTTACCAAATATCTAAAAATAAGGGGAGAACAACCACAAATAAGGTGCCCATGCAAGCCTTGTGGGAATTCTCTCCTTTCTTCTCTTTCTCTCTTGGTGAAGAGCTTTGAAGAGGAGATCCAACTATCCGGAGACCGTGTGGATACCGCTAGAGGCTAGACACTTGAATAGCTTCAAGAATTCCTTTAAGGAAACCCTGTAAGTATGTTTTTTTCATTCATACTAGATGATATGATTATCTGTTTTTGGTGACTTAGTGATTTGAATATCCGATTCAATGTTTTCCACTGTATTCGTTGTTTTGATCAAAAATTTCAAAAGTTTATCGACATCAGAATCCATCACTTATGCATTCCAATACATACTATTCAGATTGTGTAATGTTGCTGCCACTTTTTCAGAAGTGTATGATGACCATTTTCTCTGATTTTATTGGAGAAATTCTTGAGTTTTCATGGACGATTTTTTAGTTTTCGAGTCGAGCTTCGACACTAGTTTAGAGCACTTAACGTAAATCCTCGATTTTTCGTGTTAAGAAACATTTTTAGTGCTCACTTAGGAGAAGTCCCACTTCATGGTCAAAGAAGGCATAGTGCTTGGGCATCTAGTCTCAAGCAAAGGACTGGAATTGGATAAGGCAAAGGTCGAGGTGACACAAGACCTTGCGCTCTCAAAGTCGATAAAGGAACTATGAAGTTTCCTTGGCATGTCGGCTTCTGTCGCCGATTTATTAGAGACTTGGCTAAAGTCTCAAAACCATTGACATCCCTCTTGTGCAAAGACAAAGATTTCATCATTGAGGAAGAGGGATAGCATGCCTTCCTAAAGCTGAAGCAATCTTAAGTGGAAGCACCTATTCTACAAAGTCCTAATTGGGACTTACCTTTTGAAATCATGTGTGATGCTTCTAACTATGCGGTAGGGGTCAGTTTTGGGACAACATATCGACAAAAAGCTGATTGTCATTTTTTATGCAACCAAGACATTAGCTGATCCCCAACTCCATTACACTACTACCTAAAAGGATTTGTTGATGGTTATCTTTTGCTCTTGAGAAGTTTAGGCCTTATGTTCTGGGCAGCAAAATCATTGTAAACACCGATCAGACATCATTAAAGTACTTGCTCTCCAAGAAAAGAGGCCAAACCGCGACTAATTCGATGGGTTCTCCTCCTTCAAGAATTCAACTTAGAAATTAAGGACAAGAAGGGAAGCAAGAATTTTTGTTGATGATCATCTTTCTCGACTCTAGAACACTTCTTCTAGAGAAATTAGTGATACATTACCCGACGAACAATTTCACGATGTCGTGACTAAGGCACCTTGGTTCGTGCATATCATGAATTACTTAGTCATGAAATCAGTCCCCAATAATTGGAACACGAACCAAAAGAGAAAATTCTTGCATGATATTCGATATTACTTTTAGGAAAAACCCCAATTGTTCCACTTAGGGGCTGATCAGATTATTTGGCAATGTTTCGGAGGAAGAACAAGCTCATATATTAGTGATGTGTCACTCATCCTCGTGTAGAGGACATTTTGCTTCGAGAAAGACGGGAGCTAAGGTGCTGCAAAGTGGCTTATATTGGCCAACTCTATTCAAGGATACCAAAAAAATATTACAAGGAATGTCATAAATGTCAATCCACATTAAATATCTCAAAGCGAGATGAAATGCCTTTGCAATCCATCCTTGAAGTAGAGATATTTTACATTTGCGGTATATATTTCATGGGACCCTTTCCAACATCTGATGAAAAAGAGTATATTCTTGTGGTAGTGGATTATGTGTCCAAATGGGTCGAGATAATACCGACAAGGACAAATGATCATCGAGTGGTTAACAAGTTCATTGTTAGCCACATATTTTCTCGATTCGGTTGTCCTAGCGCAATCATCAGTGATGGTGGATCTCACTTTCACCAACTCTCATTTTTTAGTTTTACTTTAAAAATATGGAGTTCACCATCGAGTTACGACCCCGTATCATGCCCAAGAAAATGGCCAAGTGGAAAGTTACCAATAGAGAAGTCAAGACTATCTTAAAGAAAATAATTAGAATAGATGGAAGAGATTGGGCATCGAAGCTACCGGATGTTCTATGGGCCTATTGCACTGCCATTAAGACACCCATTCAGATGTCTCTGTTTAGGCTCATATATGGTAAACCTTGCCACCTCTCCATCGAATTAGAACATAGGGCTTACTAGGCTATTAAAAAGCCCAATCTCTCTCTCGAGCAAGCCGGGAAAAAAAGACTTCTTCAACATCAAGAGCGTCAAGAATTACGAAACGAGTCGTACCAAAATTCCGAGATTTATAAAGTCAAAAACAAGGCCTTTCATGATAAGCACATCAATTGAAAAACATTCAATTTCCATGACAAGGTTTGGCTTTATAACTCTCCCCTTAAACTCTATCCAGGGAAGTTGCGCTCTTGGTGGGATGGTCCATATGAGGTATTTAAAGCATTTGAAAATAGATCAATCTTAATTTTAGATCCTAAGACTAACAAATCCTTCAAGGTGAATGGGCATAGATTGAAGCCGTATCGTGGTGAAGAAGGACCACCACCTCTCCATGATCATGAGTTGTAACTTCTTGAGACATCAGCCACTAGATAGTCGTGAGAGTGAGTTACGTCCGTGCTAAAGACGTAAAACTTAGCGATTATTGGGAAGCAACCTAACCTTATTTATGATTTTGCATTTACTTTTTGCACTTATCTTTGCTTTTTGCTTTTATTTTTGCTTTTGTTTTTTTGTTCTTATAGGCTCCATATACGCTAAGAAAAGAGAGCGCAACAAAAGAAGAACTTCATCCAAGAAGAAACTCCAAGAATGAAGAGAAGAATGCAACCAACGCAAAATACTTTATAAGTTTTCTTGTAACCCCTTTTATCATTTCATATTTATTTATTTTGCATGCCATGCATTATGATCACCATTTCTTTCCCATGAGCATGCTGGTTTTTATTGAGGACAATAAAATAAGTGAGTTTGGGGGGAGTTTTCTAGAAAACTTTAAAAAAATTTCAATTATTACATTCCTTTATTCGATACTCTATGCATGATATGATTATAAACCATGTGAACAGCAAACATGATCTTTCCAAAACCACATGAAGCATGAAAAAACATACAATATATGAACGCCCTCAAATTCTTTAGTGAACCTATGAAAAGAGCAACCTTAAATGTCATGTTAGGGAGGTTTTAGGGTTGATGGAACCATGGATCTAGGTATTCCTTTGGGGAGCCATTAAGTCCAATCTAGGAATCTCCTTAAGCTCATAGTATGATTTTTTTTTAAAACAAATTTATACTCCACATCCACTCATTCACTCCTCTCAATCATGAGTTGATTACTCTTTGCAAGGACATCCTTCCACCCTCCACAGCAAGTCATAGCTCGTATCATCCTTTTCTTGGCACTACTATTATTGATAGGGTGAAGCTCCCTGATCCATAGAGATACCAAAAACCTCTTCGGGAGAATAAGTTTCATGTATACTTAAGACGGCACATGGGTAGGATGAGCACCATTGAATGAGTAAGTGTGAATATAATTTCCAATAAGCTGCATAAAAAGCCTTAGAAAGTAATAATTCTACATCTTCTCATCTTTATTCGATTTTCATCATCTAATCTCTTTTCTTAAAAAGGCTTGCAGCAAGTTCGTAAATAAAAAAGATAAAAAAAGTAGAATTAGAATGGTAAGCAACCTCCCATGTGTTTTAGTCGATTCTATTTTAGTAATCATTATGTAGGGAAAGGATGATGCTTGTTTCTATTATTTTGCGCCTTTATCATCCGCTTCCATAGTGCAAGGGGGAATTGGCAATTGATTTGATGAGGTGAATCATTTTTTTTAAGTTTATTTATATCAGTATTAGTATGTATAGTAAGAGGAATTTGTGGTTCATTTGGTGGATTGAAAGTGTTCGCCGGAGGAATGCCTTGACCCTAAAGTTTATAGTGCACTACTTTCTTCTTGATAGAATTTAAGGTAGAACATTCATTTTATATTCTATCAATGCTTAACCCATGATCTTCTGAGGTCACTTGTTAGTCCTATTATACATTTTCTATGTTTCTATTGCTAAGGGACTAGCAATGATTTAATTTGGGGGCTATATGATAACATGCATATTTAACTCATATTTTCATCATAATTGACGAGTATTAATGCATAATTTCAGTCTATATGATGTATGTTATCATATTAAAATATTATTTTCTTTCCAAATTAAGTCTAAATCACTTAATTCCATATTTTTCATCAATTGAGCATTCTTATGTGTTTTAAGTGTGTTTGACTCACTCAAGGGTCAAACCACTTGTATTTGACCTCAATTTTGTGGTTTTAAATGTTTCAGGATTTAAGTGATTGCATGAAGGTTTGAGAAGAAGAAGAAAAGAAGAAATAAAGATAGTTAAGAGTAAAAGAGGGAATTAATCTACTTGACTTTAGAAAGTCAACTAGGAATTAATTCACTCATAATTTTCTTTCCTATCTAATGTTTTATTTCAGGGCAAGATTTGATGAGGATCAAATTCTTGATCCAATGAAGAAAATTTCATGCAAAAAAGAGTTCTAGAAATGAAGTTATGAATATTTTATGTTTACATAATTTTTTGGAAATTTATTTTCATTTTTCAGGATTTTTTTAAGGCCAAAAAATACAAAAAATGGGTTTATTTGTCGTGTGACCCGTGCGGTGCTGATGTGGCACCGCACAAGCAAACCATCTAGACTAGCACAGACCCACGTGAGCCTACGTAGCGCGAAGGCTGAGTGGGCCAAGCAGGTTGGGCCCACAGGAATAGTGGGCCCGAGTATCGGGTAGAGTATAGTGGGGGCAGACGAGAGGAGACTCACGAGGTCATCGATTTCACATGGTCTCGTGTCAAAACAAAGTCCAAACTTATCAATCTGATGAATATACCTCAAATTGAGGGGTAAAATGGCAAATAAGGGTCGAATCCACAGGGAATTAAGGAAATTTATGATGATCTCTTCAAATTTGATCAAATTGGACGATGAATTGGTGATAGAAATTGAGGAAAATGGTAGATTATCAAAGAGAACTTCGAAACGTATCCACAGAATCAAAAATCATCAAATTTGACCTTGATTTTGCGGAGAAATTGAAGATCAAAGTGGGGGAATATTTCTAAAACTTAAAATCACGAATATGACGAAAATTAAACGAAATTGAACTTAAATTACTAATCTAAATGGAAATTAAACATGATTGGACGAAAGATTAGTAAAAACCGCTTCCACTAACCCAAGATTACGATCGGATTAATCCAATTAATCTCTAGATTAAGGCTATTCATCAAAAATCAGGAACATCGTGATCGTGGAGTTCAAGCGTCTATTTTTCCTTCGTCTTTCAACCAAATCTCGATCTTAAGCCCTCTGAGGATGCGGAATTGAGTGTAGAAGAGGATGGGATCGAGAGATTCAAGAAAGTGAGTGTCTAAACAGATCAATTAGATTGATTATTTCTCGAATGCTTTACAAATCATAAGAACATCTCAATTTATAGGGCATTTGGGCGTAACTGTCCGATTAGATTCAATCGACGGTTCTGATGAAAAGGTTCATCGTGAACCGTTTCAATTAAATTGCAGCCGTCCGATCTTTGATGAAGCGCTCGGATGAAGCCACGTAGATATGCGTTAAGAAACGCATCAAAAACCGCCACCGTTGGATCACGATCCAACGCTCTTGATGCGTTTCTGCGCGTTAAATCTGGACCGTTATAACTCCTGTTTAAGACACGTGCGTGATTTGATGATCCGGTGGACTCTAAGTCCACGCGATCCACGTGCGATCCTCACCGGGCTTCCCATCCGACGCTTCTCCTTTGGCCACGTCGCCTGCATTCAAAGCTTAGTGTGAAACTTAGTCCCACACGATAAAAATTAAGGGAAACGGATGAGTTTATAAGGTGCGACTGAAAACAGAGGGTTAGCGAGTTCCGAATACGGAATGCTTATATGTACTATAACCCTAAGTATGATATATATAATATGTATACGTGTCACAACGGTGCCACGCAGGCGCTTGCATGGGTCCGCGTGGCTCTGCCACGTTGCCTTGCGTGCCACGTCGCATCCACGTTGGGTCCCGCGCAAAAATAAATCCCCTTTTCTGCCCTTTTTTTAATTATTTTTAACAATTAAAAATCAAAAATAAATTCAGAAAAATCCGAAAAATCCCTAAAAAATTAGAAAATTTATAACTTTCAAAATATAACTCCAAATTAATCCAAATTTCTTTCATTTGATCCAAAATTTAATTATCTATCACTCTAAAAAGTCAAAATTAATAAATAATGAGAGTTTTAATTTCCATTTCAAAACTACATTTATTTTTTAAATATTTAAACTTAAAGAAATGTGTATAAAATGATTTCTCTCATTATTTCACTTTAAAAACACTTATAATCTCAAGTAAAGATGGGTTTATAAAATTATTTATCTTTAATCCATTATATTTAACCCTAATTTAAAGTATTTTGAGATTATAATGACTTTTTCATGGAATGATAGATAAATACTCGATAAATATGATAACATGCATAGAAATGAAATCATTTATGCCTTTAATTTGTATCAATAATCATGTTTTATCATGTCTAATTAGCATGTTTATCAAGGGGCATCATAAGGCCCATAGGGAGACGCGATAGCTATAAGGGGCTTCCCCTTATAAAGTTGTCGATTTGCTTTCAATTTGCACCATGTGAGACTAAACTTCTTTTATCATTTCGTAAGCGACGTGGCATTTCGTGAAGCGTGTGAAAAGGCACGCGTAGATCTGATGGATCTCCGTCTACCAGATCTCGATCAAAAGCACATGAGAAATTTGCGACCGTCAATCACATTTGTGAGATTCAATGGTTAGGACTTAATCTCGCGATCGATGAATGTTCTAGTGACACATGGCAGCTTGTGAATGCTCGATGAAGATCAAACGATGGAAATGAAGGAGAAGGTAGAGCCCGCGTTTGTGGGGATCGTGGCCCACCTCTCCCATGCGACGTGGCTTCATCTAAGGCGTCCAAGTTCTTAAGAAGAAATGGACGGCTCAGATTTAAATCGTGAAATTCTTCTATAAATTCATGTTCTCTCTTACGAAAATGTAACTCTTGATTAAATGTTGAATTGAGTATTTTTGGAACAAGATCTTAAGTTCTTCGTGAATCCTTTACGTCCTAGACTTAATCGCACATGGATTGAGTTAAGAAATTTGTGAACGTTATGAAAAACATTTGGTAATCGCCCCTTGAACGCCGAAATCACGTCGGAGAAGGAATTGGAGAAATTTATGGCAATTATAACAATTGGAGGCTCAATCTTCGCGTCAATAAGGTTAGTAATGTGATACCTTCGTAATCCTCACTTTCTAGATCATTTAGATTAGTTTTATATAGGTAATTAGAGTTTTAAGAACTGAAAATTCTTCATTTTCCTCAAATTTTATCATGGATTTTTGCTGATTTTCGAACAAGGATTTCTCCATGATCTTAAGTCCAATTCTAATGAATTTGGCTTTATTTGATTCCTTATTCATTCAGCTTTTCGTTTGCAAATTTTCATCAAGGCTTTTATCTCTCAATTTGTCTTTTGACCAACTACTATTTAAAAATCAATCCGAATTTGGGCATTAACTTTTGAGGGCTATTACTACAAGTATAGAAGGTGAAATTTTTGTCAATTTTGGTGTCTTTGTAATCCTCTGATCATAAGCTTTCTATGGATAAGTAATTTATCATATTTTGATATCGTTTGACTAGTCAATTATTAGATTTTGACCAAGACCTTAATTTTGGTGATTTTCTGTCCATTGACTTTGAAAAATCATAGTAAATCTAATTGTGCTCTAAAAATTACGATGTTTATACCAAAATTCTCATCTTTCTCTCTAGTTTCTAAAAATATAATTTTTCGTAATATTATCTCACCCTTTTCTTCTTTGATTTCAAAGAAAGTCAAAAGTAAGGTCAAAGTCAATGCTTTGACTTTGAATTTTAACTTTTCTTCTCCAAACATTTTTCATTGTAAAAACATCTTATCTTATATATTAGTACTATTTCCATTGATTATATAGCATATTCCTTTTCTTAAAAACCCTAATTAGGCTTATGTTTGACCAAGTCAACTCTTTCAATAAAAGTCAACTGTCCTCTCTATGGATTCGATCCGATCTCATCGCTGTACTTGATTTCTGCTTTTTAAATCATCGTGAGTTTGGAATTATATTTTTTTGACTGACGATCGTGTGTTTCAACGACCACACATTTCATCGCTCGTCAGTCATGTAGAAGTAGAAGAAAGCATTAGATTGCTTGAGCCTATGGAGGCTTAGTAAGGAATGAAGCCATGGCTCTGATACCATGTGAAGAGGAAGAAGAAAAGAAAAGGATAAAAATGAAGAGGAAGAAACTCTTCATTACTTGATGAAAAAAGAAGAATGATACATGGATTTAAATACATTAGAAGAGAGCTCGATGAAGAGAGATGGTACAATGCAACTCCTCAACTACAGGATGAGGGTTAGGAAGTGCAGCCCATCCATCATGAATTGGTCAGGCTCAAACCAAAACGGGACAATGAAGGGCAAGCCAATAGTAGGGAGGCCATCGCGGGTGGGCGATGGATGATGAGATGCCAATGGGCAGACCTTTAGTGGACCAGGTGGGGAGTAGAGCCGAATCAAATAGGGCTAGGGCACGCATGGGAAGGTAGGCGACACCTTCTTGAGAAACCCTAGGGAAGCGGAGAGTGCTCTTCAATCAGCCCCCCCTTGGCCAGCATGGGGATTGTTGCATCAAACAGGTTTCTTTGCAGGTGGTGGTTTACATTAATCTGGGCTCTCACTACATTTGTTTGGGTTTATATAGAGTAGAAGAGAGGAAGATGAAGAGACGTGTATGTTTACTCCAAGGAGGAAATACATGAGAAGAGGAATAGACGAGGAGACAGGGAGGTGTGGGGGGTTCCGGGCCTAGTGGGTCGGCCCATGACAACCAATATGGGTCTGCCTAACACTTGTCTTATCAAGGCACGTCTGTTAGATTCAAGTGGTTCCTCGTACATCATTTATACATTCTCTTGCTGACCATCCTTTTTCTTAGTCAATACCGAGCGTTATCGCTCCCAACTTTTTTTCATTTGAATGATTGAGATTTACCCGAACTGGAATTCAGGAATCCAGATCTTGACGTTCCCGCACGAGAACCCCAAAACATTTTCTTTCTCCGATTTCATTTGAATGAAAGAAAATTGACGGGTGGGCAATCAACCGAGGTGGTTATAGTAAGCGACAGCACTGGCTTTGTGAACACAACTTGATGGAGGCCAAAACACAACTAGACGGAGACCACACATGGCGGTAACAACGAAAAACACAGGGCCCGGCGGCTTCAATCGTAAGCGGAACTGAAGAAGCTGTCGACGACGTTGTCGCAGAGGATGCGGAGAACAGCAGCGTTGGCAGGGCCAACAAAACGAGGGTTCTTAAAGCAGCTTATCGTGGCGCCCTTGTGGACATAGTGATCCAGGACCCTCCGGAAAGTGCCCTTACGGAGAATCCGGAGCTCCAGAGGGGCAATGGCTTTCGACTTCCTCGAGCCAACATAGCCTGCATCGACAAAGGATCGATCCAAACAGTCTGCGCAGCTCCGAAGAACGCTCTCCCTTGCTTCCCCGCTGAGCTCCCAGAAGATAACATAGTGCCCTGGCTCAGGCGATCTCTCTACACAGCTGGAGAAGTCCACCACTTCTAGCTTCTCCGCCGCCAGCAGATTAGAAGCCTCCTCCACCGACAATTGCAGGTCCCTCTCGGTGTTCTTGTCTATGTTGATGTTGAGCAGAAGCCCGCGGCGGCAGACAAATTTCAGCTCAGGCGTGCTGTTGTGGAAGCCCCCCACCCGGACCACATCCCCCAGTCTATACCTGTACAAACCTTCACCATCCAACAACGAGAATTGTATTACAATATTGAAGAAAGCTCCCCGGGTAACAGAAATACTGTCTAGAGCTCACCAGCAAAGTTGGTGATGAGAAGCTCGTATTCCTTCCCCAGCTCGATCTCATCTAGACCGACTGGTTCTGGTTCCTTGGTCGTCTCTCGACTGTTTTCCGTTTCCATGGGGATGAACTCGAAGTACCCAATATTGGGCAGCACCACGAAGTTCACCTCTTCAGGGCGCAACATGGGGGTGACGTTGACCCCGATCCAGCCCTCCGAAGACCCGTAATCCGAACTCACAAGCGGCAACTCTCCCGCGTAATGCCTCAGTTTCTTCAAATATGGCTCCATAGATCCCGTCATTATCCCGTAGACGTACTTCGCGTTGGGCCAAAGCTCAGGGATCACCCCAAAAAAGTTGCTCAAGCGCTGGCATTTGCTGGAGATTGCGTCCGCCAGTTCCGGGTTAGGCTTCAGCAACACGGAGACGGCGGCCCTCATGGGAGGATCGGTGATCTTGCTGGAGAGGACGCCGTGCCTAATGTCTGCGCAGAGCTCCTCCCAGATAAGCTCGAAGGTTCTGAAGGCCTGGACAATGCTGTGTGCGAAGGTGGACGAGACGCACTGAACCTCCCGGTACGAGAGAAGTCCGCACAAGAGATGGCAGTAGAGAGATTGCTCGTAAGAACCACCGAAAATTACTTCGGTGGGGCTGGAGGTCTGAGACTGGATATCTTTCATGGTGCGCCTGAACTGCTCGCTCCGGAAGACGTTCGTGGTGGCGGTGGTGGCCACGATGCCGCCCGTCGTTTGAAACTGTTTGCTGCCGTAGATCAATTGCAAGGCTTTTCCGTCGCCGAGAGGGAACGCCCTAGAAAAAACACAAAGATAACGGTTAAGGCATATATTGTTTTATTTCTAGCGAGGCGTCTGATATACGGAAGTTATAGCGGATCATCGAATTCTTCTTGTACCCTTACTTGTTTCTGAACGCAAACGAAGTTCGATAGATCTGCATCGTGTTCTGGACCAGAAAGTCATTGAAGGGAACGTATTTGGGTTTGCCTTGAGTGGTACCGGAGCTGGAAAAACCAGAAAAAGGCGGCTCAGGCAATGAATTTATCGGCAGCTGATATTAATTCCTGGGTAATTAACATGTCGGCGCGAAATATAGTACCTCAAGGAAATGGAAGTTATGGGCTTCCCGGTGAGAATGGAGGAAGACTCTCCGTCTGCAATTCTGTGAACGTAGCACTCAATATCGGCGTGATGTACCACGGGAACGCAAGCCTTGAAGCTTTCCGGATCAGTCCGACCAGCGAGCCCCAGGTTTTGCAGGTATTCTGCTTCGCCGTTCTCTTCGAGGATTCTCTGGAGGGTCTCCCTCTGGACTTTCCCCACGTCCTTGGTCAGCTCTTCGAACTCCTCGATGACGGCGTCCTGTTGAAAAATTCTCATCTTCGGAGATGGACTTCCTAGTGAAGGGGATCCTGAAATAAAATGAACTCTTTGAGCCTCGATGTTCCCACATCTTTGGAGTCCCAAATTGAAGTAAAGCAAAGCCTCCGTTCGGTTTTCGCGATCTCTGAAGGAAATCTAGAAATCAAGACAAGGAATAATCTCCCAACATATGGCCTGGCCCAGTTGGGAAAACTGAGAAATCCGGAAACGGGGTTTCCAACAAACTCGGCAGAGAAGGGGCTCGAGAGACCCGTGATTTCCTGAGCCACGACACGAGCAGAGATGCTCGATCAAGGTTCGGAGAAACGTCCACAGAGGTCATCAGGAATCAAGAAAACGAGGGCCACAAGATTGGATCGAACCGAGATAACGCAACAGTACGCAACAAACGAATAGAGATCTTACACGTCAGGGAAGAAGACCAAGCAGTCTCTAAGCTCCGAAATCACTTTACCAGTCGCCTCGGAGAGAGCTATTCAGGAACAGGTTTTTATAGGGAAAGGCGGTGGCTATGTCAACTTCAGATTCACCACCGAAGACTTGCCGAAGACGCGGTATGTGGGACGGGGAAGGGGAAGGCCGGCAATTTAGAGTAGAAAGATAGCGTCGAAGCCCTGTAAAACTACAAATTCGCCGTTATGGCCGTGTAGACGCAAACGGCGGATTGCGGCGGGAAGAACAGTGCCTTCGCATCCGCCCGTCCCCCGACGACTTGTCCCATCGATTGCCGACCATTCCAGCAATTATTTACTCTGGAATGAAATTTCAACGACCACAAATCCTCCCCGTTATGCTCTATCTCTCTCTCTCTCTCCTAGTCTATTCCCCTTGCGAAAGTCTTAGGTGCGGCTAGTTGAGAAATGAGAAGGCTGTCCTATACAGTATATTGATATATCGCTTGACAGAGAGATGGGAGAAAAAAAAATGGAGATCAATACGTAGAGGGCAGAAAGAAAGAATGTGAGAGCAAGAGGAACGAAAGCGAGTGGCAGACTGTAAAGACGGCCGCAGACTTTTTTTTTGGAGATCCCTGAAAGACGGCCGCAGACTTCTGTGTGGTGCCGTCTCAAGAGTTGCTTGTACTGCAGTTGTCTAGCGGCTAGACAATCGCAGACTTTCTGTGTGATACCGTCTCAGAAATCGCTTGTACTGCAGTTGTCTAGCGGCTAGACGACCTTGCTTCTTAGAGTTTTTTTACCTCTTGTCTGCAGATTATTAAATTCTTATTCTGATTATGATCACTCATCTCATTGTTACTAATATTTAAATTCTAGGATGAGATATAAAACGGGAAAATTATTAATCACCTGATAATTACCCTAATCCATCTCACCCTTCTCGAACTTCGGTCAACTGTTTGTCTATCGTTGATATTATCCTATTTAAACTTGAGCCGAAACCGAAGTCGCTTGTATGATGAAGATTAGTCCATTCAAATGCCAGAAGAGGCTTCTCGAGAGAGAAATGCGCATGAGCGCTCTCTCTCTCTCCCCTAGTCTGCCTACCTTACTACTTCTGACTCTCACGGTGTAATGGAAAGTCTAGAGACCATAGTTGCCGGTTAACTGTTCTCTTATTCTTGACTAAGTCTCCGCGGCATCAACACGAGAAGAAGTGGCGGCGCCGTTTGACTTCGGTTTCGAAAAGGACAGATATGGCACGGGTTTTGACTTTATTGTTCTGGTTACGTCAACACACCAGTCAACTAAGAGAAGCGTAATTCGAGTTTTACTTTTGTGATGCCTTCCCCATTTGAGCCGCTTTACCCCGCCAATCATGCCCGAGATTCGATATATATCTATCTCTCGTGCGTGTGATTGCCTTATCCGGTTGACTTTTAGAAAATGAGCAAGGAGACAACAGGACGGAGGGAGGTCGCGATTGGACGACGCGACGCCGTTGTCGGTGCGAGCTCCTGCAACACGAGATTTGTTGGAGGGACGAAAGAGTTAACTTCCACACCACAACTCTTTTTTTGTCAGCCGATGATGTCCGATCGGACGCGGAGCATTCTGATGTACATAAAAATCCTGAACCGCGACGTTTAGGTAGGTCGGCCATTTTCCGCTCGAGGACAGCCGCAGTGGAAGATCACGAGAATGAGACATCCGTCGATATCTCTCACATGTAACAATTTGGACGTTGGATATAAACTAGTCCTCACCCTTGGGTATTCCACATTTATGTTGTGCGTTATTTCAAGTTGAAACTTAGCATCCAGCCGTCTGAAAACGGCGTCATGATCGTAGCAGAGATAAACGGCGACGTCGAAATTTCCTACCTACTCTCAAGACGGCGCGATTGCAGCAGGAAGAACACTGACTTCGCATCTGCCGTTCTTCGAGGATTTATCCGGTTAATTATTTACTATGAGCTCGAATTTTGAAGGGCCTCCGCGCCCCTCGATGTCGGTCTCGCCCTGACCTCGACTTGCAGCGAAAGTCATCATAACTCCCATCGTCTCCATTCCCGAACAAACGTGCTTAAATAAAAGCATTGGAAAGAGCGATAATGACGTAGAGAGAGAGGGAGTTGCAGAAGTCAAGAGGCTGGGGAGTAGGGTCGAGACATAATTTAAGAGGAAAATTTCAAGTTGCGCTCTGCATGATTTTAGTTCAAGATTTTAAATATCTGTCGGTAAGTTGATCATGGCCTGTCATCCTACTGCAACTAGTATTTAAAGTCTAGGATAAGATAAAAAATTGGAAAATTGCTAACCCCCACGCAATGTCCCTAAACTATCGCGCGGTTCTCGAGCTTCTCTTAATTATGAATTATCCAGCAATTCTAGACATGAAGCGTAAGGGACTGCGCATCACGAATAAGATTAGCGCACTCTAACGGCAAAAGAGGCTAACAAAGAGAGAAAGGAAGAGCACCCTCTCTCTCTCGATGAAAATCTAGTCTCTAGAGAATGCAATTTCCTCCTCATGATTCTCTAGACATAGCCACTATGATAGCAACTCTTTAGTAGGCCGTGAGGATAACGTCTGAGTGGAGGCGAAGTATTCGAATTTCGAATTTAGCTGCTGCACCACTCTCCCGGCATGGGCATGTCGGTAGTCTTCACTCAGCGATCGTCGGTCGGTCAGTTGTCTAGCGGGCGCCAGCTTAACGTTTGGGCTAGTCATCATTGATGATGATGAGAATGACATTCCTCGTTTTCATCTAAACTAAGGTCGCTATTAACTAGTCAGTTGAATATTTTCCACAATCTATGTAGACTGCCCTTTTGTGCAGAGAGAATAGTGCTTGAAGTGTTAGGATCAAAGGCTTCCCACTGCCAAAATTTGTGGCTGACAGCACGATTTACCTCTAATACCTGACGAAGTTAATCAGGCAAGCCAATCCTTGCGAAGGGACGAGGAAAGGTCCACAGTTTGATATTTCTTCTCTGGGGGACCAGGAAATCAGAGTTTTTCTCATGCCCAATTAAACTAATAATCAATTAGCTGTTGTTGGACAAGCATAACCATGAAACAACCCTTTCCCAAATGTGAAAAAACGGGGCAGAAAGATCCTCAAGCTTCAGAAAGAGGATCAAGAACATGAATGCTCGAAAGAGATTTCTAGAATACTCAAAGAAAGAGAGAAGAAGATGGAACATGATTAGAATTCAACTCATGGTTCTTCCAAAATAAGGGAAGTTATTAATAGATATTATATAGCTTGAAAGCCAATCATACTTCCATATCTCGTTTAAATTCATTAAAATGAACACTTATTCACGTGTTGTGTCATAATTGTAATGAAATCAATAAATGTAGACAATGGCTAAGTGAATGATGATTAGATCATAGTGTAGAGACCATTAGTCTATTAACATATGTTTTAAATATTCATATTCAAAGGATACTCAAGAAGGACATGATATATAAAAAGAATAGAACTATCTAATCTATGTCATACAATGAATATAATTGATCTTGTGGCCATTGGTGGAGAGACACCAATGGCTGATTCATGTCAAAGCTGTATAAGCAGTCCTTACACTTGAGACACAAAGATATCGTGTAGATGAAAGATCGTGATTTCACTATGCCTTAAAAAGCATTAGCCCCAAGATCTAAAAATTAGATATGGCATGAAGTGTTTCAAGGTAAATGAATGATGAAGATCGAATCGTCAACCATCAATAAAAGAGGAGATGGACTTGAGGAAAGAAAAGTCTGGTTAATTCCTTGGCTAAGAGAGTAGAAATATCAAAGAAGATATTCTCGATAATTACCTATATGCTTCTATACTAATTTTTCTAACCAACTGCGATTTGATAACTGACCACATCCTAAGTCATTTTATACTTGTACATAAATGAAAGATTATATGTACACAGTAACTAATGATTAATAAAGGTTCTATAAGAGAGTTTGGCACACAATGGTATACACTATCAAAATTAGCCTATGAATTATAGAGCACCATCTTTTAGAGCACCTGGTGTAGCTTGATACTCAACTAACTAGAAACTTAGCCTATGAATTGGGATAAATCAATCCTAGATTGATTTGATATAGCTAATTAATACATTTGACCAATAAATTTTATTCAATCAATAGAATTATTAAGTAGATAGATGTATAGGCCTACAGGGTTACACACACAAGGTCAATGCATGTTGGTGGATCTAGACATATTAAGGTTTTTTGTGAAATGTTCCTAGAATTATATGTCTATAAATAGGGGATGATAGAATATCCCTATGAGTTCCTCTGTAAGCGTTGGTGAGAGCCCACCCCTCTCTTCTCCGTCTATTGTATTATTTTCTTCACCTCTCTTTCTAGTGAAACTATATCATGAGATCTTCAAGGATCTCAACGAGCATTGCAAAAGTTCAAGAGGAGATTCCATTATCTGGAGATTGTGTGAATGTCTCTAGATGTTGGACATCTGAATAGCTTCAACCTTGAGAAATCTTCGTAATTGTAGATTTTGATTGGCACAATGATAGGATAATCATTGCAAAAAGGAATTGCAAACTGAATTTTGAAAAAGGTGATAGGATGACAATTTATTTTTGTTTTCTTACATTAGTTTATCTTGCATCATGGTAGTAGAAATGACTCAAGGAATGAGATATGCAGTTAAATCCTTGTCCAAGGTAGTAGAAATATTGAAAATATATATTTAGTGATTTCCTAACTAGAATGAATAATTACAATTAGTAATTGATAAATCTATATTTAGTGATTTTCAATAAATCTTTATTTTCAACCCTAACTCACTATTTTGACATCAAATCAAGGATTTTCTTTTTTTCCTTTGGTAGGAGAACAGAAGTGCATGATCGGTTCATCACATCATTTGTGCTTGTGTCACTTTATCATCAATCTTTTTTGTTTTCTTCATCCAAAATTAAAAAAATTGAACCCTAATTTCAATTTTTTAACCTTCTCCTTGTGGATTCAACATTGACTCACCACTATTCTAAATTTAATACTAATTCCATGATGGATATTATGTGGCCTATAAGCCAATCACACTTTCATGTATCTTGTTTATGTTCATTGAAATGATATTTATTCATTGTCATTCTTGTGTGATGTTTGCAATGAAGTCCATGAGCATGTGCAATGACTAAGTGAATTATGATGAGATCATAATATAATGATCACTAGTCTTTAAACATATGTTCTAAACATTCCTATTCGTGGGATATTCAAGAAGGACATCTAATTATTCGGAAAGAATAGCACTATCTAATCTAACTCATATGATGAGTATGGATGATCCTATAGCCATCAGTGTGGAGACACTAAGAATAGATAGTGGGTGCTCTTTAGAGAAAGAGTTCACTGAATTGATCCGTATGAATCCCTGAACGATATAATACCTAACTATCAATAAGGTTGATTCATGTCATAGTTGTATTTGGTCCTTTGACTTGAGACACCAAAGACATCTTGTGGATGGATGATCGTATTTTGATTATGACTTACAAATCCCTAGCCACAGGATATCTAAAACGTCATATATTAGATACGACATGAAGTTCACAAAAATTATTGTGTGATCAAGATGGGATCATCCACACTCGGTATTTGAGGAGATTGACTCAACGAATGAGATGCGATGAAATCCTTGGCCAAAGTTGTGGAACTATCAGAGAAGGAGTTCCCGATGATTTCTACACGCATTAGTACTAACTTGAGTGACCGATTAGGGTTTGACATTTGACCGTAACCTAAGTCATTGATGAGTCTAATATGGATGGAGGATTATACATACATGGTAATCAATGACGGGAAGGTTCCATAAGTGAGTTCTAATATACTCCATATCTCCTAGTGTACGTGGTATAGCTTGGCACCCAACGGGCTGGCAACTCAACCTATCGATTGGGTTAAATCGATTCGTGATTAATTAATCTATATGTCGATGTGGATAATTAATTAAGGTTGACCAATAAGGTGTTATTTGGTCTATAGATTTATTGTACTAGTGAGATATATGAACCTAGAGGGTCACACACATAAGTTCTATGGATGTTGGTAGATATACATATAATTATGAGGATTTTTATGAAGAAAACCTCATATCAAATATCTATAAATAGGGGGAGAATGACCACAACTCAAGGAGCCCATTCAAGCCTTGTGGGAATTCTCTCCTTTCTTCTTTTTCTCTCTTAGTGAAGAGCTTTGAAAAGAATATTCAACCATCCACAGACTGTGTGGATATTGCTAGAGGCTAGACACTTCAATAGCTTCAAGAACTCCTTCAAGGAAACCCTGTAAGTATGTTTTCTCATTCATACTAGATGATATGATCATTTGTTCTTGGTGGCTTGGTATTTTGAATATTCGATTCAATATTTTCCGCTGCATTCGATGTTTTGATCAAAATTTCAAAAGTTTATCGACATCAGAACCCATCATTCCAAATATTGAGTATAATTTTAAACACATGAACTTGCAATTTCAATAGTCTTATATGTATGCATATCACATCATATAGCATCTATAAGTACTAAGTAAGTAGCTTAGATCTAAAAATATCTTTTTATCCATGGCTAAAGATGTAGCATAAATGTGACAAATTCCTATCATGAATCAAATGCAATATTATGATTACATTATGAGACTAATTCAATTTGAATTCTTTGAAGTCAAATGGTTGAATTCTCATTCTTTCATGAGTAATGTGGATAAAAGGATATGGGTACAAATATATAAGAACATAGATGCAAATTACAATCTCTTTGTCTTCTTAGCAACTGAGTCAACCCTATTTCCATGAAATGAAAGGTGCTCACTGGAGATCAAAGGGTTTACTAAACAGTCAAAGGTAACCAAATCAACTTTTTAAGTAATTATATATATCATCACATATTTTTAGGATGATGCAGAATTTTAGGAAAACAAAAGGTAGTCCACTCTTTTATTTTCTTATAAAGTTGGATTGATCTTTGAATGACCCCTTTTAAATAGGATCTGATCTTATTTAAAAGGATATTAGGCCCTTGATGAAACGATTTCATCAAGCAACAAACAAACTCATGTCCAAAAAATTTTTAAACTCACGAATTTAAAGATTAAATCACTAATTAAAGAGTATAATGGTGAATACGGGTCGAATCCACGAAGAAATAAGGGAACTTTTGAAATATCTTCAAAATTTGATCAAATTGGATGATGAATTGAGGTGAGAAATTAAGGATTTTAACATAGTAAGAAAGATAACTCCAATACAAATCCATGAAATAAAAAATCATTGAATTTGGATTAGAATTCACGGAGAAATCAAATATTGAAGTCGAGAAAGAAAATCGATCTAAAATTAAATCTAAAATTAATCTAATATATAATTCAAAATTAACATCTAATGCTACAGGAAGATCAATTAGGAGAAAAACACATAATCTAACCCAAAGGCGCGCTTGAAATGATCCAATTAATCACAAGATTCAAGGCTTTTCATTCTCTAACTTAGAAAATGAATGTTTGCATTCAAGAGGTGATTTCTTTTGATTCGCTCCATCAAATCTTGATTTCAAGCACTCCTTGGATGCAAAAATGAGTCTAGAAGAAGTAGAAATCAAGTGATTCCAGGACTGAGTTATCTAAACTGTTTGATTTTCTCAAAACATCCAAGAACGAGTTTTTCTGTTGAAGAACATTTCAATTTATAAAGAAGTTGGGCATAACCGTTGGATGCGCCTCTTCGTCCTTGATCAACGGCTGAGATTAAACGCTGATTCGTGATTCATCATCTTTAAGTCAAGTCTATTCAATCTTCATTGAACGATCGAGATGAGCCCACGTGTCCATCGGGGTCCGTTTAACCTCGACCGTTATTACTCCCCTGATGAATGGTTGAGATTAAATCATCCTAAAATAAATTTTCCCCTAAACAGATACAGCCTCGTACCCCCTCGAGGAAGTGAAATACGATGATCACGATTAAATCGCGTGATCGGATGCGTCTCGTTGCACCTCATCACTTGTAAATTAAAACAAAAATAAATAGTCCCACATGAAATAAATTCAGGATTTTTACAAGTATATAAGGTGCGTGAGATTAACGGGTTAGCAAAAATCTATAATGGATGCTTAACCCACTAATTACTCACACGCACGCACACGCACACACGTGCGGACGCACACGTTGCTACATGGGATGTACACGCGTCGCCATGTGACGACGCTCTACCATGTCTGCTTGCGATACATGAAAACATTTGTTTATTCTTTTAAAAATCAAAATTAGGTTCAAATAAATTCTAAAAAATCCCAAAAAATTAGCAAATTCATAACTTTCAAAATACAACTCCAAATTAATCTAAATTTACTTTGTTCAATCAGAAATTAAATTATCTCTCATTATAAAAATTCAAAATATTTATATAATAAGAGAATAAATTTTAATTTAAAAAATACACGCATTCCTCTTAGAAAATAAAACTAGAAAAATACATGCCCGTAAATAAAAAATATTTTCTCTTATCATTTAATAGTGAAAATACAATTATGATCTCAAATATAACTGGGAATAAAACTATATTATTGAATTATATATAATTATCCCTAAAATGATATATTTTTAGATCATAACCTAAAATTACATGAAAGGATAGATATGCACTTAAAATATGATAAGATGCATACATATGGAATATTAATGTCTTAATTTGTATTAAGAATCATGTAAATTCTTATACAAATTACATGTTATTAGCCCTATTTTAATAATTCATTTTAAATAGGATTATTTCCTATTGAAAAGGAAGAGTGCACTGCCTATTTAAGGTGATGCCCAACTCCTGAAAATAAGGGAATTGAGATCCTTAAAATTAGGATCTTGTTTGACCACTCTAATGGAATTTTAGAAATTTCACTGCTAGGGTGTTGAAGGGTTGGCCCCACTTCATAAGGAAGTGGGATTGATGCCAATCTATAAGGAAGTAACTATATCTCCTTAAGGCAGTGGACCTATACCCCCAAGGGCAATTCATCTCCACCATTTATTACCAGGGTGGATAATCTCCAACCTCGGCAATCCTAAACCCTATCTTGCTAAGGGGTATTTAGGGGGAGGGTGGGTAAACTCGCCTCTCATTCATAAACTCATCCTTGATCACAAGGGTGAAAAATCTCCCCTCTTGGTTATCTCAGTCCCTAAAGGCCTCTTGTATAAAGCCCATTTTTTCTCTCCTAACTTGTTTTTTGGTTCTCTATTACAATAAATCTATCAAAAGGAAGGGGAAAGGATCAAGACACAAGGTTTGTATTGTTAATAATGAATCTTTTCGTAAAGGTAAAAGAGAAAGACAAGAATCAAGTTTAGATTGTGTCTAGCATCACTTAGCCGAGGACTAGCATCAAAATGGGGTTCTCCCTTCTAATTCCCTCCATGGGAAGTGTAAACCTATTTTACTCTTTAGATCTTTGTTTCTTTATTTTTCCATCACCAAAGATCACCAGATCCTTCCATAGTCATCACTTGTGACCATCTATGGTTTCCATTTCTCTAATATCTCATCCCACCACTTCCATTCTCTTCTCAATCTCCTATTTCATTAAAAATATATAAATACACACATTTACACTAACACACATACATAGAGAACCACATTATTATCATATTCTATACTTGTCATATTATATATTTCTTCACAGTTCTCTCTAGATCGTCATTCATAAACACATACACCTCTCTCCCTCTAGAAACATCTAATCTCATTACGTAGGCTCCAATTACCTCTGATTACTTAACCCCCTTATTATGGAAACATAGATACTTTTGCATAAAATTGATTCATAATAATGACTAAAAACAGCCCAAAATCAACTTCATCACATGCGACATGGCATGTAACTAGAAATCTAGCATAGTAGGCAAGCACTGAGGTGTCAATGACATGGTGCCTATTGAGCGCTTGCAAAACAGTTGGGTAGCATCAACACGATGCTTTCTTAATACATGTCTGGTGCATGTGCCCAATTATTGGAGTATCACTAGAGAGATCATTGGTCCATAGGACTTTCTGATTATATAAACTATTGTTAACTTATTTAAGCAATTATTTCCTGAATTTTTCCAATGTAAGTCTATTTCGGTCTCAAGTTTGCGTTCAATCATTCATCAAAGAGAGTTATAATTGGATTTGGTGGATACCTCTAGCGAGCAATGGGGTGACATCTCGATGCTCTAGAGGAAATCCAACATGCCCTTCTAACGTATCATTTCATCTCATCAAGCTCTTCCCCTTGAGAGACATTGCAATACACTAGTGCTCCAATCTACATTGAATGCACTAAGTAATGTGCTATATATTCTTCAAAACTAACACAACACGTGGCGCAATCTTATGAACCTTGCCTATGAAATGCTTGATCCAATGGCCAGCATCAGTTGCAATGATTGGTATCATACATGTCCATTTTTATGTTTTAAATATGTCTTTTTGGAAAATCAAACTTATGCAAAAGTATTTATAAGATTTTCACCTTAATCATAGATAACCAAGTCTAGAATGAATAAAGGGTTGAACATAAAAGAGGAAAGTCACTAAATCTTACTGAAAAATGCAAGATTTTTTATGGTGAAAATTCATGACATGGTTGAGAAAAGTGAAATAAGAGGTAAGCGATGCACAATAATGATCTAAAACATTTAAATCTCCTCTTGAAAGTTAGAATATTTCAGAACAAAGGTGAAAAAAACTATTTTTAAATGCTTTAAATGATAAAATAAGATTCTACATTGAAAGATAATACTCTAGCAATGCTCGTATTTCAATCACTCATTTGAAAACTTGTATATTTTGCCTTGACTGTGCATCCTACATCTAGCACAAAGAATGAAAGGAGAAATATAGAAACTCACTAAAAATAATGATCTAATAGCAAAAGATGACATTTTCGCACTCTTCCATCTAGCTAGCAGATATGCATAAAAATACAATCATGGAGTGCGCAAATTCACATATCAAAAATTATACTCAACTCTATGAATTCGGATTTAAAACTTAGAATAGTGACAAGTCAAGGTCAAATCCATAGGAAGGAAGGTGAAAATCTTGAAATCAAGAAATATTTTTGGCTCTTTTTTCAAAAAGAAAGCGTATGATGAAATGAAGATGTACACGAGAAATGAAATGGGCCAATCAAATGCTTCCGAACTCCTTTCGAATATTGAAAATCCTTGCTTGATGGTGGAAAAGTGATTTTTGGGTTTGAAAATATGAAAATATTGATGAAAGATAAAGAAAATAGAAAATCTCGACGTAATATGATTCTAATCTGAGGATTTTTAATGAAAACATACTCTAGTGATACTCTCTAATCAAAACATACCTTTGAGAACTTGTACATTTTACCCCGACTTCTAGTCTTGCATCCAACACAAGGAATAAATAGAAAAGAGGAATAAATTGACAAAAATGATGTTCCATACACGAAGAATGATCAGTTTATGTCTTATTTCCTTCTATCTAGACAATGCTATAGGAATATAAAGAAATATTAAGAACCCTAATGTTTTCATCTCAGATTTATAATCAGTCTTGATAGATTTTTAAAGATTGAAATGACAATCATGCCCACAAAATTTCATTCCCTTAACTCTAATCATGAAATATCATGATTTTAATTTGGAGCATTTTGATAACATGCTAAATTAACATGATAAAGCATGATTATTGATGCATATTAAAGCATAAATGATTTTATTTCCATGCATGTTATCATATTTATGTGTATTTTTCAATCATTCCAGGAAAAAGTCATTATAATTTCAAAAATACTTTAAATTAGGGTTAAATATGATGATTTAAAGCTAAATAATTAACCCATCTTTACTTGAGATTATAAATTTTTTTAAAGTTAAAATAATAAGAGAAATCATTTTATGGACATTTATTTACATTTTCTTAAGTTAAAAACTTTAAAGAATAAATGTATTTTTGAAATGGAAATTCAAACTCTCATTATTTATTAATTTTGGCTTTTTAGAATGATAGATAATTAAATTTCAGATCAAATGAAAGAAATTTAGATTAATTTGGAGTTATATTTTGAAAGTTATGAGTTTTCTAATTTTTAGGGATTTTTCCAGATTTTTCTGAATTTATTTTCAATTTTTAAGTGATTAAAACACTTAAAAAGAGGAAAAAGGGGGCTTATTTTCGTGCGGGACCCACATGGATGTGACGTGGCACTAGGGCCACGTGAAAGAGCCACGCGGACCCTCACGAGCACCTGCATGGCGCGATGTGACACATATATATATCTTATTACTTAGAGTTATAGTACATATAAGCATTCCGTAGTCGGAATTTAAGCTAACCCGTATATTCTACGTACCTTATAAACCTGATAGATTCATTTAATTTTATCCGTGTGGGACTAATTAATTTGTGTTTTAAGTGCAGGACACGTGGCGGAAGGAGAGGCATCGGATCAAGCGACTTACCAAATGATGTGCGTGAATCGTGTGGACTCATGGTCCACTGCATCATGATCACGCACGTGCTTTAAAAGTGGAAGTTATAACGGTCAGGATTAAAACTTACGCGATGCATCTTAATCGTCAAATTGTGATTCAAGGGGAGCGATCTGATGCGTTTTATAACGCATCCCGACGGGCTTCATCTGAGCGCTTCATCAAGGATTGCACGGTTGCGATATGATTGAAACGGTTCACGATGGACCATTTCATCAGAACCGTTGATTAAATCGATCAGACGGTTACGCCCAAAATCTGTATAAATAGAGATGTTCTTCCGATTTCTAAGGCATTCGAGCGCAAATCAATCCAATTGATATGTTTAGACACCAATATTGTTGAATCTCTTGATCCATTCTTCTTCTACACACATTTCCGCATCCACTGAGGGTTTGAAATCAAGATTTGGCTGAGTAGAGAGGGAGAAATCGACGCTTGAATCTCCACATCGCGGTTTCTTTGGATTTTTTATTATCCACGATTAATCGAGCTAATCCAATCGCAATTTGGGATTAGTGGAGGCGGTTTTTTTCTAATATATCATCCATTTATGTTTAATTTCAATTTAAATTAGGAATTGAAGTTTAGTTTTGGTTAATTTTACTCAAAATCGCGATTTCTAAGTTTCTGAAATTTCATCTCACTTTGATCTTCAAAAAGAGTGTGGAGTCGGAAACAAGAGAGTGGAAAAGATAGAGCGTGAGAAATGCGGAAATGCTGAGAAATGTGACGCCAAAGAGTAAATAGGAGATCCACGTGGAAGACGAAATATGCGGAAGTGAGAGAGACTGAGAGAGGGAAGTAGCGATTTTGTGAGCGTCGAATGGGGAAGAGGAAGAGAAATTGAGAGAGAATTGCTAGAAAGAAATCTAGAGTGATGAAATAGGAGATAAAGAGAGAGAGAGAGAGAGCGGGAATTTTAGAGAGCGTAGTCGACGGTGCTCGTGAATAGGGGAGAGAACTTGCGGGGGAATAAGAGAGGAATCGGATGAGAGAGAGGAAGGGTCGAGAAGAGAGAAGATTTCAATGAAGATAATGCGAGATGTATCGATGAAGAGGAATAATCATAGAAGATTGAGACAATGGGAAAGAAATGGAGAGCGAAAGAGAAATGCAACGATAGAGAGAGAGAGAGAGAAATAGAGATGGCAAGAGAATAGGAGAGAGAAATCTAGAAGGACGAAAGAGCGAGAGTGCGTAAAATACAAATCAAGGAGAAGAGGAAGAGAAAACAATAGCACGAGAATGAGCAGTGAAATTCAAGAGCAGTAGATTAGAAAAGCGTTAGATCAAAAGAGAGAAAGGGGGAAAAAGAGAGAAGAAGAGAAAGAAGGAGATTGAAATGTGTGGGAGATGAATTTCTTCTCCCATTTCACGCGCGCGTAGCACATAAATCGGGGGGTCCCCCGTGAATAGTGTGCTGACGTGTCATTTTCGTGCGTCGTTAAAACACAAACACGATGGTCAAACAAAATTTATAAAACTGAACTCACAAAGATAAGATATAATAATCAAGTATTGTGTAAGTATCGGGTCGATCTACAGAGAGGAGGGTTGACTTTAATCGCAGAGTTGACTCCGTCAAACTTAGGTTTAAAACGACTTTTAACAAAGAGAAAATAATATTTAAGGAATAGAAATGATATAAATAAGCTAAATAAGAAGTCTTAAGAATTTATTTCTCGGGTTTGAAAGAGAAAAGTCAAAAGTCAAAGTCAAAGCATTGACTTTGACCAATAGTAGGTGTTCTGTAAAATCAGAGAATCAAACAGAGTCAGAAGATTACAAAAACTATACATTTGGAAACTAGAGAGAAAATGGAATTTATTGGTATATACCTCGTGATTTTTGGATAAGAAATGGATTTATTATGAATTATTGAAAATCAACTATCAAAAAATCCCTGAAATTAACACCTCAGACGAAATCTTCAAATTGAATGGTCAAATGAAATCCAAATCTTTTAAGTTCTATGTCAATGGAAATCTAACAACCAGAGGAATCTAACAAGACCAAAATTATCAAATTCTGATTTGTAAATCAAAAGTAATCGACCCCGAAAGTCAACGTTTGACTTCTGATGAAAGATGAATAGTCCTTGGTCAAACGTCAAATTGGAGGGTCAAATGAACTCGGAATTCGATGAATTTGCTATACACAGACAGCTGATGAAAAGAGGAATCCAATGAAATCCAAATCAAGTTATTTGGAATTATAATCAAAGAGGTATCCTATTTTCAAAATCAGCAACTTTTCGGACGAAAATTTGGGGAAAATGAAGAACATTATGAACTAATTTCCAAAATTAAACTTCTATATCTAATTAAAACTCAAATTACCTACTGATAATCGATCGAATCTCACTACTAACCCGATTTCTGCAAGAATGGGGATTCAATTCTCGTGGATTAAAGCGAATTTTCTCGGATTCTTCCTCGCGGACGTTCAGAATTCAAAGGGAAAATTCGATGAAATCAAGGAGAAATTCGCGATCAATCCCGCTCCAATTGCTTCGCAATCGAGTCTACACGCGAGGGGATCACGATGAACAAGATATCTTCCTCCAAATTTGCTTAATTCCTTCACAAATCGATCAAAAGTTAAAGAACAGAGGGAGAATACATGGTTTTTTAAAGGGGAAATTGGCGCAAAAATCGTGGGCAATTGAAGCGGTCGTGCAAACGGTTTGATGGCATCGAGGGGGCGATTCCGTGGCCATAGATCGCGGCTTCAATTCCGTGACGAATCAGTGGTGAGTTAGCTTCAATTTTGCTTCAAAAAATAAGCCACGATCGGGCCACGATTGGGTCACGATCGTGAGCTTATTGTGATCGCGATTCACCATTTAATGCCTTTGAATTTCTTGGAATCGATTCCATGATGAAAGATCCACGATCGCGGCTCGATCGCGCCGCGATCGCGGTTCGATCAGACCGCGATCGTGGTGTTCTTCCACGAATCTTCGACACCGTCCGATGAAGCTTTAGCTGGATGAACGATCGCGATTCCCCGATCCAATGCGCCACGATCGTGAGGAGATTCCACGGCCAGGCGTCCGGTTGGTGCGAAGATTGGGATCAAGATCGCGACCGTCCGATGGCAACCGTGATCTGATGAAGATCCGATGCGCTAGAGAGCTCCACGTGTCGCCCGTCTGATGGAGATGAAGATCGTGCTTGATCACGGCTGTCCAATCGCGATCGCATGAAGTCAACGAAGCGATGAAGATCAGCGCTCCTTGTGACGAGCTAGGAGCTGTCCGATCGTGGTTACTTAAGCTCCAAATCAAGCACGTGCGTTGATGGACGATCGCGTGGACTCGGGTCCACGCGATCGATGGTTTCCGCTCAGATCCAACGCTCACCGTGTGGCCACATCACCTGCAAGGTAAGTTTCCGTGGGGACATAGTCCCACATGGAACAAATTATAGAATATTGCGAGTATAAATTAAGGGGTGGCATAACGCTTTCGCGTTACCGCCCCCACTATCTTTCTAGGGCTCCACTATACCCGTGGGCCCTCCTTATGCGAACCCCCCCCTATGCCATGTGGCGCCCCTCCCGGGCGTCCGCGTGGCCTCCTGCCATGCGTCAGCGCCACCTGCGCCTCGCGCGGGCCAGCCGAGGCTCTGCCACGTGGCCTCAGTGCCACGTCGCACCCACGAGCTGCTCCTACGTGCCACGTCAGCTCGCCGCCTGGGCCCGCTCGCCACGTCATCACCTGCGGTAAGTTCACCCCTTTTTTGCGATTTAAATAAGGAAAACTTCATAAAAAAATCAATTAAAAATCAATTAAATTTATAAAAAGGGTACAAATTTCATAAATTCATAACTTTAAATATACAACTCCTTTTTAATCCAAATTTTCTCTATTAGATCACAAATTTCTTCCTTTTTAACATCATGTCATTTAAAATATATTTTTAAAGAAGAAATCAAGATGAATTAGAATTTACTTAAATCATTTCTCATTAAACATTCTAAATCATAAATTCATCCTGAAATTATCCTTCAAAACATTTACTAAAGTTAAAAAATCATTTAATAACATAGATTAACTTCTATTAATTTAAACTTAACAAAATATTAATCATCTATTAAGCCTGAAATTAACCCTAATTTATGCATAAATATCAACTTTAGTGAAATGACATGCCAATGGAGAAAATTCCTAAAAAGTATGATAACATGCATCATATTCACATAAAATAAGCATGAATATGAGTTAATTAGGATAAGAATTCAAGTTATAAATGCATGTTATCATGTGCGCATACCTCGGCGGGTACTGTAGAACCCGCTGAGAATTCATGCCCCACAGCGCGCACTCGGCAAGATAGTGAGGCAGAAAAATAGGAGGTTATTTTTTTGTTTTTTCTTCTTTCTACCCTATAAATAGGGACCCTAGAATCCCTAAATGTATCTCTCTACCTTCCTTTCTTCCTCCTGAGAGTTGTTCTTGTGTTATTGAGTGGTTTAGCGCTTTTTAGTGGAATTTCTCTCTTCTCATTCTTCTTCTTCTTTTGAGTGCAATTATGAGTGTGCTCATCATCTTGAGACGGTGCTTCTTGAGGTGATTGACGTGTCGTTTTTGTGCGTCGTTAAAACACAAATACGATGGTCAAACAAAATTTATAAAACCGAACTCACAAATACAAGATAGAATAATAAAGTACTGGGTAAGTATCGGGTCGATCCACAGAGAGCAGGGTTGACTTTAAGAGCAGAGTTGACTTGGTCAAACTTAGGTTTAAAAGAAGTTTTAAATAAGAGAAAATAAGATTTAAGATATGTAAAAGATATAATTAGGGTAAATAAGAAATTTTAAGAATTGAAATCTCGGATTTGACAGAGAAAAGTCAAAAGTCAAAGTCAAAGCGTTGACTTTGACCAGCAGTAGATGTTCTGCAAAATCAGAGAATCAAACAGAGTCAGAAGATTACGAAAATTATATATTTGGAAACTAGAGAGAAAATGGAATTTATTGATATAAGTTTTGTAATTTTTGGATAAGAAATGGATTTATTATGAATTATTGAAAAATCAATGATCAGAAAAATCCCCGAAATGAACACCTCAGAAGAAATCTTCAAATTGAATGCCCAAATGAAATCCAAATCTTGTAATTTATATGTCAATAGAAAGCTAAGAACCAGAGGAATCCAATAAGACCGAAATTATCAAATTCTGATTTGTCAATAAAAAGTAATTGACCCCGAAAGTCAACGTTTGACTTCTGATGAAAGATGAACAGTCCGTGGTCAAACGTTAAATTGAAGGAGCAAATGAACTCAGAATTTGATGAAATTGCTATCCACGGAAAGCTGATGAAAATAGGAATCCAATGAAACCAAAATCAAGTTATTTGGAATTATAATCAGAGAGATATCCTATTTTCAAAATCAGCGACTTTTCGGATCGAAATTTGGGAAAAATGAAGAACACTATGAACTAATTTGCAAAATTAAACTTCTAAATCTAATAAAAACTCAAATTACCTCTTGATAATCGATCGAATCTCACTACTAACCCGATTGCCACGAGAATTAAGCTCCAATTTGCGCGAATTGGAGTGAATTTGCTCGGATCCTTTCTCACGGACTTTCGGAATTCAAGGGGAAAATTCGATGAAATCAAGGAGGAATTCGCGATCAATCCCGCTCCAATCCCTTCGGAATCGAGTCTAAACGCGGGGGGATCACGATGAACTAGAGATCTTCCTCGAAACTCGCTTAATTTCTTCACGAGTCGATCAAAAGTTGAAGAACAAGGAAGAACAACATGAGTTTTTAAAGAGGGAATTAAGCTTGAAATCGTGGATGATGGAGGCGGTCGTGGGCGTCGTTTGAAGGCGTCATGGGAGCAGTTCCTCGGGGCGACGTCGCAGCTTCAGAATCGGTCACGAATGAGCCTCAATTTCTGCCACGATTTCCGCATTTCTTGGCCTTGTTTCTCGCCGGGATCGACCACGATCGACCACGATCGTGGCCTGATCGTGCATCGATTAGGCGTCGATCTCGCTGTAGATCTTCACGAAAAACATCTCCGGCAATCGTGGAGTTGATTCCGCTTCGAACGCTCCATGCTCGCGTCTCGATCGCGGCTCGATCGCTCCGCGATCGCAGCTCGATCGTGGAGTTCTTCCACGCTGCTCCGATGCCGTCCGATGAACGAATCGCTGGATGCATGGTCGTGATTAGCCGATCCCGTGCGCCACTACTGCGAGGTAGATCAGCCGTCCGATGAAGCTTGCGTGAGCCGTCCGATGTCGATCAGGTAAGCCATCCTCGGGTCGCCACGTGGGACAGCAGGAACCGCGTTGCATTTAATGCACGCGGTTTCCTGCATTTAATGCCGCAGTGCGGCGCAATTAATGCGTCAGACACGGTGACCGTTACTCCTAAAAAAAAACATTAAATGTCTTTTGTCCTATTAGGCGCGGAAAACTCTCCCCTTTTTTTTCATTGGCCGCCGCCTCGACTGACGGTCCGTCGTTTTATCCATTGGTCCATGTCGTGTCGACCGACGGTCCTGAAAAAAGATGCTTCTTGTCTTATTAGGCGGGAGAAAATGCCTGCTTTTTTTTCATTGGCCGCCGCCTCTTCTTGACTGACACGTGTCAGGCACAACAAAGCGCGTGCCCAATCATTGGGCCGACATTCCTCCTTGACTCACGTGTGCCTTGATTTAATAAATAAGTGGACAATGATCTCCGCCGTTCTGCTTCGATCCGACGCCCGCCAAGCTGCCACGTCACCTGCAAGAATAAGAACCGTGTGGGACATAGTCCCACAGGGAAGAAAGAAAATATGTTCGCCACTATAAATAAGGGGGCGGTTTACGCTTATTGCGTTACCGCCCCAAATAACTTACCAGGGCCCACTAACCCGTGGGCCCTCCACATGCGACCCCCCTACCGCCACGTGGCGCCCACACGGGCGCCCACGTGGACCGTCTGCGTGGCCTCCTGCCACGCGTTAGCGCCACTTGCGCTACGCGCGGGCCACACACGCCCTGCCACGTGGCCTCGGCCACGTCGTAATCGGCGCGGGTGGACACGCGCGCCACGTCAGCCCGTCGCCTGGGCCCGGTCGCCACGTCAGCTCCGCGGTAAGCCTACCCCCATTTTTCTACCTTTTTTAATAAAAAAAATACTCAAAAATTCAATTAAAAATCAAATAAAAATCAGAGAAAATAGTATAAAAAATTCAGAAATTCATATTTCTCAAAAATACAACTCCTTTTTAATCCAAATTTTCTCCATTGGATCACAAATTCTTTTTCTTTTTTTAATATCATGTCATTTAAAAATATGTTTTCAAGAAGGAAATAATGATGAATTAAAAATTTCATTAAATAAGTTCTAATTAAACCTTCTAAATCATAAATTCATCCTAAAAATCATCCTTCCAAACATTTACTAAAGTCAAAAACTCATTTAATCACTGAGATTAACTCCTGTTAATCTAAACAAAAGATTAATCATCTCTTAAGCATGAAATTATCTCTAATTTATGCATAAATATCAACTTTAGTGAAATGACATGCCAATGGAAAAAATTCCTAAAAAAGTATGATAACATGCATCATATTCACATAAAATAAGCATGAATATGAGTTAATTAGGGTAAGAATTCAGGTTATAAATGCATGTTATCACACCCCCCAACTTAAATTATTGCTAGTCCCTTAGCAATGGAAAGAGAAAAAGTATGAAATAGGACTAACAAGTTTAGAAAGCCATGGGTTGAACATTGATAGAATCTGAAATGAATGTTCTACCTTAAATGATGCCAAGAAGAAAGTAATGTACTAGAAATTCAAGATCAAGGCATTCCTCCAGCAAGCACTTTAATCCACCAAATAAACTAAGAATGCTCTTGCTCTACATACTAATAGAATATATATAATTAAAAGAAATTCATCATACCAAACCAATCGTCAATTCCTCCTTGCACTATGGACATGGATGATAAGGGCACAAGAAGTAGAAACAAGCATCATCCTTATATACATAGTGGCTATAAATAGAATCGGCTAAAAACACATGGGAGGTAGCTTACCATTCTAATTCTACTCTCTTTTTAATTTAATTTCATACTAATTCTACTGTATTTATCCTAATTCTACTTGCTGCAAGCCTTTTTTTCAAGAAGGAGATTAGAGAATTCAGAATTTGAAATTTTCAAGGCTTTTATGCAACTTTATTGAAAAACAACATACTTCATTTCATGGTGCTCATCCTACCCATGTGCCGTCCTTAGTAGACATGCAGCTTATTCCCCCGAAGAGGTTTTGGTATCTCTATGGATCAGGGAGCTTCACTATGTCAATAATATTAATGCCAACAAAGGATGATACAAGCTACGACTTGCTATGGAAAGCGGAAGGATGTGCGTGCAAGGAGTCATCAACTCAAAGTTTAGAAAGAAGAATGAGTGGGTGAGAAGTATAGAAAGTTTTTGAAAAATCATACTATGAGCTTGAGTACACCCTTAGTTTGGATCTTATGGCTCCCCAAAGGAATACCTAAATCCCTAATTCCATTGACTCTACCATCTCCTCAACATGCACTTAAGGTTGCTCTTCCCACAACTTTCTAAACAAATGGAGGTGTAAATGGACTCTATGCTTTTCTATTTCATGTGATTTTGAAAAGATCATGCTGCTGTTCACATGTTTAAAAATCAGATCATGCATAGAATACTAAATGAAGAAATGCAAAAAAATTTTTGAAAAAAATTCTAAGTTTTTCTAGAAAAACTCCCCCATGCTCATTCCTTTTTATTGTCCTCAATAAAACTCAACATGCTCATGGAAAAAGTGATGACAATCAGTATACATGGCATGCACATCAGTAAAAGAAATACAATCATAAGAGGGAAAAGAAAAACTTAGCGGGAATTTGCATCGGTTGCATTCTTTTCTTCATTTTTGGAGTTGCTTTTGAAGCCAAATTTCTTCATTTTATGATCCTTTCTCCTTTGTACCTAAAAACTTATAAAGAAACACAGAAAACATCAAAGCAAACAGCAAGAATAAAAATAAAAATAAATACTAAAAGTAGGAAATAAATGCAAAAAATAAGATAAAGATGGGTTGCCTCCCAACAAGCGCTAAGTTTAACGTCTTTAGCTAGACGTAACTCACTCCAACGACTAAGTAGTGGCTGAGATCTCAAGAAATTGCAGCTCTTCCCTATGAGGAGGGGGAGGTCCTTCTTCACCAATGTATGGCTTCAACCTATGTCCATTCACCTTGAAGGAATTTTGGGTCTTGGGATCTAAGATCAAGACCGATCCATTGTCATACACTTCAAGGATCTCATATGGACCATCCCACCTTGAGCGCAATTTCCCTGGAAAGAGTTTAAGACGAGAATTATAAAGCCATACCTTGTCATGAGGATGAAAAGATCTCCTATTAATGTGCTTGTCATGATAGGCTTTATTTTTGGCTTTATAAATCTCCGAATTTTGATATGCCTCATTCCGGAGTTCTTGGAGCTCTTGAATTTGGAGAAGTCTTTCTTTTCCGGCTTGATCAAGAGATAGATTGAGCTTTTTAATAGCCCAATATGCTCTATGCTCTAACTCGACGGGGAGGTGGCAAGGCTTGCCATAAATGAGCCTAAAAGGAGACATCCCAATGGGTGTCTTGAATGCGGTGCGGTAGGCCCATAGAGCATCGGGTAGCTTCGCTGCCCAATCTCTTCCATCCGTGCGAATGATCTTCTTCAAGATGTTCTTGACTTCTCTATTGCTCACTTCTACTTGGCCATTTGCTTGGGGGTGATACGGGGTCGTGACGCGATGGTGAACTCCATATTTCTTGAGTAAATTCCTGAAATGGGAATTAGTAAAGTGAGATCCACCATCACTAATAATAGCTCTAGGACAACCAAATCGAGAAAAAATATTGTTAACAATGAACTTATTAACCACTCGATGATCGTTTGTCCTCGTCGGTATCGCCTCGACCCATTTGGACACATAGTCCACCGCTACAAGAATATACTCCTTGCCCTCCGACGGTGGAAATGGTCCCATAAAATCAATCCCCCAAAGATCAAAAATTTCTACCTCAAGGATGGTTTGCAAGGGCATTTCATCTCTCTTGGAGATGTTCAATGCGGATTGGCACTTTAGACATTCCTTGCAATACTTGATCGCGTCCTTGAAGAGAGTTGGCCAATAGAAGCCACTTTGTAGCACCTTCGCTCCCGTCCTCCTCGACGCAAAATGTCCTCCACATAGAGATGAATGACACATCGCTAGAATATGCTCTTGTTCCTCCTCCGAACGCATCGCCGAATAATCTGATCAGCCCCTACATGGAACAATTGGGGGTTCTTCCCAAAAAAATAATGTTTTACATCATATGCAAATTTCTTCTTTTGATGCGTGTTCCAATAATCGGGGGACAGATTTAGTGACTAAGTAATTAACAATATGTGCAAACCAAGGTACCTTAGTCACCACGGCGAGCTGCTCATCGGAAATGTATCACAAATCTCACCTGAAGATGGAATGTGGAGTCGAGAAAGATGATCAGCCACCGAGTTCTCACTCCCCTTCTTGTCCCTTGATCTCCAAATCGAATTCTTGAAGGAGGAGAACCCATCTAATCAGTCGCGGTTTGGCCTCTTTCTTGGACAGCAAGTACTTCAATGCAGGGCGTGGTCCGTGTAGACGATGATCTTGCTGCCCAAGATGTAGGCGAAACTTCTCCAAAAGCAAAGACAACGCCAACAACTCCTTCTCAGTAGTAGTGTAATTAAGTTGAGCGTCGGCTAGCGTCTTGCTCGCGTAACAAATGGCGGTCGGTTTCTTGTCGATGCGCTGCCCCAAAACCGCACCCACCGCAAAATCAAGCATCACACATAATCTCAAAAGGTAAGTCCCAATTAGGACTTTGTAAGATAGGCGCTTCCACTAAAAGCTTTGCTTCAGCTGCATAAAGGCGTGCTTCCCTTCTTCCTCAATGATAAAATCTTTTTCCTTGCAAAGAAGAGAAGTCGGTGGTTTTGAAACCTTAGCAAAATCCTGAATAAAACGACGATAAAAAAACCGACATGCCTAGGAAACTTCTAAGTTCCCTAATCGACTTGGGGAGTGCAAGGTCTTGGATTACCTCAACCTTGGCCTTGTCCACTTCCAATCCTTTGCTTGAAACTAGATGTCCAAGCACTATACCTTCTCGCACCATGAAGTGGGACTTCTCCCAACTAAGAACTAGGCGTTTCTTAACGCAAGCGTCGAGATTTGCGTCAAGTGCTCCAAGCACGCATCAAAACTCGGGCCGTAGAAAACTGAAAGTCGTCCATGAAGACCTCCATGCTCTCTCCTATAAAAATCGGAGAAGATGGCCATCATGCACCTCTGAAAATGTGGCGGGCGTTACATAGTCCAAAAGGCATGCGTTGAAATGCATATGTGCCAAAATGGACATGTAAACGTCGTCTTCTCTTGATCGTCGGGGTGGATAGCTAGCTGATTATACCCCGAATAGCCGTCTAGGAAGCAATAAAATCCTTGACCTGCAAGCTTGTCAAGAATTTGGTCAATAAATGGCAAAAGGGAAATGGTCCTTCTTCGTCGCCGCGTTAAGCTTCCGATAGTCGATGCAAACTCTCCATTTCGTCGGAAGACGCGTCTGGAAGTTCCTCGCCCTTGTCATTTGTCGTCACGGTGATCCCCGCCTTCTTGGGGACAACATGCACCCGGGACTCGACCCATGGACCGTATCGGGAGATGGGATATATGATACCTGCATTAAGCCATTTAAGAATCTCATCCTTAACCGCATCCCATACCTTAGGGTTAAGCCGTCTTTGTGCCTCTCTAGAGGGACGAGCGTCCTCCTCTAGGAAAATACGATGCATGCACAAAGAGGGATCAATTCCCTTAAGATCCGACAAGTTCCATCCGATTGCTTCCTTCCTCGCTCGCAAGACCGCCAATAGTCTCTCCTCCTGGTCGTGATCTAGCTGCGAAGATATAATAACGGGGTTAGCACTATGATGATCAAGAAAAGCGTACTTCAGTGTCGAAGGTAGCGGTTTTAGCTCGGGTGCCGTCTCGCCGGAGGAAATGGATCATCCTCGGGCTCCTCGAAAGCTCCTATCCTCAATAGCCGCCATTGTCTCCTCGATACAACTCGAAATCTCCGGATCCTCGTAGATATCGACGGGCGCCTACCTCATCGGTCTCGTGTGAAGGATGTCGCATCAACTTGTTGATGCTCACCTTCATCGTGCTATCTCCAACCTGAAAAAAATAACTTCCCCTTGCCCCAATCCGTAATCGCTTTCGCGGTAGCTAAAAAATGGTCTCCCTAGTATGATGGGAGAGGCGGTGAGGTCCTTCGTGGATTTCATATCCACGATAATAAAATCTACGGAAAGTAGCAGTTTTTCTACCTTAACTATCACATCCTCTACTACTCCCAGTGAGGGTCGTCTCACGGATCCATCCACTAAGCTCAACTCGATGAATAATGGCTGCAGCTCGCCAAGTGGACAAGCGTCATACACTCCCTTCGGGAGTATATTAACACTAGCCCCCGTGTCGAGGAGAGATCGAGTGAGCGTCCTACCCTATCTCACAGCTAATCATAGGAGCTCCCGGATCACGTAAGCTTACGAGGAGCGTACTCAGCATGATGGAACTAATGGTCTCACTCATATGGATACGTTTGGCTTCCTCACCGGGGTGCAAAGTCCTTTTCGGGAACTTTGCGTAGGGGCGGAGATATCTGTTGGATGGCGTCTACTAATGGGATGGTGATGCGTAGCTTTTGCCTAAAAGCCTCTAATAGGTGTCATCGCTATCGCTAGTAGGGACTCTAGGCGGCTCAAAGGCGAGGATATGGCACGGGAGGTTTATAAACCTCGGGATTAGGCTCTGCCCTACTCTCCTCATCAGGTGCCTCCCTCATCCTCGGAGTCCTCCTCCAGGATAGTCGTAGGAGATGGGCGGTCGTCCCTTCTCCTCAAGCGAGTCCTTGCGGCGCTTGCAGGTCCGTATGAGGATCCACTGAGAGCTTCTTGCCGCTCAGTGAGCCCGATATGGCATGTGCCTCCTCTGATGCACCATCAATGCGAACCGTTCACATTGTGAGGGGCGACTCAGACGATGCTTGCCCTACATTCCTAGGGTTTTGCTAGAAATTTGGGGAAGGTAGCTGCTCAAATTCTGCTCGCTTACCCTTCCTATGCTCGGTAGAAAGCTGTGGAGCATGGGGTTTATCCTCAACTCTATCAAGTCGGTCACTAACCTCATTCAGTTTACTCATCATTTGTGCTAATGCACTCATGATGGGGAGTCAAGCTGTAGGTCTTGGAGTGTGATCTGCATGTGGCGGTGTGGCCGCTCGGGAATCCGGGCGAAAGGTGTCGGCCTCGGGTTCCCCGCCATATCTTGCGCGCGGATCCATAGGGCTGATGATATGAAGTGGGCTGCCCGGCTCCGCTGCTGCGCATAAGTAGGGGTTATGATAACTAGAATAGCCACTGATTCGGAGTGGAGTCGTCCTACCCGCACAGCTCAAACCTGGATATGTGGTATGGTTTTGGCCGAAATGGAAGCTTGTCACTGGAGTTGCCATCACGGGGCAATCTAACTCTACATGCTCAAAACTAGAGCAATGTGAGACACGGTGAGACATCAACATGAGGCGGCGCGAGGCCATCAGCCCGGTCGGACCTTAGCGAGTCCACTGATCAGATTACGGGCTTAAGTCGGGTTTTCTCAATCTTATCTAAAAGCATACTGTCTCTGCCTTTGCGTCTAACATCCCTCGCGGGAGCGCCTCCGTCCTCCAGAAGGATTTAGCCGCATGGTGATGGCTGTTCTCCGCCACCAACTCGATCAGCTCGAGGGCTTCATCCTCGTACTTGCTCATGAGCGATTGCCTCCACTAGCGGCATCGAGCAAATGCCACCATCGAGTGCACCTAAACCATCATAAAATCTGAGTAATCTCATGTTTTGGGTATACCATGATGCGGACAACTTTGTCTCAAAAGATCTCTAAGTCTCTCCCAAGCCTCATAGAAAACCTCACCCGGCCCTTGTGAGAACTGCGCGTATGGCGCGTCTCACGGCACTAGTCTTACCTCATAGGAGTAGTACTTACGCAAAAATGCGTCTTCCATCTCTCTCCATGAATCAAACTCGCGGCCCAAGCTAAAGAACCACTCCTTCGCCCTTTCCTTAAGCGTGAAAGGGAAGAAAGCGCATCTTGGCCGTCTCGGAGGAGGGACATTGTGGAGCCCCGGTTGAATGTCGCACACCGGCTGAACTCGTCACATGTCGATACGGATCCTCCGATGGTAGTCCATGAAAAAGTGGGCAAAAGGCCAAGAATATGTGGAGTCAATTTTAAAATTCGCACCTCGTCGTAGGGGCGCATTGACTCGCGTAGTCTGCCTTTGGACGACCGGTCTTGCGTAGTCGCTAAGACGTCGTCTCACTCTCTCGGCAGGAAGAGGGGCGTCTATCGCTGGCTCTCCTCGCCCTGGTGTGGCGATCGCTGGAAGAGAATCACTAGAGGTCTCCGATGGAGCTCTAGATGAGGCAAATAAATCATCATACATCGGATTAGTCAGTGTATGCCTCGATGGAGTCGCTGACCCCCTGTCGTCCTCTCTCGGTTCCTATGATTCCTATGCATATCTAAAGCCAAAAGATCACAAAAAACAGCAAGTATATATATAAGAATGTCAGAAAAGAGTGAGACGAAAAGAGTGATGTCTAAATGAAAAATGTTGCACTTACTCCACCTAGAAGATAGAACAAGTTAGACACTATCCAAAAGTACACCAATAGAGATAAAAATAATAATAGGTCACTGCTAACAGAGGATAAAATCTCAGATATATCAATATCAATGTGTCAAGTAGGTGAAAAACACCAAATAGACTACCAAATTTGCACCAAAATATCAAATAATGGCCAAATTTAGGTAATCTTACCTCGCTATACCTTTTTCACCACTGATGAGGGTCTGATAAATTCTCTGCAGGTCAGTAAACAACAGAAGACAGAAACCTAAATACGATCAAGAAATCAAAGCAATCAAATCAAAAACGCATGCTCCCCGGCAACGGCGCCATTTTGACGTGTCGTTTTTGTGCGTCGTTAAAACACAAATACGATGGTCAAACAAAATTTATAAAACCGAACTCACAAATACAAGATAGAATAATAAAGTACTGGGTAAGTATCGGGTCGATCCACAGAGAGCAGGGTTGACTTTAAGAGCAGAGTTGACTTGGTCAAACTTAGGTTTAAAAGAAGTTTTAAATAAGAGAAAATAAGATTTAAGATATGTAAAAGATATAATTAAGGGTAAATAAGAAATTTTTAAGAATTTGAAATCTCGGATTTGACAGAGAAAAAGTCAAAGTCAAAGTCAAAGCGTTGACTTTGACCAGCAGTAGATGTTCTGCAAAATCAGAGAATCAAACAGAGTCAGAAGATTACGAAAATTATATATTTGGAAACTAGAGAGAAAATGGAATTTATTGATATAAGTTTTGTAATTTTTGGATAAGAAATGGATTTATTATGAATTATTGAAAATCAATGATCAGAAAATCCCCGAAATGAACACCTCAGAAGAAATCTTCAAATTGAATGCCCAAATGAAATCCAAATCTTGTAATTTATATGTCAATAGAAAGCTAAGAACCAGAGGAATCCAATAAGACCGAAATTATCAAATTCTGATTTGTCAATAAAAAGTAATTGACCCCGAAAGTCAACGTTTGACTTCTGATGAAAGATGAACAGTCCGTGGTCAAACGTTAAATTGAAGGAGCAAATGAACTCAGAATTTGATGAAATTGCTATCCACGGAAAGCTGATGAAAATAGGAATCCAATGAAACCAAAATCAAGTTATTTGGAATTATAATCAGAGAGATATCCTATTTTCAAAATCAGCGACTTTTCGGATCGAAATTTGGGAAAAATGAAGAACACTATGAACTAATTTGCAAAATTAAACTTCTAAATCTAATAAAAACTCAAATTACCTCTTGATAATCGATCGAATCTCACTACTAACCCGATTGCCACGAGAATTAAGCTCCAATTTGCGCGGGTGGAGTGAATTTGCTCGGATCCTTTCTCACGGACTTTCGAATTCAAGGGAAAATTCGATGAAATCAAGGAGAATTCGCGATCAATCCCGCTCCAATCCCTTCGGAATCGAGTCTAAACGCGGGGGATCACGATGAACTAGAGATCTTCCTCGAAACTCAGCTTAATTTCTTCACTGAGTCGATCAAAAAGTTCGAAGAACAAGGAAGAACAACATGAGTTTTTAAAGAGGGAATTAAGCTTGAAATCGTGGATGATGGAGGCGGTCGTGGGCGTCGTTTGAAGGCGTCATGGGAGCAGTTCCTCGGGGCGACGTCGCAGCTTCAGAATCGGTCACGAATGAGCCTCAATTTCTGCCACGATTTCCGCATTTCTTGGCCTTGTTTCTCGCCGGGATCGACCACGATCGGCCACGATCGTGGCCTGATCGATGCATCGATTAGGCGTCGATCTCAGCTGTAGATCTTCACGAAAAAGCATCTCACGGCAATCGTGGAGTTGATTCCGCTCGAGACGCTCCATGCTCGCGTCTCGATCGCGGCTCGATCGCTCCGCGATCGCAGCTCGACTCGTGGAGTTCTTCCACGCTGCTCCGATGCCGTCAGATGAGCGGATCAGCTGGATGCATGGTCGTGATTAGCCCGATCCGTGCGCCACTACTGCGAGGTAGATCAGCCGTCCGATGAAGCTTGCGTGAGCCGTCCGATGTCGATCAGGTAAGCCATCCTCGGAGTCGCCACGTGGGACAGCGGGAACCGCGTTGCATTTAATGCACGCGGTTTTCACCGCATTTAATACCTTGATGCGGCGCAATTAATGCGTCGAGACACGGTGGCCGTTACTCTACATTAAATGTCTTTTTGTCCTATTAGCGCGGAAAACTCTCCCCTCATTGGCCGCCGCCTCGCAGCGAGTCCGTCGTTTTATCCATTGGTCCATGTCGTGTCGGCCAGAGCGGTCCCGACAAAAAGATGCTTCTTGTCTTATTAGGCGGGAGAAAATGCCTGTCATTGGCGCCGCCTCTTCTTGGCCCGACACGTGTCGGGCACAACAAACGCGTGCCCAATCATTGGGCCGAGCATTTCCTCCTTGACTCACGTGTGCCTTGATTTAATAAATAAGTGGACAGATGATCTCCGCCGTTCTCGCCCCGATCCGACGCCCGCCAAGCTGCCACGTCACCTGCAAGAATAAGAACCGTGTAGGGACATAGTCCCACGGGAAAGAAAGAAAATATGTTCGCCACTATAAATAAGGGGGCGGTTTACGCTTAGTGCGTTACGCCCCAAATAACTACCGGGGCCCACTAACCCCGTGGGCCCTCCACATGCGACCCCCTCCGCCACGTGGCGCCCACGCAGGCGCCCACGTGGGCCGTCTGCGTGGCCTCCTGCCACGCGTGTAGCGCTCACTGCGCTACTGCGCGGGCCACACACGCCACTGCCACGTGGCCTCGGCGCCACGTCTGTAGCAGCGCGGTGGACACCGCGCGCCACGTCGAGCCGTCGCTGGGCCCGGTCGCCACGTCAGCTCCGCGGTAAGCCTACCCCCATTTTTCTACCTTTTTTAATAAAAAAAATACTCAAAAAAATTCAATTAAAAATCAAATAAAAATCAGAGAAAATAGTATAAAAATTCAGAAATTCATATTTCTCAAAATACAACTCCTTTTTAATCCAAATTTTCTCCATTGGATCACAAATTCTTTTCTTTTTAATATCATGTCATTTAAAATATGTTTTCAAGAAGGAAATAATGATGAATTAAAATTTCATTAAATAAGTTCTAATTAAACCTTCTAAATCATAAATTCATCCTAAAATCATCCTTCCAAACATTTACTAAAGTCAAAACTCATTTAATCACTGAGATTAACTCCTGTTAATCTAAACAAAAGATTAATCATCTCTTAAGCATGAAATTATCTCTAATTTATGCATAAATATCAACTTTAGTGAAATGACATGCCAATGGAAAAAATTCCTAAAAAAGTATGATAACATGCATCATATTCACATAAAATAAGCATGAATATGAGTTAATTAGGGTAAGAATTCAGGTTATAAATGCATGTTATCAGTGATCAGTAGCCAACAAGTGGTATCAGAGCATTTTTATCCTAGGGTTTTATGAATGTCCAAGTGGGGAAGGACTTCTACAATGTCCGATGATGCACATGCACCTACACCAACCTTGCATCCACCGAGGAGTGAAACCGGTATGTCTACTTCTATTTTGATGTTGACAAGCACAAATTATCATCTTTGGGCTATGACAATGGAAGTTTCTTTGGAGGCTCACGACTTGTGGGGAGTCATTGATGGAAGTGAGGTAAATCGGAAGAAGGATCGCCTTGCATTGTCGATGATCCTCAATTCCATCTCCGAGTCACAAAGCAACCAAATCGACATCAAGAAGAGTGCAAAGGAGAATTGTGATGTTCTCTGCACATTCCATATGGGAACGGACAAAGTAGTGCAAGCAAAGGTGCAAGCATTGAAGAGGGAATTTGAAACAATTTCCATGAAGAGGAATGAGAAGATTGATGACTACTCAAATCGTTTTGCCCGAATTGTTACTAATTTGAGAGACTTGGGGGAAAGTCTTGATGAGTATGGTGCTGTTTCAAGGCTTCTCAGGTCAGCCCCTAAAGATTTTGATTCTCTAATTCTTCTACATGAGCAAACAAGTGATTTAAAGACCATGAGACTTGAGGAAGCTTTTGGGCAACTCAAAGTTCATGAGTTGAGACTCCAAGAGAGGAACTCAAGAGATGAGGAGCAAGCACTCCTATCTAGGGCATTTAATATGTCTAAGAAGGGTCAAATGGGGTCATCTTCAAGCGGAAGGGGACGAGGAAAGAAAGGAAAAGGCAAAGATCGTGGTGATGATACCAATGGAGAGAAGAAAAAGAAGAAATTTGACAAATCCAAGGTAAAATGCTACAATTGTCAAAAGCTTGGGCATTTCGCAGATGAGTGTGAACTTCCTAAGAAGGACAAGTCAAAGGGAAAAGAAAAGATGCATATAGCCCAAGAAGCTGAAGAGGAAGAATCATCGTTGCTAATGGTGCTAGCCGATGAACATGCGGATGTGTTACTTCAAGGTATGAATAGCTCTCCTATAGATGATATGTGGTATCTAGATACGGGAGCTAGCAGCCATATGACTGGTATGAAGACCTTCTATCAGTCCCTTGATGAGTCTCACCAAGGAGTGGTGAGATTCGGTGATGGTTCTTCAATTAGGTATGAAGGCAAAGGTGAAGTACATGTGAAGTGTACAAATGGGGAACGAATGATATTGGAAAATGTTCTTTATATACCTAAATTGAAGACTAACATCTTAAGTTTGGGAAAACTTGATTCACAAGGTTGTGACATACGTTTGAGGGATGGTTTTCTCACCCTTTATGTTGGCCAAGGAAGGTTGCTGACCAAGACTCTAAAGACGAGGGGGAATATGTACCTTTTGAAGCTAAACATTGTCGAGCATTGTCTTCTTGTGGAGAAAAATGATGAAGAGGCATGGCTGTGGCAAAGAAGGATGTGTCATCAAAGTTCTCACACTCTCCACGGTATGGTGAAAGGTAATCATGCTATTCGATTACCTAGTTCTTCAAAATTTGAGCACAAGTGCAGTTGGTGTGTGGCCGGGAAGCATGCGAGAGCCCCATTTCCCAAAGCAACTGAATTTAGAGCTTCAAAGCCCTTGGAATTGGTCTATGTTGACATTTGTGGACCAATTGCACCATCAACAATTAGTGGAGGGAAGTATTTTTTGCTAATTGTTGATAATTTTTCTAGATTGATGTGGGTGGCGATTTTGAAGAACAAGTCGGAAGCGTTTAGAGCCATTCAAAAATTCAAGACTCTAGCGGAGAGTGAATCCAATGGAGCATTGATCAAGTGCTTGAGGACTGATCGTGGTGGAGAATTCACTTCTGAAGAATTCTCAAAGTGGTGTGAAGAGAGAGGCATTCAAAGGCAACTCACTACTCCATATACACCTCAACAAAATGGAGTAGTTGAGAGGAAGAATAGGACCGTTGTGGGTCTTATAAGAAGCATGCTGAAAGACAAGAGTTTACCTCTTGAATTATGGGGTGAGGCTATCAATACTTGTGTGTATGTGTTGAATAGGTCCTCAATGAAGAGCATGCAAGGGAAGACGTCCTATGAGATGTTGAGCGGGAAGAAGCCTAGAATAAGTCATCTTAGGATCTTCGGCTCAATTGTGCATGTGAAGACTCCTGGAGCTTTGGGGAAACTTGAAGATAGGAGTAAGGAGATGGTGTTTGTGGGGTACGAGAGAGGTACTAAGGGTTATCGGTGTTTTAATCCTACCACACACAAGGTTCATTTGAGCTGAGATGTCATCTTCGATGAAGGGCGCAAGTGGAACTTCATGGAACGACAACTGAGTGAAGGTATGGAGTGGTGTGTTTCAGGTGTAAATCTTGGATTTGACAATCCAAGTATGAGGATGGAGGAAGATGGATAAAATCTTGAAGGTGTGCTTCGAGATATGATTCAAATGAACAAGCGGGTCAAGGTGAAGGGTGGACATCAACGAGCAATGAAGTGATGCCAAGATTTCGATCCATCCAAGCTCTCTATGAAGCTACTGATCCGATTGAGGAGGAGTACCTCATCTCATTTGAAGAACCCACCACTTATTCCAAGGCATCTGAAAATGAAGCATGGAGGAAAGCTATGGAGGAGGAGATCACCTACATTGAGAAAAATGATACATGGAAGCTAGTGAAGGCTCCTAAGTCATGCAAGCCCGTTGGTGTGAAATGGGTATACAAGCTAAAGAAGAATTCGCTTGGTGAAATTATGAAGCACAAAGCGAGATTAGTGGTGAAAGGGTATCGCCAAAGATACGGGATATATTGTGATGAGGCATTTTCTCCTGTAGCTCATTTTGAATCAATCCGTATCTTGATTGCATTGGCAGCCCAAGAGTGTTGGAGTTTGCATCATCTAGATGTGAAATCCGCCTTCTTGAATGGTGAAATCAAGGAGGAGATCTATGTGAGTCAACCGGAGGAGTATGTGAAAGAAGGAAAGGAGGAGTGGGCCTCAAACTAAATAAAGCACTCTATGGCCTTAACCAAGCACCAAGAGCATGGAATGCAAAGCTTGATGATATTTTGAAGAGTATTGGCTTTGTGAAAAAGCAAAAATGACCTAGGTGTGTATTATTTGAACTCAAATCAAGATAAAGTGATTATCGGAGTATATGTAGATGACTTGATCATCACGAGGGCAATTGAAGCCAAAGTGAAGGAGTTCAAGAAAAATATGATGAAGATTTTTGAGATGACAGATTTGGGATTTCTATGTTCTTATTTGGGCATTGAAGTGCATCAAGGTAAGTCCCAAATAACCTTGTCTCAAAGACCATATGCAGCACATATATCGGAAAGTTATCAAAAGGTTGAATGCAATCCAACCAACACTCCAATGGAAGCTCAGCTGAAGCTAATGAAAGGAGGTGGAAGAAGCGTGGATGCGACTTTATATAGGAGCTTAATTGGAAGCCTAACGTATCTACTTCATACGCGACCCGACATGATTTACTCGGTAAGCATATTAAGTAGATATATGGTGAATCCTACCTCTGACCATTAGATAGCAGCAAAGAGGGTGTTGAGGTATCTCAAAGGTACCATTGATTTTGGTCTTGGGTATGTGAAAGGCGTGAAGAATCTCAATGTAACTGGCTATACCGATAGTGACTTCGCCGGTGATGTGGAAGACAGAAAGAGCACTTCGGGATAGGCATTCTTTCTTGGTGGTCTACCAATCACATGGAACAGCTTGAAGCAAAAGGTGGTAGCCTTATCTTCATGTGAAGGTGAATATATAGCAATTACGTCAGTCGTATGTCAAGGAGTGTGGATTGCAAGGTTAGTGATGGAAGTAATGGGGCTAAAGATGGAAGCGGTGAAGATTATAGTGTTAGATCTAATCTCATTAAGTGGACATAGTTATGTATTATTGTGGATTAGCTATCATTATAATCCCATTAAGTGATTCAATTATGTTTAATCTGGGGATTACGACATTCATTTATGTGTGTGGAGGTTAATTATGTGTAGTCAGTAAATCAGTCATTAGTCAATAATGGGCTGTCTAATGACTGATTAGAGGCTTAAGCTTTCCTCTATCCCTATAAATAGGAAGCCATAGTCCACTTGGATAACCTGATGCTCATAACCCTCAAGAGAGAATCCCATTTCCTCTAGAGATCAAGAGGTTACATCAGGGATATTCAAGAAGACTATTCTTCGATTCAGTAATCTACATTGATGAAGATCAATCCGGTGAATCCAGGTACGCGTTTAATTACGTGTTTACAATCTGATTATTCTGATGAATCATGATGCATAATTTCTAGTTTCCAATAATTGGTATCAGAGCCAATCTATGCATCTATTCGTTAGGATGATCAGATGTTTTTTCATCTATTCATTGAGATATTTAGGGGTTTCCTATTCTTTATCTCGATGAAGTCTAAAGGAATACTTCATCGGAGCTTCTAGAATTTCATCATGAAGTTCATTTAGTTGTTCTCTCCTCTTGTTGATATTATCGGGTTGAAGTTTAGTTATTGCTTTAGTTGGTTGACTATCATCGGGGAAGAGGAAGGAAATTTCATTATTGAAATTTTACAAAGTTTAGAACAATACCGAATTGATATTGTTCTTAAAAAAAAAATAAAGAAGAAGGGGGAGAATCCTCGGTCAAACCGTGATGCGTCCATCTGTCTATGCGGCTTCTTTATTTCTTCTCAGTTCTCTGCGTCGATGAAGCAGAGAGAGATGAAGCATCCCGAATACTTCTATTCTTTAGCTCTTTCTCGCCGCTGCAGACTCTCCAGAAAAAAATCCCCGACGCTTCCTCTTCACATCGTAATGGTATTACGATTCAAGTCGTGAAGATCCGTTAAGTCGGTGACTCACCTTGTTTCTGTTTTACATGTCGGTTGAAAACCGACATTCAGAAAGAGGAAGAGGTAAGGTCTGTCAAAGAAAAGAAAAAAAAAGTTACCTGGAAATTGAAGCATTGGCAGCGGAAGTTACCCCTCGGCATCTGGAACCTTCTCCTGCAACGATTCTCTTGATTTCAAAAGAAATCAAGGTCGGTTTACTTCACTGTTTCCAATTTTGGTGGAAAATCGCGAACCGACTCATTAAGTCGGTAAATACATACCTGATTGGCGCCGAAATTTTTATTTTTTATTTTTTCCCTCGAAAATCACGCCCGATCCACCGCCTTCATGAATCTCTCTTCACACGGAGAATTGCGGGGAAGAGGGGAGGAATTAAATTTAAAAAAAAAAAGGGAGAACGGGCCATTTTTTTGCTTTATAGGAAATGATCAGGCCCATTAATGTAAATAGCCCCGATAACGAAAGGAAGGGCCGATTTGGCCCACTAAGGTAAATAGGAAAAACCCGGCCCAATAAGGGCTAATAGGGCTTGATAAGGTCCAATAAGGGAAATTTGAGTCGATTTTAGGCCTAGTAAGCGCTAATGGGCTTATTAAAACCCACTAATGTTAATTTGGGCCTATTTCTTAGCCTTATAAGCATTTCTAGGGCCTGTTAAAGGCCAATAATGCTAAATAGGTCCAAATTTTGGCCCAATAATGAGTTATTTTGAGGATCTACTTCATTTCCAAAGCCTAAAAAGGGCTAAAAGGCCTTAATATCTTAAGGAAGGTTTGGAAAGAGAAGAGATTTCTCACTTTGCAAAATATATACATGTCTATGATTTTGGACTTCTAGATTTAAGCAAAATCCTACCAAAGTGGGCTCTTTTGTTTAGATCTTTTTTTTCCGAATCATAGATTGGGTGTGTATGTCTATGTAGACCTTAGCCGGCCCAAAGGAAGGTGACCGGCGTACGAGATTATACACACTCGTGACAATTGTTGTGTGATAATTATTCAGTAAATTGTTCATTGTGAAGGGTAATGCCGTCCAAAGATAGCTTGCCTTTTGACAGGAACTTATTGTCAATGACATTCATCACATACAAGATGTCGCTAGCAGTTGATGATTTTGTCCAAAGATAACTCATTAATGTGCACGGGTGTCTTGGGAAATGTATATTATAAATTTTGCAAATTCAGTTGTGAGCTACTCTTTTTCCTCCTTATGCAATATATTCAGACGAATACGGAAGAATGATGTCATAGCTGCATTAGCCAATGCCAATGTTGACTCAGCAATCACTGACCCTAAACCCCCAGATAAAGATACTAAGCAATTTTAGGCGTGGAATACTTCAGATAGAGTATGTTTAATGACTCTAAAACAAGTGATTCCAGAAGTTTATCAAGGTAAACTTGAGAACATATCTACCAGATGAATATTGCTACAGCAAAGATTTGTCCTTAAGTCACTTTCACCTAGATTTGATCATTTCAAATTGACATATAGTATCCAGGAGCATAAATGGAGTCTTGAAGATCTCACTTCGTTATGGGCTTAAAAAAGAACTCCGGTTATTTGAAGTCAATTTTGAAAGTGCAAATTTTGCTTCTACCTCCAAATTAAAGAAAAAGAAGCACGGAAAGATCAATCAAAGTGGTGCTCTCCAAAAGGTGCAGAAAAGGCAAAATCAAGATAAAGCATTGACTTGTTTCCATTGCCGAAAACCTGGTCATTTCAAGGAGGACTGTACAAAATATCATGGTTTGAGACAAAAGAAATGATTGCCTCCATTGTCGGAAGCCAATAAGTGAGGAGAAATATGTCTTCACAGGCATCGACACTTTAGTTAGAGTAGAAAGGTATGAAAATATTTAGATTGCTTCTAGACATTGGTCATTTATCTATACGATAGATACTTTTGTTGTACCAACTTTTAAACGCAATCTAGTATTTGTATCTACTCTAGATAAATTTGGTCATACTTGTACTTTTGGAAATAGAAAAGTTAGTATCAAGTATGAAGGCAATATTATGGGAACTGGGTCTTTATTACAGGACAATAACCTCTGTTGTTTCTCCATCCAACTTAATTTTATATACAAGCATGAGAGGCAGAAAACTCTAGTCATCTAGTTCGAATTCCTATTCCTTATGGCACAGAAGACTCGGTCATATTTCACGGAAGTGAATTGATCGGTTAATCGTAGAAGGAATTCTTCAGCCATTTGATGTCGGGGATATTGAGAAGTGTGTTAGTTGCATAAAAGGCAAGAACACACGCACTACAAGAAAGGGATTTTCACGAGCAACAAAATTAGTACAGTTAATTCACACGGATTCATGTGGACCATTTTTTACAGCAATTAGAAATGGGCATCGGTACTTCATTACATTTACTGATGATTATTTGAGATATGGTTATATTTATCTCATCCGTGATAAATCAGAGTCCTTGGACACATTTAAGATATTTAAAGCAGAGGTAGAAAATCAACTCAACAAGAGGATCAAGCATGTGTGATCAGATCGTGGTGGAGAGTGATATGGAAGGAATGATGCATCTGGTGAGCAATGTCGGGGAAATTTTGCTTGATATCTCGAGCAATCAAGAATTTTTCCTAAGTATACTATGTCGAGCACTTCATCTATGAATGGCATTGCTGAACGGCGGAATCAGACACTTCAAGATATGGTGAGAAGTACGATGGCTGAATCATCGCTTCACATAAGGTTACGGGGTGAGGCTTTAAAACCGCTATATACTTATTGAATCGAGTTCCAACCAAAGCAACTATAAAGACACCATACGAATTATGGACGGGTTGAAAACCCGGTTGAAACATTTTCATATGCAGGGATGCCCCGGCTCAAGCACAGTCGTATGTCCCTAAAGAAAGAAAGCTGGACTCCAGAACGATTCGTTGCTATTTTGTTGGATATTCAGAAAAATCGTGGGGTTTCAAGTTTTACGATCCTAACACTAGAGGTATCTTTGAAACAGGAAATGCACATTTCTTTGAGGATATTGAATTTGATGGGGGAAATAAAGTTAGAGACACTGACTTTCAGGAAGAACACGATGATATTGTTAATTTAGAAGGAAATATAATTATTTCATGTGTTCGAGCAGATGTTTCGCGTACTTCAGCTTCCTATATTCAAACTGCTCACAAGTGGATTGATGCTATGAATGAAGAAATGAAATCCGTGCATGACAATGACGTTTGGGATCTTGTTCGCTTACCTGAAGGATTGAAATCTATTGGTTGTAAATGGATCTTTAAAACTAAGAGGGACTCAAAAGGTAATAAAGAAAGATATAAGGCACGTCTTGTTGCAAAGGGATTTACTCAACGTGAAGGCATCGATTATAATGAATCATTTTCTTCAGTATCATTAAAGGATTCATTCAGATTCATAATGGCAATTCTAGCTCATTTTGATCTTAAGTTGCATCAAATACGTGTAAAGACTGCATTTCTAAATGGAGAAATTGATGAAACCATCTATATGGTACAACCTAAAAAAAAAAAATTTTGTGACAAGAGATCCGAAGTCCATGGTCTACAAATTAAAGAAATCTGTTTATGGACTCAAGCAATCTCCTCGCCTGTGGTATCACAAATTTCATACACTTTATCCGGTTTTGTGTTGAATGCTACTGATGAATGTATATATCATAAGTTTAGTGGGAGCAAGTATATGTTTCTAATATTAAATGTCGATGACATTTTACTTGCAACTAATGATCTAAACTTATTACGTGATGCCAAGATGTTTATGTCAAACAACTTTGAGATGAAGGATCTTGGTAATGCCTCTTATGTTTTAGGCATTCAGATTTACCGAGATCATTCTAAAGATATCTTAGGGTTGTCACAAAAGGGTTAGATTGAAAAGCATCTCCAAAGATACAATATGCAGGATTGTAAACCATAAGATACCCTAATTGCTGAAGGAGACAAGCTAAGTCTCAGTAAATGTCAAAAGAATGTATTAGAAATTCCAGAGATCAAAAAATTTCTATATGCACCAGTGGTCGTGAGCCTTATGTATATTCAAGTTTTGTTCACGACCAGATATTGCTTAAATAATGGGGGGTTTTGGGTCGATACATGAGTAATCTAGGTATGGCACATTGGAAGGCAGCAAAATGAGTTTTGAGATACTTAAAGAGGACAAAGAATAACATGCTCACATACAGAAAATCAGAACGACTAGAGATCATTAGGTATTCTGATTTTTTGTGGATGCATTGATAGCATAAACTCAACTTTAGGCTATATTTATTTGCTAGCCAGAAGAGCTATCTCATGGAAAAGTGCTAGACAAGCACTTATAGCATCTTCTACTACGGTAGCAGAATATATAGCATGCTATGAAGCATCAAAACATTGGCAATTGGCTGAAAAAGTTTCGTCATAATTTAAAGGTAGTTCAAGAACTTGAAAGACCACTTAAGATTTATTGTGACGATTAGTCAGCCGTTATGGTTGCCAATAACAATCGGAGCTTGACAAAATCTTAACAGATAGATATCAAGTATCTGGTTGTTAAAAATGAGTTCAGAATGGACAACTGTCTATTGAGCACATCGATTCAAACTCCATGTTAGCAGATCCACTTACTAAAGCAGTTTCGGCTTCAGTTTTCCGTGAACATATTGCATATATGGGTCTCAAATCATATGACGATATGTAATTTCAGTGGGAGTTTGGTGTATTTCGTGTGCTTACTATATAATGGACATGTTGTTTAAGTTTACCATTATGAACGTAACTTCAGTTGATCTCTCTTCAGACTTCAGAGGACTAAGTTGAAAATGTACATGTATGAATCACATTTCATGTAATTTTCATGCTACACATCCACACACGATCTATGTCATTCATTCGATCAGTATATGTGATCATTGTTTGGGTTCAATTACGCTCAATGTGACGAAAATCCCTTTGGTTCGTTGCTGGTTTGATGATGGACGAGATTGATGAGAATGTTCGTGAATGATATCATCAAGTTGAGCTCATAAAGTGATAATTCACAATATTCAGTTAATACATATCTTGTCCAAGTGGGAGATTGTTAGATCTAATCTCATTAAGTGGACATAGTTATGTATTATTGTGGATTAGCTATCATTATAATCCCATTAAGTGATTCAATTATGTTTAATCTGGGGATTACGACATTCATTTATGTGTGTGGAGGTTAATTATGTGTAGAGGCAGTAAATCAGTCATTAGTCAATAATGGGCTGTCTAATGACTGATTAGAGGCTTAAGCTTTCCTCTATCCCTATAAATAGGAGGCCATAGTCCACTTGGATAACCTGATGCTCATAACCCTCAAGAGAATCCCATTTCCTCTAGAGATCGAGGAGGTTACATCAGGGATATTCAAGAAGACTATTCTCCGATTCAGTAATCTACATTGATGAAGATCAATCCGGTGAATCCAGGTACGCGTTTAATTACGTGTTTACAATCTGATTATTCTGATGAATCATGATGCATAATTTCTAGTTTCCAACATATAGTTGATAATCAATCAGCCATTATGTTAAGCAAGACCTCAGCTCATCACAATAGAACCAAGCACATCGACACATGATATCATTTCATTCGAGATTGCGTCGAAGATGGGAGAGTTGTCATCGAGCATGAGAAGACTGAAGATCAATTGCTTGACATTCTCACAAAATCATTGGGGAGAGTGAAGTTTGTGGAGCTAAGTGCAAAAATTAGAGTGAAGAAGGCATGGGACATTAAGAAACTCAAGAAGGAGAATGTGGGAGATGAATTTCTTCCCCCATTTCACGCGCGCGTAGCACGTAAATCAGGGGTCCCGTGAATAGTGTGCGCATACCTCGGCGGGTACTGTAGAAGCCGTCGAGAATTCATGCCCCACAACGCGCACTCGGCAAGATAGTGAGGCAGAAAAATAGGAGATTATTTTTTTGTTTTTTTCTTCTTTCTACCCTATAAATAGGGACCCTAGAATCCCTAAATGTATATATGTACCTTCCTTTCTTCCTCCAAAGAGTTGTTCCTGTGTTATTGAGTGGTTTAGTGCTTTTTAGTGGAATTTCTCTCTTCTCATTCTTCTTCTTATTTTGAGTGTTTGAGTGCAATTGTGAGTGTGCTCATCATCTTGAGAGGTTGCTTCTTGAGGTGATCAGCAGCCTACAAAATGTAGAAAAAATTTGAGGAAGAGAGAGGATTAAGAGAGAGGGAACGAGAGTTCATAAAGAGAAACTAGAGGGAAATAAAGAGTCATCAGGAGAAATTAGAAAGGACATAAGGGAGAAGTGGAGAAGGGGGGAAGGAGAGGACTGCCAACATATCGTGAAAGAGCGAGAAAGAGTTCCAGGAAGAGAGAAAACTCGTGAAAGAGGGTGAAGGAGGATGAAATAGGGAAATTTAGAGAGGGAGAGAGGACGAGCGTGAGAAGAGGGAATGAAAATTTTGGAGGAATGAGATAATAGAATAGTGAGTGTGTAAGTGTAAGATCAATACAGGAGAAGAGAGAGATTGCGGTCGGCGGAAGTATCGCCGGTGGGAGAGCGAGAGTTGTTGGTTTCTCACACTCAGAATTAGACTCTCTCACTATCGGATTCAAGAGGAAGAAAGAAAGAAAGCAAGATATATTTTGAATTCACTCGCACTCACTCACAGTTCTCCGCATACAAGCCTAAAAATAGGCAAAAATAGAAAAAGAAAAAACAAAGAAAGCACCGTAATGAACATAACAGCTTAGGCGATGACGTGGGGCCTCAATCGCCGTTATAACTCCATGGATCTGACGGTCTTTATTTCCCTCTCTTCACTTAATATCTCAGTTGCCATCGTAGCCTTTTAATCAAGATCGAACGGTTCAGATTATCCTTCAAACTCCCCTTTAATCTGTAACATTTTCGACAATCGCAACTCCAATTTTTCTATGAAATTCACAAAATTTAACTCTTCCGAGTGATTTTGTGAACAAATCCGCTAATTGGTCTTCTGTCCTCACGTATTCAAGCTTAATAAGCCCTTCTTCAATGCAATCTCTGATAAAATGGTGTCTTGTATCTATATGCTTGCTGCAGCTATGATGAACCAGATTTCTTGTTAATTCCATGGCTGATTTGCTATCAACCAATATCTTGACTAAATTCTCTTTCACTGTCACTAATTCACTGATTAATCATGATATCCAAAGACTTTGACAAGCTGAGGAAGAGATAGCTATATACTCTGCTTCACATGTTGACAGAGCAACCACACGTTTCTTCACTGAATTCCAGGTAATTGGTAGTCCTCCCATGAGAAATATTTGACCTGAAGTGCTTTTCCTGTCTTTTATATCTCTATTAAAGTCACTATCACTGTATCCAGTGATCTTGATGTCTCTGTCTCCTCTGTTGTACAAAAGACAAGAATTCACAATACCTTTTAAGTATCTCAAAATCCTCTTTGCTTCTACGAGATGCTCTGAGCTTGGTTTGTCCATAAACCTGCTCAAATAGCTGACACTATATGTTAGATCAGGTCTAGTGTTCATAAGATACCGAAGACTCCCAATCAAGCTCCTAAAATTGGTCGAATTTACTTGTTTACCTTCAGTTTTTTTCTGTAGTTTTAGATGCACTTACATTGGCATTTTTATAGCATTACAATCACTCATCTTAAATGTTTTCAGAATTTCATTTGAGTATGCCCTTTGACTCAAGAATATATTGGTTGATAATTGCTTAATTTCCATTCCAAGGTATGAATTCAACAGACCTAAGTCTGTCATTTCAAATTTTTCCTTCATCTCTTCTTTAAACTTGCTAATTTTCTCACCACTTGGACCAGTGATTATTAGATCATCCACATCAATTCCAACAAGCAATTTTTATTTTTCACTTCCTTTATGATATAGAGGAGTATCCAGCCTGCTTCTTTTAAAACCAAGATCACTCATGGTTTTATTTAGCTTCAAATTCCATACCCTAGGTGCTTGCTTCAGCCCATACAATGCCTTGGTGAGTTTTAGAACATAGGATTCCTTTCCCTTCTTCACATATCCTTCAGGTTGCATGACATATAAGTCTTCTTTAATCATTCCATTTAAGAATGCAGATTTAACATCTAACTGACGTAAATTCCAATTTAATTGGGCTGCTATTGCAATCAATATTCTGATGGAATCAAATCTTTCTACAGGAGCATATATTTCTTCATAATCAATTCCGAATTTTTGAGAATATCCCTTTGCCACTAACCGAGCTTTATGCTTCACTACTGCCCCTGTTTGGTCCTTCTTCATTCTATATACCCATTTGACTTCTATGGGTTTGATTCCAGGTGGAGCTTTTACTAATGTCCACATTTTATTCCTTTCAATGGCTGATAATTCTTCTGCCATTGCACTTCTCCACACTTATTCTTTGACTGCTTCAGCATAAGAACAGGGTTCCTCCGTAATTAATAGACTTAAGTTATCATAAATTTACTTCATTTCCTCATAGACATCCTGAATTGATCTATATCTCAGAGGTTCCTCATCTATTAAATTTCCATTCCGAATTGAATCACTCGAGGCAATTCGGTTGGTTCTTTCAATCACTTCTTCAGTAAATTGGAAAATATATAGATTGAAGTCCTCATAAGAGATAGAAGTACATGGATTGTCCATCGAGAAGCTTAAGGACTTTGACTTCTCGAATATCACATCCCTACTTATACTCAACTTACGGGGTTGCAGGATCTATACATCTGTATGCTTTAGATCCTTGCTCATAACCAACAAAAATCATTTCCTGAACTTCGTCTTCAAGTTTTCCCACATTTGCCGTCACTTTTACATGCACTAGTGAACCAAATGTTCTGAAATGGCTTACAATTGGTTTCCTTCCATACCAACACTCATATGGAGTCTTTCCTCTTAGACTTTTTTTAGCCGATCTGTTCAAGACATGGATGCATGTTGTCACTGCTTCTCCCCATAACTCTAATGGTAATTTCTTCCATTTAAGCATGCTTCTTACAAGTCCCATAATAGTTCAATTTCTTCTCTGTACCACTCCATTTTGTTGTGGAGTGTATGGTGTTGTTAACTGTCTTAGAATACCATTCTCTTCACAATATAGATTGAATTCTCTTGACAAAAATTCTCCACCACGATCACTTCTTGCACATTTCAATTTTCCTTTTATCTTTGCTTCAGCCATCATTCTAAATTTTTTAAAACTTTGTAAAGCTTCAGCCTTGAATGATAACAGAGAAATCCACATAAATCTTGAAAAATCATCAACAATGAGCAGAAAATAAGATTTACCTCCCATTGTTGGTTGTTTAATTGGCCCACATAAATCCATACGTACCAAATCAAGAGGATTTTTTGCTCTAAAAATCAATGCTTTAAAAAGACATTTGGTATGCTTCCCTGATATGCACGTGGAGCATAATTCTTTCGGTTTTTCAAAAACGGATAAGCCTCTTACTAATTCTCCTTTTATCATGTTGTCAAGAGTATGAAAACTCTGATGACAAAATCTCCCATGTCATAGCCATGCTTCATCTTCTCTTGATAGATTGCATGATTCACTGATAACAAGTTTAATTTGATACATATTACCTCGAGTTTTCTTTGTCTTGGTAAGTAATTTTCCCTTCTTGTCACGGATTGTAAGATATCCTTCACTTAAAGACGTCTTACAACCTTGATCATCAAGATTCCCTAAAATTAGAATATTTGTTTTCAACTTTGGTAGGTAAAGTACTCCCTTAAGCTCTATCTCTTCGTCGTTCTTGCATATGACAATGACGGTTCCACGCCCTTCATACTTGATGGAGGATCCATCTCCAAAATTTACATTTCATGTTTTATTATTATCAATCGAATGAAAAAATGACTTAATACCTGTCATATTGCTACTTGTCCCTGTGTCTAGATACCATAGATCACAATTAACATCATCTCCATTTCCTTTCACTAAATTCACTGTCAGACAGAATCATTAAGGTTGATTCTTCTTCAGATTCTTCTACTAAATTTACTTTTTCATCTTTCCCTTTGTTCTTTTTCTCACCATGACATTCATCAGCAAAGTGGCCCATCTTTTGACAATTATAGCATTTAATTTTTGACTTGTCAAACGTCTTCTTTTCAACTTCATCGTTTTCAAAGAAGATTGACCAAATCTTCCTCTTCCCTTTGAAGTCTGACCTCGATCAATCTTCTTTGACATCTTGGATGCTTTTGTCAACAATGGTTGCTCCTCTTCATGGTTGTCTCTCTCAATTAATCTTGATTCATGCACACGCAGTGAACCAAGAACTTCTTCAACTGTCATCGGTTTGATTGTACCAATATGTGAGAGAGAGAGAGAGAGTTAGTGTATCATATTTCTGTTGTAAAGACCTCCACAGTTTGGCTACGGCATCCTTTTCTTCAAGATTCTCTCCCAAATCTCTAAATTCAGAGATTACTTTCGTAAATCTCAGACTATAATCACTCACCTTCTCGTCCTTTCTCATGGACAGATTTTCAAATTCTCGCCTCAAGAATTGGATTCTTGATTGTATCACATGATCTGCTCCGACGTGAAGGATCTTTAAAGATTCCCAATTCTCTTTTGTCGATTTCTTGATATCCACTTGGAAGCTTGCGGATTCAAGAATCGAACTGAGAATCGCCGATAGCGCCAATATATCTTTCTTTCGGTTTTCCTCATCCCCTCCAATTACTTCCCACAAACCAAGCGCTTCTAAGTAGACTTCCATTCTCATCGCCCAGAGGCGATAATTTGTATCCGATAATATGAAATAAGAATTTATCACCTGATTCTCTAATTTTTGCAGAACGCATGTTGATGACGAGCTCGCCTCTCCGATCTTCCGCGTCATCTCCACAAGTAGATTGCAACATTCTGATACCAAATGTTGGTTTCTCACACTCGAAATTAGACTCTCTCACAATCGAATTCAAGAGGAAGAAAGAAAGAAAGCAAGATAGATTTTGAATTCACTCGCACTCACTCACAGTTTTCCGCATACATGCCTAAAAATAGGCAAAAATAAAAAAAATAAAAAACAAAGAAATCACCATAACGAACATAACAGTTTAGGCGATGATGTGGCACTTCAATCGCCGTTATAACTCCCTGGATCCGACGGCCTTTATTTCCCTCTCTTCACTTAATATCGCAGTTGCCATCGTAGCCTTTTATCAAGATTGGACAGTTCAGATTATCCTTCAAGAGTTTGAGAGAGAAATAAGGCTAAAGCGAGAGAGAGGAGAGGGGGAGCAAAAGAGGAGACGAACGGAGATTGAGAGATAATGAATGAGGGAAAGCGTGAAAAAGAGAGCAATACGGGGAGGAAGATATGAATCGAATAGAAGATGGGAAGAGGAAGAGCAGGAGGTTCATAGCAAAATATAAAAGAGAATGTTTGAGAAGGAAATGATCAAAAAACACGACGAAGAACATTTACCACATTAATACTTCCATTACATTCTCTCGGGCGAGAAGCACGCCAGAGCGCAAAAATTGAAAGCAAAAACCTAAGAGAGAATAGTCGAGGAAGAAGCCGAATCTGAAGAAGAGCCAGCTAAAAAAAACGAGAGCTCCCAAAAGAGAGTTTTCCCTTTTTCAATCGTCTAAGGAGAGAGCTGAGAGAGATTTCCTTGCCTTGGACAACCCATTATGCGGTTTAAAAACTTCGAGTTTGCAGGATCTTGCTACCCTTTCTGCTATATAGTTCATGAAAATAAAAAACAAAAATCATGTAAAAGAATTCTTTTATTCTTTTACAACATCAAGTTATGAGATGGTAGAGGAGATGGTGTGTTCAAGAGTTTAATAGAGTTAAATAAGAGCAATCCATGGGTAGTTATAACTACTTTTTAAGTTCTTAGCAATATTATAATTTAAAGTTTAAGAATTTTTTAGAATTTTACTCAATTTTTCTTGAACTTCCAGAATTCGTTATGATAATTTTTAATTAATCTGGATTTTCTCAGAAATTTTTCATGATTTTTAAAGTTTAAAATTTGGTTTTTTAAGGCCTACTCATGTGGCACGCTAACATGGCAACGCGTCCACATGGCGCAACAAGGCAGTGCCACGCAATGTACAATTACTGCTTACATGGCATAGTAAAGGGGAGTATTAGTCATTCAATGTTTTTATTAATCGTTAATAGCCCTTACTTGGCTGATATGTAAAAGAGAAAATTTATGAAAATTTGCAATGTCGGACTAATGTGCTTCCCTTTTTCGCATGGGCGCATGCTAACAACTGGATGCACTGATTTGGTGGCGCTCATTAGACCCATCCAATTTAGTGGACCAATTCCACCAAATCAAGTTCTTTATCTGTGCAACACGTGGTGACTCTTGGACCGTCATATCACAGACCACACAATTAAAGGCCAAGATGCGTCTCAATATTCTTCGGACTTAACCATAGTGTGACACATGGTGCAATCTTGGAGCTCCCAACTTTGATGGATCTGATCTGACTCATCATTAATCCCACCTCTCTCTCTTTGATTCGACGAATCACAAAGCAAAAACTCTGATCAAGAAAATCTGATGGCTAGAAATCCCATCAATCTTCTAGATCAGGCCGTTAGATTATTTATGAAGTAACAAATCTGATCAATCTTCTACATTGCCCACTAACGCTCAAATGAGGAAATCTCCTCGCATTTCAAGGTCAATCAATAATTATTTGACATAAATTTATCCAAAAACCTGGAGAATTTCAAAATTATCATTAATTCAATGAAAGGATCGAGTTTCACCAAGAACAAGGCATAACTAGTCCCAAAAAAAATTAAAAAAGGAAGAGAAAGGGCCTATTTATAAGATTTTGGGCTGTATTATCAAGCAAGTTTTACCACCACCGTCCAATATGGACATTAAGGGGCTATGTGCGTAGCGATTGCCCCATGATGGAGCGTGATCATGCAGTTGTCAAAAACACACGTCCACACTTCAAAATAAATATCAAACTCATGTAATTTAATATTTAATTAGGTTTTAATCAGAATAGAGGTGAGTAAGGGTCGAATTCACGAAGAATTAGGGTAATTTCTTGAGACTTTTTTAAATTCTATCAAATTGGATGATGAATTGAGATGAGAAACTAGGGGAAATTATATCTTTAGAAATAAAAATCAAAATATATATCCATGCAATCAAAAATTAGTCAATTTGGACTTGTATTCATAGAGAAATCAAAGAGTAAAGTGAGATATAGAAAATCATTTCATGAAGAGAGAGAACATGACTAAATTAACAAAAAATCGTCCTAATCTAAGCTTTGAAATTGAAATCTAATGTTAAATGACAAGATATGCAGAGGAAAACATAAAAATCTAGCCTAAAATCACGCTTGAAATGACCCAATTAATCACCGACTCAACGCTATCAGTTTTGCATTTTTAAACGTGGACCTCTTCATGCAATGAATTCTCCCCATTCTCATGAGAATATTGACATTCCTTGATCACAGAAATGAGCCTAGAACACGATTGAAGCAAGAGATTCAAGGATTGAGATTTCAAAAAGGATTGATTAATCAAAACATTGAAGAATACACCTTCTATCAAAGAAAGAGAGTATAAGTAGACTTCAAAATTGGGCATGATCGTCGGATCATTTCCTTAGAAGTGATCGATGGTTATGATTAATTGTAAGGAGTCGAATCATCATCATTAAGTCGTGGCTGTCAAGCAAGAGATGGAGCAACACGATGAATCCACGTTGTCATCTAAAGAGTGATCGTTGATAACATGAAACTTCTATCCGAGATTACATAATTAGTTGTAAATTTTTAAGCATAATTCATATCATTCTTATGCATGTTATCATACTCTGAGTGCATATTCATTATTCTATATTATTTACATCAAAAATCTCAAAATGAATTTTTTAAGGGTTAATCATACATAAATCAAAGGTGAATTTTAAAATAGATTCTCCCCATTTATACTTGAGATTTTATTTGAGTTTTAAATGCAAATAATAAGAGAATATATTTTTATGAACACTCATCTATTTTTCTGGTTTTATTTTTTTCAAATGAGATGAGTGTATTCTCAGTTAGAATTTATTATTTTTTTATTTATTAAATTATAATGCATAGAATTATAGATTCTTTAATTTTCTGTCAAAAAAAAATTGGATTAAAAATAAGTTATAATTTAAAAGTTATAATTTTTTTAATTTTAAGGGATTTTTTGATTTTTTTTTTTGAATTTTTCTGGAGTTATTTTAAGTTTAGTTTAATTAAAATTATTTTAAAAATATAAGTTTTAAAGTGAGCGCGCTTACATATTGCCATGCGTCAGCATGTGCATATGCATATGGCACACGTGTGGCACACACATGACATGTGTGTTGGCGACGCGTCATTTAGCGTTAAGTGCCCTTAAATGGGTTGGGGCTGCGCACCCTTTTATACCTATTACATTCACTTTATTTTTCCAATGTGGGACTATTTCTGATTTATTTTTACCACAGCAATGTAGCACGATGAGGAGCATCTGATTTTCAAACTTAATCGTAACTGTCGATGATCACTCAAAGCAAGGGGTATGATAACATGCTATATTTACATCATAAAACATGATTTTTCATGCATATTAAAGTATAAATGATTTCATTTCCATGCATGTTATCATATTTATATGTATTTTTCTATTATTCTCCTAAAAAGTCATTATAATCTCAAAATACTTTAATTTAGGGTTAATTTGGATAAATTAGAGTTTAATCATTTGATAACCCATATTTTTCTTGAGATTATAACTGTTTTTAAAGTTAAAATAATAAGAGAAACAATTTTTATAAAGATTCATTTCATTTTCTAAAGTTTAAAATCTTAAAAAATGAATGTATTTCTGAAATAATAATTTTAACTCTCATTATTTATTAATTTTGACTTTTTAGAATAATAGATAATTAAATTTCGGATCAAATGAAAGAAATTTGGATTAATTTGGAGTTGTATTTTGAAAGATATGATTTTTACAATTTTTAGGGATTTTTCCTAATTTTTATGATTTTATTTTCTATTTAAAAACGTTTAAAATAAATAAAAAATGCAAAAAGCGCGCGGGTCCCACGCGGGTGCGACGTGGCACGCAAGGCCACGTGGCAGAGCCACGCGGACCCGCGCAGCGCCTACGTGGCGCATGATATATAGTATATATTTCATATAGTTATCGTACATATAATGAGTCTTCAGCCCTTCCGTACATCGGAAGAGGGTTTTCGAACCTATTAAATCGTCGGGTGTTATAAACCCGACGATTTCACTTATTATTTTTCGTGTGGGACTAATCCACACGAAACTTATCTGATGCAGGTGACGTGGCGCGATGTGGAGCGACGGATTAAATGGACGATCGATCGACACGCGTCAATCGTGTGGAGCGCGGACCACCGGATCTACATCAAACGCACGTGTTGAATTACGGGCGTTATAACGGCTGAGATGCAATCTGGCGGGGAGTATCGTGACCGCTGGATCACGATCCAACGACACAAAAATGATGCATTTTTATAAACGCCTCTCATCAAGACTCATCCAGACCATCGGATCAAGATCTAAAGGATGCAATCAAGAGCATTTTTAAAACGCTTATCTGAGGAGTGATCGGAGCCCTCCATCATCGATCGGAAGATCAGGACTTATTCGAAAATGGTCCATCGTGGACCGTTTATCGTAACCGTCGATCGTTTCGATCGGACGGTTACGCCTAAAAACACTATAAACAAGATGTATTTCGTCGTTCTAAAGCATCCGAGTTGAGATTTCAACCAAATTGACTGTCTAGACACCTCTCTCTCTCATTTCTCTCGATTTCTTCCTCTTCCTCTTTCATTTCCGCACCCACGGAGGGGTAGAATTCGAGATTTGGTGGAAAATTGAGTGAGAAATCGATGCTTGAAGCTCGTCGTGACGTTCTTAGTGCTCATCGTGATTAATCGGTTTTATCGCAACATTTCGATCACTAAATGGGTTTAGTGGAAGCGGTTTTACCTTAATTATCCTCCAATTTAGTTTAATTTTCGTTTAGAATAGGTTTTAGAAGTTAATTTTATCAAATTTTACCTAAAATCGCTCATTTTCACGCTCGAAATTTTCTCTCCACTTCGAATCTTCATTTCTCCGCGAAATCAAGTACAAATTCGACGATTTTTGATTCCGTGGAATCAATTTGAAGTCTAATTTCTTAAAATACCATTTTCCCTAATTTCTTCCATCGATTTCTCGTCCGATTTGATCAAATTTGAAGATTACGTCAAGAAATTCCTTAATTCCCTGTGGATTCGACCCATATTTACCATTATACCCCTCAATTCGAGTGAATTTCTTAAAATTGGTAAGTTTGGAATTATTTTTGACGCGATACCGCGTGAAATCGACGACCTCACGGTTTCGTCTCGTCAGGGTACATGGTGTAATGTGATTAGACGTCGATTCATTTTATCAAACGAATCTGGATAATTGAATCAAGTAGTTATAAGGTTCTAGATTTGTCTCGGTCAATGGACTCCTACAAGATGCATGACAACATCTTATGCATCTGACGAAGATCAAGCAGTGGGCATTATTGATGCAGGACCACAAATGGAAATAAGCATATGAGTAAAATAGAAATGAGCATATCATTGATTCTATGATATGATAATTATGAATGTATACATAAAGGATATGAGTGAAGAGATTATCTCTGTTTCCCTAAAATCAAATATACCCATGAACCTCAAACAAGAGCACTAGTGGGTTAGTCCAAAATAATTATAAAAAGGATAAGCTAGTAATTATTCAACTTAATAACAGAATAAAGAGATTCAACTTAGTGATTCATAAATATACCAACGGAAATTCAAGAAAAAAATGTTTGCATCAAAAATATTGCTCTAACACGCACACCGGTCAAGCTGAACTCTCATTGTCGGTCTCTCTAGACCTGATGGAGACGGGTCCCCCTCGCCATCAATTACGTGAAATTTTGATACAAATCCAATGGATGGGACTTAATGACAATGATTTGATTTTTTCCTTTCAATCATAACCCTTGATCACATTTGAGGAGATGATCCGACAGCTACACCCAATGCTCCCTTTATTTATACTTTCTTCCTTCGATGGTGTATGAATTCTTGGAGGTTTCAATATATCAAAACTTTTGAATGTCTCAATCCTTAAATCTCTTATCCCGATCCTCTTCTAGACTCAATTTACTTCTAGGGAGTAATCGAAATCAAGACCTTTTTGAAGAAATAAGAAGAATTCATCGCTCGAACTCTGAATATCCATTTTTCAAAACGAAGAATGAAAAGCCTTGATCCTACAACTAATTGGATCATTTTGAGTGTGATTTTGGGTTAGATTATGAGTTTTCCTCCTAATCCTTTGTCCTATAACATTAGATTTCAATGTTGATTGATAGATTAGCTTACTTTTACTTGAATGTGCCATTTTCTCTCTCTTCGAGAAACGAATTTCCTCTCTTTACTTCGCTCTTTGATTTCTCCGTGAATACAAATCTAAATTGAGTGCTTTTGATTATATGGATTCTTCTTTGATTTTATTTCCAAAAGTATAATTTTTCCTAATTTTTCACCCTAATTCGTCATCCAAATTGATCTAATTTCAAAACATCTTAAGAAATTCCCCTAATTATCTGTGGATTTGACCCTTACTCAACATCATTCTAATTAATTCGGGATTAAATACTTAGTTGAGTGAGTTTGGTATTTATTTTTATGCACAGACGTGTGTTTTCAACAACTGCACAAACTCGCTCTATTAATCATCGCGTAACAACTATCATGAAATGATCATCACTCGCTCTAAATGATGTCACACATCCACGAGATTCTCTTAGGCACATCTAATCCTAGTCGTCATAGATTTCTTTTTAATTTTATTTATTTTTATAAAAATTTATATTCTTTAGATTTTTCTATAAAAAATTAGGAATCTTTAAAATCAAAAAATATGTTTATTTGTGTGTGCGAATATGGCATGCTGATGTGGCATTACATACATGTGGCGCCACGTGATGCCTATCAGCACACATGTGGCAGCATTAAGGGGAGTATTCTTGTTTAATTATTTTTAATTTATTTCATTAGAGCTTAGTGGGCTGAATATATAAATCCCAACTTGTTTTTTTATTTTATCAATGTGGGAGTATTTTTTTTTTGTCACATGGACACGTGGCACATTGTGGATTGCTAGATTCGATGTACCCAATCCACCAGATATCCTATTATCAGCATGACATGTAATAGCATAGGAATGGTCAGATGCAATGGACCATGCAACCATCAAATCCGACAGCCAAGATTAACCACAATATACTAAATTTATATATCTCCTCGCAAAGAATCTGGTGGCAACACGCGACGCAATCATGTACATTCCACATGTGTGAAAGATGATCAATGGTCCTAATTACACCTGCTCTTTCTCTCTCCTCCTAAAAAATCAATACAAGACATGTGGTGCAATCTAAGGCCTCCCAATCAAATATCTGATTAAATCAGATGGTTGCAATCAAATCTAGCAATTTGGCTGATGAATTCTGTATAGTCCGTAGTGCTTAAGGAAAAATCAACAAACATTTATGCTCCAAATTGAAATCATGATATCTTATGATCCCAATTGAGTTAGGGACTAAAATTTTATAAGCACGGTCATCATTTTAAGCTCTACAACTCTAGGGGCTGATTTAAATGCTAAGATAAAAAAATTAGGCTTTTAAACATTTCATTATGTTCTTCTAGCATTTGCTAGCAAAGAGGAAGGAGGGGATCGATCAACCATTCTTCTCGTAAAAAACGTCATTTCTAGTTTCTTATGTTTTATATTCATCCCTCATGTTATATATAAAACGCCAAGTTCGGGAAAAATCTAGGGGCTCTCAAAGTTGTGTTTGATTCGAGAGCATTGCTAGAATGTGTTTTTATCACAAATCCTTATATTATAATCATTTTTCATCAACCTTTTCTATTTTCTTAAAATTTTCATTCATATTTTTAAACTCTAAATCACATTTCCACAATCAATCAAGGGTTTTCAATTTTTGAAAGGAGTCTAGATGCATTTGATCGGTTCATTACATTTTCTACATACTTTTTTTCAATCATTTTTACTTTCTTGATCCAAAAATACCAAAAATATTCGTGTATTTCAATATTTTAACCTCCCTCCCTATGGATTTAACCTCGAGTCACCACTATTCAAAATTTTAAAATCCAATTTAAAGTGTTGAGTATCATTTTTAATACGTTGACTTACACTTTCAATGAACATGATTTTACAAGAATATCAATTTTGATGCTCAAAAATTTGGAAAATGAGGGAAAATTATGAGGGAGCTGATCTTGAGTTCGACTCTAAGAAAATCTGTGAACATAACTTCAGACAAACCAATTAACTAGAAAAAGATGCCCAAAGAAACTTCAATATTTTGAACTAGTTTAGCATTAAAATGATATCAAATCAAAGAACACAACAATGTTGCTAGATTTGGGGAAAATGCATAAAAAAAGAGCCCTACATGGATTCCAGTGGTTTGACACCATGTGGAAACTCAAGAGAGAATAGAGCTCTTGAAGCATAGGTGATAACATGCAAAAGAGAGCAAGAAAACATGCTTATCTTTGTGATAATATAGTTAAAAGAGCCAATATCATTTATGTTTGTCGCATGTTATCATATGATTTTGCCAAAATGAACACTTTTGAGATAAATGAAGAAAAAAAATTTTAATAGAAGATTTACAGCCATTAAAGATAGTTTTTAAATGTGCTAAATTCTCTGTTTTTCATCAACTCTTTAAATGCTAAAATAAACTCTTTAAATTTCTGTAATTTCTGTTCTTTAAGGGAAGTTTTTCTTAACTAAACCCCTTAATGGGCTCGTCCAATTTAATGGGCCTCTTAGTGTGTGGGCAGGATTTGTATGGAGAAAACATCAACCAACAGCAAGTGGAAGCACGAAGTTGAGTGTAAAGCGACACGTACAAAGAAATGAAGTGCATGTATTTGGCGATTTTCACGGAAGTGCAACACCACCACTAGTTATAAGCCTAATTACCCGCGAGATGAGATTAAAGCACGACAAGAGTGCAGAGCAAAGAGCATCATGATCCTAACTGACTCGTATAAACTCGAAGCTTCGGGTCAGTTAGGTTAAAAAGGGGAACGGAGAATGAAGAAGGTGTTCTTGAATTCCCGTCCAAGAAGGAGCTTGGCCAGGAGGACACAGCAGGAGAAGGAGCCAAAAATCAGTCCGAGAGGCTTTTTGAAGTGAAGATCGCACTGATTTCCTTCAGTTCGGCATTATTTCGGAACCTCAAAGCACAGTTAAGAGTCATTTTATGTCTTAGTTTTTTTTTACGGAACATTTATTTCGATCGATTTAATTCGTTCTTCTAGGATTTAGAGTTAGGTTTCTCTTATGTTCAGGATTACTGCTTTCTTCTTTAAGAAAGATTCACAGAAGTTAGTTACAGCTTACCTTCCTCAAGGAATGCTTGATTTACTTTGCATATTATGTTTCTTCTTGAGAATGCTTGAATTACTTTGAGAATGCTTGATTTATATTGTGTATTCTGCTTCTTCTATAAATTTTAGTGCAGCCAATATAGGTAAAAGAGATTTCCTCTATAAGAGTTAGATTCGGTTTGATTTAGAAAAGATTCATTTTAAAAAAAAAATATTAAACATTCAATGATTAGATATAAGCTTTCCTTAGTAATGTTTAGTCCTGTTTAGATCAGAGGTGCGTCAATAAGAGAAGCTCCTTGAGTAAGTAGTAGATTGAGTTGGATCGAGAAGAAGTTTACTAAAAAAATATATAAAAAAATTATTTTAGATACAAAATAATTTGATATAAATCTAACTCAGAATAGTTGCTCTATGTTTAAGATTTAGGAGAGTTCATAAGGGTAGATACATTGCATATAGTACATAACTCTTAGGCTGCTGAATTCCTTAGAGATGGAGTCTAACTAAGATAAATAATAAAAAACATAAATAGAGTTATTACAATTAAAGAAAGGTATAATAGGAATATAAAGAAGAGATAGTGGAGCTAGGTATAAGTATAAGATTGAGATTCACATTAATAAATAGAAAAGAAGGGAAAAGAAACTTAATTGATTCTCATCTATTCAGACCTCCTATAAATACTAGTTCAGGATCTAGTTATAAAAGAGAATGACTGGATAGTGATACAGAATTGAAAGTGTGTTAGAAGAGGATTGAAAGAGTTCAAGAAGAATTATAAATACCTCCCTTGGGTTCGACCCCTCATTGAGCTATACTTTTGGAAGATAGAGATTAAGGGAATAATATTTGAAATCAATATTATTGAATAAGCCAAATAGAACCATGACAATGACATAAAAACTATACATAATTTGGACTTATCAATAGGAAAGGCCTCTAACCTTTACATAGTGAGGAATAGACCTTGCCCAAGAGATAACATGAAGAAATCTTTGTTCCACATGTTTTCTCTTTAAAATAAAGTGCTTTAGTAACTCTTTTGAGTTGTAGAGAGTCTGCATGTTCATGCATGATATAAATAATTTTTTGTTTGAGTCCCTCCTAAATTTTTTATGAGTACCTAAAATAATATCTTCTTGATAAGACTATCCAATTGTGTGTTATATGAGAAAGGTCTTTGATTTTATAAAATTGATTTTATTTATTTAGTTTTAATGAAAATTTCTTTGAATCAAACTTTATAGTAAAACTGAGTGGACATATTGTAACCATATATTTTTATTGATCACAGACTCATCCTCTCCAATATTTACTTTGACAAAATAACCCTAAATTGATGTACTATTTTAATTAGGGTTTTGAACTCTCTAAGAAGGGGTGTTTCATAATTTGTTTAGATGACTCTATAACTGCAAAGGGAAAATAGCACAATAAGAATAGTTGATCCAATAATTTCATAATACAATATTGTATCAATTCATGCATCAATAGGACATTTTCATGAATATCTCCTTGTCCAACAATCATTAAATTACACAAAAGACAGCTAGCTTTCTATAATGAGTTCAACATAATTTTATATGAATTATCACATGAAGTGATTTTTTGAAATTATGACAAATGCAATGAATATCGATTTCAGAGTTCTAAGAAATTTTTAAAAAGCTCTATTATTGAGCCGTTTAAAAGTATTTGCCGATATCCCAGTATGGCCTGAAATATAAATATATAGACCACTTCTAATATCTTAATTGAATGAAAAAACTCCATAAATTTGTCAATGGTTAGTGACTTTTAAAGAATATTATTATTCTCTCTATCTATTACATCATTGATGTAAGAGAAATTTTAATAAATCATAGTCCACATGTGCTCACTATGATTTTAGTAAGTACTAGAAATAATTGTCCAAATAAATCATCTACGTTGGTGATCCAAAATATGATTAGTTATGTATAAGATATTAATAAAGAGTTTGACATCATGATTTTGATTACTCATCATATTATCTAACATGTGATCATGAATTCATATCATGTAACAATGATTTTGAGCATATGATCTGATCTCTATAGGCACTTATGTAAGGAGGAATTCTAAACATGCATTTGCATAGATGGAAGATAGAAGAAAAGGTGAATAAACCCAAAAGATGAAGAAATTTGCGTATCGTAAATAGTAGGGGAGCCATGTGCAAGGTACATGACTTAAAAAATGAAGAGTTACCATAAGAGAAGTTGGACCAAAAATTTCGCCATGAGAAAAGTATTCAGTTTTTCCCATTATTCAATTACGTGAATTTGAGTACTGTGAAGTGATGTGTGTTTATCTCTTATATTATTGTTATTGAACCTTGGATCATGTATCTCTTATCGGCTCGACTTTTTCCTTTGTATATAAGACTCTCTCTCTCTCTCTCCCCTACAGACATTTTTCTCTGATTTCTCTTCTCAAAGTTGTGAAAACATGTGTAAAGTTTAATGATACCCATGTAAGTTTTCAGAAGAATAAAACTTTGAAAATATTCGATAGAGTGGCCATACACAATTTGTCGATTGTGGTCAATTTTTTTACTCTACTATTTTGATAACTCTGATTAATTATGTGAAGATGATGCCATGACTCATGACATGAGACAATTTCTCCTCGATAAATTAAGATGAAACTTTTTTAACTGTCTTAATAGCCCAACTTTTGTCGTCCATAAATTTTCTTCTTTCCTAGAATGAATAATCTGATCAAGGATTCTATATTAATTCTTTTTTTTTGGAGTTTTTCTTTTTTTGCAAGGAAAATTTCATAAAGTGAACAGCAACATCTGTTTCTTTATATCGGTGCTTAAATCTCTTTATGTTTTTTAAAGCCTATCAATAGTTCAAGTTGTTCACATCAGTATTTTCAAAAATTGTAGAAATATTTTTTAGCAAGGATAAAGATATGTTAAATAAATGTCTAGTCATCTTCATTAGGGTTCTAAATGACATGTTTGGTACTCCTTCCTGTATTGTTTATGCATGTTTCAAGTGCAGGGTGAAGACAATGTTCTATGATTTCTCCAAATCTAACCCATTGCCCATCCATTGTTCTTGCCCAGCCCATGAATGCAAGCGCCATAGATTCCATCCCATCTCGCGTATAACATGATGGGTTTGAAGATGCTCTTAATTCACTAAGTTCTAAAATATAATGAAATAAGCCAAAAGAGTTTTTTTTTTTTTTCAATGAATACAATGATTTTTTAAGCCAACTCTCCCAAACACAATTTGGGCATAAATCACTTCGACCAAACCTGAAGCAAATCTCACTGCCTCTTCAGCACCATACGCAATAATGCTTCAAAATGTAAACAGATCGAGGCCCAAGATCTCGTTTTTCCCCTATTTCTGACAGAATAAATTATTCAACGCCGAGAAATTCATGACCTGCGCCTGCTTCTCTTTGAAGCAGAAGAGAGGAGCTTGCAGAGATGGTCACAATTCTCGCGGTGGTACTCAATGAGCACGCACAGCTGCCTTATCACCTCCCTCTTCTCCTCGTTCCTAGAGAGAAGCTCCGCCTCAGACTGAGTCTCTCTCTTCTCCAGCTCTGCCACTCTCTTGACCAACTTCTCTTCCTCTCTTACCTTCTCATCCAATTTTGACTTTAGGATAATGGACTCGTCCTTCAGCATGGAGATTATTCCTTCCTTGTAGTTCAGCCGCATCCCCAGCTCCTTCCTCTCCACCTTCAATGCCTCCCCTGAGTTGACCAGCGTGTTGACCCACCTCTTCATAAGGAAAATATCATTGGAGCAGTCCGAAACGTGAGAATGGATTTGCTTCAAGTTGCTATCCATTTTGAACTCCAGATTGTCAAATTCCGTGGTCAAAGATTCCACCTCGTTCTGCACCAGGTCCTTGACTTTCTCTCTTTCTCTTTCTAGAAACTGAATTCTTGATAGTACTTTGGATGAGTGGTCTTCTAGCTTTCTGTAATCTTCGTGAAATCCTTCAATAATCTTTTTGTGGACTTCTTCTTTGTCCTTGCTCTCTGTTTCAGTGATCTTGAGCTTCTGATTGGACAGCCGGATCTGGACCTCTAGATTTTGGATATCTCCACCCAGCTTATTCACCTCCTTCCCCAGATCATCTCTCTCTACCTCAATTAATTTAAGCCTGTCATCCATTCTATTAAGCTCCAGTTTCTGCTCCTCTTCCTTTTTCTCTAGCTCTAGGATTCTCACTCTTGCACCCTCAAACTGCTGACTCGACTCCAGGAGTTGATTCTCAAGAAGCTCATACCTTTTTGACAATTCACCGAGATTACCTTTCTGGGAGAGGACTTGGCTTTCCAAGTTTTTTGCTAAAGTCTGCTTCTCTTTGACCTCACCAGTCAACATTTCAGTCAATTGTTCAAATTCGTTGACTTTGGTCAACAAAGAGTCAAGAGCCTGTTGAAGGTTGCCAGCATGAGCAGTTTTAGTTTGTATTTCAGCAGAGGCTTCTTCAAGTTTCTTCTCACGAGATAAGACTTCAGCTTCTTTCTCAGACAGATGATTTTCAAGGTCGGATACTTTACTTAATAAGTCAACTTGTTCTTGCTGAAACACAATAACATCCTTCTTCAGCTGCTCTGTCTGATCTGTGATTCCTTTTAGGCTTATTTCCAATAAGCTTTTGGCCTCTTCCGCAGACTCTAGTTTATGGGAAAGATTGTCGACTTTCTCTTTGAATGCCAAATTTTCAAGTTTTAGGCGTTCATTATCAGTCCTTAATTCATTTGTCTCGTTCTCAAATAAAAGTGACCTGCTCAACAGATCAGACTTTTCTGTAGAAATAGAAGATTTAGCTTCTTCTAATGCTTGTACTATGTTTCTCACATCAGATAATTCAAGGACAGCGGCCTCTAGTTCTGTTTTGAGGCCATCATGCTTTACGTTGATCTCAGCCTTCTCAGCACTTGAATTCTCCAACTCTTTTGACATACTTTCTAGTTCCTCTTGCATCCTTTTCAATTTTTTGACAACGTCATCATACTCTACAGAGAGCGAAGCTTTCTCATCCCCAATGACTTTTATTGTTGAGCTCAAGTCTTCTTTTTCTGCCAGCAGTTTTGAGTTTCCATCTTTTAATCGTTCACATTCGGCCATCAGCTTCTCGATGGTCTTCTCATGCTCTTCAATCTTTAAAATGAGCTCTTGTATTTCGGATTTCAGATTATCAATCTGTCTTTCTGCTGTTTCCCTTTTGGAGATTAGTTCTTCGTTTTCCAATTGTAGTGTTTTCTTCTCCTCTTTGAGTGATTCTAATATGCCAGCAAGATCATCTACTTCCTCTCTCAAACTAGAATTTTCACGTTCAAGTTTTTCTTTATCAAACTTGAGATCATTTACCTCACTGGAGATCAATGAATTGTGATCTTCTACCGCTTTTATAGTCTTCCTCAAATCAGATAATTCAGAAATAGTGACTTCTAACTCTGTTTTGAGCTTTTCATGTTTGACATGAAGCTCAGTCTTCGCAATAGTCGATATTTCTAATTCTTTTGAGATGCTTTCAACTTCTTCCTGTATTTGTCTTTTCTTATCAACAGCTTCATCGCGCTCTGAGAGTAACAAAGCTTTTTCATCATCAGTTGCTTTTGTCTTCAAATTCAAGTCTTCATTTTCCACCAGTAGTTTTGACATTTCAACTTTCAAAAGTTCACATTCTTTCATCAGATTCTCAATGGTTTTCTCATGCATTTCAATCTTTGATGAAATTTCCTGCTTTTCAGATGTGAGAGTGTTGGCATCTCCCTCCAGAATCGAGCATTTCTGAATCAGATCAGTGATCTGTTTATTGACTGCTTCGATTTCAGCCTTCATTTTTTCATTCTCTTCTGAAATTTTTGAATTTTCAGCTGACTTTTCATTGGCAAGAGATTCCTTCTCGTCGTGTTCTCTCTTTAGTTCTTCATTTTCAAGATTCAGAGCCTCAATCATCTTTGTGCTAGTTGTCAATTCATCTTGTAGTGAAGAGAAATCCACCTCTCGTTCAGTAAATTTTACAGCCATATTTTCACCATCTTTGATCTTTAGGCTGAGAGATGTCAATTCTGTCTCGAGGTCAGCATTTCTACTTTTCAGGGACTCAAGTTGTGACTTCAAAGACTGGAGTTCTTCGTCAGAAGATTTATCGTCCACTGTTCTCTTTTTGGACTTTTTTCTCCGACTTTTTTTGTGGACTTGGAGTCAGAGCCAGACGAACTGGAGTCAGATGAACTGTCGTCCACAGAGAAGTCACCATTTAAATTTCCATCGCTTACTTTTTTTGAAAGGTTATTGATCAAATTATTGTAACAATCAAAAAGAGATTCGTAATGCTTTTCCAAATCCTTAAAAAGGACTTGTAGTCCTAGCGATTCATTTGAATGATCAGGAGAGCTTGTTTCTTCGGCATTAACGAGCTTGAATATTGCAGCAAGATTGTCATCAATGTCTGAAATAAAAATGGAATTACTAAATGAGACATGAAACAGTGAGACTTACTCAATGGAATTAAACGCTGATCTGAAAAGGAATGAGATCTAGTAACTATGCAACAGATTGAAGGAGACTCTTACTTTTCTTTTCATTGGAAACTTCAGAGTGTCCGGAATCGATAACATCCTTTATCGACGTAAGAAATTCCTTCACTTCCTCCTGCTTCATCGTATTATCTATGCTGACAGTTTCCTCCAATTAATTAACAATGTGATATACCATCATTCTTAATCCACCGATGATAAATCTGCAAAGGAGATAAAACTCAGCCCCAAGAGAAACTGAGAACTACTCCGACCCAAAAAGTGCAAGCAGAGAAAGAAATCAAATCGTCAAATCACAGAGAATTAAACAAAAAGCTAAAGTTGCATCCGTACATGACCTATTCGAAAACATCGCCAGAGGAAATCAATCGACTATTCACAAACAGGAAATCAAGAATTCACATCTTAAGAAAGCGGCGCCGGATCCCTCCAAGATTCGATGCGAAGTGAGCGGACCAAAGAAGAGAGATCTGAAAAGGACGGGAAGCGGATGGAGAGGAATGGACGGCTCTCCTCGGCGACCAATCTAGTCTTAGCTTCCACTAGATTCCACTCATTTTCTCCGGTTATTCAATCGGCAACGCCGGGCACATGAGCTGGCAAATGGTGGGTCCTTTCGCCACCTGCAAATCGCGCGGAACTGAAGAAGAGATGAAAGAAAACACGACTGAGAGCGATAGAGATATAGAGAGAGAAAGAGAACGGCTGTCAGCTGACCCGGAGTGGACCCCAGTAAACTGCCAGGGAAAATAAATTCCGCAAATGAACAGATATTTTATTCAAATGGTAACATTAAACAAATACCCCTAGAAACTTTTGAACTCCTGGAACGGTCTTTTTGTTTTTCCTTATCGTTAGCGCGTGGCAGGGCTTCCAACACTTTGGGTCTTGGGCCCGGCCCATTTCTATAAAGCCCTTCAAGTTACCGCCTTTCCTCTCCCGAAGTATCGTTTAGTTCGTCATTTTTTGGGAGTGGATCGTGACGTTTCACCGATCTGGGAGAGAGAAGAGAGCTCAGAAGAAGGGAGAGTCGACAAGCGGCGAAGATTCTGAAGCTCCAGACTCAGAAGAGGACGCTCAAACGTGTAAAAGTGAGGGCGGAAATGGAGGTCGCTTTCTGGACGAGCAAGTATGCAGAAAGGGAAAGTCTTAAGTTCCGGTGACATGAACGCTGAACGTCTTAAGTTGTAGACGACAAGACTTATCGCCTTTTCGATATGAAGGATCAAGGTTTCAGAGAGGAAGAAGACTCTGAAGTGAAGGTCTTGATTGGGCCATCTAGTGCTAGTGGCGTCGTTGAGATTCCGGACAGTGAGGAAGAAATGGAACTGCGTGGTGAAATTTGTTTTAATGAATTGCCCAAGGAAAACTGCATTCAATCTCCAACTCCAAAGAGAAAAGCGCATGTCAGGTGTCGTTATGAGCGATACGGAGGAAGAACCAGTATACTCGGAACTTGAGAAGAAGAAAAACATGGACGCGGAGGTCTGCCTGAGTACATCGACAGACTTTCCTGTCTCAGACGATGAAAAGACAGAGTTGAGACCGCGTTCGAGGAGACGTCTTGTGCCATTGAGTCAACTTAGAAATGGAGCGAATTCCTATTCGCGTAAAGGAGGAAATTTTCGTCAGAGGCTGAAAGTCCCGGTTCTCCAGTCGAGAGAAAACGACGATGAAGATGAAGAACCGGCAGGATCGGAAAGTGAGGGAGACAGCTTAGACTGGGTTTATTGAAAGCGAATCAAATACTTTTGAAGACGAACTCAGCTCCAATAGCGGCGACGTATACAGCGGTCGATTTTTTGGGAGGAATCATAGAGGAAGCAGTAACATGAAATGGGAATATGAGGGAGACATGCTGGCCTCTTTTGGAAAAGATCCAGTAATCTGCATGGAAGCTGTTTGCGCTCTTTACAGACAGCAAACTGCAAATGAAATGTCATTCAAAGCGTGCCTGCTCTGTAACAATCGCGGGTTCAACAAAATTGACGCCAGAAGGTATGATCGGAAACCTTTCGGGTAATCTATCGAATAACTTTAGTGCACAGACCTGATTTAAGTTTGAATCTGTTCCAGGGCCTCGTACATCGCGGAGTTTCTGACAGATGGAGATGCTGCGGGCCCACTAGTGAAGTCTGTGGACGAATTGGGAGTGTATGATCGCGAGGGCGTTGAATACTGCTACAGGCTCGCGACCCGTTACTCAAAACAGCTGTTTATGGTCTACCAGAGCGGAGAAGACCCCCATTTCAATCCAAAGATTTCACCACACTCCACAACCAGATGAAAGACTTCACGTGCATCACATGTATATAAAAGATGGCCATGCCTTTCTTCTGGCCTTTCTCCTTTGCCGGGTTAATTATCATGTTGAATCGTAAAGAGTGATGGCCGATTATGATCTGAATCGATCGATTCATGATCAGAGATTCGATGAGGAAAAACTCTCTGACAATATTTGGATTTTCAGATTAAATAAGAAAAAGAAGTTTATATTTAATTATTTCACATAACAAATAATAGCTATAATTAACTTTATTATTGTAGGGGGGATTATAGAATAGATATATAATAATGATCCATTTTCAAAAAATAAATTTCAATAGTTTATATTTGAATGAATACTTTTGATAGACTTAGAAATTAAGGTATCAAGGTTAATGAAGAATATTTTTGCATATATATATATAAATTGTGTAAAATAGGAAAACTTGCTAGGATAAAGTACTTATGTAATTAGGAATTTGTTGCTCTCTCTCCTCTCCCTTATATATCTCTCTCTCTTTCTCCTCTCTTTTGGTTCTCAATCAAATTTATTATCCATTTTTCCATGGTATCAATGCTCGAATCTAAGGCTTGATGAGTTCTCCAGAGTTTCGATCTAAACATTAAATGCACTGGAAGATATTAAATCTAATATTTATAATAATTATAGCACAAAGAATATATGATCTTATTATCTATTCTAGATGATCATATCCTCTAGTATAGGATAAAACTTATACTTACATGAAGCATTTGAAGGAGTTCTTGAAGTCGTTTAAGCATTTGGCCTCTAACACTATCTATACACTCATTGGACGATTAGAACTCCTCTAGAACACTCTGCACCACGAGAGGAAGAGAAGAGAGGGGAGAGTTTTCCACTAGGCTAATATAGGCACCTTTGATATAGTCCTTTTCCTCCATTTCTAGACTCTGGGAATATGAACTTTTCATACAAAACTCATATATTTATGTCTATATCCACCAATGTGTGTGACACTCTAGGTTTATACATCTTATCGATTAATGACTCCCTCGACCCAATAAAACTTATTGATCTTCCTTGTCAATTAAATATATCAACATATAAATTGATTGACAAATGATCAATTTAACCCAATTGATAGCTTGAGTAGTCAACCCTATGGCTGCCAAGGTACACCACATGCCCTAGAAAGATATGGAGTATATCAAAACTCTTTCATGAAATCTCGTCATCATTGGATACTAATAACATAGAAATTATACATGAAAATATATGATTATTAATACAAATTAAGGTATAAAACATTCCATTCTAATGCATCTTATCATATTTTTTTAGTGTTTATCTATTAATCTATGAAAAACAAGTTATAATCTCAAAATGTACTAATTTAAGGATAATTATGATAAATTAAGATAAATATTTTTAAGATTAGATTCTCCCCATTGTTATTTGAGATTATAATTAGGTTGTAATTTTAAATAATAAGAGAAAATACTTTTTATCCACTCATTTATTGTTTCTAAGTTTTAAATTCTAAAAGAAATGAGTATATTTTGAAATTAAAATTTATTCTCTTGTTATTTATTGAATTTGACTATTTAGAATGATAGATAATTTAATTTATGATCTAATGTGCAAGACTACTAGTTTCGATGTATATTCACATTTCCATTGCTACCCATTAATGTTAATTCTAAATTTTCTCGTGTTAATTAATTTGAACTACTATTACTTTATTTTTTTGTCTTGTTATTAATCTGAATCATTATTAATCTGAATTATGATTAACTCACTCATTTTTTGTCATTCATGGGTGTGCTTGGTTTCAGGAACGTTGAAGTTTATCTACTCACTCTTAACTTAGTTTTTTTTTTAATTATTTACCAGATTAACTTAGGCTGATATTATACCCAGAATGTCACTAATATAACTAAGGTTTATACTACTAATCTCGTTAAGGGTACCATGGTAACTTCCCTCCTCTCATCTAACCCAATGTGTTATATAGGAGTTAGGGTTTGAAAAAAGGGCTATTGCTTCTCGATCATGAAATAGAAAAAGTGCAAAAAGCCCGATCGTCTCCAAGCAAAAAAAGTGTCATCCTTTGCGATTTGATTAAAAGAGGATCGATTGTTATATTTTCTCTTGTTCCTCGCAACAAATCGCCTACATTGAGCATCTGACTTTGTTTCGCAAAGGCCACCTCTACATCTGACTAAGCGAGAAACTCTCCAGGTTACTTTAGCGATTTGATTGGCTACATTGAGCATCTAACTAAGCCAAAAAACTCTCCAGGTGTTTTCCCTTTTGTTTGTTATTGTTTAGTGTTTTCAAGTTACTTTAGTGCATTTTGAACAAGAATATATATTCTCATTCGGTCTGTGGCAGATTGGTCTCGCGCTCATAATCTCTATTCGGTATTAAAATTTTAACTATGTTAGAATCAATCAATTCTGAGTTCTTTTTTGTTTTTGACTCGTCGTGTGATTTCGGTCACCTTCTTAATTTTAAAATTTACCTATACACTGCAGTACATATACATATAAACATTAATTAGATTACTGAATATCATTGTCAACGGAATGGTATATTCATTGCTTAAATTTGATGCATTAAACTTGCTGATACAATTTTTGTATCGTATTTAACTTAGTTGTGGGGTGATTTCACATGCTTGTAGAAGTGATTGACAGGTCGTTCATTGTGGTATCCGACGAAGCGATTTATGCGGTCGTTGAAAATACACAAACGTCGGTCAAAAAAAATTTATAATTCCAAACTCACAATAACTCAAGATATGAAATCAAGTATCATGTAAAGATCAGGTCGATCGACACAGAACATGGTTGACTTTGATCGAACAATTGACTTGGTCATACTTAGGTTTAATTAAGGTTTTTAAGAAGTGAAAATGATATTCTATTAATTGTAATAATATAAATATAAGAAATAAGATATTTTAAGAATTGAGAAACTCATTTGACGAAGAAATGTCAAAAGTCAAGCTCAAAGCGTTGACTTTGACCAACCGTTGACTATCTATAAAATCAGAGAATAAAAAGAGTGTAAAATATTACAAAAATTATATATTCAGAAACTAGAGAGAAAATAAAATTTTTTATATATAATTCATGATATTTAGAGAAGAGTTCGATTTATTATGATTTATTGAAAATCAAAGATCAGAAAAATCCCGAAATAAACACTTTGGTTTAAATCATCAAATTGACTAAAAAATGATATCCAAATATTTCAATTTACACATGAATAGAAAGGTAAAAACCTGAGGATTCCAAAAAAACCAAAATTGTCAAATTTTACCTTCTATTTTAAGAGTAATTACTCCCGCAAGTCAATGCCAAAATTCGGATTAAAAATGAACAGTTGATGGTCAAACGTCAAATTGAAGGGTCAAATGATGATGAAATTTTACGATTTAGCTATCCATGGAAATCTGATGAAACAAGGAATCTAATGAAACTAAAATCAATTGATTTGGACTTAAATTCAGGGAGAAATCCTTGTTTCAAAATCAACAAAAATCTGCACCTAATTTGGGCGAAAATGAAGAACAATTTGATTTCTAAGATGAAATTAACTATCTAAATCTAATCTAAACTACAATTATTGTAAGGGGAATGATCAAATCACACTGCTAACCTGATTGACGTGAAGATTAGGCTTTGAATCGCGTTGATTGAAGTGTATTTGCTCGATTTCTTGTGATCAATCATGTCTCAATCTGATCGGAATTGAGTCTAGAGCGCAAGGGGATCACAAAGAACTCGAGATTTTGCTCCAAAATTTCTTAATCTCTTCACGATTCAATCAAGAGTTGAGTTACAAAGAGGATGAACATTTTTTATAGGAAAAATTGTCGCAAAAATCACGGACCGTCTGATTCGGTGAAGAAGAATGGACGGCCACTATCGCGCGATTTAAGTGGGCCACGTTCCCATGATCCCGCAATATCGCCCGTCCAATATTGATCAGCGTCTCCAGGTGCTTCCACGTGTCGCCCCATGATTTCGAATGTGTGATTTAATCTCGAGTGTCCGATGTCACTTACGCGATCCACGACCCTTCTTTGCGCACGTGTGTTTGATGGCAATTGGGTGGACCCGAGTCCACGCGATTGACGCGCGTTGATCAAAGCCCGTCTCATCTAACGCACCTCGAGCCGCCACATTACATGGAAAAGAGAGAAATAACAGGAACATAGTCCTACACAGAGAAAAAAAGGTAAGATTGACGAGTATATAAGAGAAGACCCCCTTCTTTTCTCGCGTCGTCCGCATGGGCCTAGTACGCCCCAATCTACTTACTTGGGCCCACTAACCCGTGGGCCCATCACTTACCAGCTCGAAGACCCTCCGCACCACGTAGGCGTCCACGTGTGTACACTACTGCAATCTGAGGCTTGAAAAGCTCTCCAAATATTTGTCCAAAATAATGATTGCAGCGGAAGGTGTTGTATCAAAACATCTAACATCGTTGAAGCACCAAGAATAGATGATCTCATCATCCATTCTAGGTGATCCTATCATCTAGTATAGAATAAAATTCATACTTACTTGGATCATTTGAAAGAGTTCTTCAACCGTTCAAGCGTCCGGCCTCTAGCGGTATCCACACAGTCTCCAAACGATCGGATCTCCTCTTGAACACTCGTCACCACGAGAGGAAGAGAAGAGGGAGGAGAAGTTCCACTAGGCTTGTATGGGCACCTCTATTATGGTCGTTCTCTCCTTATTTATAGACTTTAGGAATGTGAAATTTTCACAAAAACCCTTATTATTATGTCTATATCCACCGACGTCCATTGACCTTATGTGTGTGACCCTCTAGGTCCATATATCTCGCCAGTTAATGACTCTATCAACCCAACAACACTTATTAGTCCTTCTTATCAATTAACTATATCAACATATAGATTAATTGACTAAGGATTAATTTAACCCAATCGACAGGTTGAGTCGCCAGCCCTGTGGGTGCCAAGCTACACCACGTGCTCTAGGAGATATGGAGTATATTAGAACTCTTTCATGGAATCATGCCGTCATTGGTTACCGTCTACGTATAATCCTTCATCCACACGAGACTCATGAATGACTTAGGGTATGGTTAATTGTCAAACCCTAATCCGTCACTCAATTTAGTACTAATGCGAGTAGGAAATCATTGAGAACAACTTCTCTAATATTTCCGCTACCTTGGCCAAGGATTTAATCGCATCTCATTCCTTGAGTCGATCTCCTCATATACCAAGGGTAGATGATCCCATCTTGACCACTCAATCACCTTCGAGGACTTCATGTCGTATCCAATCTATGACGTTTTAGATATCCCGTGGCTATGGATTCGTAAGTCATAATCAAGACATGATCATCCATCCACAAGATGTTTTTGGTGTCTCAAGTTTAAGGACTATGTACACAACCATGACATGAATCGACCTGATTGACAGTTATGTATAATACCATTCATGGATTCATACGGATCAATTCAGTGAACTCTTTCTCCAACGAGCACCCACTATCTATCCTTAGTGTCTCCACACCGATGGCTATAGGATCAGCCATACTCATCATATGAGTTGGATTAGATAGTGCTATTCTTTCCGGATTATTCGATGTCCTTCTCGAATATCCCACGAATAGGAATGTTTAGAACATATGTGTAACAACTAGTGATCGCTATATTATGATCTCATCATAATTCACTTATGTTAGAGCACTAGTTTTGATGTACGTCCTATTTCTTGAATTGCTAGTGTCATAAATTATTAATTAAAGACTCACTAAGTTTACTGTTAATCATGAATTGTTCTTTTGTTATCAAGGTTAATTATTACTATTTTTATCCCCTCTATGATTATCTTGACTAACCCACTAATGTTTTTTTAGTGCATGGGTGTATTAAATTTCAGGAAATTTAAATCTATCTATCCCCTCATATCCTTATGATAACCATTACATCATAGAGGGCATTATCTTTATCTTTTAACTATATTATCTTTATCTTTAACTATAGTTTATTATCTTTAATTTAGTTCACATGTTACCAATATATCACTGAGGGCATTATCGTGATTTTTCCTCTCCCATCTAACTCACGATTCTATAAAGGCAGTTAGGGTTTGAAAAATTAAGTTGTCGAGAAAAGGGAAAAAGAAAGGCAGCAGCTCGATCGTCTCCGGATACGAAAAGTTCCTCTCCCAGCGATTTGATTGAAGTAGAGAAAAGAAGAAAAGAATACCGAGCATTCAAGAAAACTCTCATTCCGTCGTCAGTGATCCGATTCTTCATTCTCCATTGTGGTCTACAAGGAAACATCATCAACTTCAATCGTACATCGGGTGGGAGAATCGTCGTCGACATTGAATCATTTGCAAGTTTTTGTTTTGTGTTTCTTCTTCCGATCATTCCTCGTCATCACTCAATCAATAGAGAAGTTATTTTCCTGTCCTTTTTCGATCATCCTGAATCAGTAACTCGAAGACATCTTAGATCGTTTTCTTTTCTACTTTCGGTTTCTTTTTATATACGTCTGAGTATTTTTCAGTTAAGTGTTACTGAGGTTATTGTTAGATCGAAGGTGTCCTCATATAAATTAGATTGTTGGTTTAAGATGCAAGTTACGGATTTAATATTCTATTTTGATTATATATGTTCTATCTTTCTTCAAAATAAATCCATTAGGATTTAGTTTACAGTCGTGTACTAAATATCTCAGTCAATCATATAAATCGAATCAGAGTAAATTATTTGTCGATTTTTCTTTTGCTATTGGTCATATCTACTTGCTTGAAAATTTTGTCCGTGTCAACATTTGTTTTCAGTCATTTCTAGAATTCTGGTTACTCTAAACTCTTGTTTCTGGTAAGGTAATATCACTGTGTTACGATACACTCACAAGAGGTACAAGATCCTTTTATCTTTGTTGGTTTAGAATTCTACTTTCATACCGTTATTGTGACATCCTATTATTAAAATACATATCTCCTTATCTTGTTTAATAATTTGATCTATCAGCCAACGTGGGATCGACAGAGGTATAGTAAGGTACTGTCTGCAGAGTAAGTCCATTTTGTCAGTAAGTTATACAATGTTGGTTGCCCAAATATTGGGGTGATTAAGATTGATAGAAGAGGAGCAGTGCAGACTGAAAACAATAGTGACAGACAAGAGGTACATTGATTGTTATAGTCAATTAGTTTATCTCATCAGTTACATAGTCTATTCCTTAGTTACTCTCGAAATTCCCCATCAATCTTCTGTATTTACTGATTCTATATTTCGATATTTGTCACTGAATATACTAGGTCTCTCCACTCTATGCTTGCATAAACAAAAATTCACTTGATATTTAGGTCTGACATTTGTCTATCGTTGATCACGAACGCTCTCCTATTATTCTCATTTAGTATCGTTTACTTATCCTGTTATTTTTATTGACAGTAATTTCTCATATATATATCCCTATTATTAATCAGTCTAATTGAAAAAAAAATCAGTTAATCAATTGACTGTGGTTTTAGGTCTTCAAAGGCAGCAGGTATAGTCGTCAGTCTCTCTATTAATCTGTTTCTATTATTGAAAGTACATTGGTTATAAATTCCATTTCTCAGTCATATATACATATATATATATTTGTTGAACCCTCAATCAAGGTTGTGTTCTGAACAGTCTAAATAACTTTGTCTTTAATCATTATCTGTTGTCCCAGATCGATAGTGAAGACCTAGTGGTACATTATCTAACCCATTCATCTACTTCATCAACTTTATTAATTAATTTTAGCTGAAAGTATTTTGTATTTGTTGTGAGCACTATTTATCATTGAACTCAGTCCCTGAGTAGTTATTTGTGCATCGGTGTGTTTTAGTCAGAGTCAACCCTTAGTGGTCAACAGTCAACTGTATTAGTGCAAAGTCAACTCTAGTTAGTTAGAGTCAACCCAAGTCATCAGAAGTCAACCTATTCAGTTAGAAGTCAACCTCAGGTCAAGTCAATAGAAAGTCAACTTTGGACAAAAAGTCAACTCTAGGTCTAAGGTCACCTCGAGTCAACAAAAGTCAAGAAAGTCAACTCTAGGTCAAAAGTCAACCCGAGTCAACAGAAGTCAAGAAAGTCAACTATTGTCAAATAAAGTCAATTTTAGCAGTAAGTCAACATTTGACAGAAAAGTCATCCCTAGTCAGTAGATTTACCTTTTAGGTACAGCAGTCAGACACACCATTTTAGATTTACACACACGCAGAGGACAGGAGCGTCTCATTCATTGAGACGAGAAAGAGTCTATACTCGGGGAGCGGGAAGACCGAGTGAAGCCGGAAGACGAGGTCTCAATTTACCGGTGGTCGACAGCGGTACTAGTGGAGGAGGCACAACAGGGCGTGAAGGGACGAGCGATCGCGTGGAGATCGGCTTGAGGGAGTCAGGATGTCCAGGAGCCGAGGAGGTCGAGGCCTAGTGGGTAGTGCCGTAGGGACAGGTAAAGGTGAGTGTTAGGTTTGCCGTAAGGGGCAAATCTAAAACCTTTTATTTGAACATTGTCCTTCACCCTTTGAGTGGTGAGAGGATTAGGTTTCATTTGGTGAGGAGGAGGCTCCAAATCTATAGTACTCGGGATTGGATTAAGGGACATTAGGTTCCCCAACCAGTATAATAATATCGGGTGCATCGAGAGGACAAGAAGTGAGTGATTAACCAACGAATCTTAGTAAACAAAAAAAAAAAGAATAATAATTAAAATTAACACATAACCTAATTCACCCCCCCCCCTCTTAGGTTAAACCACCGCCCTATTGGGACTTTTCAACTTAGTCATTGCACCTACTCATGGACTTCATTGCAAACATCACACAAAAATGACAATGAATAAATTTTATTTCAACGAACATAAACAAGATTGATGAAAGTGTGATTGGCTTATAGGCCACATAATATCCATCATACACGTGGCCTTGCGCGGCTCTGCCACGTGTGCGTGACGTGCCACGTCAGCTCCGCGGGTCCCGCGCAATGAATTCAACCTTTTTTGCTATTTTTTTAATGAAATAAAATCCGAAAAATACCTGAAAAATCAAAATAAAATCTAAAAAATTCTTTAAAAAATCAAAAATTCATATCTTCACTTATATAACTCCTTTTTTACTCAAATTTTCTCCATCGGATCACAAATTTCTTCATTTTTAATATCATGCCACCTAAAATATAAATTCAAACAAGAAATTCGGATGAATTTAAAATAATCTTAAAAATCCCTTGAGAATTCTATTTTATATCATCCCATCATTCTCTTCTTGAAATTAATTCCTTTAATCATCTATTAAAGTCAAAATAAATCAAGGAAAGTGATTAATTTATATTTATTTAACCTTGCAAAAGATTAAACATCAATAAAGTGCATAATTAACCCTAAATAATGCATAAATATGGACTTTAGTAAAATGGCATACCAATGGATAAAATTCATAAAACTATGATAACATGCATCATAATTACATGAAATAAGTATGAATATTAGTTAAATAAGATAAGAATTTAAGTTAAATATGCATGTTATCAGTATCCAACACAACTGTTGTCTGAAATATATCTACTCCATTGAGTTCTCTCAATCTTCAGGATTGGTTAGTCATAATCACAATCAGTAGAAGTTTTCCTTTATCTGTTGATTATTACTTATCAGTGTGGGATTTAATCTAATTAGTGTGTGTGTGCCCCTTTTAATTTATGTGTTAATACCTCTCACATATTGTTTAGTCCATTGTGCATACAGTTGAAGCTCATCCACATCATCGAGGTACTTCGTTTAAGATTTGATTAGTCTCTTATAATTATATTGTTGATTATCTTAACGTTCAACAGCTTGATATTATCAATCAAGGGTAAGAGGTAATTTATTTATTTCCCTCAAATACATTATTTCTTTTGTCACTCAATTTTAATTAAGGTTTGTCTTATATATTGGCTAACCTAGTTGTTTTGTTTGCAATGAAAGCATTCTCAGTTTACTTAATTATGTATGTGGACATACTAAGTGGTAGTTAGACAGTGGACTAACTGTAGACAATGGACTTACTAAGTGGTAGTTTGCAGTCAATTTCCCCATCTACACTCAGTCAACAACGGTTTCTCACAGTCCACCCACTCATAGTCAACTGTTCACTCTCACAATCAACCTCCCACCTACTCACAGTCACCCAACTGTAGGTCAAAAGTCAACCCAAAGTCAACTCCAATAAAAAAGTCAACTCTTGTCAAAAAGTCAACTTTAGTCAAAAAGTCAACTCAAGTCAAAAAGTCAACTTTAATCATAAAGTCAACCCTGATCAGAAGGTGAACTCATATAGATAGCAATAGTTAGATAAACCTTCTCCTAGATTCACACACACACTGAGACCGGGAGTGTCTCATTAGTTGAGACGAGCAGGAGTTCAAGACTTGGAAGTGAGAAGACCAAGTGGAGCCTGAAGACGAGGTCTCACTTTATCGGTGGTCAGCAGTACTAGCATGAGAGGCACGACAGGGCGTGAAGGGATGAGCGATCGTGTGGAGATCGGCATGAGGGAGTTAGGGTATCTAGGAGTCGAGGAGGTTGAGGCCTAGAGGGTAGTGCCGTAGGGTCAGGTAAAGGTGAGTGTTACGGTTGTCGCTGGGGGCAAACCTAAATCATTGTATTAAACATTGTACTTCACCCATTTGAAGGGTGAGAGGATTAGGTTTCTTTTGGTGAGGATTGAGGCTCCGAGTTGAAAGTACTCGGGACTAGATTAAGGGACGTTAGGTCCCCCAACCAGTATACTAATATTTGGTGCATCGAGAGAAAGAGAAGAGAGTGTTTAACCAATGAATCTTAGCAGAAGAAAAGTAGAGATTAACAATTGAAATTAACACATAAACCTAATTCACCCCCCTCTTAGGTTAACCCACCACCCTATTGGGACTTTCATAATAAAAAAAATTTGGATTAATTTAGAGTTGTATTTTAAAAGTTATGAATTTTCTAATTTTTAGGGATTTTTTTAGAATTTTTTAGAATTTTTAATAATTTATTGTATATTGTAAATTTTTAACAATTTATTTTGAATTCTAATGAATAAAAAATATTGTATATATCGTGTGCTGATATGACACATGACATGATGCGGAAAAAATAATGGCGCCACATAGTGCACGCATGTGAGTGTGCGCGCTTGTGCGCGTGTGTGCGCGCTTGTGCGCGTGTGTGCGCGCTTGTGCGCGTGTGTGCGCGCATGTGCATGCGTGTGTGTGCGTACGTGTGCAAGAGTGTCATTAGAGAGATTAAGCTTCCTTTTTCAGGATAATGTTATCTTTATATAACACACATACATTTTATACATATCAAATAGCCTTGATTTTTTCCATGTAGGACTATTTTTATGTTTTTATGTGCGTATATGACATGGCATCGTATGGAACGTCTGATCACGCGATTTAATCACGATCATCGATCATCACTTGAGTGAAGGGGTACGTGGCGCACTATAGTTAGTCGATGATTTGTTTTAAAATGATTTAATCTCAACTGTTCATCTAAGGAGTTATAATGTGTGAGATTGAAACAGATTGAAATGCATCCGAGTGTTAGATCAAGATCAAATGGATGGCATTTCATGCGTTTTCTCTTCACGCGCAATGTTGCGACATCTCGGTGGTCCATCTCCGATCCAACGAACGGGATTTAAGCATGATGATTCGCATATATGTGTTTCATCAGAGCCATTGATCGAAGATTAAAGCGCTGATCCGACGGTTATACCCATTCTCCCTATAAATTGAGATGTTATTCGACGATGTAAATTATTCTTTGGTTTTTCGAGTAATCGAACTGTTTAGTCACCACAATCCTCGAATCTCTTGCTTTCCTTTATTTCTAGATCAATTTCCGCATCCAAGAAGTGTTTGAAAGTGAGATTTTGTTGAGAGAATAGGGAGAAATTGATTCTTGAATGCCAACGATCGTCTTCGAATTCATAAAATAAAGAACCTTTGATCTGGCAAGAAATTGGATCAATTCGAGCACTATCTTGTGTTAGAAATTGTGTTTTACCCTAATATTTCTTCCCATAACATTAGATTTGAATTTTGAATCATAGATTTAATCAATTTCAATTTTAATTTTGGTTTTTCGCTCTCTTCTTCTTAAAAAATGTATCTCTGATTCGCTCATAGATTTCTCCGAGAATCTTAATCCAAATTCTGTAATTTTTGATTCTGTGAATTTTCCTTCGAATGATCTTTCCAAATCTATCAAAATTCCTAATTTCTTATCTCATTTCATTGTCTCATTTGATTGAATTTCAAAGAATACATAAAAAATACCTTAATTCTCTGTGGATTCGACCCTTATTCACCTCTATACTATCTAATTCGTGATTATTTCTCTAAATTGATGAATTTGGTAAATGTTTTGACGCTTATCAGTGTGTTTTCAATAACCTTACGGATTCAGTTCGTCAATTACTGATAACATGCAATTTCATCCATTAATATCATGTATTTTATACACTTCTTCTTAAAAATGTAATCATAAATGCATATTATTATGATTTAAATTGATTAAAATGATAATTCTTATTTTTAAAAGGATATTCTTGATTTTTCATAAATTAATAATATTCTATGAGCATTTAATGTTATTAATTCATAAAAAATATAATATTATATAATCATAAAACAAAATTTCTAATTTAAAATACCTTTATTGACATGAAAATATTTATAAATATATTTTATCATGAATTGTATTAGAGAAATTTATTTTTATGAGAAATTTGACACTTTTTGGAATTTTTGGAATTTTTAGGAATGTATAGATATTAAAATCAATAAGAAATATATTTTATGTTATTTAAAAAGAAATTAATAAAAAAACTAAAATAAATAAAATATTAGAGAAAAATAAGAGAGCAAATAAACTGTCTCTCTCTCTTTCTCTCTCTCTTCCGCACTCCTCTCTTCCTTCTCTCTTAAACACACACGTGTGCGGGTATGTGAGAGGAGGAGATTTCTCACCTCCCCTCTTTGAATTCTTCCATCCTTTCCTGTTACTTCTTTTCTCCCCTGCTCCCTTGCACGCGCATAAGGGGGAGGAGGGGGAGATTCTTTCCCTATCTTCTCTCCTCTCCTACTCGCTCTCTCCCTCGCTCTCCTACATGCGTGTGTGTGCATATGGGGAGGAGGAGATTCCGCATTCTCCTCTCTCCTCCTTTTTCCTCCCTCTCCTCCTCTATGCCTTCTCCTTTCTCTTCTCTTTCTTCCGCCTCAACCAATTTTGCTCTCGCATGTGCTAATGCACGTGCGTAAGGGAGAGAGGATGTTAGAAACTTTATGCCTTCCTCTCTCTCATCTCCTCATGTGTGAATGCATGTGCACGTGAGGGGATAAATTATTCTCTCCCTCTCCTCCTCTCTCTCTAGCCTCCTCCGCCAATGTGCACACACTAGTGAGGGGTGATAACATGCTATATTTATATCATAAAACATGATTTTTGATGCATATTTAAGTATAAATGATTTCATTTTCATGCATGTTATCATACTTATATGTATTTTTCTATTATTATTTGAAAAGTCACTATATTCTCAAAAATACTTTAAATAAGGGTTAAAAATAATGATTTTTAAGATGAATAAATTAATAACCCATCTTTATTTTGAGATTATAGATGTTTTTAGAGTTAAAATAATGAGAGAAAGCCTTTATAGACATTTATTTATATTTTCCTAAGTTAAAATCTCTTAAAAATAACTATATTTTTGAAATAAAATTTAAAACTCTCATTATTTATTAATTTTGACTTTTTAAGAATAATAGATAATTAAATTTTGGATCAAATGAAAGAAATTTGGATTAATTTGGAGTTGTATTTTAAAAGATATGATTTTTACAATTTTAGGGATTTTTTCTGGATTTTTCCTGATTTTTCCGATTTAATTTTGATTTAAAATAGATTAAAATAAATATTAAAAAATGCAAAAAAAGCACGCGGGGCCCACGCGGGTGCGACGTGGCACGCAAGGCCACGTTGCAGAGCCATGCGGACCCGCGCATCGCGCCTACGTGGCGCGTTTACATATATTATATATTATATACTTATATTATATAAAAGTGGTCTTTGTCCTTCCCTATATGGGAAGGGTCATACCCTTAGAAACCGTCGGGTATTATAAACCCGACGGTTTCATTAAATAAAGTTCGTGTGGGACTAAATTATGTGTCTTACTTACCTTGCAGGCGACGTGGCGAAATGTGGAGCGACGGATTAAAGGGCCGATCGATCGACGGGCATCGATCGCGTGGAGCACGGACCACCGGATCGCAATCAAGACACGTGCTGAAATTCAAGGCGTTATAACGGTCGTGATGCGATCTGGCGGGGCGAATTCAGACCGTCCGATCGCGATCCAAGGGGCGAAATCGGAGCATTTTTATAACGCATATCGCACAATGAATCTGGGCCCTCCATCCGCGATCCGACGATCGCGATATTTCCGAAAATGGTCCATCATGGACCGTTTATCGTAACAGTCGATCGTTTCGATCGGACGGTTACGAAATTTCGCCTTATAAAAAGGCATGTTCTTCGTCGTTCTTAGACATCCGAGTGAGAATCAATCTAATTGACTGTCTAGACACCTCCCTCACTCGTTTCTCTCGAGTTCTTCCTCTTCCTCTTCAAATTCCGCGTCCAAGGAGGGGTAGAAGTCGAGATTTAGTGGAATATCGAAGGAGAAATCGCCACTTGAACGTCACGCTCGCGCTCTTCATGTTTTCGGTGATTGAATCGCTTAATCACGATTATTTGATCGCAATTGTGGGTTAGTGGGAGCGGTTTTTGCTTCCTAATCCTCCTATCACGTTTAATTTTAGTTTAGATTAGGATTTAATCTTCAATTTCATACAATTTCACTCAAAATCACGATTCCATCGTTCAGAAAATTCTCTCCACTTCAATTCATGATTTCTCCACGAAATCAAGTCCGATTTTGACGATTTTTGATTCCGTGGAATCGATTTGAAGTCTACTTTCTTAAAATACCATTTTCCCCAATTTCTTCCATCAATTTCTCGTCCGATTTGACCAAATTCTGAAAGATCTCTTGAAAATTCCTAAATTCCCTGTGGATTCGACCCGTATTTACCATTATACCCTTGAATTCGATACATTTTCATCAAATTGGTAAGTTCGGTATAATTTTTGACGCGATACCACTTGAAATCGACGACCTCGCGGTTTCGTCTCGTCAAGGGGGAGAAAATTTTCTCCCCTCCACGTTCAAAATCTTCTCTTCCTCTCTTTTTTTCTCCTCTCTTGCTTTTCTTTCCCCCTCATTCTCTCTTGTGCTTCCTCTCTTATGAGGCCTCTCCATCAGCATCTATGCTCATGCCTCCCTCGCCAGGTGTCACCCCACCCTAACTAGGTAGTGCAGCCAATCAAGTCACAAACTATGTCACTTGGTCTACTAGCTTCTTAGAAATTTCTTAAGATCCATGGGCGTCTCTCCTTTATCACAAATGACCCTCCCCAATTTGAGGATCCTAGTCATACGGTGAGGTTTATCAAACATCAAGCTTTGATTTCATAGCTATTCGAGTTGGAGATTACTTCCATTAGTGAGCCTATGTAGCTCAATATACTGAACAAAGCTAACTAGAATAAATAGGCTTCAATGTCTCTCACATTGTTCAGGTCTATGAGCAAATGTTCAAGGTCAAGCAGTCAAGGTGTCGCCTTAAGGAATACTATGCCAACATCTGTATACTTCTCACTCAGCTTGAGCTATACCAACCATTATATGACTGATCTTATGACTCAGTATCATCATCGGGAAGAGCTCGTTCTTGGTTTTTTGTGTGCAAGCCTTGACACCTCAATCTCCTATCAAATCTAATGATCTATATCGAGAGAGGCTTGCCTTCTAAATCTTACCATGACCTTCTCTATTGATCTTTGAGTGTCGACCAAGAAACCTCCTTTACCATCAACTATACTCCCTCCTCTCACATTATCCAACTCTACAATGTTGCTACCTTCTAATTCTAAGGGAAAGGGGCACATGGCTGAAGATGTGATGGTTTGGGGCTTGGTCGAGGGTGCGACAACCAACTGTTTCTTCCATGAGAGCATTACCCGTAGATTAATCATTATTCCAATTGTTATTGAAATATTTTTGGCAAACCTAACTGAGTTGCTAATTTTTCCTCCACTACAGATTCTTCCTCTTCATCCTCAGTCACGATGACCATATCTAGGGAGGATTATGATTGAAGCCTCAAGAGACCCCTGTGATAACATGCAACTTATACCCGAGATTACATGATTATTAGTGAATTTCAAGGCATAAATCATTTCATTATTATCATACTTTGAGTGTATATTCATCATTCTATGTATTTTGTATCAAAACTCTAAAAAATGCACTATTTTAAGGGTTAATCGTGCATAAATGAAAGTTGAATTTTGAATAAATTATCTCCATTTATATTTGAGATTTTATTTGAGTTTTAAATTCAAATAATAAGAGAAACTATTTTGATCAACTCTCATCTATTTTTTAGTTTTATTTTTCAAAGAAGATGAGTATATTTTTCAATTAAAAATTTATTCTCTTACTATTTCTTAAACCCCACAATCACATTGGCGATTGGATCAACACGACTATTTTTTGCTTGTGATCATTACAAGATTTTCTAAATCTGATTAATTGACGAATATATTATCCAAGACATCATCAATTGTATTGCATCATTATTTCCTTACCTTTCACACTAGTAGTGAACATGGCAATGCCTTAGAAAATGTTGTCCAAGATTCTAATGACAACATGGATGGTGATAACCTAAATTTAGATAGAGGAGGATGACAATAAGAATATGACATCAGAGATAATTCTTGACAACATGAAAATTTGAAGTCTTGAATGATTTGGATCATTCATAGAAGTGTTGAGAAGGATTAATCATCTGAGAACATAGCGGAGATAGAAACCCTAGAAGCCTTACATAGGAGAAAAAATAGTTATAATAATGCTTGGGGATCTCATAGACCCACTCGCACTCATTTCTCTTTTAACAAAAAAATCCCTTCAAATTTTATTTCTATCTAAATTGGCTCCTCATTTTTTTCTCTCATTTGTTTTCTTATGCATGATAACCCTCTCATTCATGATTATCCTTTGCACTTTCTCACTCTCATGACCACACCTCATTTATCTCTCTTGGTCCATTAATTCTCTTTCTCTATACCCCAAAATTTCCCATCTCTATTCTCTCCACAATTATTTGCATCTCCCAAAATCCATTGATTTTTCTTTTTATACCACTTATTGGTATTTTAATATGGATGGGGGGATATACAATTGATGCATGATTGGAAAAGATCTATGTGCCAAAAGGAAATTGTAAAAGACTATAAATCCAGGAAAATGAGATAAAAATACAAGTATTTGATCAAGGGAGGACAAACATGGAAAAACCAAGAAATTCTTCCAATTAACATGATATGATTTTAGATTGTAAAATAAATGGTGACTGATCACCAATTGTGATGATTAATTATACGGAGAAGGAGAGAGAGAGAGAGTGAGAGAGAGAGAGAGAGAGAGAGAGAGAGAGAGAGAGAGAGAGAGGTGTTCATCAAGATAGAGAGGGAGAGGGGAAGATAGAGACGCCCTGTATTGATATAGAGAAAGAGAGGCATAGGAAAGAGATACTTTTTTGTGAAAGAGAGAGAATAAAGAGCAAGAAAGGAGACATCTGCTATAGGTAGAGGTAAGGACCCATGCCTTTGCACCTAGTTTGCCTATCAAGTTCTCTTATACCAATCATTATGGGGCAAGGCCAGTTCTTTATCAGGACTAGGATATGGCTAAGCGGTAGAGGCTTGAGTCCATCGGGTATGTTTGTTAGGCATTTTTTATGATGATCAATAAAACACTGCACCAACATAGGGAAAGTGGCATTTTGTCTTGCACGTTCCACTATGCACATTAGGGTTTACCTGTCCAATATCTAGATGTTATCTAGCGTATGAGGGCTCCGATATATGGTATCCATGTGGTGGATGATGAATTGGACGATGTACTAGATGATGTATTGGATGCTGAATATTAAACAAATGACGTCTTATGATGCGGACGGATGATGGATGCACCGGAAGTGGACTAATGATGTGGATGATGAATGTTAGGTACAAACATCACTAGATATCATATATCTTATATCCATATATGGTATCTGGGTTCTATACCCATCACCCGTCTTCCACATTTAGTTTTGTGGATGTAGTTGGACGATGGATGAAATGATAATGGTTGCATATCAAATATCAGAGTACCATATTTGATATCTATGACATATATTAGATATCGGATAGCTTCCGATATACATGGTTTGGATGACGGCATCAACTACCAATATCCGCCCTGATATCAGCATTCGATGTAGTCACGCGAATGAGAAAACCCTAGTACACATCTACATCACACGTCAACATCATCATGTACACCACGGGTCATGAAGTCGAACTTATGTGTCCTCCATTCATCACACAATACACTATGTTGCAATGATGTGTGCCAAATAAGAAGCATACAAGCATTGTCAAGTGTGTCGACGGCACAAGACTCGGTCATCTTGGTCATGCCAAGGCTCACATCTCCATGTCGTAGTCCTCACAACTAGCCTTGCTAGGGAAAAATAAAATCCCAATGAGCACTAGTGGTTTGGAGTCAAGTGAGGTAGTTAATCACCTTGGCTGAGAGGGGCAAAATTTGAATAGGTATTCAAGTTAATTGATTCATCTTCCCTCTTAGTCCCGCATTTAACTCAGTTATTTTAATAATCAAGAACTCGTTAATGCCCAAAAAGTCTATGTAACAGGAAAAATGACTATTTTACCCCTCGTTCTAACGGGCTGGTAAACCATTTCGTTGAGTGAAAAATGTCATTAGCAACTTTAAAAAATCATATTTAAATTATTTTAAATATTTAAAAATAATAATAATATGAAGTGGAAAACGCAACACAGTACAATACTGTTTAGCGCTCTGTCCGATTTCCCTCGCATTTTCGAAGCCCATTTTCGCGGGTTAGTCGGAACGAGGGGAACGCGAAAGGGTTTGAGAAAATTCCGCAAGCGAGTAGTTAGCAGTAGGCTCGAAGGGGAACTACTTTCAACAATCCGCTCCTGATCGGCGCCTGATCTGAGAAAATGCCTCGCGAGATCATCACCATACAGGTGGGGCAATGCGGGAACCAGATCGGGATGGAGTTCTGGAAGCAGCTCTGCCTTGAGCACGGGATCGGCAAGGACGGCCTTCTCGAAGATTTCGCCACCCAGGCAATCGCCCATCGTCCTTATCTTCATTCTTTCTTGCGCGTTTCTGTTACGTGGTTTATCTGTCGCTTGCGTACTTGAGATCTAGGTTTAGCTCTGCACTATTAGGGAATGTCACATTCTCTATCATTGTTAAGTGAATTGTAAAAAAGATGTTTTCGTATTTTTGCTATTGAACTTTTTTACAGATATTTTTGAACCGCTGATTCTCATTTTGGCGTTTGATTACGCTCTACTGCTCATATTTGAAGAAATTTCGAAATTACTTGCACGCTTTCTTATCTATATGCTGGCTAAGCCATTCCTAAAGTTTCTGAGTTATTTGCTGTTGGCTAATCTTTTCAAGCACTCATAATTTTCTCTTGTTCTTGAGTGCGCAGGGAGGGGATCGAAAGGATGTATTCTTTTACCAAGCTGATGATCAGCATTACATTCCTCGTGCTCTTCTGATGGATCTGGAGCCCAGAGTTATAAATGGCATTCAGAATAGCGAATACCGGAATCTCTACAACCATGAAAACATCTTTGTCTCCGATCATGGAGGCGGCGCTGGAAATAACTGGGCCAGTGGATATCACCAGGTTTTCCTCACTATTCTTCTACTTCTTTCATTTAACTTAAAATGCTATATTGTTGTCATACAGCAAGAGGTTTTATGTTCGTCTTGATTGACTCATCGATCGAGATCAGGAGTCCAATCGATCAGCCCCAGGGGCCCTAGGATCAATTCCGGATGTATGAGACACTCAGTCACAAGGATCAAGATCGATAAACATTCCATCTGGGCTTTCGGATCTTTTGTCAGACAAATTCGACAGACCAAAATTGAAAATGTGCCTCAAACTTTTTGGGATAGAAGATTTTTTATTTTTAATGCAAGAATAGGGAGTTTATTTTGCCATCGCCTCTGTTTGGTGTCCACCGTCCTTCTCAAACTGCCTGTCACCACTTGCTTGTCAGATATGGAAAAGAAGTGGGGTCTTCTGGGCTCCGTACGTCCCATTGAATAATCGGCTAATCATCTACTGATCACGGCAATTGATCTAATCTCTGAAGCGTAGATATCGTTATGATTTTACTTGGCCATTTATTTCTCATTAATTCAAGATGTCCCTCATTCTTACCCGTGGTGCTAATTTGTGATAATAGCTGGTGACGACTTGGCTGAATATAACATCACTTGCTTTTATTTTGAATATTTGACAGCTTGTTTGTCTCATATTTTTCGTTTCATTTCCATTTTATTTGAATAGGGAGAACAAGTAGTGGATGATATAATGGATATGGTGGATAGAGAGGCAGATGGAAGTGATAGCCTGGAAGGATTTGTTCTATGCCATTCTATTGCTGGGGGGACTGGGTCAGGTACATGAAAGTTTAATTTAAAGTTTTTCATGGAATCTTTAATGAGGACTGAAAATGTTTATTTATGGCAAAGGAATGGGTTCATATCTCCTGGAGACATTGAACGAGAGGTACAGTAAGAAGCTGGTTCAAACGTATAGCGTGTTCCCCAATCAGATGGAGACAAGTGATGTTGTCGTTCAGCCTTATAACTCGCTGTTTGACTCTGAAACGCTTGACTTTGAATGCTGACTGCGTAGTTGTTCTGGATAACACTGCTTTAAATAGAATTGCAGTTGAAAGACTTCATCTGGCTAACCCTACATTCGCACAAACAAACTCCTTGGTCTCTACTGTGATGTCTGCCAGCACTACGACTCTTCGGTATCCGGGATACATGAATAATGACTTGGTTGGACTCCTTGCCTCCTTGATTCCAACTCCAAGATGTCACTTTTTAATGACCGGGTATACACCCCTCACTGTTGAGCGTCAGGTGATTATTTTAAAATAATTGTCTATTTCAGAACAAAGTAAAAAATTAAGAGGAGGCTATTTCCATTTGTACAGGTCAATGTGATTCGCAAAACGACTGTTCTGGATGTAATGAGGCGGCTCTTACAGGTAATGAGATGGTTTGACATTTGACTGGCCAGTGTTGACTTTTGAATGAAATTGTCTTATACCCGTCTCAATGTTGACTTTTGAATGAAATTGTCTTCTACCCGTCTCAATGTTGACTTTTGAATGAAATTGTCTTCTACCCGTCTCAATGTTAACTTTTGAATGAAATTGTCTTCTACTCGTCTTTCAGACAAAGAATATCATGGTTTCTTCTTATGCTCGTACCAAGGAGGCAAGTCAGGCTAAGTACATTTCTATCTTGAATATTATTCAGGGAGAAGTTGACCCAACTCAGGTATTTTTGCTGCCTCCATTATTTTTTACTAAAAAATTGAAATCCTTGATTAAAGCCCGTCATTTTTGGTACTTCAAAAAATAATCCGTTATTTTTGTTTCCTCCGACAGGTGCACGAGAGCTTGCAGAGGATACGCGAAAGGAAACTTGTAAATTTCATAGAGTGGGGCCCAGCTAGCATTCAGGTAAGTTAACAATCCGTTGACCCTTTGTTGACCGTTGGATGTTGACCAAAAGCTTCTCAATCACTGATTTCAGGTTGCACTATCTAGAAAGTCTCCATATATCCAAACAGCCCACCGGGTAACACCCTTATTTGCCATATCTCTCTCGTCTCTGTCCCTTTCTCTCTCTTATCTCTCTCTCTCTTGTTTCGCAGGTCAGCGGCCTGATGCTGGCAAATCACACGAGCATACGTCACCTATTTGGGAAGTGCCTAAGCCAGTACGAGAAGCTGAGGAAGAAGCAGGCGTTCCTGGACAACTACCGCAAGTTTCCCATGTTTGCCGTGAGATACTCTATCTCCATCTCTCTCTAGGCACTTCTTATCTCTTCTCTCTACCCATTATTTCATTAACCTCTCTCAATCGAACGCGCAGGACAATGATCTATCCGAATTCGACGAGTCTAGAGAGATCATAGAGAGCTTGGTCGACGAGTATAAGGCATGCGAGTCGCCAGACTACATAAAATGGGGGCTAGAGGTTACCCACCGGTGCTATCATAGCCCAAACAGAGGACATTTCCCAAAATTAACCGCTTGATTCATTTCTTGCAGGATCCTGAGCGGACGATCAGCGAAGAAGGCAACATCGCCGGATTGTTGGATTCCAAACTCACCATATAAAAACCTTGTTCATCTCTCTCTCTCTCTGTGCAAACTGACATGCGCCGCAGTTTGGGGACCTGACTGTAGCTTTCTCACTGGTCCCCACCACGTGCGTCCCCCCAGTGTCGAGTGGAATAACTTTATACAGCTTTCTCAGGGCACAAAGTTGACTTTCTCTAAGGTAATGCGTTGGCGTTGACCGTATTTTTTTCTTAGTCGTTGACCCATCACGGGAGTGATGACCGTGGAGGTCCGTTTATCTTCGGTTGCCTACATACAGCTGGGAACTTTCACGTTGCCGAGCAGAATCCAATTCCGTTCTTTAATTCTCATTCTCTCTCTACCCTTGTCTATCAATCCATGGCCGGAAAAGTACGAGGCAAGAACCGTCCAGCCTGGCATTACTTGACGGCCGAAAACTGTGATCTTCTTGGCGTGGTTTCTGGTTGGATAATGGTAGATTAGATTCGGGTAGGACGGACACACGACAACTATATTTGTTTGTCGTTTCTGGATGGCAGGTGGTCCAACGTCCAAACCCAATTCCGGAGCCCGCCAAGAACCCTTTTAGAATGATCCAACGGCCTCTTGGACTGTTAGTAGCGCACCCAGAGAGAGAGAGAGGAGAGGGAAAGAGAGATTACTCAGGTTAGCGGGTTTCCTTAGCGAGGGAGATTACTAAAATAGTGTTTTATAATTCGCAAGCTGAAAAGGATTTTCACTGGATTTACTATTCTTGGAAGGTTGCGAAGCGTAGGAGGAAGATACCGCGCGAAACCAGGCTGGTATGACCAGGACGATCACATGGGGGCCTGGACGATCTACTTCTTCTGCATCACGGAAAAAAGGAGAGGCTTTGCGTCTTCATCGCCCCCCCTCCAGAGAATCCTTCGCCGGTATTTATAGCGGGAAAGGACTCGTTTTTGGAACCCTAGCCCTGCCGTCTACTTTCGTCGCTCTTTCTTTCTTCCCCTCCAGTGCGGGGAGACTAACGAAAGGGTAGAGAGAGAAAGAGATGGCCACCGCCCTCACGATTACTTACCGGGTCATGGCGATTGCGGCACTCGTTTTCGGGATTGCTCTTCCCGCTGTTCAGGGCCCAGGCTCCGGCTCCTGCTCCCGTCAGCGATGGTTCGACATATCCCCTCTCTCTATTATTTCTTCGATTTTCCGGCAATGTACTACCTTGTTTCTCCCCATTTTCATCCATGTCGGCCCAGATCTCTCCTTTTTCCATGTTATCTTCTCTCAAAGTCGTCATTTTCCGGTTGGGTTTTTGTAGGGACGTCGATTGATCAAGGAATCGCCTATCTGTTGATGCTGGTGGCCCTGGTTCTCACGTACCTCATCCATCCACTCGACGCGTCTCCTTACAAGCTCTTCTGACGCTCTCCTCTCCCTTGAGGAGAAGAGAAATCCTGCTTCGTCCTTGCATCTCTCCCTCTTTTCATACCCTCTCGTGTTAGTGAATCTTTTTCATGTTTGAGTTGTAGCCTTGTGATTTGACTCCCTTCTTCCTTCTTCCTAATGCATGAAGCATGATTGGATTACGGCATTCATTCAGCTGCCCCAATATTCTATGATCTATCATCTCCATTAAATATCCAACCCGTTTGAGTCACCGAAGAGAAAAAAAACTGGCTTGATGAAATTGTTCAGGTTGACTTTCGTTACTAACCAATTATTCTGGGGTGGGCCCAATCGACAGCTCTCGGCGGATACTTACGTTTGATAAAATTCGTCTGATAAACAAAATTATCATTTGGGAGAGGGAATCCAGGAGAAAAAATCGCAGAATTATCATTCCGCGCCGAATTTTAAAAAAAAACGGGCGAGAGGCACACAGGCGTGCATCTCCGCGCAAAATTGAGAAAAAATGTGCAAGTTTTTAATGATTGACCGGGAGAGTCAATAAGGTGTCTTGTGTCTCTGGTGCAGGAAATGCTTTCACAACCTCGTAAAACGAGACCACGATTCCCACGGAGGGCCCGGCCCGGCCCACCCGTGGCCCAATGCCCGTGAAGAGCCCCTTCATCCCTCTTTCCCTGCAAAAATGGCTCTTTCCCGGGTCAGCAAAAAGAGGATGATAATCTTTCGCTCTTGATCAATGAAATTCAAAGGAAATTTACCTCCAAAGATCTGTAAGCATTTGCCTAGTGTTAGTGTTCATGGCCCTGCTTGGATCCTTCTGTTGGGGGAAGCAAGTTTAAAAATTTATTCATAAATCAAATAAACTGGATCAAACGCAAAAATAGATTTTTCAATACCTCAATTTGTCTGCGAGTTTTTACAACGTCAAGTGGGACATGTAACTGCAGCAGCAATGCTTCCAGCGGCAAATCCAGCTGAGAAATTGGCGCAAAGAACACTTGTTGCAGTAGCCTCCTCACCCGCAAGCCCAAGTAGCTTTCTCCTCATCTGTCCCAGTGTTCAATTATCCATCACATTAATAACCCACAAAGTTCATTAAGGTTACCAAATGAGTGAAATAAAAATGAATCGTAAATATACCGGCTCGAGAGTTGACCAGCATATGGCAGAGAAGGGAACATCGCGAGCGAGTTGTGCGCCAAGACCAGTCCAAAGTATTCTGACTGTAATTGTAAAATAAAAATCTATGAATATCTAATTAAATAAAAAGAGACACCATGCTGAATTTTAAGAAAACCAACATCTTAAACAAGATCGATATGGATTATCAGATTAAAATGACAGGACAGGGAAAAAAATGCTTACTGTTCTGTGCATTACTGGTGCTCCTCAATGGTGGAATCACTTCCACCAAAGTTTTCCAGACACCCGGTGGCTTTCCTTCACTTTTTAATTCTTTGAATGCCTGGTTTCGATTATTATGTTAAAAACAACATACATATTTAAACACAAATTTACTGTAACAAAATAATGCACCCAAGAAAAGATATACAGAACTCAGCTGCACCATTAGTGCTCTTTATCATGTTAAGTGTTTATTGAGCTTTTAGACTTTAAGCCATTCTTTTTCTCCAGACACTGGCATGATCGTGACATTTAGACTTTCTCATAACAGCCGCATGATCAAGACATTCAGCTCATTAATCATGGGCCTTAGGGGGCTCAGTATAAAAACCACTTCTTCTCTATCCCCGGAGAGCAAGAGGCAACAAGGCAGCTCAGGAAGGGCAGTCAAAAGCAAACATCACTGCTGCAGGCCAGTAAAGGATAGAAAACATCTCCACCAGAGGCGGATGCATTAGAGATGGAAACTCTATCTCTCTCCCCTTTTTCTTAGCATTAAAGGATAGTCACCCAAAATCAGTGATCAACTGGTACTAGTATTTCTTCCCATTTCTGGACTGCCCAAGGACTGAGCATCCTTAACCCTGGAGTTCTTCTTACCCCAACATCTCTTGTCCCAGGAAGTCACTCATCCCTGCACTGTCCCATACCTGGGCCCATCTCTATGCAGCCCGAGCATGAGCAAGGTTGACAATCTCTCTCTATCCCCCCTTCTCCTTCTCTTCAATCTATATTTTTTTAATTGAGTTGCATTTTCATAGGCAGTGATGACCTGTGAAATTGTCTTCAGATTGAATATTCCTACATCATAATTTATCCTTACGATGGAGACCCTTTGTATGTATTGGTGCTCAGTCATAAGGCCCCAGGGGTTGATCAGCTGATCAATCAAATCATCAAACCCCAATCAGTCAGTCAATCATGACCCATTGATCCCTGCACACTTTTTCTCTCTATAGGACACCGACTGAGTTTCTATAGGACACCGATGGAGAACCTTGTATGTATTGGTGCTCAGTCATAAGGCCCCGGGGTTGATCAGTTGATCAATCAAATCATCAACCCCAATCAGTCAGTCAATCATGACCCATTGATCCCTGCACACTTTTTCTCTCTATAGGACACCGACTGAGTTTCTACCACGTTTATTTGAAGATTGACACAAGTGAATATTAGAAAATTGTAAAACGCAAAAATACCTGCATTCGTGTTCTTGCCAGTTCTATAGGGGAGCACGCTGTACAAGCCAATGAGCGTGCAATTGATCCGGAGATCAAAGGGGTGTATGGTGTCAAAGCCGGAATATTCTTCGTCGTGAAGTCCTCTGACCAATTGCGAAATATATCGTAGCATGGCAAATATATGCCCACCTATTTATTGACCATAAAAGGCTTAATAAAAAAAAATACAGAGAAAAACCTAATGAGAAATGACAAAATAGACAGGACAGATTAACTCAAGAAAGCACAAAATTTTCCCAACATGCTTGTACGCTCCATCTGTCTCTCTCCACCCCCCCTCCTCCTCTCTTCTTTCTTCTCTCTTCCTGCTTTCTATCACATCCTCTCTCTTTCCCCTCACTCTTTTTGTCTTCCACCACCCATTCCATCACCCGTTCTCTCTCCCCTATGACAAATTGTGAAACATACCATATCAAGGTAAGTATACGCAAACCTACTAACCATCATCACATAAGTTTGACAGAAAACATAAACTTTTCCCAGCATTCTAAAAAGTATTCAAGGAAGAAACCGTCTGATATGCAGCTAAATATGATTAATGCTTTTCTTGGGTTAAAGGGGTATAAATACCCGTAAGTCAAGGGGTTTAAGGGACCTATCATAGTCCTTTTGTTTTTCTCTCTCTATCGTGCACTCTCTTCTCCACCCCTCTTTTTTCTCTGCTTGGAGAATCCAATACATCCACAAGGAGGATCATATCACCATCTAATAATACAAAGATTCATAACAGAGATGAAATGCAAACTCACAGTCGGTATAGCTAAAGCTAGAGCGGCATTCGTCCCTCTCCAGAGCTTACTAAATCCTTCCTGTCCAAACAATTGACGCGTGTTTTTTTAAAAAAATGGCAGTAATAAAATACAAATAAATATATATACAAACCTGCCGGATGATTTTGTGGAAAACATCCAGCGTCCCCTTGTACTGAAAACAATCAGGCGGGCAAACCATTTCAGTACCGAATATTCCACCACGGGTGCATGAAGTAGAACATCTTATATCCGAAAATATCTGAATAAATGCATCCAATAACGGTCAAGTAAAAGCTCAAAAGTCAACGCGGGAACGTAGTTAACGATGACAGTTGAATGTGAAAAAAAATCATCACACCGTGTTTGAGCCCAGAGAAAAAATGTGCCTCCTGACATACGGCTCATCAGGATGGTAAGGAACTCCAGCAGCTTGCGCCTGTAATCTAGTCTGATGAAATCCACAAAAAGACATTAGAATAATCAGTATTGGGAAAATATCGAAATGGGAACAGAATCATCATGATCAAAGTCTAGTTCAAAATATTGGAACGTTAAGTAGGAATTTTGGAAACGATGTAAAAACATACCTTGGCGACATCAAGAGGATTAACGAGAACAGCCGAAAGAACTGCAGCCCCGGCGGCAGCGACAGACCTCTCTCCAAAGCTCATTGCAGTATCCGAGGAAAGCCCGACTGCACCATTTGCCTGGCTATGAATCCTAGACGAAGTGGTCATCCACCCAGGACGCGTAACCCAAAAAGGAACCGTCTGTTCAGGAAACCCTTCAAGCTCTCTCTCTCTCTCTCTCTTTTTCTCTGTCTAGCTTTTGAGAGAAGTGGAGAACACCGGAAGGGCGAGTTTCTTTTGCGAGGATATTGGCTGGAAGGGCCTGCGAGAGGAGAGGAGAGATCGCAAGGCTTTGCCCTGGGGTCCTGAGGGACAAGGAAGAAGCACCGCCTCCCGCTTCAACAAGCCACGTGGCTTCCGCCCACGCCTGCTATTTTCTCTCCGGTTGCCGTTGCGTCTGACGAATTATTTTGTCTAGGGTAAAACGTCCTTGCTTCCGAGTTGAGAAATCAGGCGTTGAATATAGAGGGGTCTTTAGGCTAAAAAAATGCCCAATCACAACGGCAACTTTAGAGGGGACACGCGGCACGATCACAACGCACAAGCTCCTTGTCTAGATCAGATGGTGTCAGCTCAAAGCTACTTGCTGAGGTCGTTGAAAAGCCCAGAAACCCTAGAAAAGGGACATTATCTTCCTTTTACTCTTGTGTTTAGACTGATAAGGCCTTGTTCTTTGGCAAACTCTCTCCTTTCACCCAATTGAAGATTGTTTTACATTCTTCCCTAAGTTTTGTGTGGATTTATGTATAGTTCTAATTCGTTGACCTCAAAAATATGTAGGCATTTCATTGCTGGAATCCCTGGGAGCTGTTGCCAAATATGTAAGCATTTCATTTCAAAAACTTTGATTTAGCAACATGGGATCTATTCATCTATGAAAGGGTTAGCTTAGGAGTATGAGTAAATTTAAGTTTTTGATTCTTTCCAAGCAATTGTCACCCCTGTGATTAAGATGATCTTTCTTTTGTATCTTCTTCATTTCAACTTTGATTGACACTCTGATTACTTCACTGGATTGCTTTCTCATCCCGCTTCCTCAATATTCCATTATCTTTTCTCACATATTTTTATCATCTGATTTGATTGGAATTGATCTGAGTTTTTGTCCATCATTATTGTCAATTAGTATTTTCCATTGTACTTGATTTTAATTATCATTAAAAGGGATTCAATTTAATTTTTAATGTGTAAACATTTACCTTAACATATGCTTCAAAAACTATGATATTTTGATCTATAAAAATGTACATGAGTTACTAAAGGGATTTAAACTCAATGGCAAGAAAGATGTGAAGTGGAAAAAAAGGATGCAAGATAGGGTCACTAGTGCTATTTGCCAATGTTTTTCGAATGGTATGAGATTTTTAGTGTACAATCTTGAAGATCCTTCCCAAATGTGGAAGGCATTGTCCAAGCAAAAAAGTTATGAGGGGGAAAATGGAAAACGAGTAAAGTTTTGTTGATGCCAAAGCCAGTTGGGCTTTGGATGATGGAAGGAACAAAATGTTGTGTTCACATTGATCACCTCCAAAGTCTTTGTGACAAACATGCCTAGCTTGGATGAGGTGGTTTAATAAGAGGCACTTGGCATTTGATGGTGCTAAACAAGGTTTGTTTGTGCAGGGAGCGAAGAAAAATTTTCTTCTAATAAGGGTAATACTAGGGAAAAGAAGGATAGGTCCAACTAGTTTAAAAGCATGAGTGCCATGCAAATGGGATCTGAAGGAGATATTTTCTATTGAATAATAGTGACAAGCACAATGACAGTGTATGTAGATCTACAAACATTGCGCAAGTGGAGGACAGTGAGAATGGAGAGGTCTACTATGCCCTTGTTGCAATGGAAGCATAGACCAAGTTTTGGATTCTAGACCCTAGGTGTTCTTTCCATGTGTTCACATGCATGTTAGCATGATACTTACCAAAATGGCTATATGAAAAATCTTCATGGGAAACAGTGTCGTGTGTAAATCGGCATAGTGATGCTCTGGATGCACTAAGTCTAGATTAGAATGTTGTCAAAATTTGACATGTTTTGTCTATGGTCAAAAATTGGTTTCTCTTAGAGTTATAGAAGCTAAGGGGTGCCTATATGAACATGCGAATGATGGGATCTGAGGTTCAACAAGCCTTCAAAATTAAATACAATAGAATGTATTGAATCAAATATGCATAGTAGTGAGGTACCAAAAACTTATGATCTACCATCTACTATTAGTTAAAATTCATTTTTACAGGGTTCATTGCAGGAGTTCTTAAAGTTTTTCAAGTGTCCAGCCTCTAGAGGTATCCACACGATCTCTAGAAAAATTAGATCTCCTCTTCAACACTCTTCGTTAAGAGAGAAAGAGAAAAAAGGGAAGAGTTTTAAACATGGTTCGTATGGGGTATACTTAGATGTGGTTGTTCTCCCCATATTTATAGACATTGGTTATTTAAACTTTTCATAGAAACCCTCAAAATTAGGTCTATATCCATCAACATCCATTGACCTAGTGGGACGTAACCCCAAAAAACTCTATAGACCAAATAACATATCGATCAACCTTATTTATTAGCTATATCAACATATAGCTAATTATTTAAAGATAGATTTAACCCAATCACTAGGTTGAGTTGTTAGCCAATTGGCTGCCAAGTTATATCACATGCTCTAAGAGGTATAGAGTGTAAATGAACTCCCTTATAAAACTTGGAGGTCATAAATTACCATGTATGTATAATCTTTTCTTTGCATAAAGATTCATGAATGCTTAGGGTATGCTCAATTGTCAAACCCTAATTAGTCATTTAAGTTAGTATTAATACACAGAGGAAACCATTTAAAACTCTTCAATATCTCTACTATCTTGGCCAAGGACTTACTACACCTTATTCCTAGAGTCAATTTCTTCTAATACCAAGGGAAAATGATCTCATCTTAACCACACAATCACCTTTGAGAGCTTCATAGCTAGGGATTTTTAAGTCATTGTCAAAACACTATTATCCATTCACAAGATGTCCTTACTATCTCAACTCAAAGGACCACATACACAACCGTTGTATGAATCAAATTGATTGAAAATTAGGTATAATACTATTCAAGGATTTATACAGATCAATTCATTGAACCCTTTCCCCTAAGAGAATCTAATATTTATCATTTGTATCTCCATATTGATGGCCACATGATCATCCATATTCAATTAGATTAGACAGTGGTATTCTTTGCAGATAATTTAAAGTCCTTATAGAATATCCCTAAAATAGGAATGTTTAGAACGCATGTTTAAAGACTAGTGATCGATATATTATGATATCATCATAATTCATTTGGTTATTGCATATGCTCATAGACTTTATTAAAAACATCACAAAAGAATAACAATAAAAAAATTTCATTTCAATAAATAAAAATGAAATACATGGAAGTATAATTTAGCTTTTAGGTCACATAATATCTATCACAAGATTCTTTTCAATAACTTTTTAAGTCCTTCATCCTAAGGAGATCTATAAGAATGATATTTCATATTCCATACCATAATAATATGTTGATCATAAGGAAGAAACTTGAAGCCTTAGCATTGGAGGTCACCTCTAGATCTAAGATCCCATGAAGATCGGAGAGCCATCCCTCAACCTATAAGCTCCTAGAATACCTTCATATACTAGGCCAAGCCCTTTCCTCACCCTTAAAGCCTTAGTTTTGAACATTGGACAAAGTCAAATATGTTAGGTTTAATCTCAATTATGTTGACATAATATGTATTATTGTGAATTAGCTATCATTTAATCCCATTTAGTGATTTAATTATGTTAAATGAGGGGATTAGGACATTTATTTATGTGTGTGGAGATTATTTATGTGTAGAGGCAATTAAATCAGTTAATAGTCAATAATGGGCTGAATAATTATGATTTAGAGGGTTAAGCTCTCCTCAGTCCCTATAAATAGGTGGCCATGGTCCACTTGAGTAACCCGATGTTTTTCATAACCCTCTACACAGATTCCCATTTCTTCTAGAGATCTAGAAGTTATCTCGGAGATATTCAAGTGACTACTCTCCACTAAAGAAACATGCAAAATGAAGAATCATGTAATGAATTCAGGTATGAGTTTATTTTTGTTTATGTATATTATTATCCTAATGAGTTACAGATGCAATCCAAATTTCTAACAAAATCACCTTCCTAAAATCTAGGAATCCTTTGACCTTATCAAACTATTTCACTATATTGTAGGAATCCTTGTATATCCACATATCATCCTAAAAACTAAGTTATTTTCTTTCTTGACCTTCCTTTGACCAAAGTCTAACCCTAATCTAAGTTTTTAGGAATATTAAATACATCTAAAAATACCAAAAATTTTCTCCAATACTAGCATGTCTTTTGGCTCCCTCCCATCATTTCAAAAGGGTCCTCAAAGCACCCCTTGAAGAGGCATATTCTCCCCCCCCTAAATGATGGATATTATGTGGCATATAAGTTAATCTCAGTTCCATGTACCTTATTTATGTTCATTGAAATGAAATTTATTTATTGTCATTTTTGTGTAATGTTTGAGATAGTCTATAAGCATATCTAATGAGAAGGTTAATTATGATGAGAATATAATATAGTGATCACTAGTCATTTCCATATATTTTCTAAACATTCCTATTCATGGGATATTTAAGAAGGACATCAAATTATCTGTAAAGAATAACATTTTCTAATTCAACTCATATGATGAGTATGAATAATCTTGTTTTCATTAGTGCGGAGACACTAAGGATAGATAGTGGGTGCTCTTTAGAGAAAAAAGTTCACTAAATTGATTAGTATGATTCCTAGAATAGTATTATACCTAAATATCAATCAGGTTTATGAGAATATGTGATAAAGTGAAACTATCGTTATTCCTCTCTCTTCCTCTCTTCATCTCTTGCTCCTCTATAAACACATGTACACCCTTCATGATTGATTATCAAGTATTTTGGGTTTATAGCTCTCCCTTTCACTTGGTATCAGAGCCCTAGGGTTCAACCTACCTATGCGTGCCCTTTGCATTGCATAGCCAATTTCTCTCTCTGTCCTCTACTACGTTGTGCCCTCTCTTGCTCCTCTATAAACACAGTGTACACCCTTCATGATTGATTATCAAGTTTTTAGGTTTTCTAGTTCTCCCTTTCAAATGGTCGATCTATGTCATGATTATATATATAGTACTTTGACTTGAGACACCAAAAAAACATCTTGTGGATGGATGACCCTATTTTGATTATGGGGACTATGTGTGGATACGAGTCTTAATGCCATATATTTATAATTTCTCTCCTCTCTCTCTCTGCTTTTTTTCCTCAATCACATGTAGGTTTTTCTCTTCTTCTTCCCGCACCCCCCTCCCTTAATCCTCTTCTTCCCTACTTCGTCCTCACTAAAATGTCTACACATATATATAAGGGAGAGGAGGCCCATTGAGTGGATATATAGAGAGTTTTTTATGCTCAAAATCACTGTCTATGCTCCACTTTGAGGTAGTGTAAGAATCTTTGAGTGTTTATATAGGATCTTGGTCATTAGAGACCATCGCCAGATCTTCTTAAAGTGTCATGTGATCCATGAAGTTTATGTTTAAAGTGCTATTTGCATTGTACTTGATAATATAAATCCACAAGTAAGTCACAATATTAGCATCAATGTAATGAGGCGCATGTTCCTAAAGTATTGTGTGACAAGAATTCCCCAATCCCATTATCTATGGAGGCTTTCTAGTGACTACAAGCAATCCATAGTGATGATTCTAAAAAATTGCCTCTGATTCAAGGGTCCAGAGAAGGCTTCAAAAGATAGATAAAGTCAAGCATGATGCACAATACTTAAGACATAATGATAGGTAATGATGAGTTTGTATCATCTGATCATTCAAAACACAACAATAGGGGTCAAAAAATAAAGTAAATAATCCATGAATAATCAAGGTGGGCTTTGGGAATCTTAAGACTTAAGTAACATTCTATGGAAATTTTATTATGGAATTTAGATAAAATAATAATTTTATAAATTACACAAAAATGGAATTTTTGAACCAATTTTATTAGAAGTGTTGCAGATGCACATAAGCAAATCAAACTTAATGTGATGGAGAAATTTGAGAGAAAGTTTAGGGATAAAAAATACAAATTATGAGAGAGAGAGATGGAACCCTGAGCCCTAAACCCCTACGTGTAGTCCTCGGTCTAGATTGTCCCCTATATGTAGGAGCGCATGCATGTGAGCGTCTCTTGCATGGGTACTCCTGCCAATCATGAATGCTTTCCCTTGTGGGCTTATATGAGAGCCTATTGGAGCAAGTAAGAGAGGCAGAAGCTTCTATGTCTGGGTTGTCCCCTACATCATCACATGTGGGCATCTCTTACATGTGGGTGCTCTCAGTCAACCTGGATACTCCCCCTCTCTATGGTGATGATGTACATTAAAGGCAGTGCAAGACCTTGAATTGACGATGGAGGATTGATGGAGTTGGTGACATGGAGGGAGAAGAGTAGGAACAAGAGAGTAAGCATGACATGGAGGGAGGGAGGGAAGAGAGACAGAGACAGAGACAGCGACAGGAGGGAGGGAGGAAGAAGGGAGAGACAGAGAGAGGGAGAAAGAGGGAGGGAGGAAGAAGGGAGGGAGGGATACATCGATAGATAGAGATAGAGAGAAAGAGGTAGATAAATAGATAGAAAAAAAGATAATATATATTAGAGAGAGAGAGAGAGAGAGGAAGGTTGCTGTGGCGTGACCTTGGTTGAAACTGGAGAAACCTTTTCTCTGAGGCATTAGTGGTCTCAAGATGACTTCTTGAAGCTTGTGGTTCTCTCTTTCTATGTATGTCTATGTTTATAAAATGCATGTGTGGCACTACACTGAGCAAGATAACTGGATCACAGAAGATTTTAAAAAATGTTGAAGAGCAAAAAAATTGTAGAATATCGCGAGGAAGTGCCTCAATCAAGCCGGAGTAGAGCAAAATCTTTATGAACCAAGATGTTCACTGCTTGTCCTCGGCAGTTGTCTGGGTACCTGGAACGCCCTGCTCCGCCAAGGAGAACCTCTTTACCCTCTGGAAAAGGAAGACAATTTTTAAGACAACCACAGGCTTTTCTTCTAATTGAAAATTCTCCGATCCACATAATTGAAAAACACGTTCGTTTAAATGTAGTGGAGATGGATGATACAAGAGTTGTAAACACTGAATCAGATAGAAATGTTCCAATAGAATAGCATCATTTATAACATTTCGGTACAGGAAAACATTGAGGCAGGAAGTTGCTACTTTTTCTTTAGATCATTTTTTAAACATTTTTTTTATCATAGATGCAATTATCGACGAAGGAGATATGATCTCGCATTCTTCGGCGACGACGGGTGACGAAAGGGAAACATAAAGAAAATATTAATAATATCAGAAAGCAGCTGAGTCACAGAGGTCTGAATTTCTCCCATCCAAATAATGTTCACTTTCTGCCCTAAAATCTACCTAAAATGTGCAGTTTGCCTCAATTTCCTTTGCTCATTCTTGAACCCCCAATCAATTTTGCTTCTTAGATCGTTAAAATAGGAACCAAAGATGGATTCAGCTCACGTCTATCAATATTTAGCTTTCACCGATGAAGTTTAGATCAAAGTTCAGGCGGCACACGGAGAAGCGTAAAGGTAAAGAGCAGTAAAAGATGCGAAATGGACAAGTGATGACGGACCTTATCCGTGATACACTTACGCAGGTCGTCCAAGAACCGGAGACATTTCTCGCGATCGTAGGCATGATCGGCCACGCAGTTGAGCAGATCTAAAGCCTCCTTAGCGCACGCAGGTTGAGGAGTGACCTTCTCTTCCTCCATGAATGCCCTCCAGCGGCGATTTTTTGGTCTGCAGAGACACCTTTCAGCTTTGACCCTATGAAATTATTTTTTAAAAAGATTTATTTATTCGAAAGAGTTTTCCAAATGTGATTGAAAATAGGAAAATAGATTATAAAAGTAATATTTCTTTAGGAGACCAAATCAGGAGACCAACTATTGAGAACGAAAGCTCAATGCTTTCCTATAATCATGGAAAATTTTCAAACCCCTACAGAATTTCAGGATTTGAGCATTATGCCGAGGAAATCATAGTTATGAGTGGATGTAAATCTTTTTTCATTAAATCATGAACATATGTGGACAACCCTTCGTTATAACTTGTATTTTAGTCTTCCTTGTGGTGGATGCATTTTACCTTGTGTAACAATGATGATCATGGATGAGTCAATGATACTTTCATATGTAACTTAAAAACTCATAAGCATGTAATCATGCTACATTGAGAGTCAATTTTATCCTTTTGGTGTTAGACCCCAAAATTCCATGCATTATATTTCATTTTTTAGGTAAGGGTTGACGTGCCCAATATCAAGTGAATAAATACAAAATATGTGCTTGGAATAAAAGGGTAAAAACTAGTTATTATGCTCATGAGATTCAAGATTTCACCCTATCTTAAGTATAAATATAGAGCCACTTGAAGATGAAGAATACACTCCTAGGGCTTCTTCACATGTATTGCTATGACCCTTTAGAATCCTTCAAATAGTTGAGGTGTTGAACCTAGTCCATTAGCCACATGGAACTCAAAGGGACCTAAGAGCAATTCTCCTTTTTTCCCAAGTGTACATGCATCGATCCGCGACGCCTCCTCCTTTTTTAGGGTAGGCAGAACTTCAACTTACAAATTGCACGATGCCCTTTTGACAAAACGAATTTTGTGTGGTCGTTGAATACACCCAAATTTGTGTCAAAATAATTACCAAACTCACTAATTTTATGAAATTAACACGAATTAAGAAGTATAGTCGTGAATAAAGGTCGAATCCCACGGAGAAATAAGGGAAATTTTGAGATATCTTTTGAAATTAGATCAAATCGGATGATGAAATGTGGTGAGAAATCAGGGAAATTGATATTTCTGGAAAGAAGACTCGAAGACAAATCCACGAAATAAAAAATTATGAAATTTGGATCAAGATTCACTGAGAAATAATCAAGTGAATGAGATAGAAATTTCTGAAATTGAAAATCGTGAAAAAAACTGAAATTGAAATTAAAATAAACTAAAATTATGATTCAAAATTAAAATCTAAAGCTCTAGGAAGAAAGATTAGGATGCAACTCGATTTCTAACCCAAGATTGCGCTCAAATTGATCCAATTACTCGCTGGATCAAAGGCTTTTCATTCCCAAATTCGAAAACGATCGTTGATGTTTAAGAGTCGATTTCTTCCAATTCTCTCAATGAAATCTCACTTTCAAGCACTCCATGGACACAAAAATTGATCTACAAGCAATTGAAAGCAAGAGATTCAAGGGATTTGGTGTCTAGACATTCCGTTTACTCGAAAAACCCAAGAATGATTTACAATGTCAAAGAACATCTCAATTTGTAGGGCAATTTGGGCGTAACCGCCAGATCGGCATTTCAATCTTGAATCAACAGCTTTGGTCAAACACAAAGGTGCGAATCTTTAAGATTAAGTCACATCCGATTGATTGTAGATGGACCATCGAGAGTTTCGCCAAGTCGCGTGCTTTAAAAGTAATGCTTGAAACGTCATACATTGGATCTTGATCTAACACTTTGGATACATTTCTGTCGGTTTAAATCTCAGCCATTATGACTCTTTTGATGAACGGCTAAGATTAAATCATTTTTAAATTGATTCATCGATGAGTAGAAATATGCCACGTACCCCTTTGGTTTAAGTGACAATCGACATGCTAGGATCTGAGGCTCTACAAGCTCTCCAAGTTTTCAACCAAAACAATGATTGCAGTGGAAGATGTTGAATCAAAACATTCAACAGAGTTGAAGCACCATGAATAGATGATCTCATCATCCATTATAAGTGATCCTATCATCTAGTATAAAATAAAATTCATACTTACATGGATCATTTGAAAGATTTCTTCGACCGTTCAAGCATCCGACCTCTAGCGGTATCCACACAGTCTCCAAACAATTGGATCTCCTCTTGAAAACTCGTCACCATGAGAGGAAGAGAAGAGAGAGGAGAAGTTCCACTAGGCTTGCATGCGCACCACTATTATAGTCGTTCTCCCCCTATTTATAGACTTTTGGAATGTGATATTTTCATAAAAACCCTTATTATTATGTCTATATCCACCGATGCCCATTGACCTTATGTGTGTGACCCTCTAGGTCTATATATCTCACCATTTAATGACTCTATCAACCTAATAATACTTATTGGTCTTCCTTTTGTCAATTAGCTATATCAACATATAGATTAATTGACTAAGGATCGATTTAACCCAATTGATAAGTTGAGTTGCTAGCCCTGTGGGTGCCAAGCTACATCACGTGCTTTAGGAGATATAGAGTATATTAGAACTCTTTCATGGAACCCTGCCGTCATTGGTTACCGTGTATTTATAATCTTTCATCCACACGAGACTCATGAATGACTTAGGATATGGTTAGTTGTCAAACCCTAATCGGTTACTCAATTTAGTATTGATGCAAGTAGGAGATCATTGAGAACAACTTCTCTAATATTTCCACTACCTTGGCCAAGGATTAAACCGCATCTCATTCCTTGAGTCGATCTCCTCATATAAGGAAGGAGGATGATCGCATCTTAATCACTCAATCACCTTAGATGATTTCATGCCGTATCCAATCTATGAGGTTTTGGAGATCCCCGTGACTAAGGATTCGTAAGTCATAGTCAAAACACAATCATCCATCCACAAGATATCTTTGGTGTCTCAAGTTAAACGATCACGTACACAAACCATAGACATGAATCAACCTGATTGACAATTTGGCATAATATCATTCATGGGATTTATATGGATCAATTTAGTGAAATCTTTCTCCAAAGAGCACCCAGCTATCTATCCTTGGTGTCAAAACACTAATGGCCACATGATCAGCCATACTCATCATATGAGTCATGTCATATAATGTTAATCTTTCCGGATAATTTGATGTACTTCTCAAATATCACACGAATAGGAATATTTAGAACATATGTTTTAAAGACCAGCGATCACTGTATTATGATCTCATCATAATTCGCTTGATCATTGCATATGTTCATGAACTTCATTGAAAAACATCACACAAGAATGACAATGAAGAAAAGTTCATTTCAATGAATATAAACAAAAGATGAAAGTGTGATTGGCTTGTAGGCCACATAATACCCATCATGAAGATTCATCTTTGATGCGCGAATCAGAAGCTCCTTGTGACGCCACGTCACTTCGCATTTAAACACGAAACAAAGTCCCACATGACAAAAAAATCAAAGAGAAATCACGTTTTTATAAGGAATGCACGATTAAGGACTTTGAAAAAATTATTAAACAGGGTGCTTTATCCTTAATCATATACACACACACACGTGTGCACACGCGCACACGACCACACACGCGAACACACGCACACTCATGAATACACGTGTGTGGCACATGGCAGTCTCATATGTCTGTTGAGGTTCTGAGGTTGATAAACTTTATGAAAGTTTGATCAAAACATCAAAAGTAGCGGAATTCATTGAATTGGATATTCAAAATACCAAGCCACCAAGAATAGATGATCTTATCATCTAGTATGAATGAGAAAACATACTTACAAGATTTTCTTGAAGGAGTTCTTGAAGCTATTCAAGTGTCTAGCCTCTAGCGGTATCCACATGGTCTTCGGATGGTTGGATCTTCTCTTCAAAGCTCTTCACCAAGAGAGAAAGAGAAGAAAATGAGAGAATTCTCACACGGCTTTGCATGAGCACCTTTAGTTGTGGTCGTCCTCCCCTATTTATAGACATTTGGTATGGGGTTTTTTCATAAAACCCTCATAATTATGTCTATATCCACCAATATCCATAGACTTTATGTGTGTGACCCTCTAGATCCATATATCTCACTAGTTAATAACTCTTTAGACCAAATAATATCTTATTGGTCAACCTTAATTAATTATCCACATAAACATATAGATTAATTAATCAAGGATCGATTTAACCCAATCGATCGGTTGAGTTGCCAACTCGTTGGGTGCCAAGCTACACCACGTACACTAGGAGATATGGAGTATGTAAGAACTCACTTATAGAACCTTCCTATCATCGATTACCATTTATGTATAATCCTTCATCCACATAAGACTCATGAATGACTTAGGTTATGATCAATTATCAAACCCTAATCGGTCACTCAAGTTAGTACTGATGCGTGTAGAAATCATCGTGAACTCCTTCTCCGATATTTTCACTACCTTGGCCAAGGATTTCACCATATCTCATTTCTTGAGTCAATCTCCTCAAATATCGAGGGTGGATGATCCCATCTTGATCACACAATCATCTTCATGGACTTTATGTCGTATCCAATATATGACGTTTTAGATATCCCGTGGCTATGGATTCGTAAGTCATAATCAAGACATGATCATCCATCCACAAGATGTTTTTGGTGTCTCAAGTTTAAGGACTATGTACACAACCATGACATGAATCGACCTGATTGACAGTTATGTATAATACCATTCATGGATTCATACGGATCAATTCAGTGAACTCTTTCTCCAAAGAGCACCCACTATCTATCCTTAGTGTCTCCACACTGATGGCTATAGGATCAGCCATACTCATCATATGAGTTGGATTAGATAGTGTTATTTTTTCCGGATAATTCGATGAACCTTCCCTGTCATCGATTACTCATCGTATGCATAATCCTTCATACACATTAGACTCATGAATGACTTAGGGTATGATCAATTGTCAAACCCTAATCGGTCACTCAAGTTAGTACTGAGTGTAGAAATCATTGAGAACTCCTTCTCTCATATTTTTACTACCTTGGCCAATGATTTCATCGCATCTCATTCCTTGAGTTAATATCCTCAAATACTAAGGGTGGATGATCCCATCTTGATCACACAATTATCTTCGTGCACGTCATGTCGTATCTAATATATAATGGTTTAGATATCCCGTGGCTAAGGATTCGTAAGTCATAATCAAAACACAATCATCCATCTACAAGATATCTTTAGTGTCTCAAGTCAAAGGACCACATACACAACCATGACATGAATCAACCTGATCGACAATTAGGTATAATATCATTAAGGGATTCATACGAATCACTTCAGTGAACTCTTTCTCATAAGAGCACCCACTATCTATCCTTTAGTGTCTCCACACCAATAGCTATAGGATCAACCATACTCATCATATGAGTTGGAATAGATAGTGTTATTCTTTCCGGATAATTCGATGTCCTTCTAGAATATCCCATGAATAGGAGTATTTAAAACATATGTTTAAAGACTAGTGATCACTATATTATGATCTCATCATAATTCACTTAGTCATTGCACATGCTCATGGACTTCATTGCAAACATCACACAAAAATGACAATGAATAAATATCATTTCAATAAACATAAACAATATACATGAAGTGTGATTGGCTTATAGGCCACATAATATCCATCAATGTCCCCTATGTGGCGCTGTTTTTCTACTCACGTCACGTCAGCTGGTATGTCAGCATGCGATAAAAAAATATTTTTAATGAATTTAATTCAAATAAATCAATTTTAAATTCAGAAAAATTCAAAAAAAAATCTAAAAAGTCCCTAAAAATTAGAAAATTTATATATTTTAGAATATAACTCCAAATTAATCCAAATTTGTTTCATTGGATCAGAAATTAATTATATATAAATTTAATAAATAACAAGAGAATAAATTTCGATTTCAAAAAAATACACTCATTTCTTTTAGATTTTAAAATTTAGAAAAATATATTAGTATACATAAAATGCTTTCTCTTATTATTTAGCCTTATAAACCAATTATAATCTCTAGTAAATATAGGGATAAAAACATTCTTCTTAATTTATCATAATTAACCCTAAATTAATGCATTTTGAGATTACAATGACTTTTTCATAGAATGATAGATAAACACTAAAAAATATGATAACATGCATTAGAGTGTAATGTTTTATGCCTTAATTTGTATTAATAATAATATATTTTCATGTTTAATTTGCATGTTATCACCTTTCACTTTGATATTAGATATAAGAAGATGTAGAGTAAATAGAGAGTGACCTATGTAGAACATTAATGATACTAATTGGGGTCTTTGACTTCATTATTTTAAGTTTAGCTTTGAACTTCAGTTCTTTCATAATTCTTCAGATTAAATGGAGTTAAAAATTAATGCCTCAAAGCTACTTGGCTGAGATGGTATCTAAGTAGGCAGAAGAAATTTGGGCATGTCAACCCTTACCTAAAAAAATGAAATATAATTCATGAAATTTTGGGGTCTAACACCAAAAGGATAAAATTGACTCTCAATGAAACATGACTACATGCTTATGAGCTTTTAGTTACATATCTCCACTTATTCATGATCATCCTTATCACACAAGGTAAAATGTATCCACCACAAGGAAGACTAAAATACAAGTTATAATGAAGGGTTGTCCACATATATTCATGATATAATGAAAAAAGATTTACATCAACTCAAAACTATGCTTTCCTCGACAATATGCTCAAAATCATAAAATTCTGGAGGGGTTTGAAAATTTTCCATGATTATAGGACATCATTGAGCTTTGTTCTCAATAGTTGATCTCCTGATAAAGAAATATTACTTGTATAATCTATTTTCCTATTTTCAATAACATTTGGAAGACTCTTCTAAACAAATAAATCTGTGTAAAAAATAATTTCATCACAATAGTAATACACTATTAGGTCAAAGGTAGAACATTATCAAGTGAAAGTTGTCTTTGCAGACCAAAAAATCACCGTTGGAGGGCATTCATGGAGGAAGAGAACGTAAATGGTAATCACTTGTTCAGAACTTATACACGTCAATATTCTCATGTCTTTCAAATTAAGAATACCATTTAATTGTGAAAGAATTTCTTATGTCAATACATCAATTTAGTGTTTTATGATTTTTTGTTGACTCTATCATTTTTATCATTTTCTCATTGAAAGTTATTCCACCATTTAAACCTAGAGATCAATGTATTGGATTTCATTTCCTAAGCATTTCCTTTTAGCATCTCAATCATCTCTCCTACATCACACAATCTTGTTATTGATCACAAATCGTGTGAACAACAAGTAATTCCTATTCTTGGAGTATATTTACGAAAAAATCTTCTAATGGAAAATATAAAACTTGTCCCTCTACTACTTTTTCCCTTGTTCCCTCACTCATCTTCTTTTTGTAGTAGACAATACTTGCCTTCTCCCTAAGGGACATAGAGGGTAATGTTCCACAAAATTCTCAAATAATATTTTTGAGAAATAAATTCTAGAGAAAAAGAAGTTGAAAGTATCTTTTCCCATCAAAAAGAAAAGAAAATGTTTTTTATTTATAAATACAAACTTTATTTTTTGTGACAAATCAAGAACCTCTCCTTATAGCTCTTCAAATTTCTTATCATCTTCTTGGTGTTTGGCGAAGCGTTTTATGCGGTCGTTAAAATACACAAAACATTGGTAAAAAAAATTTATAATACCGAACTCACAATGACAAAGATATAAAATCAAGTAAAGTGTAGATCCACAGAGAACAAGGTTAACTTTTATTGCAGAGTTGACTTGGTCAAACTTAAGATTTAATTAAGGTTTTAAAGAAGTGAAAATGATATTTTATAAATAGAAATGCTATAAATATACTAGATAGCGAATTTTAAGATTTAAGACTTCTGATTTGATAGAGAAAAGTCAAAAGTCAAGGTCAAAGCATTGACTTTGACTAATAGTTGACTTTCTATAAAATCAGAGAATTAAAAGATGTCAGAATATTATGAAAATTATATATTCATAATCTAGAGAAAATGGAATTTATTTATATAAAATTTGTGATTTTTCGATCAGAAATGGATTTCACTATGAATTATTGAAAATCAAAGATTAGAAATATCTCGAAATGAGCACTTCAGAGAAAATCTTCAAATTGACTTATCAAATGATATCTAAATCTTGCAATTGATATATCAATAGAAATACAACAACCAGAGGATTTTCAAAGAGACCAAAATGGTCAAATTCCAATGTATATTTTAGGAGTAATTGATCCCGCAAGTCAACACCCAAATTCGGATTAAAAATGAACAGTGGTTGGTCAAACATTAGATTGAAGGGGTCATATGATTTCGGAATTTGATGAATTTGCTATCTACGGAAAGCTGATGAAACAAAAAATCCAATGAAATGGGCAATTAAGTGATTCGGAATTATAATCAAATATATATCCTTTGTTTGAAAATCAACAAAAATCTGTCACAAAAATTGGGCAAAAATATGAATTTAACTACTTATAGAATCTAATTACCTACCTAATTGAAATCATAATTACATGAATTTCAAGAATGATGAATGAATTTTTAACCCGATTGATGCAATGATTTGGCTTAAATTCATGTGGATTGAAGAGTATTCATCGGTTTCGTCTTCGACGTACGTTCGGAATTCAAGGGGAGATTACGATTGTTTATTGCAATCAATTCGTGATTATCATGCTTCAATGGCTGCGGAATTTGACTCTAGGAAGCAGAGGATCATGAAGAACTTAAGACCTTCCTTCAAATTCACTTAATTTCTTCACGAATCGATCAAAAGTTGAGTTTACAAAGGGAGAGAACATCTATTTATAGAGAAGTTTGTGCAAAATTGGTGGATCGTGGCCCACGACGCGGATTTCACTCCGTGTGATTTCAGCCGTCGAATCGCGCGAAATCGGTGGGATCGTGGACCATGACGTGGATTCAACTCCGTGTGATTTTCAGCCGTCGGATCGCGCGAAATTGGTGGGATCGTGCCCCATGATGCGGATTCCACTCCATGTGATTTCAGCCGTCCAATCGCGTGATTTAATCCCGACCGTCCGATTGCACGATTTAATCTCGACCATCCGATATCACTGTTGACGCCACGTAGGCACCACGTAGGCGTCCATGTGGGCTTGTGTGGCCCCGCCATGTGTCCTCATCGCGCCACATCACCTCCGCGGGTCCCACGCGATTAAATAAATCCTACAAAAATAAAAAAATAAAATCTATAAAATTCCGAAAAATTAAGAAATTAAGAAATTCATTTGTATAACTCTTTTTGAACTCAAATTTTCTCCATTAGATCACAAATTCCTTCATCTTTAATATTATGTCATCTAAAAATACAAATTAAAAGAATCATATAGGATGAATTTCAAATAAACATAGATAATTTCTTAAGAAGTCTATCATCCAACATTCTCTTCTTGAAATTAAATCTTCCAATCATCTACTAAAGTCAAAGTAAATTAAGGGAAGTAATTAACCTTTTAAAATATTAAACATCTATAAAGCACATAATTAACCCTAAATAATTCATAAATATGGACTTCAGTAGAATGGCATACCAATGGAGAAAATTCATAAAAAGTATGATAACACTAGTGGGTACCCGATCTGAAACAGATCGAGAGATGAAAATCACCTAAATTTGCAGGTTAGCTCCGAGGTCAGCGATCAAATGGAGGCAGCAGACGCGAAGAGGTCAAATACGCCTGAATCCGAGGTCTCTCAGCAGACACAGAGATTTAGAAATTTCACCTAAATTGGAAATTGATTTCAGAAAATAGAAGATATCTAATTTGAAAGAGAAAAGAACATATAATAAAAAATCATAAAGACAGGAAAAGAGAAAATCGAAAGAAAAGAAATCGAAAGTACAGATTTAGAAAACCAAAAAGAAATTAGAACGAAATTGATGAAAACGGAAAGGAAGGCAGATTTAAAAAATAATGAAGAATGAAAAATAGAATGTAGGAAATAGATTAATCAAAACGGAATTTAGAAAACCAAAATGTTGAGAACGAAAAAGTAATTAGATTGGAAGATGTGATGGAAATGGATTCTCGAACGATGGAGAGTGATGGAGATGCATAACAGTGGGAAGATGCGTAATAGATCGGGCGCGGATCTTTCCGAATCCCATTGTTATGCATCAAAAACAAATCGAGCGTGGAAAGTTAACATAGGTAAATCGCGTGCGGATCCCAATGTTATGCATCTTAGTGGCGGAGGTAATCTCCAGGGAGGATCCCGGTTGAAGATGAATCTATAGCTCGAAAATTGCCCAAACTTGCGGGAGAAGAACAAATCTCGGACTACAGGGATATCTGAAATACTTGGAATTAAAATATCATCACCTCTTCATAGGCCTAAAAAAATGTTTAAAAAAACCGGCAGGATGATTTTAATATATTGATTAAGACCTAAAAAATAAATCAGAGTTTAACCACATGATTAACACGATAGTTTATGGGATCGATCGGGCCGTCGTTCGCGCTGTCGCCTCCGCCGCCGCCTTCAGCCCTTGTGACGGGCGCTGCGCTGCAGCCGTTAGCCGCGTCGGTCCTCACAGATGTCGTCATCTGCCTCGTTGGCCACCATCATTGGGATCATCACGCAGCCGCTCCCTCTCGGCGCCATCGCGCTGCTAGGGATCGACGCTGCGGTGCTGACTTAGACGTTGACCTTTCGTCGTCGCCTTCTCCACGTTCGGGGACCTGATTCCCTGCCTGATTGCACTGGGCTTCTTCTTTGCACGCTACTTCATGAAGATAAAAGAATTTTAAAAAAAAATCGAGTGATAAATGATTCGGGGATGAAAAGACACAGAAAAAAATAGAGAAATCGACAGTTTAAAAAGAATAAAAAGATTCAGAGAAAGAAATAGAGAGGAAATATCGGGAGATAATTTTGATCGGGTTAAAAGATCGGTAGATCAAAAGATTGAGAGAATGAAATAGATAGATCGACAGATATAAAACGGATATCAAAGATATGCAGAGGCACAAAAAATATAGGAAGTTTTAGAGGAAGAAGTAGAGACGAATTAAAATAAAGAAACATATTAGATCTTTGCTCATTTATGCCCTTGATCGGGTCTGTGGTCATGAAAATCCCATAAAAATTATAATCAGTAATTGAAGATATCTCGAGTCATGTGAGGAAAAAGCAGATCGTGGACATGTCCATTACTTGGATAGACTGGTCCAACATGCATACTGGATTAAATATTAATCACCTTCTCCTTTGTCGCAATGTCATAATGCTTGGAGAGACCTTCTGAAAAAGATCAGATCTTTGCTCATTTATGCCCTTGATTGGGTCTGTGGTCATGAAAATCCCACAAAAGTTCTAATCAGTAATCGAAGATATCTTGAGTCATTTGAGGAAAAATCAGTTTGTGGACATGTCCATTACTTGGATAGACTGGTCCGACATGCGTACTGGATAAAATATCAATCACCTTCTCCTTTGTCGCAATGTCAGAATGGTTGGAGAGACCTTCTGTGAGAGACCCTTTAACATGATTCCTTCCCGACCTTGGATCTTCTCTCCATTGGGGCGTGGTCCCAGCCTCAAAGATATTACAAACTCAATGGTAATTATGAAGAAGAAGCAGAAATGAGGGCACATAGTGAATAAAAATTCTATCATTCACAGAATCACAATATCTTTTTAACCAGTGGAGGAATTCCAAATAATTTGTGCCATTCACAGCGCTCCTCCTTTGACCTATTTATTTGTTTCGATTGGCTGGGAAAAAATGGATCAGTTAGTAAAGATACATTGGGAAAAAGGCGTTTGAAGGGATAAAATATCAATCACCTTCTATGTTATAAACTTAGAGAAAACCTACTGCAAAGCTTGGTAAATTTGGCTCCGGTCGTATATAGTCATGGCGTCAAATTTCTGCCAAGGTTATTCCGACGCTCTAGCTCTGCGTGCCTCCCGACCCACAGCTCATCTCCAGCTGGAGCTGCATTACCGCGGAGACCTTCAACATATATATCATGAGGGAGGCATACTCTGAGATGGATGGACTTCCACACGTGCAGTGATGCAAGACGTTTGAAGTGCGGCCTCAACTAATCATGAGTAAAAATGCAAAAAAATGTCAACATAAATGAAAGAAAAATGAATTGGACATTATATTTTGTGATTATGTTTTGAATGGACGCACAGTTGGTGGAGGGAGAGTGGACGTGGGAGGCGATCATGTAGGAAGTTCTGGATGGGTTGATCGTAGGCATTGATGCTTGAATATTGAACCACCGAGAGCTTCAGTGTACACTACATTGTGCATGACATCCGCTTTACCAAATTGGTTGTCACCAAGAAGAACGTGAACGTGTTGTGGTGAAGTAGCTCTTGAGAATGCTACGTAAAGTTGGCCATGTGAGAAGGCATCACTGTTTCAATGCAATTCCAACATGTTGCAATGTTTGCCCTTGGCTTTTGTTGATGTTCATTGCGTATGCAAGGCGAATGGGAAACTGCCTTCGCTTTACTTCATACGGAAGTTCTGCATAAAATGATATGAAAGAGGAAGTATGGTATACATTTTGAATATCAATCAGTGTTTACTTGCGTCTTGCGAAGTAATAGCAATGCGGGGTATGAATGCTCGATGTCCCTTGTGGTCACCAGTCATCACAGTGGCCTCAATGACACGAAGTGAACATCGTTCCACTAATAGCCGTGTTCCATTACAGAGCCCATTTGTGCAGTCCAAATTACGGAGTAGCGTAATTGGTGCTCCAATTTTCAACTGCAGTTGGTGTGGTGGCCAACCGTTGGGGTCAAGATTGTTAAGGTATTCAATCGGAATGATATTTGCTCATGCTGGGTCTGGGATGGAATCTGCACTTAGGAAGATATAATGCTCGCCAGAGATCTGATTCAACACATCTGTGTTGAGCTTCTCAACTTCACGATTAAGAGGTGCAAGGATTGCACGGTTGTTGTAGTAGTCAACATCATCATCTCTCCTCTCTCGTTGCGTGAAAGCAAGGAAAAATAGAGATCATTAGGGTTTGTTTTAATTAAGTGATATGATAAACTTGAGTTATCAGAAATGGTGATGTATAACTTACTTGATCCCGGGGTATAATCTTTCAATAATTGATTCTCTTCAATGTTCTTCGTCCCTCTGTTGAACTATCATTCTTTTGGGACACTTGATATATCCTCCGGGCTCACTACTAAGACGATCCTTGCCAAGGGCCAACAACCAATCAACAAAAGTGAGACCTCCAAGTTCTGCATCTTCTTGAGGAGATACGTCTTGAGTGCGCATGTTGATCCGCAAGTGGAATATCCGAATGTGTTGCTAGATGTATGATTCCCTGATTGATGCCATGACAATTTGAGGTCGCGATCCCTTTGGAACAACCTGCAGGAGTTGGCGAAAATCACCACACATAACGATAATAAGACCACCGAATGGATGGTCATTGTCAAGGATATCTCTGAGAGTTCGATCAAGGGTTTCAAATGCCATCTTGTGCATCATTAGTGCTTCATCCCAGAGAATTAACTTTGTTCATCGTAGAAGCTTCGCGAGGTCTGATTGACGTGTGATTGCGCATTGTGACGTCGACGTAAGCTGTAGTGGAATTTTGAAGCTTGAATGAGCTGTCTGATAACATGCATTTATAACTTTAATTCTTATCCTAATTAACTCATATTCATGCTTATTTTATGTGAATATGATGCATGTTATCATATTTTTTTAGGAATTTTCTCCATTGGCATGTCATTTCACTAAAGTTGATATTTATGCATAAATTAGGGATAATTTCATGATTAATAGATGATTAATCTTTTGTGTAAATTAATAGAAGTTAATCTCTGTTATTGAATGAGTTTTGACTTAAGTAAATGTTTGGAAGGATGATTTCAAGATGAATTTATGATTTAGAATGTTTAATGAGAAATAATTTAAGTAAATTATAAGTCATCTTGATTTCTTCTTTCTAAATATATTTTAAATGACATGATATTAAAAAGAAAAGAATTTGTGATCCAATGGAGAAAATTTGGATTAAAAAGGAGTTTTATATTTTAAATTATGAATTTATGAAGTTTTATGCCCTTTTTCTGAATTTTATTTGATTTTTAGAGGTATTTTCTATTAACAAAATCGCGTAAAAGGGGTTTTTACCTGCAGGGTGACGTGGCGAGCGGCAGCTGACGTGGCGCGCGGGACCGCCTCGAGGTGCGACGCGGCACTGAGGCCACGTGGTAGAGCCCAAGTGGCCCACGCGAGGCGCAGGTGGCGCTGACGCGTGGCAGGAGGCCACACGGACGGGTCACGCGGGCGCCCGTGTGGGGCGCCACGTGGCAAGTGGGGGGCTGGTAGGTGGAGGGCCCACGGGAATAGTGGGACCCTGGTGATATAGGGGGGGCGGTAACGCAATTAATGGGTAATTGCGCCCCCCTATTTAAGCGCGTAATTTCAAATATTTTTCTCTGTGTGGGACTATGTTCCCACACGGTCTTACCTTGCAGGCGACGTGGACGCGTAACGGAGGTCGGATCCAAGGAGCATCGCGCGAAACACGTTGATGCGGTGGACACGGAGTCCACGCGATATTCATCAAAGCACGTGCTAAAAAAGGGGTTTAAGTGATACCCTAGATGGGCGACACGTGGCAGAGCGAGGAAGCATGGATCTGCATCTGACGGATGCGATTTTCTTTGTAATTGGAAGCATTGTGCAATCGCCCGATCTTCATCAGACGGTCGAGATCTCCATCGCGATCTTCACTGATCGGACGGCTGACGGTGGACATTCCTCACGATCACAGCCTACTCGATCGCACGATCGTGACCGTCCCCTCACCTGAATCGCGATCCGACGGCCACGACGATTCGTGGAAGAACTCCACGATCCCGGTTCGATCGAACTGCGATCGTGGCGCGATCGAGCCGCGATCGGGGAGCTTACGGGGTGGAATCGCCTCCATTCGAGCGGACGGCGATCGACAAACGACCAGGACCATGATCATGGCCCGATCACGGCCCAATCGTGGCTAAAATGGTGGCTATTCGGAAGCAAAATTGAAGCCGATTCACCGGGGAATTGAAGCCACGACATCGCCCCAAGGAACCGCTCCCACGAAGCCATGAATCAGCGGCCACGACCGCTTCAATTGCCCACGATCCTCGGGCCAATTTCCCCTTTAAAAACCCATGTAGTTCTCCTTTGTTCATCAACTTTTGATCGACTCGTGGAGAAATTAAGCGAGTTTGGAGGAAGGTCTTAAGTTCTCGTGATCCTCTACTTCCAAGATTGTAGAGACGCAGCCATTGATGCATGATAATCACGATTTAATCTCTTGATTTCATCGAATTTTCCCCTTGAATTCCGAATGTCCACGAGGAAGAATCCGAGCAAATTCGCTTCAATCCACGAGAATTGAAGCCCCATTCTCGCGACAATTGGGTTAGTAGTGAGATTTGATCGATTATCAAGAGGTAATTTGTATTTTTATTAGGTTTAGATTTTTAATTTCGCAAAGTAGTTCATAGTGTTCTTTATTTTTTCCTAATTTTTAGTCCAAAAAGTCGCTGATTTTGAAAATAGGATATCTCTTTTATTATAATTTCAAATAACTTGATTTTGCTTTCATTGGATTCCTCTATTCATCAGCTTTCCGTGTATAGAAAATTCATGAAATTCTGAGTTCATTTGACCCTCCAATTTGACGTTTGACCAAGGGTTGTTTATCTTTCATCAGAAGTCAAATGTTGACTTTCGAGTCAAATAACTTTTGATTTACAAATCAGAATTCATTAATTTTGGTCTTTTTATATTCCTCTGGTTCTTATCTTTCTATGGACATAGAAATTGCAAGATTTGGATTTCATTTGACCATTCAATTTGAAGATTTCCTCTGAGGTGTTAATTTCGAGGATTTTCTGATAGTTGATTTTGAATTATTCATAATAAATCCATTTCTTATCCAAAAATTACTAAATATATATCAGTAAATTTCATTTTCTCTCTAGTTTCCAAATATCTAATTTTCGTAATCTTCTGACTCTGTTTGGTTCTTTGATTTTGCAGAACACCTATTATTGGTCAAAGTCAATGCTTTGACTTTGACTTTTGGTTTTTCTCTGTCAAATCCGAGATTTCAATTCTTAAAACATCTTATTTAGATTATTTATATCATTTCCATGCCTTACATCTTATTTTCTCTTATTTAAAACTCATTTTAAACCTAAGTTTGACCAAGTCATCTTTACGATTAAAGTCAACCCTGTTCTCTGTGGATCGACGCGATACTTACACAATACTTGATTATTATATCTTATCTTTGTGAGTTCAGTTTTATAAATTTTGTTTGACCACCGTCTTTGTGTTTTAACGACGCACGAAAACGACACGTCACTGTCCAGCCTTTGTCTAATAGTAATGCTGCAATCCCTGAAGAGACCACGGAGAGAGCAATATCATTTTTACTCCGAACACTTTGGAGGATCATGTTTTCTAGGTAAGTTTTTCCGGTACCCCCTGGCCGATCAATGAAGAAGACACCATGATTTCCAGCTTCGTAGGCATCGATTATTGCATTTCGTGCAATTCTTTGATTTGCGTTAAGAGTTGGGATTGCGGCGTTGAGTTTTTCTTACAATGTTGGAAGGTCTATCTCTAGATGGTCCCTGATCAGTCTAATGGGCTCGATGTGCAGTTCCGCTGCGAGTCCCTGATCTGGTTCGGGTAGTCCGTAGTCTAGCAATGTCTTTCCCAACATTCTTGCAAGTTCATCCTTAATATGCAAAAGTGTGAGGCTATAGATTTGGTCTTCAGTTGGAACATCAATCCCACGTTGACGCAGCCGATGTGCACAGTCGTCGGCTATGTTGACTTTATGGTCCTCCCACAAATGTGAGGGATTTGCAGGGGGCCCATGGGTAAGAACAGTGATGAAGAGTGATCGCAGTTGTGAACCAATTTGCATCACACTTGCTTCCGTAAGACATTGATGCCATTCATCGTCGCTCTCATACAACCCACATGCAACGCATGCAGCTTTGAATGTTTCGTACACATTGTCGTCCACTGATCTAAGGTCCTCATATGATCTTGCACCTTTGACAATTGTGAGAAGTGTGCATATGAAGAATCGTTATCCCCCTGATGGCCCTACGAAGTACATGCGGCCAATCGATGTGCCTCTTTTTCGCGTGCTCCATTTCTTCTCAGTGCCATTCCAGGTGAAGTATTTCGGCATGTCTTGATATAGGGTATCACGTGCGAGTGCATTGATGTTGTTGATGATGAAGTACTCTATCAAACTGGTCTTATAGTGGGTTGTTCGTGATACGACGTCTTCTAGTATCTCCTCCGACGCATTGAATGTGATTCGGTGTTCATCTGGCAAATGAATTTGTAAGCGTGTTACTGGCGGTGATGACGGTGCAGTAGAAATTCAAACTGATGCAAGATTGCCTCTGGCGGTGAGACGTAGCGGTCGTTAAGATACTGTTTCACCTCGTCTATAGGCCCTTCCATCACAGCTGTGGCACAATCGTGTCCCTTGTAAACGTATTTGAAGAGGTACTTCACTGCATGGATTGTAGAACACACCTAAAAAATTTATAGGAGAGTTGTTTGAAGCGATTCAGTGTATGGCAGTGGAAATGACAGTATGAATTGAATACGTACCTCGACATTGATATGAGCATTGTACTTTGTTGCAAGCTACAAATTATGAGGCACTACCCAACGGTTGTCAATGGTATTGCCACGTGCATCGACATATGTGACATTGTTATCCCTGCGACGATATGATGGATATCCATCATTGTCCATCTTTGTCTCACTATTGAATTCTCGAGGATAGCGCTTGCTGCATTTCCCGTCCTTCATGCATGTGGCGTTCAGATTGAGAGCACCACATGGTCCATGGATCATGGTCCTAGTCATCGTTTCATAGGCAAGTGGGTGTGTGGTGATGTTTGGTAGCTCTGTTGACACCATAGTATCGATTGCGTCTGGTGTGCGCATCTTTGATTCTTCGTCAACGATGATCAGCATGTGGACATGGGGAAGTCCACGTTTTTGGAACTCTACCACCCAAACTTTGCCAACCAGTTGTCCAAGTAGATCTTTTTCAAGGTCGCTAATGAGCTCCTTCAGCTTCATCTGGAAGACGCGGCTGACCAGATCTAGTCGATCATTGGCTACTTGTCCTACCAGTAGGGATTGAGTTATCTCTTCCCATTTTGTATTGCACGTAAATGTGAGAAATCTGTCTGGTTTGCCGCAGTTGCGCAGAATTCTCATGGCATCTTGATAAAGCTGTGTCATCTGTCGCGAACCTCCCGTAAAAGAGGATAGCAGGATCAGCTTCTGACCGATTTGTGATGCATCCGTGTCGCCCTAGTACATAGCATCTTGGGCGCCTTTGTATATATCGACGCGCAGATTACTCTGATATTGGCGGAGAAAGTGGAGAGGGTTTTCCTCTGCGCATGCATATCCGTCGACAATGAATTGCTGTAGCAGACGTCCGGCTCGAAAGATGTGCTCGTCACGACGTGGGTGGAGGGTATATGCGTGGAACTGACTGAGGGACACACGTTTTGATCCACCACGTCCCCGTTGCCCTTGAATGTTTTCGTAGGGGTTCTCCATAAAGCCACCCGCATCGTTATCATAAGTGAACCCCGTCAATGGTATGTTGGGGTGACAACCATCACGTCCATCGGGGAAGAGGAAGACATAGTGCATTAGGGAGGTAAGATGGGTGTAGAATCGATATTCGTTGGAGTGGCTCACCCTTTTTCTTGACGATGATGTCACGGGTCTTCTCTTCGGTATCTGTTCCATCTCCGACCATTATAGCACCAACTTAGTTTGCAGTGGGCGTGTTGTATCTACGAGAGTCTTTATTGCATAGAGTCACCAAACGTAGTGATAAGGGTGCTGTCGGGTGGGTAGACAGGCGTTGTTGAGCATTCTCGTATAGTTGTGCATATGGATTGACGTCTTGTAACATTGTTTGTAACTTGTGAAGAATATCGGGGTGAAGTTCTTCTCTGAAGTTGAGTCGACATTCCTCTTGCATCTGTTGGTCATGAATATACATCTGTGCGAATTTTGGTGTCTCTCCTTCACTTGGCAGAAGACTCCCCATACGGTGATCTAATTCGCCTTGAAGACGATACGTGTAAACTCCGCCACGGGCCATACTTTGATCAACCTTGGCACCAACAGATGTAAAGGCAAATGCATTATTGTACTTTCGAATATGATTGCAAAATTTCTTGGCTTCCAGTGTCTGCCCTTCTAGTAGATCCCGTAGTGGAGACGGTGGCTGCGCCAAAGGTGGAAGACTTATTTTTCCACAAGAGCCGCAGGCTGTGAAATTTGGGCGTGTGCGGGGTGATGATGTGTTGCGTTCTTCAAGCCAATGCAGCGCGTCGCAATGGGCACAATGTATGGCCATTTGTCCCATTTGGTGTTGAAGTCTGTCGTCTATGCCGTCAAATGGACGTCGTCCTTTAGGTAAATTTGTAAATGTTGGTCTTTGGTCTTCACTTGCATTTGACTCTTGATTTGTCTGCAACTCCACGATCTGTTGATCCATTGTACTATCCGCATGCCTGTGTGCCACTCGTTCCTTGTCCCAGCTATAATGCAACACATGCATCACGTCTAGTGCGCCATGCGATATTGTTAGATTCACGTTGTGCGTCTAACATGCTCGTGCGACGTTGACGTGCGAGCATGTTTCTACGTTCCTTTGCATCATGTGTCCCTTGATTTGACTCCATGATCAAGCCTTCTTTATATTAATTTGAAGACGCATAAGAGAGTCGCATAAATTAAATTGTAAGTGTAGATTTTAATGCGTGAATTAAATAATATAAATTCTCATTTGAATTGGAAATGAAAATCGAAATCTTCGGCGTAAGAAGTAAATGTAAATTCTATATGATATAGATTGAAATAAACATTCCAAAATCTAAGTATGAATCGAGAGTAACATCATCATCCATGGTAAAATGTGAAACATCTACAATGCCCAACATCATCATTAAAGCCCTTCATAAGATCATAAAAGTCAGTGAGGAACAATTAATGACAAAAAAAATATGAACAAAAAATAGAAGATGCAAAACATGAACAAATAATAAAACATGAACAAAAAAAGACAGTGAGATTTAGAAATCTCACCTAAATTGGAATTTGATATCATAAAATAGAAGATATCTAATTTGAAAGAGAAGAGAACAAATAATAGAAAATCAGAAAGACAAGAAAAATAAAATCGAAGGAAAAGAAATCGAAAGTACAGATTTAGAAAACCGAAAAGAAATTAGAACGAAATTGATGAAAACGGAAAGGAAGGCAGATTTAAAAAATAACGAAGAATGAAAAATGGAATCTAGGAAATAGATTAATCAAAACGGAATTTTATAAAACCAAAATGTTGAGTTATGTATCAGGTCGCGTTGAACAGGTCAAAGCCAATATAAGGCAGGCATGCGCGAAATCTTATGATGACGTGGACAGTTAAGAAGTCATGTGCGACTTTTCAGCAACCAGCTGATCAAGAAGTCAAACCTCACTTTTGTGGTCAGGTCAAAGCCTTGATCAGAGATGAAACATTAATGTTCATCTTCACGCTTTAGCTAGGAAGGTGGATAGAGTATAAAATAGAGACGATTAAAGCAATTCCTATTCGCGATCAGGGAAGGAATTTGGAAGGAATTTAGAATAGAGACGATTAATCTAGATTGGGGAAAGAATTTGGAAGATCGAGTACTGTGGCTTTCGATCATGGCTTTCGATCATGGCTTTCGATCAATCGTCAATCGAAAGTAATCTATGCCTATGAACGAAAGATTCTGAGGATAGATATTCTATTCTATAACTACTATTGGAAGATAGATTCTGAGGCAAATTGGTGGTTTGTTTTAGGGTTAGGTTATCATATCAAAATCAAATGACTGTGAAGGTGAAGCTTATTGAACCTCCACTCCTGTTTGGATCCTGATTGTTATGCATGCTTGAGATAGTGAGTGATGAACCATGATGAGCCTCAATCGATCCTGTTACCGGGTTAACAGGCCCATTTTCACTATTATATTGATCAATACTGTTACTCGGGTTAAAATGTTGATAGGTTGTTCTCTTCTACCCAACAAAGGAACCTTCATGATATAAGTTTCCTTCATATCTTGATCAATTTCTGTCATAATTGGCAATTTTTCCCAAGCTGAAGTGATGGCATGATTGATTGAGATCTCTATCAATAATAGATCCCATAAATCTAGTTTTGGCGAGCATTTGGAGGATGTAGAGAGAGATGAAATGATCGCAAGGTAAGTGAGAGAGAGAGAGAGAGATGAAATGACCAATCAGGCAAGATGTTAGCTCACGTGTTCTCACAGTTCTTAGAATTCCGCCACTTGAATCGAAAATCGTTTCAGACTCTTGGAGTTGCCGTGTTCATACTCTCGGAGGGGATTGACAAGACGAGACCACGAGGTCATTGATTTCACGCGGTATCGCGTCAAAAATTATTCCAAACTTACCAATTTTAGAAAATTAACTCGAATTGAGGGGTATAATGGTAAATAAGGGTCGAATCCACAGGGAATTAAGGAATTTCTTGACGTAATCTTCAAATTTGATCAAATCGGACAAGAAATTGATGGTAGAAATTGGGGAAAATGGTATTTTAAGAAAGAAGACTTCAAATTGATTCCACAAAATCAAGAATCATTGAATTTGGATTTGATTTCGCGGAGAAATCAAAATTTGAAGTGGAGAGAAAATTTTCAGCGTGAAAAATCGTGATTTGAGCTAAAATTTGATGAAATTAACTTCTAAATCCTAATCTAAACAGAAATTAAACATTATAGGAGGAGAAATCATGAAAAACCGCTTCCACTAATCCCGTTTTGTGATCAAATCGCCGCGATTAAGCCGATTTATCACGAAGAACATCAAGAACGCCTTGACGAGCTTCAAGCTGCGATTTCTCACTCAATTCTCCACCAAATCTCGACTTCAAATGCTCCGTGAGTGCGGAAATAGAAGAGGAGCACGATGGAATCGAGAGAAACGAGAGAGAGGGTGTCTAGACAGTTCAATTGGATTGAAATCTCAACTCAGATGCTTAGAACATCGGAAGAACACTCTATTTATACAAAATTTGGGCGTAACCGTCTGATCGAAACGATCGAAGGTTAAGATGGAACGGTCCACCGTGGACCGTTTCGCTTAAGTCGTGGCCGTCCGATCCCGATGAACGGCCTGGATGATCCCTCGTAGATGATAGTTATAAAATGCCTCGAATATCGCCCCTTGGATCGCGATCGAACGGCTGAGATGCGGTCCGTGCCGAAGCATCACAGCCGTTATAACGGCTTTAAAACGCCACGTGTGTTTTGATTGATCGGTGGTCCACGACGCATGCGATCTACGCGCCTCATTCCGCGCCCCGCCTGATCCGACGCTCCGTACGCGTCCACGTCACCTGCATTCATTAAACTGCGTGGAACTTAGTCCCACACGGAATTAAACAAGGCGTTTCGTCGGGTTTATAGTACCCGACGATTAATAGGAATCGATAACCCTTCCCATATTGGCAAGGCTGAAGAACCTTATATATATATAGTAATAATAATAATATAATATAATGTATATAACGCCGCGTAGGCGCCGCGTGGGCCCGCGTGGCGCTGCCACGTGGCCCTGAGTGCCACGTCGCATCCACGTGGGACCCGCACGAAAAATAAACACGTTTTTGCATTTTTTAAAATTAATTGAAATCATTTTAAATCGAAAATAAATCTGAAAAATTCCAGAAAAAATCCCAAAAAATAGAAAATTCATAACTTTTGATATATAACTCCGAATTAATCCAAAATTCTTTCATTTGATCCGAAATTTAATTATCTATTATTCTAAAAGGTTAAATTTAATAAATAATAAGAGTTTAATTTATTATTTCAAAAATACATTCATTTATTAAGATTTTAAACTTTAGAAAATAAAATGAATGTTTATAAAAATCATTTCTCTTATTATTTTAACTTTAAAAATAGTTATAATCTCAAGAAAAATATGGGTTATCAAATTATTAAACTCTAATTTATCAAAATTAACCCTAAATTAAAGTATTTTGAGATTATAATGACTTTTTAATAGAATAATAGAAAAATACATATAAATATGATAACATGCATGGAAATGAAATCATTTATGCCTAATATGCAATAAAAATCATGTTTTATTATGTCAATATAGCATGTTATCAGGGATGAAAATGAAAATTGGAAAGAGAGAGAGAGAGAGAAAATCGTTACCGTGTTCAAACGGAAATGAAAAATCGGCATGGAAAATTGTTCCAAACGAAAGTCGTTCACGGAGGGAAAACTGATTTCTCTCTCTATTCAAGATTTTTCCTCATTTAGGAAGAAAATCTTCAAAAGTGCAACAGGAATGGAGCACTTTTAGGCCATACATTTTCTTCCTAGATGGTTTATCTGGTGATCATCATTTTGATATATCATCTTTGATGTCATCGTCATCACCATCATTTTCGAAGAGAACTGAGATCCTTGTGGAGCCAATCCTCTTTCTATTCCCATTAAATTTACTAAAACTGGAGACCTAAGAAAGATGGTTTTTTTCTCTGGTTGGGGTGATATTACCGTGATATATTTGTTGGATGCCTCAAACTTTGATCCTTACTACTCATCATCAGAATATTAACGAGATGAGACCGCGAGGTCAGTCGATTTCACACGGTCTCGTGTCAAAAATAAAGCCTAATTTACCAATTCTAAGGAATTAATAACGAATTGAGTGGGATAATGGTAAATAAGGGTCGAATCCACAGGGAATTAAGGTATTTTCGAGAGATCTTTTAGAAATTGATCAAAATTGGACGATGAATTGAGGTGAGAAATTAGGGAAAATGGTAGATTTAGAAAGATAACTCAAAGATCTATCCACGGAATCAAAAATCACTCGATTTGGATTAGTAATCGCGGAGAAATCAAAGAGTGAAGTGGAATGGAAATTTTCAAATCGTGAAGAACATAAACTAAAATTAAAATCTAAATTAAGCTAAATTAAGATCCTAAACTAAAAATTGGTGATACATGACGATAGATTAGAGGGAAAATAAGCTTTCTAACCCGAGATAACGATCGAATCGATCCAATTGATCACCGGATTGACGACTATTCATTCCACAAATTCAAACATGAACATCGGTGTTCAAGAGACAAATTCTCTTTGATCGATCAACGAAATTTCACTTTTAATCACTCCATGGATGCGGAATCGAGTCTAGAAGAGATTAGATGTGAGAGATTCAAGGATTGAAGGGTTTAGATGGGTCGATTAAGCGAAATCATCCAAGAATGCTTACAAAAGTCGAAGAATGCCTCAATTTATAGGCAAATTGGGCGTAACCGTCTGAGAGATGCATTTAATCCTCATCAACGGTCCAGATTAAACGCATCAAATCGAATCATTATGAATATAACACAGTCGTCCGATCGCAGATGGACGCTCCATATGCATCCTCGCGATGTGCGTTATAAAACGCATTAAACGGCGCCCGTTGGATCGCGATGCGATGTTCGCGATGCGTTTCGGCGCATTAAATCATGGCCGTTATAACTCCATCTTAAAGGGCACGTGCGTGATCAAAGATCGGTGGTCTGCGCGTCCACGCGATCGACGCTCAGATTTCCGATGCGCCGCCGATCCGACGCCTAACATTGCTCCACGTGGCCTGCAATTAAAACAACTGTGTGGATTAGTCCCACACGGCTAAAATTAATGAAACAAGTCAGGTTTATATAGAGCAACGATTTTAGGGAGTTAATATTCCCTTCCGATATACGGAAGGCTGAACATTATATATTATAAACTATATAAAATATAAATATAAATACAAATATACGCCGCGTAGGCGCTGCGTGCGCCCGCTTGGCGCTGCCACGTGGCCCCGAGTGCCACGTTGCATCCACGTGGAACCCGCGTGAAAAATCAACCCCTTTTTGCCTTTTATTAAATCATTTTAATCATTTAAAAATCAAATTTAATTCAGAAAAAATCCCTAAAAATTAGAAAATTCATAACTTTTAAAATATAACTCCAAATTAATCCAAATTTCTTTCATTTGATCTGAAATTTAATTATCTATCATTCTAAAAAGTCAAATTCTTTAAATAATAAGAGATTTAATTCTTATTAAAAAATACATTCATTTCTTTAAGATTTTAACTTTAGAAACTTGAATGAATGTTCATAAAAAATGATTTCTCTCATTATTTAACTTTAAAAACCACTTATAATCTCAAGTAAAGATAGGTTAAAAATCTTTAATCTCTAATTCATCATAATTAACCCTAAATTAACGCATTTTGAGATCATAACATAAAATTGCATAGAATGATATAAATGCACTCAAAGTATGATAACATGCACATAAATGGAATGTTTTATGCCTTATTTTGCACTAATAATCATGTTTTATCATGTTAAGATTGCATGTTATCAAATATCATTCTCATGATTCGCATCCCCATGGTCGTCCTCATTATCCTCGTCATCAGAATCATTGTCATTATAGCTAACTTTTCTTTGAAGACTACTGCGAGCCTTTTTGTAGATTTATTTCTCTCCTACCCTTTCCTCTCACTTTATTAGGGTTAGATAGCGATCAGAAGCTCCCCCTTGGCTACGCCGATCCTGATCAAGTTGAAGAGCTGATCAGGATTGACATTGATTTCATCCACTTTGATTCATGCTTGATGATCAGGTTGATGGACTTCTCCTGGAATCGTGTTCAATGATCTGATCAGCTAAATAGTCAATCTACGTCCATACTTCAAGGATTCTGAGCTTTTAGATTCACATCTCTATCCTTCTCCTCCTCATCACATCGTTATCATCATGATCATCATTATTATCATAATTTTACTTGAAGATGTGATCGATTTTTTCTGTTGAAGTGGGCCCCACCATTATGAGCTGACAAATCACATTCAATGCCCAAAGTAAGGCCTAGACGATCCAGATTTGTGGATGAACATGGGATATGTGAAGATTGAGATCGCCAATCTGATGATCTGGTGATCCAAAATTCCCTTCTCTAGCTCTTCCCTAATGTCTGCTCACTTCTTTGACCTCGATACCTTTCTCTCACCAATTTACTTCTCATTCCATTCTCTTGACATTTGGAGCTCAATATCGAAAGCATTTGAAGGTGTGATCAAAGAACAAATAAATAGGCCTACCTATTTCTAGAAATGGAGAACTTTGGGCTCTATGTTTTTTTACTATTGCTTCAATTCTATGGTCCGAATTGCACGCCATCATCGCTGTCACCCTCTTGATTGATTCCCTTCGCCATCATTATCGACATCATCATCGACATCCTCCCCATCCATATCTTTGAAGATGACAACGACCTCATCAATTGTATTGCACGTAAATAACCATTTCTCTATAAAGCTGACGAAATATGGTATTTCTCTAGTCAGCTTTGATGATTATGATAGAAATGGGATCATTTTGTGCCACACATTTTCTTCCTCTACATCCCCATCATCATTATCAATATCATCATCATCATCATCAAAGAAAACGTTCCCGTGTTTTCTATCTTGTCCATATCCTTATTTCCCCATATCCTATCCTGGTTATGCCAATCCTTATTTCCATTACCCATTTACCTCGCCGCATGCAGAATCGGGCACCTAGAAAATACAAAATCGTTCCTGTGTTCAAACGAAAATCGAGGAACAAAAAATGAAAAATGAAAATCGAGGAGCAAGAGAATCAAAAAACGAAAATCAAAAATCGGGGAGAAACCTCGGAGAGAGAGAGAGAGAGAGAAACCTACCTTCTTTTTCAGTTCTCCCAAGTGAAGCGAGCGACTGCTGGAGGTTGCAGGCCGAGAGAGTCGGGGAGAGAGAAAAAAAAAGAGTGGGGGAGAGAGAAAATAAGAGAGTTAGGGAGAGAAAGATGAGAGACGGCTACTAATGTAACCATCATATCATCATATACAAAAAACTATTACTAATGTATATAAGCTATCATTCATATTCATCTATGTATACAGAAGGGATAAAGTCGAAGAAAAAAGAGCTTCGCCAAACCAATTCTGTTATGTAATATAAGATGCATCATATTCACATAAAATAAGCATGAATATGAGTTAACTATGATAAGAATTTAAGTTATAAATGCATGTTATCAGTGTTACGTGAATAGAGTTTGTGATGATATTATCTATGTTCGTACTGCTCCTCTAGAGTAGATCCCTTACCCACCCCATCCTTTTTCACACTCATGGTGACACGTCAGCCACCCATGAGCACGATGAGGGTAGGCCTCCAAGAAACCAGTCCATGCATGGGTCAGCATAGAATGAAGGGGATGGCTCTAGTTGCCAAAGGAAGCAAGTTACAAGTAGATAACATCAATGCTTGCATCAAATAAACTCCCCCCCATAAGATAGAGAGCCATATAATATGAGAGATTGATTGAATTTTCTCCTAAAGTTTTACCTTTGGAATAGGGCGCGTGATGAGCATAAGCAAAAGCTACCTTCAAAACCATCAAAAAACCTTTGCCATTTTTAGTGGTCACAACTTATTTTGTAGGGTATTTGGTTAGGGTAAATGCCAAGCATAGGCCCCCAAAAAGGGAAGTTAGGAAGGAAGAGAGGTTCTACCTTGCTAGAAGAATCTTTAACCTCTGGCGTTTATGGCCAACATGGGGTGCATGCATGACAAGAGTAGGTCATAAGACTAACACTTCTTTTTTCCACCAAATCGGCCACTTCATTCTATCAATTATAGGAGCTCCCTTTATCTAATACCTGCCTACAAATTCTACTATTTAGCATATTTTTGTCTTAAAAGGATGAACCATTATTATGCATAATCGTTGGTTAAAAGTAGAGACTTTTCTTCTTGTTTTTAGTGTTGAAAGTCTAGAATAAAATTAAGACAAGAAGATAGTGCTTTGGCATGCTAAATCTATGACTAATAGTCCTATCTCACATGTGATGGATATTATGTGGCCTATAAGACAATCACACTTTCATGTATCTTGTTTATGTTCATTGAAATGATATTTATTCATTGTCATTCTTATGTCATGTTTGCAATGAAGTCCATGAGCATGTGCAATGACTAAGTGAATTATGATGAGATCATAATATAGTGATCACTAGTCTTTAAACATATGTTCTAAATATTCCTATTCGTGGGATATTCGAGAAGGACATCGAATTATCCGGAAAGAATAGCACTATCTAATCCAACTCATATGATGAGTATGGCTGATCCTATAGCCATTGGTGTGGAGACACTAAGGATAGATAGTGGGTGCTCTTTGGAGAAAGAGTTCACTGAATTGATCCGTACGAATCCCTGAATGGTATTATACCTAACTGTTAATCAAGTTGATTCATGTCATGGTTGTGTATGTGGTCCTTTGACTTGAGACACCAAAGACATCTTGTGGATGGATGATCGTGTTTTGATTATGACTTACAAATCCCTAGCCACGGGATATCTAAAACGTCATATATTGGATTTGACATAAAGTCCATTAAGATGATTGTGTGGTCAAGATGGGATCATCCACCCTTGGTATTTAAGGAGATTGACTCAAGAAATGAGATGCGATGAAATCCTTGGCCAAGGTAGTAGAAATATTGAAGAAAGAGTTCTCGATGATTTCTACACGCATAAGTACTAAATTGAGTGACCGATTAGGATTTGACAGTTGACCATACCCTAAGTCATTCATGAGTCTAATGTGTATGAAGGATTATACATACATGGTAATCAATGACAGAAAGGTTCCATAAGTGAGTTCTTACATACTCCATATCTCCTAGTGTACGTGGTGTAGCTTGGCACCCAACGGGCTGGCAACTCAACCTATCGATTGGGTTAAATCGATTCTTGATTAATTAATCTATATGTGTATGTGGATAATTAATTAAGGTTGACCAATAAGGTGTTATTTGGTATATAGAGTTATTAACTAGTGAGATATATGGACCTAGAGGGTCACACACATAAGGTTTATGGATGTTGGTGGATATAGACATAATTATGAGGGTTTTTATGAAAAAACCTCATACCAAATGTCTATAAATAGGGGGAAGATGACCACAACTAAAGGTGCCTATGCAAGACTTGTGGAAATTCTCTCCATTCTTCTCTTTCTCTCTTGGTGAAGAACTTTGAAGAGGAGATCCAACCATCCGGAGATCATGTGGATACCGCTAGAGGCTAGACACTTGACTAGCTTTAAGAACTCCTTCAAGGAAACCCTGTAAGTATGGTTTCTCATTCATACTACATGATATTTTGAATGTCCGATTCAATGTTTTCCATTGCATTTGATGTTTTGATCAAAATTTCAGAAATTTATCGACCTTAGACTCTATCAACATGTCCCGAGCAAGACTCTACTGTGCAATATTAAAAACTAGTGAGGAGATACTAGATATTGGGATGAAGCCCATATGACTGGTTGGGCAAAAGTGTCATGTCTCCTTCGTATGTTTCTATTGAAAGGTAAGTGAGCCACATTGGCTCCACATAGGGCATGACTAGGGGTTTGCATTTTGCTTTCCTTTGTAGAATATTTGAAAAGGATCAAGAATGTTTGGAACACTTCCCCTAAAATTTTCTCAAGGAAACAATTTTTTTCTATTTTCTTAGATCTAGATGGTTTTTGGTAAATGCCAAAGCTAAGTTCATGAAAGAAAAGATAAAATCAAGCGCTGTCATTGGATAAAAAAATATGGTTATTTGCTTCAAGATTAAAAATTGTTTCCTGTTCATCAATCATACATGATACGAAGAGATGGCATGTTGTCATTTGCTAAAAAGTGAATTGTTTTTTGTGTCAAATTCCTTCTTTGTAACATAATTTATATGATCTGATGTAGAAAGCTCTCATAAACTATCGTTTTTAGTGCCACAATTTCCTCAAATCCTAATATTTTTCATTTTCACTCAATTTAGAGGATTGATTTTGACTGCAAATAGTAGCCCAAATTCATTTTGGATTGTAGTTATGATCATGAATAGATTTAAATTCTTAATTTTGTCCAACCCATTAGACATTTGATTTTGGGGATTAGATATTTCTCTAGAAGATCTTACACACTTTCACCTTAAGGGTTCTAAGATACCTATTTACTAATGAAATTGGGTACCAATATTTTATAGACAAAACATGCTTACTTTTGGGTTGTATTTAACAATAAGAGATCCCATTGAAGTTTATCATGGTTTTTCAATACTTTGGACACATTTTGTTATTTTTCAATTCAATCGTAGAATAAAAAATAAAAAATGATGACGAGGAAGATTAAATATTTTGATTATTTGAGTCATAAAAATGGTTTGATAAATTTTCTGCACTAATTCAAGACGTGATTTTGGATATGGCCAAATGGATATTTGTGCAATTATGATATATATCACAAAATATTGCCTCCTAGTGAGAATTATGTCATCACAAATCACCTTCAAGATAAGTTTTTCAAAAAGTACAGGTCACCATTTCTCATAACAAGTATGAATCTCTTTAAACACAAGGAGAATTGACCATCTATTTCTTTATTGACCAGAAGGTATTGCAGGAGATACCAAAGACATCTTTTGGATACATAATAGTGTTTTAACTATGACTCTGAATCCTAATCATGAGATTTCTAAAATGTTCTAGCTTGGATATGACATGAAATCCTTGCAAGCGATTAACTGATCAAGATGTGATAATTTACCTACATTATAAGAGGATATTAACTCAAGGAATGATATGTAGTTAAATCCTAGGCTAAGGTAGTAAAAATATAGGAGAAGTTGTTCTTGATGATTTTCTTCATGCATCCACACTAACGAGAATGACCGATTAGGTTTTGGATAGTTGACTTTGCCCTAAGTCATTAGATAGTCTCACATGAATGAAGGATTATGTACACGGTAACTAATGACAGTAATCATTCCATGAGAGAGTTCACATATACTATATACCTTCTATACCACGAGATACAACTTGGCACGCCACGAGTTAGAAACCCAACCTACCAATTGGGTCAAATTGATCCTTAATTAACTAATCTACATAGTTTTATGATTAAAAAAATAAGGTTGACCAATGTATGTATGTTCACCGGTTCCACCGAATAATTTTTTGAAGTGCAACATAGTGCGGTGTTGAGCAAGAAACATCTCTTCTTTCAGTTTATTCACTGATATGATCTTAGAACCTTTTTATGTTATTTTGATTATCTGTGCAAAGAAAAAATTCTCCTTAAGAATATTTATTACTTCTTTATTTCTACACCCCTTACTTGGAACCCTTGACTTCTACACATATTTTTTACTTTACAACTCGCAACAACTTGCCACAACTTCTTCTCCCCTCACTATCCCTATGGTCGAACCTCACTTGTCTCCCATTCCTCACTCCTAAGCCTTCTTTATCATATACAACTCATAACCTCTAATATTATATTTTATTAACATAAAACATAACATGTGTCTATAGAGTTATCAACTCTATAGATATATAGGCCTAAAGGTCTCAGACATAAGGGCAATGGATGTTAGGTGGATAAATATATATTTTTAGGACTTTTGTTTAAATTTTTTGCAAAATATGAACCCTATAAACCTGGGGTGAGTGCCCTCCCAGTGGGTGCCCATGCTAACCATGGTGGAATCCCTCCCCCTTTCTTCTCTTCATCTCTAAAATTCCTTGCCCCTCCCCCCCATTCTTATACTAAAACTAGATGTTGAATATATTTTCAATGATCTCAAAGAGCATTAAATAAGAGATTCATGAGGAGATCCAACTATTCATAGATCATGTGGGTACTACAAGAGGTCAGACTTCTAAATAGTTTCAAAGAGCTTCTTCAAGAAACTCTATAAGCATATATTTTGATCTACACTAGATGATATTATCATGATTTCATGGTTCATTATAGATGAATTCTCTATTCCAATGACTTCATATATTGATAAGTCAATTTTTTAGGTTTAAATATGTCATTTTGGAAAACTAGACTTATGCAAAAATATTTAGAATATTTCACCTTAATCAAAAATTAGAATGAATAAAGTGAATAAGGGATAAAAAAAGAGAGGAAGGTCACCAGATATAAATGAAATTATAAAGTTTTTTGGGATAAAATGGATGAGATCGGTGAGAGAAGAATAGGATAGGATATGAAAGATAATGATTTTGAACAAGAGCAAGTGAAAGAGAAAATATAAGAGAAGAATAAGATGAGATAGAAAAGGTAATGTTGTGAGCCAAGTAAGAATAGTAATGCTCCTTAGTAAATCATTCATTCAAGGACATTTATATTCTGCCTAAGACAAGGAATTTTGCAACCAACACAGAGAAGAAAATTAAAAAGGAAGAAACTCACTAAATTTGAAGTTTAAACCTGATGAGACGATGATATTTGGATGCATTATTTCCTTTTAGACAACTAGGTTGGAGGCTCCACAAGATGAAAAAATAGGAGAAGAGAGGGGGGTGGGGTTAACATAGGGTTTACCCAAAAAAATTGTACTCCCAAAATGCCCTTAGCTTTTTCCCAAAATTACCAACAAGCCACCATGAAGCTTGATAATATGAAAATTCTTGCATTGATATCATGCTTTCAATGTATTTATTCCTATAAATATTATCATGAATGTGAGTTATCATCGTTTAAAATGATTAAAGTGATAATCTTTATGTTTATAAGGATATTCTTAATTTTTCGTGATTTGATGAGCACTTAAAGACATTGATTTATCGTGAAGATAATCTTCTTTAATTATTAAATAAAAATTCTATTTATTTTTCATTTAAAAATGCCTTTATAGACCTAAAAATATTTATGAATGCATGTAATCATGAGATGTCTTTGAGTAAGATGAGAGTTTTCCAGATTTTTTGGAAATTTTTGGGAATTTTTAGAAATTAAAAAATGATTTTTTAAAGAATTTCTAAACTCAAAATATATACATGTATATTTTTTATTTCAAATTAATTTAAGGAAAATTATGTGATCGTGCCACAATCTCTTACATCCAAAAGAGAGATTCTCTCGCTTGCCCTTCCTTCCCCCATTTCTCCAGCTTGTTGTCGCCTTCTTCTTGCCATCCTTGCCGCCTCTCTCTTCTTCCTTCTTCCACATTTTCACCTTCTTCCACCTCTCTCTCTCGTAAAAAAATTTTTATGGCATGCATAACTTCTTTTGTGTGGTGAGAGACATTCTTTCTCTCTCGCCTCCCTCTCACTTCCTCGTGTGTGAACGGATAAAAGAATCTTCTTCCACCATTTCCTCCTCTCTTGCACCATTCTTCTCCCCACTCTTTGTCTCTCTCACCGTCCTCCTCTTCATCTTTTCTTCTTCATGTCTACTGATGGATATTATGTGGCCTGCAAGCCAATCATGCTTTCATTTCATTTACATTCATTGAAATGAACTTCTATTCATTGCAATTCTTGTGTGATGTTTGCAATGAAGTCCATGAGCATATGCAATGAATAAGTGAATTATGATGAGATCATACTACAATGGTCTCTAGTCTTGAAACATATGCTCTAAACATTCCTATTCGTGGGATATTCAAGAAGGACATTGAATTATCGAAAAGAATAGCACTATCTGATCTCACTCATGTGATGAGTATGACTGGTTTTATGGCCATCGGTGTAGAGACACCAATGATAGATAGTGGGTGCTCTTTGGAGAAAGAGTTCACTGAATTGATCCGTATGAATCCCTGAATGATATGATGCCAAACTATGAATTAGGTTACTTCATGTCACAATTGTGTACGTGGTCCTTTGACTTGAGACACCAAAGATATCGTGTGGATGGATGATCGTGTTTTGACTATGACTTACGAATCCCTAACCACGGGATCTCCAAAACATCATAGATTGGATACGACATGAAGTCCATGAAGGTGATTGAGTGGTTAAGATGGGATCATCTGCCCTCCGTATATGAGGAGATTGACTCAAGGAATGAGATGTGGTTTAATCCTTGGCCAGGGTAGTGGAAATATTAGAGAAGTTGTTCTCAATGATTTCCTACTTGCATCAACACTAAATTGACTGACTGACAATTAACCATATCCTAAGTCATTAATGAGTCTCTCGAGGATGAAGGATTATAAGTACACGTTAACCAATGATGTTAGGGTTCCATAAAAGAGTTCTAATATACTCCATATCTCCTAGAGCACATGGTGTAGCTTGGCACCCACCGGGCTGGCGACTCAACCTGTCGATTGGGTTAAATCGATCCTTAGTCAATTAATCTATATGTTGATATAGTTAATTGATAAGGAAAACCAATAAGTGTTATTGGGTTGATAGAGTCATTAACTGGTGAGATATATGGACCTAGAGGGTGATAACATGCATATTAAACTTAAATTCTTATCTCTTTTAACTAATATTCATGCTTATTTTAGGTGATTATGATGCATGTTATCATAGTTTCTATAAATTTTCTCCATTGGCATGTCATTCTACTAAAGTTCATATTTATGCATTAATTAAGGTTAATTATGTACTTTATGAATGTTTAATCTTTTACAAGGTTAAATAAATAGAAACTAATCACTTTCCTTGAATTACTTTGACTTTAGTAGATGTTTTGAAGAATAAACTTCAAGAAGAGAATGTTAGGATAATATAAAGAAAACTTCTTAAGAGATTATCTAAATTCATTATGAATTCATCTTATATTCTTCTATTGATTTATATTTTAGATGGCGTGATATTAAAAAGGAATAAATCTGTGATCCAATGGAGTTCAAAAGGAGTTATATTTTTAAATTTATTGATTTTTGAATTTCCTATATTTTTTTTGAATTTTATTTGATTTTTATGAATTTTATTTTCTTATTTAAAAAGGCAAAAGGGGGTATTTTCCGCAGAATTGGGGGCTGACGTGGCGTGGGACCCACGCGGATACGACATGGCACGCAAGGCCACGTGGCAGAGCCGAGCGAGCCCACGCGGCGCCTAGGTGGCACGGAGGAGGCGCAGACGCGTGGCAGGGGCCACACGACTCCACTCGGACGCCCGGGTGTCGCCACATGGCAAGTGAGGGGGCTGGCAGGTGAAGGGCCCACGAGTTAGTGGGCCCTGGTTAGATAGTTGGGGCAGTAACGCAAATGTGTTACGCCACTCTACCTTTTATACTCACCATTTCTCTCCATTTCTTCTGTGTGGGACTATGTTCCCTTTAATTCTAAATGTGCAGGTGACATGGCACTATGTGGCACGTCGCATACGATCACGATGCGTCAATCACGTGGACGTGGAGTCCACCGGATCATCGATCAAGCACGTGCGCTTAAAGGGATTTAAGCGAACGCGATCGACGACTCACCTTGCAACACGTGGCTTCATCAAACGAATGCGATTCAACGCCATTTTGGCGCATCGCGGGGAGACGTGTGGAGGTATCATGACGGTCCGATTAAAGATCAGACGATGGGAATTAAAGAAGATCATGGACCCTTGACGTGGGATCGTGTCCACTATTTGTGAGTGACGTGGACGCATCAGAATCTTCCGATCTTCATCGGACGAGCGAAAGATAACACGATTGTGGGATCATGGGATCGTGGTCCACGATCATTGAGCGATCGTGGCCATCGATCGGTCTTCACCGAATCGGACGGTCCGCGATTTTCGCTGACTTTTTCTATAAAACAGTGTTCTTCCTCTCTTTGTAACTTAACTCTTGATTGAATCGTGAAGGAATTAAGCAATTGTTGAGCAAGATCTTGAGTTTTTCGTGATCCTCCCACGTTTAGACTTTATTATGATCCAATCGGGGTGGGATTGATCATGAATCATCGCTTGATTTGATCGAATTCTCCCCTTGAATGCTGAACATATGCCGAGGAAGAAATCGAGCCAATACTCTTCAATCCGTGTGAATTGAAGCCAAATCTTCACGTCAATTGGGTTAGTAGTGTGAATCAATTGTTTTATCTTACAATAATTTGTATTTAGATTAGATTTAGGTAGTTAATTTTGCTTTATAAGTCGTTTTGTTCTTCATTTTTCGCCCAAATTTGGTTCGTATTTTTGCTGATTTTGAAACAAGGATATCTCCCTAATCTTAAGTCTGAATCACTTGATTCCAGTTTCATTGGATTTCTTGTTTCATCAACTTTCCGTGGATAGAAAAATTTGTAAAATTTCATGATCATTTTGGCCCCTTAATTTAACATTTGACCAAATACTGTTCATTTTTAAATCTGAATTTGGGCATTAACTTGCGGGATCAATTACTTTCAAAATACAAATTGAAATTTGAAAATTTTGGTCTCTTTGAAATCCTCTAGTTGCTAGCTTTCTATTTATATATCAATTTCAGGATTTGGATACTATTTGGTTAGTCAATTTGAAGATTTATACCGAAGTGTTCATTTCGGGATTTTTTTTATCCTTGATTTTCAATAATTGATATTAAATCCAATTCCTCTTGAAAAATCATGAATTTTATATCAATAAATTTCATTTTCTCTATAGTTTTTGAATATATAATTTTCGTAATATTTTAAGCTCTTTTCATTATCTGATTTTCAGAAAGTCAACTATTGGTCAAAGTCAATGCTTTGACCTTGACTTTTGACATTTCTTCGTCAAAATCAGTTTCTAAAACTCTTAAAAATATCTTATTTTCTACATTTATGTCATTTCTATTCGTAAACTATCATTTCTACTTCTTAAAATCTTTTATTAAACCTAAGTTTGACCAAGTCAACTCTACGATCAAAGTCAACCGTGTTCTCTCTGGATCGACCCGATACTTACACTATACTTGATTTTATATCTTTGTCATTGTGAGTTCAGAATTATAAATTTTTTTTGACCGACGTTTGTGTATTTCAACGACCGCATAACACGCATCGTTAGAGGGTCACACACATAAAGTCAATGGACGTCGGTGGACATAAACATAATAATAAGGGTTTTTGTGAAAATTTCACATTCCCAAAGTCTATAAATAGGGGGAGGATGACCACAATAGAGGTTCCCATGTAAGCCTAGTAGAAATTCTTCACTCTCTTCTCTTCCTCTCAAGGTGATGAGTGTTCAAGAGGAGATCTGATCGTCTGAAGAATATGTGGATACCGCTAGAGGCCAAACGCTTGAACATTTGAAGAAATCTTTCTAATGATCCATGTAAGTATGAATTTAATTATATACGAGATGATAGGATCACCTAGAATGGATGATGAGATCATCTATTCATGGTGCTTCAAATCTGTTGAATGTTTTGATTCAACATCTTCCGCTGCAATCATTGTTTTGGTCGAAACTTGGAGAGCTTGTCGAGCCTCATATCCCAGCATCTACTTCTCTTCTTCTTCTTCTTCTTCTTGTCTTCTTCTTCCTCTTCCTCTCCCTCTCTTCTTCTTTCACCATTGCATCCTCCCTTCCTCCTCTCTTTTCCTATCTCTCTCTCTTTTTCGCATGTGCATACGAAAAATTTCACCATCTTCTCTCTCATGCGATGAAAGAAAGATGTTTCTTTTATTCCAATTTTTTCTCTCCCTCTCTACATCCCTCTCTCTCTCTCTTCTCTTGCGCATGAGTAGACAGAAGACAAAGAGTGTCCCTCTCTCTCTCAAAAACGAGTTTGCATGCGTGCAAAAGGAAAAAGAATTCTTTTGCTACCTCATTTCCATGAAATCTTCTCCTTCTCTTTCTCCTTCCACCTCTCTAGCAATCTCTCCCCTTATAACATGCATCCCATTGTATGCATTTACATGCTTGTAAACACTCTTATGCATAATTTCAGTCTATATGATGCATGTTATCATCTTAAAATGGAATTTTCTTCAATTGAAAACCAAATAACTTAATTCCATATTTTTCATCAATTTGAGCATTCTTATGTGTTTTTAGTGTGTTTGATCCTTTCTAGGGTCAAACCACTTGTATTTGATCTCAAAATTCTTGGTTTTAAATATTTCATGATTTAAGTGATTACAAGAAGAATAAGAAGAGGAAGAAAAGAAGAAAAAAAGGGGGTCAAGAGTAAAAGAGAGAATTAACTTGGTTGACTCTAGAAAGTCAACTAGGAGTTAATTCACTCTTAATCTTATTTTTTGTCTAATGTTTTAGTCCAAGGCATAAATTTGAAGAGGATCAAATTCTTGATCCAATGCAAAAAAAGGAGTTATAGAAATGAAGTTATGAATTTTTGAAGATTAACTATTTTTCTAAATTTTTGGGATATTTTCTGATTTTTTTTAGAAAAAATTTACAAAAGGATGGTTTATTATGAGTGGGACCCGCGCATTGTTGATGTGACAACATAGACACGTGGCAGTGCCAGCTGGGCCGACATGGCCCCACGCGATGCCTACGTGGCGCGTAGGGCTAAGTGGGCTAAGCAAGTTGGGCCCACAAGACATAGTGGGCCCGAATTGTATAGGAGAGAAGGTGGGCGTCATAAGGCCCATATTGCAACGCAATAGCAATAAGGCGCTTCCCCTTATAAAGGTGATGCAATTCCTCTTTTTCTTTCATGTGGGACTAAACGTGTCTCTATGTTTGACTCGTGACGTGACCACTTGTGAAACATTGGATTAAAGTGCACGAATAGGCACGTGTTAATCTGGTAGATCTCGGTCCACCAGATCACGATCAAATGTATGTGATCAATTTGTAGCAGTTGATCTCATTAGTGAGATCTAACGGCTGCGACTTAATCTCACACTTGACGAATGATGGAGTGACATATGGCAACTTTTAGACGCTTCGATGAAGATCAAACAACGAAAATGAAGGAAGGTGGAGCTCGTGTCGTAGGGATCGTGGCCCACTTATTTTGTGTGATGTGGCATCATCTAAGTCGTTCGATTCTCTAAAAGAAAATAGACGGCCCAGATTTAAATCATGAAATTCTTCTATAAATTGATGTCTCTCTTACGAAAATGCAACTCTTGATTAAACGTTGAATTGAGCATTTTTGGAGGAAAATCTTGAGGTCTTCGTGAATCCCTTGCGTCCTAGACTCAATCGCGCATGGATTCAGGCAAGAATTTCACGAACATTGTGAGAAAACATTTGGTAATTGCCCCTTGAATGCCAAAATCACATCGGAGAAGGAATCAGAGAAATTTACAGCAATCAAAGCAACTTGAAGCTCAATCTCCACGTCATAAAGTCAATGGACATCGGTGGATATAGATGTAATAATAAGGGTTTTTGAAAAAATTTCACATTCATAAAGTCTATAAATAGGGGGAGAACAACCATAATAGTGGTGCCCATGCAAGCCTAGTGGAACTTCTCCTCTCTCTTCTCTTCCTCTCGTGGTGACGAGTGTTCAAGAGGAGATCAGATCGTTTGGAGACTGTGTGGATACCGCTAGAGGCCGAACGCTTGAATTGTTGAAGAACTCTTTCAAATGATCCATGTAAGTATGAATTTAATTTTATACTAGATGATAGGATTCCCTAGAATGGACGATGAGATCATCTATTCTTGGTGCTTCAACTCTGTTGAATATTTTGATACAACATCTTCCGTTGTAATCATTGTTTTGGTAAAAAACTTGGAGAGCTTGTCGAGCCTTAGATCTTAGCAGAAGTGTGTGGGCCATAATCCTCATGTTTTGAAACACATGACAGCTTGAAAATCACCAAATCTTCACTGAGTTTGTTTGATGACCTAATCTTTTGCAAGATTCAAGCCAATTCTATAATGAGGCTTTATTGTAATCATGAAATAGTGATGCAATGAAAAAACGTCCACAACATTTTCTTCTTCAAATTAGACTAGCGATGTGGCAAAATCTCAGTTGTCAATCATCATGAAGACGATCGGATGGCTGTGACATTTTATGTTGTTATTCCCTGATAAATTGTCTCTCTTTCCTTGATAGAAACTATTTTAAGAAAAACTCAAGAAATCAAGCCTTGTTGATGCCTTGGTCCTTGAATTGCTTGATTTTATTAGATTCTAGATTTTTCTCTTCTATTGAGTCCTAAATATCAAGATTTGAAAATGGATTGAGAGCATATCAGCACTTTGAAATTGGATCTCACCAAGAGCCTTCAATCTAGCTTTTCAACAACTGGAGGAACAGTTGGAGTGATTTATTGACTATATAACCTTTTTCAATCACTTAAGTTATCACTAATGCATGAAGGAAACTATCGATTACTCCTTCTTTGATAGTTCCATTAACTTGGCAAAATATTTAAATTCACCTCATTCGATAATCACCTTTGAGGACTTCATCTTATACCAATTTATGATGATTTAGAGATTATGTGCTTAGAGATTTTTAAGTCATAATCAGAACATGATCATCCATTTACAAGATATCTTTAATGTCTCAAGTCTAAAGATCACATACATAACTATGACATGAATCAACTTGATTGACAGTTAAGTACAATACTATTTAGGGATTCATATGGATCTATTTAGTGAACTCTTTGTTCAAAGAGCACCTATTATCCATCCTTGGTGTCTCTAAAACAATGGTCATAAGGCATACTCATAATATGAATCAAATCAAATAGTGTTATTCCTTCTAGATATTTTGATGTCCTTCTAAAATATCTCATGAATATTAATATTTAGAACATATGTTTTAAATACTAGGGATTATTGTATTATGATCTCACCATAATTGACTCAGTCCTTGCATATGTTCATAGACTTCATTGAAAACATCACACAAAACTGACAAAGAATAAATTTTATTTCAATAAACATAAAAAAGATACAAGGAAGGGTAATTGGCTAATAGGCCACATAATATCTATTAGGTGCTCCATGTAGATGACACACCTAATGGACATTATGTGAAATATGAGCCAAATCACACTTATATGTCTCATTTATATTTATTGAGATGAAATTTATTAATTTCTAATCTTGTGTGACATCTACAATGAAGTCTATGAGCATATATAATGAATAAGTAAATTATAATGATATCATAATATAATGATCACTAGTCTTTAAACATATGTTCTAAATATTATAATTCGAAAGATATTTGAGAATGACATTAAAATATCTAAAAGGAATAATATTATTTGATATAACTTGTATGATGAGTATGGTTGATCTTGTGGCCATTGTTGCAGAGACTCTAAGGACATATAATAGGTGCTCTTTGAACAAAGAGTTCACTAAATAAATCTATATGAATCCTTAAATGGTATTTTACGTAAATGTTAGTCAAGTTGATTCATACCACAATTGTGCCTTTGATCCTTAGACTTGAGATACTAAAGACATCTCAAAAATAGATGATCATGTTTTGATTATGACTTAAAAATCTCTAAACACATGATCTCTAAAACTTCATAAAGTGGATATGTCAGGAAGTCCTCAAAGGTGATTATGTGGTCAAGATGGGATCACTTACCTTGAGTATAAGAAAAGATTGACTCAAGGAATGAGATGCATTTAAATCCTTAGCCAAGATAATGTAAATATCAAATAATGAGTTCTTGATCATTTCCTCCACACATCAATACTTATGTGGGTGACCGAAAAGGGTTTATAGTTAACCATACCTAAAATTATTCATTAGTCTCATGGAAATGAAGTATTATAAGTATACAGTAACCAATGATGACAATGCCCAATAAGGGAGTTCTTATACACTTGATATCTCTTACAACATGTGATGTAGATGATGAGATCTGATGCTCGATACGTTCTCAAAATTTTGATCGAAATATTGAACATAGTAGAAGATATTGAATCCAACATCCAAAACATCAAGGCACCAAGAGCTGATGATGACCCTATCATTTAATATAAATCAAAATTCATACTTATAAGGTTTATTAAAGGAGTTCTTAAAGTTTTTTAATTTTCCAGCTTTTAGAGATATCTACATAATTGCCAAATGATTGGATCCCATCTTCAATGAGAGAAAGGAGAAAGGAGAGAGTTTCCACAAATTTTGTATGGGCACCTTAACTTGTGTTCACTCTCCTCTTATTTATAGACCTTGTGTATGTGAAATTTTTATGAAGCCCTCAAAATTTTGTCTATATCCACTAACACTCATAGAACTCATGTGTGTGATACTTTGGGTCTATATATCTTACTCGTTAATAATTCTATGGGCTAAATAACACTTATTAGTTAAAAATTTAATTAACTATATCAACATATAAATTAATTAATCATAGATCGAGTTAACCCAATAAATAAGTTGAAAACCACAAATAGGTTACAAAATATTGAGTAATTATGTTTAATTAATAAACTTACCAACTTGAAATACTATTTTGCAAAAGAAATTGTGTTGTTTCATATGCTTAATATGACCTAAATTATTCTTGATTAAGATTGTTGATAAACCTCTCAGTGCTCTTTTTCATGTACTACTTATCCTCTCTTCATTGGTGTGAACTATTTTTGTCACTCTTTGAACTTAATTGACCTCAGCTTTGACCTATTATGCTGAAATAAAGCATTTCCTTCTTCTTCTTGAACATGTTCTACTAGCTAATGGGATTAAGAATTTTATGCTTAACCTAAGTGAAACTTATTGACATAATTTTTGTTTACATAAAATGAGACATTGTAGAGATAAACAACTCCCTCTATCATTCAATTTTTCATTTTTTTATCAAATTCTTAGGAGAAGAAAAATATAAAAATATGATATGGTCAATTATTGATCATCATCTTAGTGATAGAATAACAACAACATGATATTGAAAATAAATTTTGATGAAGTTAAACCAAAATGTGAGATCCTATACCAATTAATGTGTGTGAAAAAGAGGGTATGTTGAAACATATGCAGGGTTGGAGTATCACGAGGACAATAGTTATGTTTGGAATGCATATTTTCATTTCAAACCATGAAGATGTAATGAACCAATAACTTAGTAGTTAGAATAGTAAAATATTGATTATCTAGATCTCAAGGCATGGATGGTATACACCAACAATAATATAATAAAATATGATCAAGATGACGATGTGATGAAGCAATGCACATGAATCATAGCTTAATTTAATGTTTTATTTAAAATTTTGAAGATTGATAGAGGATCTCAAATCTTTCTTGATGTTCAGATGAAGAGTGCTTCTACATCTAATCTTCATTACCTCAATCTTCATTGATTTTTCCCAATAATAGAAAAGATGCTGAACAATATCTATCTATTAATATTTTGGGATAGTATCCATATGTAATTGGCCGAAAAATATTTCATCTCCAACCTCATGCCCTTTTGCATGGTCCATATTGACGAGACGAGACCGCGAGGTCGTCGATTTCACACGGTCTAGTGTCAAAAATTAATCCGAACTTACCAATTTGGGGAATTAAGAGTGAATTGAATGACATAATAGTAAATAAGGGTCGAATCCACAGGGAATTAAGGTATTTTTGGGATATCTTTTGGAATTTGGTCAAATTGGACGATGAATTGAGGTGAGAAATTAGGTAAAATAGTGGATTTAGAAATATAACTTCAAAACGAATCCACAGAATCAAGAATCATCGAATTTGGACTTGATTTCGCGGAGAAATCGAAAATTGAAGTGGAGAGAAAATTTCGGACGTTAAAAATCGTGATTTAAGCTAAAATTTGATGAAATTAAACTCTAAATCCTAATCTAAAAAGCAATTAAACATAAATGGAAGATAATCTAGGAAAAACCGCTTCCACTAAACCCGTTTAGCGATCAAATCGTTGCGATTAAACCGATTAATCGTGAAGAACACCAAGAACGTCACGACGAGCTTCAAGCTGCGATTTCTCCTTCGATTCTCCACCAAATCTTGATTTCAACCCCTCCGTGGATGCGGAAATGAAAGATGAAGAGGATGGAATCAAGAGAAAAGAGTGGAATGGTGTCTAGACAATTCAATTTGATTGAAATCCAACTCGAATACATACAACCACGAAGAACAAGTCTATTTAAAGGAAATTTGGGCGTAACCATCCGATCGTTTCAATCGACGGTTACGATGAAACGGTCCATCGTGGACCGTTTCAGTTAAGTCCTAGCCGTCCGATCTCGATCGACGGCTCTGATCATCCGCGCGATTTAAACGTTTAAAAACGCCTTGATTTATCGCGTCGGATCGCGATCCAGCGGTCACGATGCTCCCCGCCAAATCAAATGGTAGCCGTTATAACTCTTTTAAATAGGCACGTGTTTGATTGATCTCCGGTGCACCACGCCTCCATGCGATCGACGCGTGTGATGCCGCCACGTCGCCTCTAATCTGGCCGTTATAACTCCTTTAATTAAGCACGTGCGTTGATCTTTATCGATGGACCGTGCGTCCATTTGATCGAGGCGTGTCGATCGGTCGTCCATGAGATCCGGCGCTCCTTATCGCGCCACGTCACCTGCACATTAGATTTAAGTGTGGATTAGTCCCACACGGAGTTCATTATAGCAAATAGTCGGGTTTATAACACCCGACGGTTTATAGGGTTAATAACCCTTCCCAAATAGGGAAGGCTGAAGACCTTTTATGTATATAGATTAAATAAAATATATGATATATATAATGCGCCACGTAGGCGCTGTGCGGGTCCACGTGGCCTTGCGTGCCACGTCGCACCCGCGTGGGACCCGCGCGCTTTTTGCACTTTTTTTATTCATTTTAATCTATTTAAATCAAAATTAAATCGGAAAAAATCCAGAAAAAATCTAGAAAATTGTAAAAATCATATCTTTTAAAATACAACTCCAAATTAATCCAAATTTCTTTCATTTGATCTGAAATTTAATTATCTATCATTCTAAAAAGTCAAATTATTTAAATAACAAGAGATTTAATTCTTATTTCAAAAATACATTCATTCTTTAAGATTTTAACTTTAGAAAATTAAATAAATGTTTATAAAAATGATTTCTCCTATTATTTAACTTTAAAAACCATTTATAATCTCAAGTAAAGATGGGTTATAAATCTTTAATCTTTAATTCATCATAATTAACCCTAAATTAACGCATTTTGAGATTATAACATAAAATTGCATAGAATGATAGAAATGCACTCAAAGTATGATAACATGCACATAAATGTAATGTTTTATGCCTTAATTTGCATTAATAATCATGTTTTATCATGTTAAGATTGCATGTTATCACATATGTCTCAAAGATGCTTTCTCTACAAAAGAATTGCCTGAATTATTTTCTCAAGGAGCCATTTTTTTTGTTGAAAAACAGTTCAAATCATCTCTACGAGGGACATGGAAAAATGTATCTGAAAACATTAGGAATGTATACACATCTAATCTTCAATATAGAATGAACTAGTCTGTGATATAATGAGGATGAACATGTTCTTCAGCCTTATAGTTCCATGAAGTAAATACATATGTTTCTTGCGAATGCTGACCCTTGACTAAATGATATTTGAAGGGAGCATTCGGACTTGACTTTGACTTTGACTTTGATTGAATGTCTAAAGTTCAATTCCAAAGTACTTTTCGCGGATGCCCTCATCATCATATCTTAAGTGCTACTGAATGAATTTATTTTCAAATTATCGCCTCGATAATTTCTTCGTCATGAAGATTTACCATGGCTGTCTCATAATCCAAACACAAAATCACGAAGATTTGACGCGGATCTTCATTCAAGTGGAAGTTGACTTTCAATGGAGTTTGACTCTGACCTTTTACTCATTTATATTTGACTAAAACCTAAACTCTATAAAAAAAACCTTTTAAATATATACCAATTACTGTCTTCCATGATGAGCTGGCTTCGTGATGAGCAATGCCCTCTCTATAAATGCCATTCAATTCGTCATTACCAAGTTTCTTTACACGTATTAATTAAAATCAGCCTCGTATTCTCCAAGGTTAAAAAAAATATATTTATTTATTTTTTGGAGTCCTTGGTAGGATGCCTGCTCAGGCATCAGTTGCTGAATGACGTCATCCTCACCAATGGTCTCTCTCCACGTGTGCCAGCGGAGATTCATAATCATGAAGGTTTTGACCCGTAGTAGGTCGTCCACTGTCCTCTGCTCTGCTCCAACAGTCAACGGTGGAATCTAGTCATCGTCAACCGTCCATTGGGTGAGCCCGAGTGCCCTCGTGACAGTCTGTTCATGATAGCTTCCCACCACGGACTGGGACAGTTGAGCTCACGCACTCGTTTTCTTTCCGCGGTAGATCGCCGAAAGTTTTCCAGACCCACTGGACCGCTCACTGGCTCACAGCATCATCATACGTCTTCTTCTCGTTCGTTTCCCATGTCAACGCCTCGAGTCCTCAGCCGCCGACCATCGGATTTAATATATGTCATTTCTGGCGGCGCGTTGACCAAAGAAGCTCGATCGGACGGTCGAGAAACGGGGATACTTTTCTTCGCCGGTGGGTTTACCGCAGCGGAAACGGCTGAACCTTCTCTCCTTCAGGTGAATTTGCCCATGACTATAGATAGCGGTTATTGCGCTGAAGGACAAGGAACTTAATGTCGTCGCTGCCAGGGAGAAGAGAGCGACAGGATCTCCGCGCGGATGGTAAGAATTAAGAGTTTCCTGGAGTTGCGAGGTAAATTTAGGGTTACAGTTCGAAGGGAGACGAGACGTGACGCTATCCGGATTTTTTTCCCCTACCACAGGACGAGCATTATAATATCGTCTCAGTCGTCTAGGCGGAATCTTCAGATCTGGATTTAGCTGAAGAAGAGGCATTTGGTTAGGCCGAGTTGTTCGCCAGGTACGTCTCCGCGAACCCTATATTACCTTTCCGTCTTCTCTTCGCTCCCTACACCTTCGACGGCGCCTTTCGGTGTACGTTCCCTTCTGTTTTCAACACTGTTTCCACTGTTTGCTCTAGTTTCATTCTCGAACAGCGCGATGATTGCACGATTTCTGGCAGATGCCGCGAGAGATTACTTTGTTTAATCTTTTTCCTTTTTTTATCTTTCTCTTCTTTTGAGGCGTTGCAGGGAAGAATGCAGCTGACCCGTACACTGAAGCAGCAGGAATTAACATCACCGCCGTTTCAGTTTCATAGAGGAAGAAAGGATTTTGGGCTAGCATGGAGGCCGCCTTAGCCTTCTTCGTTTCGCTTCTCATCGTCTTCTCCGCTGCAACTCCCGTGGGTTCGGAGCCAGTGCTCGACAAGATTGCTCTTTTAGATTTCATCGGCAACATTCGCCATAGTCGCCCTCTAAACTGGGACCCTTTTACTCCCGTCTGCTTCAACTGGTTCGGAGTCGTCTGCAACAACAACGAGAGCAGCGTCATCGCTCTTCGCCTGCCGGGAGTAGGGCTTATCGGGCCTATACCCAACAACACTCTCAGTAGAATCACTACTCTCGAGAAGCTCAGCCTCAGATCCAACAATATCACTGGTACTTTCCCTTCAGATTTTTATCTGCTGTCTTCCCTCACCGAACTTCATCTCCAATCCAACCGTTTATCCGGTCCCCTGCCGACGAATTTCTCCGCCTGGCGTAATCTCACCGTCTTGAATCTCTCTGTCAACGAATTCAATGGCAGCATCCCTTCTTCCATATCCAACAGTTCCATGCTCGCGATCCTCAAGCTCTCCAACAACTCTCTCACCGGGGAAATCCCGGATTTACAGCTGCCTGACCTCAGATTTCTGGATCTCACTTACAATAATCTCTCAGGGAAAATCCCTCTGTCATTGCAGAAATTCCCCTTGACCTCCTTCACCGGTAACTCTCTGGTGTTTCCCCCTTCACCGTCGCCTTCTCCTGTATCTCCCTTGCCATTATCTCCCTCCAGCCCGCCATCGAGCTCCAAGAAGCCTGGAATTTACATCAGCGAGTCAGCGGTCCTCGGAATAATCATCGCCGGTTGTTCGCTCGTGTTCGCCATGATAGCTCTCCTCTTGTTCGTGTTCTGCTCCCGACCCAAGGATAAGAAGGATTTTTCCTCGGGGAAGCTCCCGGAGAAGGCAGTCTCTGTTAGAGAGGAACAGAACAGGGTCGTCTTCTTCGAGGGCACAACGCTAGCATTCGACCTGGAAGATCTTCTCAGAGCTTCCGCCGAAGTTCTGGGAAAGGGAACCTTCGGTACCGCTTATAAGGCCAACTTGGAGGACTCCACTACAGTGGTCGTGAAGCGGCTTAAGGAAGTTGGCGCGGGGAAGAAAGAGTTCGAGCAACAGATGGAGCTGGTGGGCAGCATCAAGCACGAAAACGTCGCCGAATTGAAAGCCTACTACTTCTCCAAGGACGAGAAGCTTATCATTTACGACTATTTCAGTGCCGGCAGTCTCTCCTCCATTCTCCACGGTAACTACCATCTTCTTTAATTTTCTCTTCTTTTTCTGAAGGAGGTTTCGGCGCAGGGAAAAGGGGAGAGGAGAGAAGCCCGCTGGAGTGGGAAACGAGGGTAAGAGCAGCGGTGGGAGCTGCAAGGGGAATAGCGCACTTGCATTTACAGAACGGAGGAAAAATGGTGCACGGAAACGTCAAGTCCTCGAATATCTTCTTGACTAGTCAACAGTGGGGTTGCGTCGGGGACGCGGGACTAGCAGTCGTGGCCAGCTCAGCTGTGCCGCGCACCACGCACAACGCTGGGTACCGTGCTCCGGAGGTATTCGACGTGCGCAAGTCCACGCAGGCTGCTGACGTGTACAGCTTCGGGGTTGTGCTGCTGGAGCTGCTGACCGGGAAGGCGGCCATTTGCGTTGCGGGCGGGAACGGCGGAGGGGAGATGGTGCAACTGGCGAGGTGGGTGAATTCGGTGGTGCGAGAGGAGTGGACGGCGGAAGTGTTCGACGAGGAGCTGATAAAGAGCGGGGGCAACGAGGAGGAATTAGTGGAGATGTTGCAGATCGCCATGGCGTGCGTGGCGAGGTCAGCGGAGAAGCGGCCGAGGATGGCGGAGCTCGTCGGCCTCCTCGAAGGAGTGCGGCGCGTTGACGGATGAAATCTCCGCCATTCGTCTGAGTCTTCTCTTTCTCTGTTGTCCTCTTGTGATTCTGTTGCGAGGATTTATCAATCGGTAGAGATTTGATTAGTCAATTGTTCTCGACGTGGGGCCCGCTCAATAAACGATACCTATAAGTGTTCTTTAACTGATGGGATGGGAGAAGAAACGTGAGCCTTTTAAAGAGGCAGCTCGGCAAGTATAAAAATGCCGGTCTACGAAAAATCTTTTTTCCTCTCTCCCTTCTCTCGCTGCACGGAAGCGCGTTTGCCGCCTGGGAGAATCAGATATAAGCGCGGGGGAAGGGGATCTCTGGCGGTATCCATCTTCTCTGAATCTGTTTTCCGCTACTGTTTTTCTGTGCCGGTGATTACGTTTGCTGATTGTGTTTTCGGTGGCGGATTCGCGGATCGTGTTCTTTTGATTGGCTAGGGTTTGAGAGTATCTAGGCGCCGACCATGGCTTCCAAGCGCATCCTGAAGGAGCTCAAGGATCTGCAGAAGGATCCTCCAACGTCTTGCAGCGCCGGTAATTTTTAGCTCTGATTCCTCCTGTCTTAGTTTCCGCCGGAATCTATTAGATATCTGGGAAAGGATGTTGGTTTTATTCTTCTAGCTAATTTCGTCGTATCGAGGCGCTCTGAAGATTTGACGGACATTAGCGGAGAGTGCTCCTGCAGCGACAGCCTGTGTTCGACCTGTTCTCTTTCGTTTGAATTTATCGTCATTTTTAGTAAAATCGTTTCGTTTTCATGTAGGAAACTTTGCGTTATATTCTTTGAAAGATCGTACTTCTTGTGTGATCCTGAATATAATGAACCTTATCGCGTCCATGCTTTTTCCTCTGCTACTTTCTTTCTGTAGAAAAGTTGATGCAATTGAAAGCATGAAGTTAGGGATTGATCTGTTCTCTTTTCATTACTTGCTCCGAGGAACGGATGAAAATCTCTGCAATTAGCTTGAGGTGTGCGCATTTGTGAGTCTTTGGAACGTGGACGTGGGATTAGTATTCAGATAGTACTTTATATGATTCTAATGAAACACATTCAAAGCAGACTTTTTGATGATTCTCTGTGGAGTTATTCAGAAAATTTGGTCCTAATTTACTTGAAAAGTCGTTTTTTGCAGTAGTCTTGATCTGTGTGACTTTGGTGGAATCCCAGAGTCTTTTCGATCAGAATGATGCAGATCGTAGTACTGGTATCCAATAATATTCAGGAATCATCGCAAGTTTTGGTATCCAATATTATGCACTTAATGTCAGAAAGCCCATTTTCATTTTAATTTAAGGGTACGAGCTGCAGATGAATTATTCCTGAAATTTTTTGAAGCAACTCTCAAAGAAAATTGATGTTTGACCTTGTGTTACAATAATATCATGCTAAGGTCGATGCAGCATCAATACAAATGGGTGCTGGTAAATGGTCCAAATGATATGCAAAGCTGTTGGAGGAAGCCTTTGTCATCCTTGAGAACACATGAAGAATTGGGTGTCTCTATTGCATAGTATAGAACCCATCGAATAGGATGTACATCATATTGTGCACGAGTCATGCTAAGTTTGTTACATTGGTAAACACACTAGATGCGTGTGTGCATAAGGTTATCAAAAACTGTTAATTCAGATTGAGAAGAATCGATGGCACTATCTGATAACTCTGCCCCTTTAGCCTAAGAGTTAATGCTTTTCATGTTCAGCTTAACTAGGGTCTTTGCAAATTATAGCTAGGAATAACCTTTTATGCTTTGCGCTTTGCTGCTGGGGCATTTTGTAGGGCCTTGGACTTGTGCATAGTTTGACAAAATGATTGCCCATGGTAAGCTTTGGTGGAAATGAGCCTCACCTTCCTTACACTAATGCTGAATTCAAAGGGAAATACTGCTGCCTGATTTTGGCAGCCTATGGCATTTAGGCCCCCCTGCACATGGCTATAATTGTGGGGCTCTCTCTCAAACCTGGTACCGGTGGAATGTGTGAGGTGTCGCATTCTCCACATTATTTTTGAAACAAATGACAAATAGATACCTGGAATGCAGAGAGCTACTGGTATGACCCTGATTTGGGAAGAGTAATTTCCTTGCTACTTAGAAAGATAGCACACTGAAAACAATAGAGTAGAGAAGGGGAAATCTGAGAGGGTCCATGAGAACAACTGAGGGAAGGGTATCGGGGGCCTCTCCTTCCCTTGTGAGTCTGGCTCCTGCTTGCTTGAAGGAGTCCCCCATGTCCCTGACTTAAAGAGAGGCCGGAGGTTCATGATCTGGTGGTTCCTCTCCTGCTGTTACTGCACCTTCTGTAGCTAGCATTAGCAATCCATCTCCTGTAGGCATTGTCACTCTTGAGGCTGCCATGTCTACTGCGACGTTCCCGCAGAAGTGGGAGGTGTTTTTGACCAGTTACCCTCCAAGAACAAGTGGGCTTTCCCGGGGAATCGGCTGTCTCTGTCTTGAACGCTGTTCCTAGAAGCTCAAGAATGCCTGAAGAACTCAACAAGGCCATTATCCTCTGGTAATCCTGTCTCCTGCACAACCTGTTGGTTCTGAAGAAGCAGCTGCACCAATTGTAGCTGTAGGCAGCAGTCTGCAATCCTTGAATAATTGAAGCATGGTGGCTAAGACAGCTGAGATCTGCACCAGCTGCATTGGCTATGGCAGAGAGAACCTGCCGATTCCTCATTGGTGGAGGCAGCTGTGGAGGAGCCTGGTGGTTATTACCATGGAATCAGGTTAGAATGTCTTCAGTCTGAGAAGAGCCGGACTGTCTCCCCACTTGCTGAACTCTTCTCAGCTTTGTCAACGCTTAATTTGAGCAGGCTGTGGTGGCTAAACTGAAGAGTCTGCAATCTTTGCTGTCATCATGTATTTTGACGTGGACTGAAGACTTGCCTCAGGGTTTCATGCGGTGCTGGTAAAAATCATTGGTGGCTTGTTCGGATCTCTCTCCAAGGAGCCTGATTCCTCGGTCATGGGGGAAGGCGAAGGCTGGGAGATGCGGCAGATAGATGGACAGGTAGGCAAGGAGAGAGAGAGAGAGAGAGAGAGAGTTGTTTTGCGTGGTGCACAGTAATGAGTCTGATTACTAGCTCATCATAACAACGGAAATGCGAGGTGAGCACAAGATTTATAGCAGAAGAAGTACACTTATAAAGAAGTAATAAGCTACTCGATCTACACTTGACAGAGAATATTTGCTTGTTCACTGTCCATGATCAAACCTTTTGATACTTGTAACTATTACGGCGCTGACTCTGTTTTTCTTGGTAATCTGGGACACAATCTCCTAAAAAACTGCGACTAATTTATGACCTCTTGTTATCCTATTTTAACCCCAGGATAGTCATGTGCCGAGATATTTGATACCATTTTTAGCTTCTGACACGTGCGGCTCTGACAGGCCCTGTAGCGGAGGACATGTTCCACTGGCAAGCTACTATAATGGGCCCTCCAGACAGCCCATATGCCGGTGGCGTCTTCTTGGTCACCATCCATTTTCCTCCAGATTATCCCTTTAAGCCGCCCAAGGTACACGTTTCTAAGAGCGCTTATTTTTTAAGGGTGGGCAGAAAAGCAATTTTACAGTTCAGTCCTGAAGAAACTTGTTAAAACTGACAGGTGGCGTTCAGAACGAAGGTGTTCCATCCCAACATCAACAGCAACGGCAGCATCTGCCTTGACATCCTGAAGGAGCAGTGGAGCCCGGCGTTAACCATCTCTAAGGTTCTTTCTTGTTCTTCCCCGACAACCTTTGGTGTAGCTTTGACCATTTCTTAAATATCTCTCAGGTACTGCTATCGATCTGCTCCTTGCTGACGGATCCGAATCCGGACGACCCACTAGTGCCCGAGATCGCGCACATGTACAAGACGGACCGGGGCAAGTACGACAACACGGCGAGGAGCTGGACCCAAAAGTACGCCATGGGCTAGCCAGAAAGTCCAGTTGGGTGCACGATGGGCTCATCTAAGCTGCAGCCATGTTTCATGTCCAATGGCGCCAGGCTGGGTTGGCATCCCTCTCCTGACCTGCCTATCAAAACGACGGTTTGATTGACTCTCAACATTTCTACTGCTTTTGTGATCTACATATATATCTATATCTATCTAAACCCATCCACCTCCCAGCGCAGAGAGAGAGAGAGAGAGAGAGAGCGAGCGCAGGCTGGCGGTAGAGCAGTGAAGGGCGGAGGGGGGGAGAGAGAGATTGCGATCACCCTGAGCTGTCGGATCAGGGAAAGACAGGCGCAGAATGGATGAATGCAGGTTTTCTCAAAAGGTAAGTCGCCACTGCTGTCCGATCAGAAATCGGTCTTGATGTGCGATGAATGGGTAAATCGTCAATCTAAACCTCAACGGATCTAAATGATCATCGTAGAGAGATCACAAGAGAGATGCAGACTTTTGAATGTGCTGATGGCTGTCAAAAGATGGCGACTTTCTTCTTATCTGGATGACACGACGATCATCTTCGCGTTTCGACTTCTAGCTCGGTTATTTACGACTATTTTATATTTTCATCAATACGTGGATATTTTAATTTTTCTGGAAGGTGGGGGGTAAGCTGACCCCTCGAAGATCCCCACACTGCCGGTAGCCGACAGTCCGTACGGCTTCCGGTACAGTCCTCCGCAGAACAATCCTGTTATATACAGACATATTTGCTGAAACGGGGTTCTGCGATGGCCCTCAATGTCACGGGGACCCCTCGCTGTGGCCCAGCCTGACGTGTTCGTTATAAGATGCGGCCCACTGCAGCCCATTAATAAATCACTGGCTGCCTTGGGAAAGAGGTAGTCTAGACACGATGTACCGGAATACGTTAAAAACCCTTGTTTTAAAAATTTATTCACGATGATGCCACTCATGTCAAGAAATAAAGCTGCTCATATGTTTCAGCGACCATACGGGATTCAAGAAATAAAGTAGGCGGGTTGTTCTAATGATGTCGATCTTGCCCTGAATAAAGTGAAACTTTTCAAGCTGCTCTAGCGCAATGATCGCACCGAATCTCTTAGAGGATGCGACTACGCGGGGGTTCAGGATCTGTGATCGACGTTCGCTGTTTGGTTTCCATCATTGGCTTCTTCATCTAATCACTATCCTTCTTTTTTCTAAGGAATCATCAACATCATTGGCATCATCATCGAAAACAGCTTCTTCTTTATCTGGTCATCATCATCTAAACCATCTTCTCCATCATCCGGATCATCATCATCATAGTCATCTTCTTTCATCATCCGCGTCAGAAAATTAATAGAAAATTCAGCAAGCTACTTCTCCCCTCTCGCTCTTCTTCTTCTTCTTCTCTACCCGCTATCAAGATTTCTATCTTCGTCGCTCCATCCTTACCATTCAGATGACTGCAAATGATGATGATTGCACGTCTCAACTTGTCATCTTCCTCTTTAGAGCTCTGCCATCCACTTGCATGGCGGTAAGCACGGGCTTCATAGTGTATTCAAAAGCTGACTGAATTGCTCTTTTTTCTCGGCGCCCGGGAATCCAAGACAAACATCGGACGAAGAACCGTTTCATTTTTTATGATCCCGGCGGTGGATTTGTTCCAATCTCTTGCCTGGGCCGCGGCGATTACTCATTTACTCCCCCCCCGGGAAATAAACTATCTCTCCGGCTCTCCCGCCCCCTGCACGCGCACCCAACTTAACGACGAGCTCTGCACGTGTGCCTGACGCGCGAGCACGCGGCCCGCACGTGGCGCTGCCGCTTTCTCTTCTTTTTAGTGCTTGCTTCTAGGTTTCGGTCGGTCCTTCTTCCATTGACCTTCCGACAGGCGACCGCAATGTGGGTCCCTCCTGGTCAACCCCAGAGTATCACAAGCTCGATCATTTTTCGTCGAACTAACCGAAAATTCAACCCATGAGCCGGAAAAATTTCTGCAAAAATGGGGAATAAATGATTCAAGTTTGTGGAAAGTCAATCTCAAAAGGTCAATCAGAATCTAGAAATTGGTCAAAAGGCAGGCCTTGAAAAGATCGGTCGTTTGTAAACTTCTCATGAACATCTTCGACTTCGAAGAGGCCACTCGAGCTGACTTCCAGGGGAAGATTAGCTGTCCTCACATCCGGTCGAGCCCTGAACTCGGTCAAACCGGCCTGACGCCTTCCCCGACCCGACGATTTGACCACATTTCTTTACAGAGAGAGAGAGAGTCGCCGGTCACGTGACTGCAGGACGGTCCGGCGTTCGAGACGGGCCGGGTTCAGGTGTGGGCCGTAACGTTTGCAGGTGACCGATACGCCGGGCCGATAAATATCGGCCGGTGAAAAGTCTATGGGCGAAGGGGCACGACTGGAAATTGAATGCGGGGCGGGTGTAAGAGGAAATAAAATAAATATGGGCGCAGGGAAACGGGACTTTCCGGATTTCTTCTATAATACGGCCGCCGGTACAGCCCATCACCGTTACTCCACTCTCTGTCACTTTCTCTCTCTAGGCAGTCTCCCTCTAGCGCTGCTTCTTCTACATCGTTCTGCCCCCCCTTTCACTGTTCCATCCCTTCTCCCCCCTCTCTCTCTCTTCAAGGCGAAGCGTCTTTGCGGCTCTATACTAGCTCTCGGCCACCCACCGAGGACCGCGTAGCAGAGAAGAGGAAGACGAAGGACCTTTCTTCCTGCCATCACTTCCTCTCTGTAGAAGGTGATAAACCCTCTTTCTTCTCCTCTCCCTCGTCTCCCACTTTTCCTCTTCCAGTCCTCCTGTTCTCTTCGTCTCCGTTTCTCGGGTTTTCCGGAGTTGTTGGGTGCGCCTGTTCAGCCTCGACGTATTTTCAGGAAGCAAGCCTGAATTTTCCTCGTCCACTGTTTCGCGCATTTATTCCATCTTTTGCGTTTTTTATTCCAATTGCTACGTCCTTCGCCTTTCCCTTTATCCCGATTTACCCTCTTTTTCGTCCTACTTTGGTGCATCCTTCAAAAGAATTCTCCTTTCCTCTTTCCTCGGAGATGCCCCCTTTCTTCCACTTCGCTCTCACTCGTTTGCTTCATGTTCACAGGTAGAGAGATACAAATGCGAGCATCCGCTTTAAACCGGTAGAACACTGCAAGTAAACAATGGAAGGAGGAAGCTTCATCTCGCCGCCAATGAAGTTCTCGGAGCACAGACGGAAGCACAGCAAGCTCTACAAGTCAACGTCCGAAAAGCTTCCCTCTCCGCGCGTAGTCAGACTATCAATAACAGACCCAGACGCCACAGACTCATCTTCAGATGAAGACCAAGACCGGTACTCCTCCCGTCATCGCGTGAAGCGCTACGTCTCGGAGATTTCCATACACACGTGCTCCGCCGCAAAAGTATTTTCGCCGGAGAAGTTTCCCTCTCGCCGAAAAACGAACTCCAAAGCGGCAGCTGGGATGGCGCCGCCCTGCGGTCGGAGATTCCGCGGCGTTCGGCAGCGCCCGTGGGGAAAGTACGCGGCCGAGATACGCGACCCGGCTCGAGGAGTACGCATCTGGCTCGGCACTTACAGCACCGCCGAAGAAGCGGCGAAGGTCTACGATAATGCTGCTATTCAGCTTCGCGGCCCCGACGCCATGACAAACTTCGCCTCTCCCTCAGGAGAATACGAGTCTTGCGAGGACTCTCACAGTCTTTCGTCTCCCACTTCCGTTCTTAGATACGCGAACAAGGATATTCCTCTGGAAGTTGCTGATGAAAAGAAGATGGATGAGTCTCCTAAGTGGGTGGACGAGAGCGTTTTCCAGGAGGCCATGTTGGAGTTCGACGGGTTTCTCTCCTTCGAGGAGGCGGCTGCGCCGCTCGATGATGGGTTGTTTATGGACGGTTTTTCTGGGTCTTTTCTAACGGACGAGAGTGTCTACGGGGAGCTTCTTTCTAGCTCGCTGAAGACTTCTCCGCCTTGGAGATTCGATAACTGTTTCCAGGACATCGGCGATATCAGTGATATGTTCAGTTCCGATGCTGCAGTTCCGGTGCTCTGAGGAGCGATCGACCTTGAAAAGCTCTCTGATGGCGGCGCAGATGGTGCTCAAACCGTTTTCCTGTCTCCCGCCGGCCGATCTTACATCGGCCAGTTTTGTTCCGGCGTCTTACTCTATTATCCCCATTATTTTTATTTTTTTAAATAATTCGGTCCCCTCAGCTTAGAACATCTATCTCATCATTACCAGCAAATCTTTGTCACATCAGGTTTTGACTTTCCTTTTACGGCTAGATTTATGAGTTGACCGGAGTTCAAAAATATCAGTTGAAATCAAAAAAAGTCCGCTTTTGGTGTAAAGGCGGCGCACTCATGAGCGATCCACGTGCGGACACGTATCCGACTAACTATTGAGCTCGACGTGCTCCCCACCTTAAAATTCCCATTATTTCCATCTCACTGGTCAGAGCTGAGAATCAATCTTGCAGCGGCATCCGCCCAATCCTTCCTTATCCCCTTCATCGGGCGCTGCCGGTTTGAGCTTCATCCGTTAATCACTATTTTCCTGAGAAAAAATAATCTGAAAAATCTGCGAAATTTAGTTATCGCCGCAGTCGCTCGGCTCTGGCAGGCCGCAGCCGTTAGTCAAATCAAGAAATCTGGAGGGTAGATATTCCTCCCATTCTCTTTTCTTTTTCACAATAAGGGAAAATACGAGACAGCAGCTCAGGGGGACCGCTGAATCTGCCGAATCTAGTGGGTCGGCGGCTTTCCGCCAATATCGTACAGAGAGAGGGGAGAGAGAGACAGAGAAGAGTGATTCTCGTTCATGGCGTTCTCACGGCCACGAGACCACTGCTTTGGTTGCAAGAGGCAGTCGCTTTCTCGAATATTACAAGAAGCGACGGGGGAGAAGAGCTTAAAGTATCTATGCGTCGTCTCTAGTGGTCTACACATGATCGTGAAGCTTTAATCGCTTCTGCGGATGCCCGACTGTCCTAACATTAATGTATAAAACATAAAACCATATAAAATATTTTTAAATATGTTATCCCTGAGCCTGCTGCAGTCTGAGCGACTGCGGGAGCATCGAGCCGTCTGCGGTTACCAGGTGGCGATTGCCCTCGAACCTCTCCCTCTTTGGATACTGGCGAGCAAGCTGACAAAGGCCGCCTGGAGAGTTCAAGAACCGAAGCGCCAAGAGCCGTCTAATTAGGGTTTATCGCAGCAGACTATTGTTCTTCTCGGGCTAGAAGAGTTCGAGCGAATCGCTCTGGATTTTCTATTGTCGTCTGGTGTAGGATGGCAACTGTCTTTCTGGCCGACAATTCGGTAACGGGTTGGCTCTCCAATGGGGTTTTAAGGGGCAAGAGATTTTCAGGCACTGTAGGCGACGGCTTTTTCTTCTGTCCATTCGATTCGCAAAAGGTCATTCGGGGAGGCAGAAGCACAGGTTTTTATCGACGCGTTCTCCGCTTTCGCCGCATCACGAGTCCCCTCTCTCTCTGTCTTCTCTACCTGTGAATAGCCTGCTAGCGCTTTTTCAAAGTTTGTTCATGATTCATAAGCACCTGGATCGACTAGGTTGCTTAGGCACAGTTTACTGATGGTAAGCAGTTCTGCAGGGTACTGAATCTCTATCCGTCTCTCTCCTCTCGTTCCTTTGCTCTCTCTCTCTCTTTTACTTTCTCTCTCTCACTCTTCAGTCGGACCTATCTTCAGTCCTGTGTAAATTTATTTTATTTTGCGCTACAGATGTACCAAACCCCGCGTGAAAATTTGAGGTGGAAGAAGATTTTGTAGGGGTCGGCGTAGCTGACAAGCTGCAGAGGGCCACTCAATCCTTTGTCCCTAGCCACAACTCCCATGCACATTTCTCATGCTCTCTCTCTCTCTTCTTTACTCTCTCACAGTCTCACTCTGGAGAGGCAAGTTGAGTGAGTTGACTGAGAGAGAATCCTTCGATTTTCTTTGAAGTCTGATGCTGTGATGGGTCCAGAAAAATGTGTTTAAATGCGCATTGAAAGAACTCCCACAATGTCGGTGCCATGGGCAATGAATGCCAATATGCTACCCCCACCCCGAGCAATAACCCACCGACATCCGTCTTCCACAACCCTTCAAATGAACCCCGCTTTCTCCGGAGCGGTGGTCGGCTTGTTCTCGGCATCGGCTGCACAGATAGAATGATAGAGAGACGTATATAGAGAGGATCAGTCTCACGTCAAAATGAGATCAAATTTCGATGGTCCAGTGAAGAATTGAAGAGTTGACAGCGACTGTTTTGTGCTAAGATTTGCGAGCAAGAACAAAAGGATATCGAGAGAGCAAGCCAAAGTGACGTCGGAGAGGCGTGGTCCCTCTGGTATTTACGATATCTCTTCTCGCAACGAGGAACAAACGATGTCTCCGCGACCAGAGAGAGAAGAAGAGAGGGAGGGGGGACGACGGCATGTGAAATTGCTGGGCCCCCTGTCTGCATGTGCAGACCGGAAACAGGAGAGAAAAAAAATTGACAGAAGAGAGGAAGAGGGGATTCTTGTCCCGAGGAAATAGACAAGAGGAAGTGAATTGAATCGGCCCATCGTCTGCCTTCGAGGAAACCCCGCGTCAGTCCGTCATCACTCACTCGAGTTGAACGTTACCGTTCGAGGCCACTTGGCGATCTGGGGCGATCGCCTTTCAAGGAAAGATCTCCCTCACTTCAACCAGAGAGAGAGAGAGAGAGAGAGAGAGAGAGCACCTGGCCGGTAGTTGAGGGGGCAGAGTACAGAGAGAACAATACAAGGAGTCAAACACGGACTAGTTTGACCGTTCCCTTTCAACTGTTCGAGTGCGGGTCATGAGCCATCATTTGCGGTCAGGGGCATTAAAATCGCAAGATGGTACTCCCCACCACTGTTTCTATTATAGTATATTATTTTATCTCCCACGTGGTTCCCAAGCTCTCATTATGGGCCTCATCTTCAGACTTAAGTTTCTCGCCCACATTGAAATCAAGTCAACGGTTGACCTTCCTCATCCTCTGGCGGCCCACACGTCTAGTTTCCCGCTCATCTCCAATTCATAGTGTTGACTTTCTCCTTTGTTGATTGTGGTCTTTTTCAGCTGGATCAGTAACGTTGAACTGATTGCAAAGAGGGCAGCATTCGCCAGAAATCTCTTGGCGAATGAGATGCTGGATGAGACCATATTTGACCAGGGTCGTTGACTTTTCCCCTCTCTTGATCCCTTCACTTTGTGGCCAGCCGATGAATTTCAAAAGCTTCTTCGATAACTTGGTACTTGGTTCCACGATGATCCGAGAGTTTCATTGCAAGAACAATACGACTTTGCTCCAACCTCGCAATCGCCGCTTCTCGCTCTGTTTGTTGGTGTGATTTTACGGTCTAAAATTCAGGGAAAAGAAAGAATCTTAGAAGCTAGAATGAATAATAGCAAGGGATTTCGAAAGAATTTGTGATGAACATGGGACACAGATTCAGCGGGAATATTACTGTGAAAGGATCAAATAGAATTTTTCTTTATCCTGTATAAAAATAAGTTTTTTAAAAGAATGCAAAAAATCTGTGATCCTAACTAATTTACAAAATAAAATTTATCACCGACAATTAAATTTTTATCGAACTTATCATTATGATCATTATCATGGGGAACTTCGATTCCTGCCGGCCAGCAACTTTGTAAAATGCCGCTTCTTCATCTCAGCATCCAGCCTTTGGGGGTGCAGCTCTACTGAAGGTGAGGATTAGCCTCCAGGGGGGCAGCAGAAAAAATATAGCCTCCTCTTATCTCATTTTCTTTTCCATCAAGGTTCCCATTCCAATTCATGGCCTCAAATCTCCTCAAATTTGTTTGATGACAAATCTGACATTCCCTTGAAAATTGATCAATCACCACATATCCCAGAATTCTACTATCTGTCAAAACCTAAGGTTGCAAAAATTTTGCTACTTTTCCAAACCATCACTTAAAAAAGGAACACCGAGCACAAATCAAATTATCCATGTGAATTCGCTTGTTTTCCCTTCGGGAAACAGTTTTCTTTCCTAAATGGTTCAACCCTGCAGAAAAATTGACCTCGTGGATTGCTACAAGCTTGCATCACATCGAATAATTTGAGATTTTAAGACAAGATCCGTTTTTGCTTCCATTTATGCATTTAACGAAGGGAACAATAACATGCAGCGAGATTAAATCACAGGCCATTGAAAAAGCGGACCAACAAAAAACTATGATCATTAATAATTTACCCGCCAAAAGCACCCGAGAAATTTCCACGCGAATTTCATGGGCATGTAATTGCGGCGCCTTTTTTTAGATGGTTTGTAATTTCAACATCGTAACCCAAAACATAAAAAATCTAAAATCCCGAATGATTCTTAAATCGCCACAAAGAAAGCAGACGTGGATATCCGTAGAAGTACTCCAGGCTCTAGCAAATCGGCATTAGATCGAAATTTAACTGTCAACTGAGAGGAACCAGATACCAAAAAGTCCCGGAAAAAATTATTCAAGTGCTCGACGGAGAAATTTATCAAATGAACTGACGACATTCAAAAACGACAGACTGAGAGCGAGAGAGAGAGCAAAGGTGGGATATATTTTACGTGGAGAAATTCCAGTTGATCCTCGAGATCCTCGAGCGCAGTTCTGATGCCATCAAGGCTTCTCACATCCGAAAAGGACGGCGCTTTTCTCGTCTTGGTTGAGTCCTTTCACGAACGCGCAGCCGTCCTTCAGATCTTCCTCCCCGCCACGAAGAAACCCTACCTTTCGGAAATTCGACATCGAAGCAAGGTGAATGGCGTTGCTGATTCGGTCGTGGAGCTCCCACATCTTCTCCAGCGTCACCTCCACAGCCTCAAGGTCAACCTCCCACGTCATTTGGTGCAACGAAAATCCTTTTCGAATCCGTTGGCGTGCTAACTGCTAAAGGGAGGGAATTTCGTTCCCCCAGAAAAAATAAAAATAAAGTAAAAGCCTCCCTCGTAAATGGATTCTCGATTAAAAAAAATAGTTGCCAAATTTAAAATTCCCTTGGCGGGAAAGCAATCGGCTGAGGAAACTGAATAAACGTGCTCAGAAAAACTGGACCCATCATCAGCAGGCCCAATACCAACGCTAGCGCATCACGAGACCCAGAGACATGGGCTCCGCCATGAGCCTCGCCGGACCCCTCCGGCGCCGCGCTGGCATTGACCGCCGGCGAAGGTAGACCGTCGCGCGCCGGGTCCGGCACGGGCGTCGCCGAGACGTTGATGCTCAGCTTCTGACCGTCCTCGCAGTGGGTCCCGATCCCCGAATAGAAGTAGTGTTCGCCCGGCTTCGTTATCACCAGCACCGTGGGCCCTTTGTAGTGCATGTCCACCACCTCCTCCTGCGTGCACTCCTCGAAATCCTTCTTCGACACCTCCATCACGTTCTGCAGCGCCGGCGTGTACATGAACACTGCGCCCAAATCCTATTCTTATACACTGTCGTCTAGAGAGAGAAAGTTCTGTCAAGAGATAGAAAGAGAGAGAGAGAGGACCCAGTTTGTCACCGACGACGAAGGTCTTGTCTCCGGCCCACTCGGCGTAGAAGGTAGCGTTGGGGGGGAGCCTCCAGCCGAAGCTTCCTCCGACGATGTGGTCCAGGGAGACCGCAGAGACTGCATGTAGAAGATGAGAAGACGAAACTACTAGAAAGATTGAGAGAACGTAATTGTGCGGCATTCTTCCCTTCTTTGCAACCTCGATCTCCCTGGTTTTGAATCTAAAGGATATATGCCGCTGCAACGGGAGGCTCCGAAGCTTTCCTCGTCTCCGACGATAGAGCTCGCGGGGATTTACTATAACTAGCATGACGCCAACTTCCTCTGCCCCGCAAAAACAGACACGTCTTTTCTTCCGCGAGAGCCCAAGAAAAGTGAGAGCTCGTGAAAGCTGGACGAAAACGCTATTTTAATCCCCTTGCGTCGGTAGTTGATAGGCAAGGATCTCGGCTCTGCTACAATTTTCCCCCTCCCACCCGTTGAAATGAAGAAGATTTCTTAAATCAATGGGTTTTTTTTAATCAAACAGTCCTTTTTTGCCTGTACAGAAGAGAGCAATAGAAGAAAATTCGAAGATGGAAAATAAAATCATACGAATGGCTCGTGAATATCTTGGAGAAACGGGACTCTTCCTTGAGGGTTACGAGCATGGGATACTCAGGTGGACCATGGATAGAGGAGAGTTTGGGCCTCCAAGGAGATTATTTAGTCAACCCATCGTTGACTAAATAGAGATGAATTGCATGGTGAATCATTCTCCCCATTCTTATCTTAAACTTCATCATTTTCCCAATTCTGATCTCACGGTGAATCAAAGGCTCCCATCTCTTGTCCTTGGGACTCACTTCTATACACTCCCCAGTTTTTCTCAAAGATTGAACAGATGATGTTCGTTGGATCCGAAGAGGGAGCCGTTGAACTGCCGCGAGTTCAGATCCCCGCTGTCCAACGAAGAACCGAACCGATCCAGCCACTGCGACGCGCTCCCGGACTCCATCTCCTCGACCCACTCGGAGCTCATATCCACGTCGTCGACCAGGATAGGATCCACTTCTGCTAACTTTCCTCTGCTGTGAATCCTCAGATTGTTATGTACGTATAACAGATCATTAAACACATCCCTCTCCAGCTTGTTCTTCTTGTCGGGGTAGATCTGCGGCGAGCCGGAGAAGCTCCTGTCCACGACGGCAGCGCTGCAAACCTGACTCAAAACCCTTATCGCCACGTGTTGCAGACCTGGCGCCGAGTCTCCGTACTGCTCCCACCACATTCCTGAATACAGAAAAAAAAAAAGAAATTTAACAGTCATACATAACGGAGGAAAAATTTATCAAAATACCCGGAAAAGCCGTGGTTCGAGCTTCCCTGGCGAGATTCGAGCCCGAACATCCCTTGCGCTTTCCTGAACCGGAAAATCTGGGTGGTGATGTCCTGCCGCAGATCCTGACTGGGCAGAAGCTTATCGAGAACGGCGTGGAACTCTTCCTTTATGCTGCCCACGAACTTGGCCTCCGGATTGTACTGAATACTCGGGTTCAAGTACGCCGCTGCAGCATGCAGCGGAGAATGCAGCTGATGCTGCCATCTTTTGTCAACCATCTCTAAAAAGATTTTGCATTTCGCTTCGTCCATGATGTAGTACGTTCTGATGGAGTCTTTAGCCTTCGTCATCGACTCGTAGATCGTTCCTATGGCCGGTTTATTTCCTGAAACTTCTCTCAGGACTTTCAATAAAGGTTCTGCTATGGCTGCCGCCTCCTCTGCTGCCCTCCAGAACTGATTATCCTCGCAGATTTCCATGCACACCATTCCCTGAGGCCTGCTCGCGTACGGAGACGAAGAGTACTCTTGAGAACTGAACATCTGCTTGATCCTGGATCTCTGCTTCACGAGAGCTTGGAGAGAGAGAAAGTTCGACGCTGACGGGGCAGCGCTGTTTCTGACGATCTCCTGCCCGCAGGTGAACCTTTTCATCAAACCCAGAAGCCAGGAACTATTGTAAATGAATCTGGTGATGGATTGGGCTTGCAGAATGCATCTATTCACCCAGTCGATCTTGCAGAAATCCTCTAATATTGAGTTTATACAGCGGGAAGCGCAGGGAGACCAGAAAATGGAGCTGTACTTCTGCATTATATAATTCCCCACGCTCGTGTATCCAAGAAAGTCGTCCACTATGATCTGCACCACGTTCTCCGGTCCGACGCCCTGATATCACGGAATCGAAGAGGTCGGAGACTTGCTTGGAATTCTTGAAGCCTGAAGGGTCAACGGATTTATGAAAGAAAGTGCCGGAAGGAGAGGAGACGAAGAAATTTATCTGGGTCTTGGTCTTATTGGCTATTATCGTGCAGCCTGTGCTCCCCCACTCATTTTCGACGTCCTTGATCTCGGAGTTCACCTCGGATTTCATCTTGTCCAGCCACGTCGTCTTTAAAGACTCGGCTGATGGGCCGCCAAAACCCGGCCCGCGAAGGGTCTCCATCATGTGCTTATAAGATGGAGAATGCGCTGCCGAAAAATCTAACCAGTTCTCGAAGAAGAATTGAGCGACGGATCTCTCGGCATCGAAGAAGCTAGACTGAGGAGCGGAATTTGCGGAGACGGAAGGATAAAATCTAGGCGATTCTTCTGCGCGATGTTTCTTTAGAGCGACGGCAGTCTCTTTTCCTTCTTCTTTGGTTTGGATGATGGATTTTACTCGCTCGGATACGTCGTCTCGGACTTTGCTGCATGGATTCACTCCTTTACATTGGACCCGAGAAAGGTGGTGCTTCAATCTGCTGATCCCGCCGTTGAGGATTTTGTGACAGAAATTGCAGCGCACTTTGTTGCCGTCGAGTTTTTCGCAGTATTCCCAGCAGACGTCTTTCTCTCTAACCACTAAAGAAAGAGTTACGACAAAACAGAAAATGATTGCTGATCTGAAGTCATTTAAATTCTTACTGCCGGTTTCCGTCCCGCGATCGTATTTCTACGAGCATCTACTGGAGAAAGAGAAAAAACCCAAAAATAATGTATATGAAAAAAGAAATTCTAGGAAACAAGAGAGACAAGCTCCTCGAGACGAAAGGGATGGGTGATCGGAGCTTGTAGGATCAGGGATTTCGAATGGGAGAAAGGAGAGATCGGTGAGAGAAAGGAAAGGAAAGACGGGGGTGAGAGATCGATGATAATGCAAGGGCGGGAAGGCTGTGGCTTTAGAGATTTTGAAGAACCTGAACGATGCCTGCCGCCTGTCTCTGCTTGGCGGCTGAACGAAGCGAATCTCGCGAGATCTCGCCGTTTAGGGTTCCTCGCGTTGGTTTATCTGCGATCTTTTTAATCGATACGCTATTTTCCTCTCCTTTTTATCGACATTAGCGATCACGAGAACTCGCCGATATTTTAAAGCGCTCGCACGTGTAAGAATCTCTTTTATATAAAAGTCCTTTATATCTTGAGCATTTCCTAGATGTCATTGCTACAGAGATTCAAGAGTTAACTAAGATTATTGGGAAAAAAAATCTGATTATTAGCTCAGAAAAACGTCAAGAGTAGACCACGTTCATATTTGAATTTTAGAAATAAATTATTTGCCAAAATATACCTAGGGATATCAAACTCGTACATTTTTAATCAATCTGATAAAAAATATAAACATGTGAACTAAAAATATAGACTGTGCTCTCACAATCTTTTATTTGAGTGGAACGATAAGTGGTTTAAGTGAAAAATGAATATTCAGTAATAAGTGACACTATGAACTGTTATTTCTTCACTTAGCAACACCAATTTGGTCACTCTAGAAATTTTTAACAAAAATAAAAGGCACAAAGGATGTTTAGATCAAATCTTGAGAAGGGAATCTCGATCTACAACTTTTTCGAGCATTTTGTCTTCCTATTATTGGAATGGGAGATCATGATTGATAGACTAAAAGTTTGAAGTTACAATAAAAAAATTTTGTCATGCGTCGTTGACATCATTGCCATACAGGTACTCAGTTGTAATTGTACAACACTAGGAATGGAAGGGGGATATAGGGGAGGAGAGAGAAAGAGAGATGGGCCACAATGCTCATAAAAAGATTGAGTGGCTCATATTTTTTATGTGATTTTATTGCTTGTGCAAAAATTGTTTAGCTTTGTCTTTTAGGTAGGAATCAACAAAAATTGATCGATGATCAGTTAGTCATATCAAACCAAGACTGTTTCGAGTCAAAATCCTCTTTGCTCTTGGCCATAAACTTAGTCTACACCAAAGTTATTGGGCATGTTGACTATTGGACACATTTATGATGCAAGACATCCCAATTGATGCCTACTGACGATACGAATTTGTGAAGTTGTTGAAAACACAGTGAGATATGTCAAAACAATTTCCAAATTCACCAACTTAAGATTATAATTAAGAATTATAGAGTATAATGATGCATAAGAGTCGAATCCATGGAGAATTAGGCAATTTTCAAGGTATTCTTCAAATTTGATCAAATTAGACAAAGAATTGAGGCGAAAAATTAGGGAATTTAGTAGATTTATGGAATATATGGAATAAAAAAATCGTGCAATTTGTATTAGTATTCGCAGTGACATTAAGGAGCAAAAATTAGTGAGAAAAATCTATCGCAAAGAGAGAGAAAACTAAGAAATTATCTAAAATTTGACTAATCTACTATTTGAAATTGAAATCTAATGTTATAGGAAGAGAGATTAAGGAGAAAACACGTATTCTAACCCAAAATCATGCTCAAAATGATCTAATTGATTGCCGGATCAAGGGATTTTTATTCTGCGATTTTGAAAATAAATTTTAGAATTCAAGAGGCAATTTCTCCCAATTCTCTTAACGAAATCTCACCTTCAAACACCCCTAGGACTTGAAAATCAGTTTAGAAGAGGAGGAAAGCAAGAGATCAAAGGATTGAGATGTCTAAATATTTCGATTACCCGAAACATTAATGAATATATTTTTCGTCGAAGAGAAAGAGTATAAATAGACAAAATTTGGGCATGACTATTGGATTTGGCATTTCATCTTTGATCAACAGCTCAAATGAAACTCTAGGATGTGAATCTTCGTCATTAAGTCACGTCCATTTGATTAGAAATAGAGCACTCAGATGAAGCCGCGCCATGGCATGAAGTTTGTGCTGAGATCTGAGGCTCGACAAGCTCTCCAAGTTTTCGACCAAAATAATGATTGCAGCGGAAGGTGTTGAATCAAAACAATCAATAGAGTTGAAGCACCTAGAATAGATGATCTCATCATCCATTCGAGGTGATCCTATTGTCTAGTATAGAATAAAATTCATACTTACATGGATCTTTTGAAAGAGTTCTTCAACCGTTTTAAGCGTACAGCCTCTATCAGTATCCACACAGTCTCTAGACGGTCAGATCTCTTCTTGAACACTCGTCACTACGAGAGGAAGAGAAGAGAAAGAAGAAGTTTCACTAGGCTTGCATGGGCACCACTATTATTGTCCTTCTCCCCCTATTTATAGACTTTAGGAATGTGAAATTTTCACAAAAACCCTTATTATTATGTCTATATCCACCGACGTCTATTGACTTTATGTGTGTGACCCTCTAGGTCCATATATCTCATCAGTTAATGACTCTATCAACCCAATAATACTTATTGGTCTTCCTTATCAATTAACTATATCAACATATAGATTAATTGATTAAGGATTGATTTAACCCAATTGACAAGTTGAGTCGCCAGCCCGGTGGGTGCCAAGCTACACCACGTGCTCTAGGAGATATGGAGTATATTAGAACTCTTTCATGGAACCTTGTCGTCATTGGTTACCGTGTACGTATAATCCTTCATCTACATGAGACTCATGAATGAATTAGGGTATGGTTAATTTTCAAACCCTAATCGGTCACTCAATTTAGTATTGATGCGAGTAGGAAATTATTGAGAATAACTTCTCTAATATTTCCACTACCCTGGCCAAGGATTTAACCACATCTCATTCCTTGAGTTAATTTCCTCATATACCGAGGGTGGATGATCCCATCTTAACCACTCAATCCCCTTCAAGGACTTCATATCATATCCAATCTATGACGTTTTAGAGATCCCGTGGCTAGGGATTCGTAAGTCATAGTCAAAACACGATTATCCATCCACAAGATGTCTTTGGTGTCTCAGGTCAAAAAGACCACGTACACAACCGTGACATGAGTCAACTGACGAGACGAGACCGCGAGGTCGTCGACTTCACACGGTCTCGTGTCAAAAATAAAGCCTAATTTATCAATTTAAGGAATTAATAACGAATTGAGTGGCATAATGGTAAATAAGGGTCGAATCCACAGGGAAATAAGGAAATTCTTGATGTAATCTTTGAAACTGATCAAATCGGACAAGAAATTGATGGTAGAAATTGGGGAAAATGATATATTATGAAAGATAACTTCAAAAAAAATCCACGGAATCAAAAATCATTAAAAATGATTTTGATTTCGTGGAGAAATCGAAGTTTGAAGTGGAGAGAAATTTTCGGACGTGAAAATCGCGATTCTAACTAAAATTCGATGAAATTGAACTCTAAATCCTAATCTTAATTGAAATTAAAAACTATAGGAAGGTAGATTACGAAAAACCGCTTCCACTAACCCCAATTAGAGATCAAAACGTCGTGATTAAGCTGCTTAATCACGAAGAACACGAAGAACGCGAAGAGAGAGTTCAAGCGCCGATTTCTCCCGATCTACACGACCAAATCTTGATTTCAAAAGCTCCGGTAGTGCAAAATTGAGATAGGAGCACGATGAGATCAAGAGAAACGAGAGGGAAGGTGTCTAGACATCTCAATTAGATTGAATTCCAACTCGGATGCTTACAATCGTTGAAGAACGGGTCATTTTATAGTATTTTTGGGCGTAACCGTCCAATCGTTTCGATGGACAGTTACGATGGAATGGTCCATCGTAGACCGTTTCAAAAATGTCTTGGCCATCCGATCTTGATGAAGGGCTCAGATCGATCTGCGCGATTAACGTTTTAAAACGCCTTGATTTGTCGTCGTTGGATCGCGATCTAGCGATCACGATGCTCCCCGCCAGATCGCATCTCGTTCGTTATAACGCCTTAATAAAGGCACGTGCGCTTGATGGACTTTGGTGGACCGTGCGTCCATTCTAGCGACGCGCGTCGATCGATCATCCATATTATTCGGCGCTCCTCATCAAGCCATGTCACCTGCATTTTGAACACATCGTGTTGATTAGTTCCACACGGAAAAGAATAGAGGAGATCGTTGGATTTATAAGACCCGACGGTTTAGAAGGTTTGAATACCCTTCCGATATACGGAAGGCTGAATACCCATTATATAAACTATATAAATTATAAATATATGTATAGGCGCCGTGTGGGCCCGCGTGGCGCTGCCACGTGGCCTTGAGTGCCACGTCACATCCACGTGGGACCCGCGCAGAATTAATCCGCTTTTTGTTATTTTTTTAATTCATTTTTATTATTAAAAATTAAAATAAATTCAGAAAAATCCAGAAAAAATCCCTAAAAATATAGAAAAATTCATAACTTTTAATATATAACTCTGAATTAATCCAAATTCTTTCATTTGATCCAAAATTTAATTATCTATCATTCTAAAAAGTCAAAATTAATAAATAATGAGAGTTTTAAATATTATTTCAAAAATACATTTATTTATTTAAAGATTTTAGCTTAAAAAGTAAATAAATATTTATAAAAACCTTTTCTCTCATTATTTTAACTTTAAAAACCTTTATAATCTCAAGTAAAGATGGGTTATCAATTATTTATCTTTTAAATCATCATTAAATTAGGGTTAAATAATTGATAACCCATCTTTACTTGAGATTATAAAGGTTTTTAAAGTTAAAATAATGAGAATGATAGAAAAACACACATAAGTATGATAACATGCATGTAAATGAAACCATTTATACCTTAATATGCATCAAAAATCATGTTTTATCATGTTAATATAGCTTGTTATCATCAACCTAATTGACAATTTGGCATAATACCATTCAAGGATTCATACGGATTAATTCAGTGAACTCTTTCTCCAAAGAGCACCCGCTATCTATCCTTGGTGTCTCAACACCGATGGCCACATGATCAGCCATACTCATCATATGAGTCATATCAGATAGTGCTATTCTTTCTGGATAATTCGATGTCCTTCGCGAATATCCCACGAATAGGAATGTTTAGAACATATGTTTAAAGACCAGCAATCACTGTATTATGATCTCATCATAATTCACTTGATCATTGCATATGTTCATGGACTTCATTGCAAACATCACACAAGAATGACAATGAATAAAAGTTCATTTCCATAAACATAAACGAAAGATGAAAGTGTGATTGGCTTACAGGCCACATAATATCCATTAGTTTGATCGTCGTCTAACTCCTGCCATTTGATCTTCATCGAACGTTTGAGATGTTGCCATGCGTCCACGAAAGTCCATCAGATGCATTTAATCTCAGCTGTTATAACTCCTCAAGATGAACGGCTGAGATTAAATCATTTGAAAATGAATTGTTGCCTAATTAGATGTCGCCACGTATCCCCTCTAACTTAAGTGAAGATCGACAACTTTGATTAAATACATGAACCAGACGCTTCTTGTCGCGCCACCTCACTTGCACAATAAAAGAAACACAAATAGTCCCACATTGTCAGGCCCGAGAGGAGGAGGAGAGAGCGAGAGAGATGATCTGGAAAGAAGATTCTATATCTCCCATGGCAAGATAAGATGGGGCCCTTTTATAAGGACAGAGGGATAGTGGAGGTGGAGTGTCGTGACGTTCATGTCGGTTGATGTTCTGGAGCAGTTTGCAAAGCGGTTGTCGGAGCTGAGGGGACGTGGGTCCGAGGAGGGGCGTGACAGACTCTCGGCGCGCGAAACCCCGACGTCCCCGTCGAGTCGTGAAGAAAACAAAGGATGAGGTCGGGAAAAGCTTCCAAGCGTTGGGCGTCTTCCCAAGAGCTATCATCAACGGGATGGTCGAGCCACTGGACAAGGAATTGGGTTTGGGGTCAGGTTCGGGATGGATGGTTGAGGGTACGGTGGGCAAGGATACGGGCGGGTTTGGCGGGGAGTGGGGGGATGGAGGGTGAAGAAGTTGTCGGGTTTGGTCAAGTGGGGTTGAGGTCTTGGAAGAATGGTTTTAGGAGTGAGACGTGGAATACGGGGTGGATGGCGAGGCGTGGTGGAAGTCTAGGCGATAGGCGACGTTGCCGATGCGTTCGATGATTCGGAAGGGGCCATCGTAGCGTGGAAGGAGACTGGCGTGGGTGGAGGATTGGCGAAAGTAGTGAGGAGAGAGGCAGAGGAGAATGAGGTCGTTGGGTGTGAATTGGCGGGGTTGGCGATGTCGGTCGGCAAACCGTTTCATCTGGGCACAGGTGTGTTGAAGGTGTTGGGTGGCTGTTTGGAGAAGGGAGGAGCGGTGGTCGGCAGTAGATTGGCCGGCTGGGTTTTGGATATCAGAGTCGGGAAGCTGGAGGGAGAGGGGGGTGCGGGGGGTGAAGCCGAGGAGGAGTTGGAAAGGGGAGGTCCTGGTGGTGGAGGTAGGAAGTTTGTTGTGGGCAAATTGGGCGGTGTCGAGAAGGGAGGGCCAGTTGTGTTGGTTGAAGCTGACAAAGTGCCGAAGGTATTGTTCCACGAGTCCGTTAATGCGTTCGGTCTGGCCGTCCGTTTGAGGGTGTTAGGCTGATGAGAAGGAGAGCTTGGTCCCCAATTTCTTGAAGAGTGTGCGCCAGAAGTGTCCGGTGAAGCGAGTGTCCCTGTCGGAGATGATGGAGCGAGGTAGTCCCCATAGTTTGACGATGTTGGAAGAAGAGGTCGGCGGTGTCGCGAGCTGTGCATGGCTTGCCGAAGGGAACGAAGGTGGCGTACTTGGTGAAGCGTTCAACGATGACGAGGATGGAGTCGATGCCGTTGACTTTGGGGAGGCCGGAGATGAAGTCGAGTGAGACGGAGTGCCAAGGCCCGTTGGGGACGGGAAGTGGTTCGAGAAGACCGGCGGGGGAGCAACGTTCAGTTTTCTGAAGTTGGCAGAACCTGCATGTACAGACAAATTGCTCGACGTTGGAGCGTAAAGCTGGCCAGGTGAAGTAGCGGGATAAGAGGGCGATGGTTCGTCGCTCGCCGGGGTGGCCGGCCCACTGGCTGTCGTGGTATTCGGCGATGAGAGAGTGTCAGAGATTCGGGTCGGGGGGGATCAAGAGTTGTCCCGTGGATGTGTGGAGTATGCCGTCGCGTAATGTGTAGTGTGTGTTGGAGCCGTTGCATACGTCTGCGCGTAGTGCTTGTGCCGAGGGGTCAGCGTCGAGGGAAGAGTGGAGCTGCTCGAGCCATTCAGGGTCTGCGCGAAGGAGGGAAATGTTGCTGAGGTGGGGTCTGTGACTGAGAGCGTCGGCGGCAGTGTTGGTGGATCCCGCGGTATGTTCCAAGGAGAAGTCGAATTCTGCGAGGAGGGCCTGCCAGCGGGCCTATCGTCCGGAGAGGTCCTTTTTGGTGAGAAAGTGGCGGGTGGCGATGTTGTCCGTGAACACGGTGAAGGGTCGGTGGAGGAGGTAGTGGCGCCAAGTGCGGAGGCTGTGGACCACGACGGTGAGATCTTTTTCGTGGGTGGGGTAGTTAAGTTCGGCGGGGCTCCATTTCTGACTTTTGTATAGGATGGGATGGCCGTTCTGGGAGAGGATGCTCTGGAGAGCAAGGTCGGAAGCGTCGGTGTGGACGGTGAAAGGGAGGGAGAAATCTGGCACGTGGAGAAGGGGGTTGGTGGTCAGGAGAGTTTTGAGGTGGGTGAAGGTGGAGGCGCAGGTGGGTGTCCAGGACCAGGGCTTGTTGTGGCGGAGAAGGTCGGTTAAAGGACGGGTGATGTGAGAGAAGTGGCGAATGAAGCGGAGGTAGAAGTTGGCAAGGCCAAGGAAGGAACGAAGGTTGTGAGGGTGGGAGGGGGTGGGCCAGTCGTGGATCACCTAGAGCTTGGCGGGGTCCATGTGGATGGTGCCGTTGGTGATGACGTGGCCGAGGAAGTTGATTTTTGTTTGGCCGAAGGCGTATTTCTTGGGGTTGAGGTAGAGGGAATGCTGACGGAGCAGCTGGAACACCTGTCGGAGATGAGTGGCGTGGGAGGAGAGGTCGGGATTGTAGACGAGGATATCGTCGAGATAGACAATAATAGAAGTATCAAGGAAAGGACGAAAAATATTGTTCATGAGTGCAGAAAATGGTAGCAGTGCGTTGGTGAGACCGAAAGGCATGACGGTGAACTCGTAGGCACCGTAGCGGGTGACGCAGGTGGTCTTCACCTCGTCTCCCTCCTTGATCCGCACTTGGAAGTACCCGCTGTTCGGGTCGAGCTTGGAGAAGACCCGGGCGCTACCAAGACGGTCAAAGAGATCATCGATACGGGGAATGGGGAAATTATTGCGAATTGTGATGCGGTATAGGCCGCGATAATCTACGCATAGGCAGAGAGATCCATCTTTCTTTTTCTGGAAGAAAACGGGGGCACCGAAGGGGCTTTGGAAGGGCGGATCATACCTGCTTCCAAGAGATTCATGAGCTGGGCCTTGAGCTTGGTCAGGTGGTGAGGGGCCATTCGATAGGGGGCCTTGGCTAGGGGAGAAGTGCCGGGGAGGAGATCGATGGCGTGGTCAATGTCGCGGCAAGGGGGAAGGGAAGAGGGAAGAGAGTTGGGAAGGAGTTCGGCGTTGGCGGTGAGTAGGGGTTGAAGGGAGACCGGGGGGGTCAGAGGGGGTGGGGGTGGAGGTTCCGTCGGAAAGGTGGACGAGGAAGGTCGGGTCCTGGTGTTGAAGACCTTTTTTGAGATGCATGGCGGAGAGGAGGGGGCCAACTGGGGGGGCATCGGGCAGAGGGGTGTCCTCGCGGGTAGAGAGTACGAGAGGGGTGTCGTTGGGTTGGGGAATCTGGAGGGTAAGGGTGGGCCACAGCTGGATGAGTCCACCGGTGCGCTGAAGGAAGTCAATGCCGAGGATGAGGTTGTGGTGGGGCATGGAGACGACGCAGGCATCGACAGAGATGTTGTAGGTGGGGGATAGGCAGAGGCGAAGGTTGTGGGAAATGCCGATGATAGGTTTGGTGCGGTCGGTGGCAGTCTGACAGTACATCTGGGAATCCTCGTTGTCGTGGGGAAAGGGGAGGCTGATATGGGTGGCGAGCTGGATGGAGAGGAAGGTGTTAGAAGCACATGTGTCGACCAGGGCGCGAACGTTGTGGCCGAGGATGGAGGCGTTGATGTAGAGGAGAGGGGGGACGTCAATGGGACGGGGGGAAAGGGCATGTCATCGTTGTCGTCGTCGGAGGCAGAGGGCCAGGAGGAGGAATGGGAAGGGGTGGTGGCCAGGAGATCAAGTGTGAGGGTGTGGAGTTCGGGGTGGGTCGGCTCGTGCAAGGTGGTGAGGGCATGAAGCTTTGGGGGGTTACGAGGAGGCTTTTGGGGGGCATTCGGAGCACCAGTGGGGGCCCCCGCAGGTGAAGCACCCCGTGGCGGGTGGGTTGGAGTTGGAGGGAGGGCGGAGGATTCTGGAGGCGGACGATGGGGGGGGGGACAGGTTTGTTGGAGGGGAGTGCAGGTGTGCCGGGGTGGCGGGAGATGGTGGTGGGAAGTGAGGAGTAGGGGCTCGGCGAGAATCTCGGAGCGACTCAACGATGCGGGCCGGTGTGTGGAAATCGGTGGCGCCCCGGCGGTCGACTTCTTGGCGCGTCCAGGGCTGGAGCCCCTTGAGGAACTGAAAGTGGGTTTGCTCGGCGGAGAGGCCCTGGACGCTAAGGAGTAGGGTGGTGAAGGCGGCGACGTACTCTTGGGGAACCCGGTTATTCGCAGGTCGGCGAGGGCCTCTCAGGCGGAGAAGGCACTGTTGGCGGGGCGGAACTGGGCAACCAGGGAGGCGCGGAACCCGTCCCAAGAGAGGTCCCGAGGTTGGGCAGGGTCGGAGCAGCAGCGGCGCCACCACAGCTTGGCGGCACTAGTGAGGGAAGTGGAGGTCGTGCGGTGGCGGTCGGCGTCATTGGATATGTCGGCGTTGGTGAAGTATTCCTCGAGGTCCCATAGGAAGTTGTCGAGGGTGCAGGTGTCGCGTTCACCGGCGTAGGAGGTGGTGGGTTTGGGTGGTGGATTTGGGGGGGGGGGGGTCCAGGATAGGGCCGTGGAGGTGAAGGCTTGTTGCAGGAGGGTGAGGGAGGAGTCAAGGTGAGCAAGGCGTTGGGCGAGGAGGTCAGAGGAGGTGGTGATCGTGCTACGGAGGTTGTTGAGAGAGGCCATTTCCTCTTGGAGGTGAAGCTCGAGAGAGTCGCAGCGGGAGGAGAGGGTGGCGATGGAGCTGGCGAGGGAGTCAGGCTGGTCGGAAGGGGAGAAGGTGGTGAAGGGAGGAGGGGAGGGGGGGGGGGGTGAAGAAGTAGAGGTGGATGGGAGGTCGGGGCTAGGGGTGGGAGGGTTAGGTTCGCAGAGGGGCGGCAGAGGTGTCTGGTGGGTGGAGACCATGGCTCTGATACCAGTTGTCAGGCCCGATAGGAGGAGGAGAGAGCGAGAGAGATGATCTGGAAAGAAGATTCTATGTCTCCCATGGTATGACAAGATGGGGCCCTTTTATAAGGACGGAGGGACGGTGGAGGTGGAGCGTCGTGACGTTCATGTCGGTTGATGTTCTCGAGCGGTTTGCGAAGCAGTTGTCGGATTTGAGGGGACGTGGGTCCGAGGAGGGGCGTGACACACATGACAAAAATTAACATAAAATATTGGGTATATAACTAGCGTGTGTTAAGTAGGCTCAGTGAATATCTAGAAAAGGATGCTTAACCTACTAATCACACACGCATGGACACACGCACACATGCGTGCCCACTGATGATGCATTTTCGTGCGGTCGTTTAAACACACAAACGTAAGTCAAAAAAAATTTATAAAACCGAACTCACAAAGATAAGATATAAAATCAAGTAATGTGTAAGTATCGGGCCGATCCACACAGAGCAAGGTTCACTTTAATTGCAGAGTTGACTTGGTTAAACTTAGGTTTAAAAGAGGTTTTAAAGAAGTAAAAAATAAGATGTGATGAATAGAAATAATATAAATAGACCTAATAAGAATTTTTAAGAATTGAAATCTTGGATTTGATAGAGAAAAGTTAAAAGTCAAAGTCAAAGCATTAACTTTGACCAACAGTAGGTGTTCTGTAAAATCAGAGAATCAAAAGGTTCAGAAGATTACAAAAACTATATATTTGGAAACTAGAGAGAAAATGGAATTTATTGATATATAATTCATGATTTTTGGATAAGAAATGGATTTACTATGAATTATTAAAAATCAAATATCAGATAATCCCCGAAATGAACACCTTAGAGGAAATCTTCAAATTGACTGGTCAAATGAAATCCAAATCATGAAATTTATATGTCAATGGAAAGCTAAGAACCAGAGGAATCTAAAGAGACCAAAATTATCTATTTCTGATTTGTAAATTGAAAGTAATTGACCCTGAAAGTCAACATTTGAATTCTGATGAATAATGAACAGTGCTTGCTCAAATGTCAAATTGAAGGGTCAAATGAACTCAGAATTCGATTAATTTGATCCATGGAAAGCTGATGAAAAGAGGAATCCAATGAAACCAAAATCAAGTGATTTAGAATTATAATCAGAGAGATATCCTATTTTCAAAATCAGCAATTTTTGGACTAAAATTTGGGGGAAAATGAAGAACACTAAGTATTAATTTGCAAAATTAAACTTCTAAATCTAATAAAAACTCAAATTACCTCTTGATAATCGATTGAATCTCACTGCTAACCTGATTTCCACAAGAATGGGGCTTCAATTCACGTGGATTGAAGCGAATTGACTCCATTTCTTCCTCACGGACGTTCGGATATCAAGGGGAAAATTCGATGAAATCAAAAAGGAATTCGCGATCAATCCCACTCCAACTGCTTGGCAATTGAGTCTAAACGCGGGGGGATCACGAAGAACTTAAGATTTTGCTCCAAATTTTCTTAATTGCTTCATGAATCGATCAAAAGTTAAAGAACAAAGGAGAAGATACATCGTCTTTTAAAGGGAAATTTCGCCGATTTTTGCGGGGCCGTTTGATCCGCGATTGGCTGCCTATTGGTGGCCACGATCACATGATGATCGTGGCCATCAACCTCTCGTGATTGTGGTCGTGATTTCCGCTTTGATCGGACCATAATAGCGCTTGATCGTGGCCACAATCGTGCGGCGATCGGGCCACGATCGTGGACTTTCTGCCTGACGTTGATTCCGCCGTTTGATGAAGATTGATTTCGCTAACATGCATTTTGATCCCGATCGCAGCAATGTTGATTCCTCCGTGGCGATCGGCTGCGATCGCGCATTGATTGGGCCACGATCGTGGACCTTCCTCTTAATGTTGATTTTGCCATCCGATGAAGATCGCACGACCACTTCAAGTTTGTGTTTTGATGAAGATCCAACGCTCCCGAGCTTCCACGTATCATCAGGTAAGCCGTCCGATGCCTCCAGATGAAGATCACAATCAACATCACGATCGAACGCCCCTGGCGCCTCCACGTGTCAGCATATGCATCATCGATCATCGTCACTTAACCCGTAATTCACGCACGTGCTCTGATTACTGATCGCGTGGACTTGAGTCCACTCGATCAACGCGTTTTAAACGACGCGATTAGAATCCGACGTACACAGTGCCGCCATGTTGCCTGCAAAAGAAAAACGTGTGGGAACATAGTCCCACACGGAAGAAAAATGGGAAAGGGTTAGCTTATATTACGGGGCGGTTTAACGCTATTGCGTTACCGCCCCAATCCTATTACCAGGGCCCACTAACCCGTGGGCCCTTCAATCGCCAGCCCTTCTCACACCACGTGGCGCCCCTCACGGGCGTCTACGTGGACTTGCGTGGTCCCGCGTGGCCTCCTGCCACGTGTCCGCGCCCTGTGCGCCACCTGCGCCTCACGTGGGCCCGCGCGGCCCTGCCACGTGGCCTTGCATGCCGCGTCCCATCCGCACGGGTCCCGCGTGCCACGTCAGCTTGCCCTGCCTGCGCCCCTAGTTGCCACATCAGCACCGCAGTTTCTGCGGATAAAACAATCCCTTTTTCAAATTTTTTAATAAGAAAACTTGATAACAATTAATTTAAAAATTAAATTAAAATATGAAAAGGGCATAAACTTTAGAAATTCATAACTTAAAATATACAACGCCTTTTTAATCCAAATTTTCTTCATTAGATCACAAATTCCTTCCTTTTTAATATCATGTCATCTAAAATATACTTTTAAAGAGGAAATTAAGATGAATTAAAAATCACTTACTCATTTCTTAGGCAATCTTCTTAATCACATTTTCATCTTGAAATTATCTTTCAAAACATGCACTAAAGTCAAAGTAATTTAAGAAAATAGATTAACTTCTATTAATTTTAACTTTGAAAAAGATTAATCATCAATCAAGCATAAAATTATCCCTAATTTATGCGTAAATATCGACTTTAGTGAAATGACATACCAATGGAGAAAATTCTTGAAAAGTATGATAACATGCATCATATTCACATAAAATAAGCATGAATATGAGTTAATTAGGATAAGAACTTAAGTTATAAATGTATGTTATCACCCACTGATGGATATTATGTGGCCTATAAGCCAATCACACTTTCATGTTTCTTGTTTATGTTCATTGAAATGAAATTTATTCATTGCCATTCTTGTGTGATGTTTGCAATGAAGTCCATGAGCAAGTGCAATGACTAAGTGAATTATGATGAGATCATAATATAGTGATCACTAGTCTTTAAATATATGTTCTAAACATTCCTATTCGTGGGACATTCGATAAGGACATCGAATTATCCGGAAAGAATAGCACTATCTAATCCAACTCATATGATGAGTATGACTGATCCTATAGCCATCGGTGTGGAGACACTAAGGATAGATAGTGGGTGCTCTTTGGAGAAAGAGTTCAGTGAATTGATCTGTATGAATCCCTGAATGGTAATATATCAAACTGTCAATCAGGTTGATTCGTGTCATGATTGTGTATGTGGTCCTTTGACTTGAGACACCAAAGACATCTTGTGGATGGATGATCGTGTTTTGATTATGACTTACGAATCCCTAGCCATGGGATATCTAAAACGTCATATATTGGATACGACATGAAGTCCACAAAGATGATTGTGTGATCAAGATGGGATCATCCACCCTCAGTATTTGAGGAGATTTACTCAAAGGAATGAGATGCGATGAAATCCTTGGCCAAGGTAGTAGAAATATCAAAGGAGTTCTCTATGATTTCTACATGCATCAGTACTAACCTGAGTGACTGATTCGGGTTTGACAATTGACCATACCCTAAGTCATTCATGAGTCTAATGTGGATGAAGGATTATACATACATGGTAATCGATGATGGGAAGGTTCCATAAGTGAGTTCTTACATACTCCATATCTCCTAGAGTACGTGGTGTAGCTTGGCACCCAACGGGCTGGCAACTCAACCTATCGATTGGGTTAAATTGATCCTTGATTAATTAATCTATATGTGGATGTGGATGATTAATTAAGGTTGACCAATAAGGTGTTATTTGGTCTATAGAGTTATTAACTAGTGATATATATGGACCTAGAGGGTCACACACATAAGGTCAATGGACGTCGGTGGATATAGACATAATAATAAGGGTTTTTGTGAAAATTTCACATTCCCAAAGTCTATAAATAGGGGGAGAACGACCATAATAGAGGTACCCATGTAAGCCTAGTGGAACTTCTCCTCCCTCTTCTCTTCCTCTCGTGGTGACGAGTGTTCAAGAGGAGATCCGATTGTCTGGAGACTGTGTGGATACCGCTAGAGGCCGGACGCTTGAACGGTTGAAGAACTCTTTCAAATGATCTAAGTATGAATTTTATTCTATACTAGATGATAGGATCACCTAGAATGGATGCTGAGATCATCCATTCTTGGTGCTTCCACGATGTTGAATGTTTTGATTCAACACCTTCCGCTGCATTCATTATTTTGGACAAAGATTTGGAGAGCTTTTCAAGCCTCAGATCCCAGCACCCACACACATAGATACGCACACCCATGCGCCATGTGGCGCGTACACACGTCGCCACATGGCACATACACACATTGCCATGTGGCCACATGTTATTCTCCCATCGCGTTAATTACCACATCAGCGCACGATATATAAAAAAATTTTATTCTAAAAATCCAAATAAATCCAAATAAATTCTAGGAAAATTCTAGAAAAATATCTAAAAATTAGAAAATTCATAACTTTAACCATGTAACTCCAAATTAATCCACATTTGTTTTTTTATTATAAATTAAATAATTTATCATTTTAAAGAGTCAAATTGAATAAATAACGAGAGAATTAAATTTTATTTAAAAAATATACTAATTTGTTTTAGAAAATAAAGCTACATAAATTAATGAGTGCATATAAAAATATTTTCTCTTATTATTTAACATTAAAACCCAATCATAATCTCAAATATAAAGTGAGAATAATCTACTCTCAAATATTTCTTTTTAATTAATTATGATTATCCCTAAAAATAATACATTTTTATATTTTTAACTTAAATTATCATAGAATGATAGATATATACACTCAAAACATGATAACATGCATACGAATGGAATTTTTTATGCCTTAATTTGTATTAATAGTCATATAATTACATTTATATATTGCATGTTATCAACTACAAATGTTAAAATCTAGAATCGTAGGATAAGAACCATAAACTTTGTTTAAGGAGAAAAGATATTCATCTACTAGGCTAAATGTAATTATGTGATGTAAGCATTAAAAAACATAACTATTATATTTGATAAAGAATTATAAATAAAAACAAATATTTTAGCACATCTATATTATTTCTAGAAAATAATATTTATGTTTAATAAAAACTCAAGAAATATGAATAAATACCAAGTGAAAAAGGGTGAAACCATAATTGATATATAAGACAAAGAGATTACATGCATCTATATAGAGAGGAGAAGAGGCATCTAGAAGGAGGCCCTTGATAGATATTATGTAGCCTATCGGCCAAATCATACTTTAGTGTCTCGTTTATATTAATTGAAATGGAATTTATTCATTGTTATTCTCATGTGATATTTGTAATAAATTGCATGAGCATATGTAATGATTAAGCGAATTATAATGAGATCATATATAGAAATCACTAGTCCTTAAATATATGTTCTAAATATTCTTATCCAAAAAAATATTCGATGAGGATATTTTTTATATCATAAAATAAAAACACTATTCGATGTATATTAAGAAATGAAATTTTAGTTGACTCTTATGATGAGTATGGATGATCTTGCAACCATTGGAGTAGATACAATAACAAGTGTTTTTTTAAACAAACAGTTCAATAAATTGATCCGTATGAATCCCTAAATGATAGTATACCTGATTGTCAATCAGGTTGATTCATGCCAGATTGTGTACGTGGTCCTTTACCTAAGACTCCAAAAGACATCTTGTGCATGGATGATTGTGTTTTGACTATGAATTATGAATATCTAACCATGTGATCTCTAAAATTTCAGAGATTGGATATGACATGAAGTCTTACAAGGTGATTGTGTGGTTAAGATGAGATTCTCCACCCTCAATATTAGAGGAGTATTTATCAAGGAATAAGATATGACAAAATCCTTAGCCAAGGTAATATAAATATCATAAAAGATGTTCTTGATGATTTCCTCTACAAATCAATACAAACTTGAGTGACCTATTAGGCTTTGACATTTGACTATACCCTAAGTTATTCATGAGTTTTGCATAGATGAAGGATTAAGTGTACATGATGATTAATTAAGACAAGGCTTTATGAGGGAGTTCTTATACACTCCACATCTCCTTGAGAATATAGTGTAGCTTAGCACTCATGGGCTGACAAAGAAAATTTTTATTGAGTTTAATCGATCATTGATTAATTAATCTACTTTTTGATATAGTTAATTACTAAGGTTGACCATTAAGTGTTATTGGGTCTATAGGGTAATTAACTAGTGAAATATATGGATCTAGAGGGTCACACACATAAGGTCGATGGATGTTGGTAGATATGAGAAAAAATTGAGTGTTTTGTGAAAAAATTTCTTACACAATGTTTACAAGTAATAGAGAATGGCAACACATAAGGGTGTCAAAGCAAACCTTGTTAGAAATATCTCTTTTCTTTTCTTTCTCCTAGTTAAAGAGTGTTGAATAGGAGATCCAGTTGTCAAGAAATCATGTGGATATATTTAGATTCTAGACACTTGAACCGCTTTAATAACTCATTTAATGAACCATGCAAGAATGGATTTTGGTCTTAGAATATATTATAGGATCATTGGTTCTAGGTGCTTCATCATTTTGTATGTTTGACTCAATTTCTTCCACTAAGTTTGATGTTTTGATCAAAATTTTGAGGGCTTAATGAGCCTTAGATCCCATCAGCCCTATTAGAGCATAAAGATAAAAAATGAGTAGATTGATGCTACATTGTTAAGGTTCTTGGTGAAGATATCAACTAGCTATTTCAATAAATATGTGAAGAGAGAAAGGAGAGATGATATATGATGTAACATAAGCTCATTAATTAGCATATGGTAGTAGAGGGATACAGGGGTTTGTATTGGGAGAAGGAGTACAAAGAGAAATCACTATCTTTTACCATTTATTGATCAAATTCTTGAAAGGTTTTTTTACATAAAACTCTATTATCTTCTTGATGGCTATTCAATATCTAATTACATAGAATGCTATGTTTTTTTAGTAGTTGATCGTTTGGAAATTTTTATGAATTTTTTTTCAGTTTTTGAAATTTCTTTTAATTTATGTTTGACTAATTTGAGTAATGTTTTTAGTTATATGTGGAGAACAAGCTAGTTCTTAGAAGGGAAAAGTCCCATTTCACAAGGAAGGAGGGAATAATTTTGGGGCACCACATCAACAAGAGTGGGTGAGAGGAGTGATTCACTCACTCCTTATACAATTTTTCATGCCTAAAAAAATTTCCTAAAAATTTTTTCCTTCATTTTGGCCAAGGAAGTGAATTGTTTACCTAACTTTAAGAACTAATCCTTAGCTCGATCATCCAGCGTAGCAGAAAATAGCTTCATCTTCATCATGTTTAGGGGAATGCCATTACCTTGATGAATTTCACACACTTAGCTATATTGTCCTTAGAACGTTTTCCATGGAACATAGGGAGAATACTCATAATGTAAGTGTCTATTCTTTGTAGAATGGGTTTTACATAATTATTGAATCTATCCTCATGTTTCCCCAATGTAGCTGTCATCATTGGCTCTTCTCTAGTCAATGTCTCTAAAGAAGTAGATGCCACCGATGAGTTAGATAGGGATTTTTGAGGTCTAGGGTCCTAAAATATGTGAATAGATGGAGGGTTTTCTCTCACTCTTCATGAAATTTTCTCTAAATGTCTCAAAGTGATTTTATCGAATCATAGATCTCTAAATTTAGTAATATCCATCAAATTTCAAGCAGACAAGCAATAAAATTTCTAGAAGATAATGTTCTGCAGCAATGTTTGCCAGCTAATGATTGAATCCTCTACAATCAAACCGTCAAGCTCTCTCCATATCAATAAGTTGATTTGCATGTCAAAACCCTAATTTTCAATGAAATAGAATTCACACAGCCAAAAAAAACTTGAATAAGCATGATAATACATAAGAAAGCTAAAACAATTCAATAATTCACACAATGCAATACTTGGCATTGACTTTTATGAGATTTATGCTCTCTTAATGATGCGATTAGGCAATCAATCGTAATCCTTGAAATAAGGGGAATCATTATACATCATGTCAAATCAAGGATCCAGTTAAATATATTTCTGCATCACAAATATTAGTGTAGGACATTTGTGGAATATTGCCTCAAAAACAAAATTGCGGAAATCCAATTTTGACCAAGTCAAAATCATGATACCTTGGTGAAGGTGCCATTTATCAAGCCAATTTTTAGGTTATTTTAAAATTATGATCATAGGGAAACACTAGTCCTAAACTACTTTAGTTGATGTTTAATTAATTGTATTCACTAAGTGTTAAATCCATAGATAATTACAGTTGATTTTTTAATTTGGTAAAAATTAAGCAATGAAGAGGGTTAAGGGTTTAAGAGAAATAAGTATAATTAGGAAGATAGCTCAAATATTTTTCTAGTGAATCCAAAATCACAGAAATTAGAACTTAATAAAAGGATAAATCAAAGATAGAATTTAGAGAGAGAAAATTGTGATCAAAGAGAAAGACAGTGGCCAAAAATAATATAATTCTATTAATCTAGATTTCAAATTTGAAATCTAATACTAAAAGAAAATATATTATGAAAAATAAGATCTAAATATTCTAGAACCATGAAGAAATCATTCCAATTAGTCTTCAGATTGAGCTTTTGATTATGTGATTTCAAATTAGAAATTCAAGGTTCGAGCAAAGAATTCTCCAAATATTCTCAATGAAATATTGACTTTAGATTCTCAATTGATGCATAAATGAGCCCATAGCCTAATTTAATGAAGATATTAAAGGAAAAACATTTCTAAATTTGGAGAATAAAAAAATTCAATAGTTTATATTTTTGTGATGAAATAGAGCTTAACTAGAGAGGAATCATGTTAATACAAAGAAATATACATGATGTGTCATGAATCTTATATCCCAAAACATTTTGTGATGCTCATCTTATATACATGAGCATGTCGGGACTTGGTTAAATTAATGGGTTTGACATGTCAGTGGCCTCAACAATCCGCTTGATCTGATATTTCAACCCAACACTGTTTCGTCGACCCCCCTACTCATCGCTCGAGTTATTGTATGAGAAAGAGAATGTATCAATCTTGATCAAGGAAACTCCCTTCGCAAGAAATCTAGAAGATTCGAATCCCCTCTTTGAGATTTATTTTTGTAACAGAAGGTTTCTGGGTATAACTTCTTCTTTTTACTTATCTACTTGTTGAACTTGTCGGATGATTTTTTTTTGATATTTTTGTATTGGTAAATAACTCAGTCGTTGCATCATATTGAATTTTCCAAAATAGGATTCATTATATGATTTTTTCAGTGGTAAATCTCTCTTCATTATATGAATTTTTTTATCAATACTGCATGAATATTCTTTACTATTTTTTCCACTACTAAAAATGGAAGTCATTATAATTCATGCTAGAGTGAAAATTTTGATTTCTTAGAACAATTTATAAGTGGTCCTATGAAAGTGGTGAATTTTCCAGAAACTTTATCGGAAACTCGTTCCTCAATCGAATAGCGTGAATAAGCTCAAATGTTATAATTTTTATGTTTCAATTTCCGGTTCACTGGTCCATTTTTATGTGCCGCACGAATGAAATGCTCGCAGCCAAAGTTTTGAAAAACCCTCCATTTCTGAAGACCAGGACTATGATTGTTGGTTTGGTTTTTCAGGTATCTGTAATTTATGTTTTTCGACCCCCTTTTTATCTCTCTCCCATATTTTTTTATACAGTTTAAGGAGTTGCATTGTTTTAATTACTTGATTCTTATAATTGAAGGGTCAATGATTATTTCATCCTCTGCTCATTAGTTTGTTAATATGAAAAACTTTATAATTAAAGCGTTAATGTTGGAGCATTTTTCTTGATCCATTTGCCTTTGTTTCAATCAGATCACCAGGTCAACTCTCGTGACTATTGATTCTAGCTTTGAAAGGGTGGAGAGTTGTAGTAGTCTCTCATGATATATGTCATTATTAGGGGCGTTCTTGTCTCATGCACATAATAACATGTGCATGGATATAATAGGTATCAAGGCTAATAGTATCCCTTTTTAAAACCAGGCCAAAGGAATCCTATGGTTCTATCTTCATAATAACATGAAGGATAATATCTAATATTTCCTTCTAAAGGGAAGTTTTAGGCTCCACTTTGATTCTTGAAGATCAAGAAAAATTTGATTTTGATGCTAAAAATATTTCAACCAAATTAAAAAAAGAAAATAGCAATGATTATTTTTTCAACATTAGTTACATAAATCCTAGTAGAGTAATGCTCCAAGATTTGTAAACTCCTCATCTTGAACGTGATAGATTTGAGAACCTTAAGCTCAGAGTTATTTATTCATTCAAAATGATGACACTCATGGGTAAATTTGTATGTCATGACCATAATGTGTAGTTTTAGGTTTTTTTAATAAAAACACAAACACAAACACAATAAGATTGTTTATCCTTGCATTTATGGACAATAGAGGTCCTATTTTGGGAACACATCATGTAAATATAAAGAAATATATATGATGTGTCATGCATCTTATATTTTGATAGCATACAATTCATACTAGTAATTACATAATTATTAATACAAATTAAGGCATAAAACATTCTATTCTTATGCATGCTATCGTACTTTGAGTGCATATTTATCATTCTATGCAATTTTAGGTTATGATATCAAAATGCACTATTTTTAGGGATAATCATGCATAATTAAACATAGATATTTGAGATTAGATCATTCCCATTTTATATTTGAGATTATAATTAAGTTTTAATTTTAATTAATAAGAGAAATTTTTTTTGTATTACATTAATTTATTTTTATTGTATACACTCATTTCTAGTTTTATTTTCCAAAGGAAAGGAGTGTATTTTTTAGATAAAAATTTATTATCTTCTTATTTATTAAATTTGAATTTTTATAATTATAGATCATTTAATTTCTGATCAAACAAAAAAATGGATTAAAAAAGAGTTATATTGTAAAAGTAAAGAATTTTATCATTTTTAAGGATTTTTAAAGAATTTTTCTGGATTTATTTTGAATTTATTTATATTTAAAACATAAAAAATTGGTTTTTATATACACTTTGACATGGCAGATGACGTGGCGAGCGCTTACATGTCGACACCTGGCGACGTGTGTGCGCTTCACTAGCACACACGATTATTAGTTAAGTTGCATGTTTAGGGCATATTATTTCTTTTATGCATTTCTCCTTTTATACCCATCATTTCACTATGATTTTTCCAATGTAGGACTATGTTTTTATTTCTTTTATGCAGGTGACATGGCGCGCTCAGAAGCGTCTGATCAGCAAGAAGGAAAATGAATTAATCTCAACCCTCCACTTTTCACTTAGTGAAGGGGGTACACTATGTTTTGATTGGATGACGATTCACTTTATTAAACATTGATCAATCCCGGCCTTTCATCTGGGAGTTATAAAGGTCCACATTGAATGCGCCCAATGGACTCTTTTGGATGCATGACATCATTTCAAGTGTTCGATGGAAATCGAACGGTAATTATTACACAACAATTGTTCTTTAGGCAATGACGAAGCGTAATTTGTACACTCCATCGAGGATCTGACGACCATGACTTAACGATGGTGATTCATCTCCTAAGGATTAATCACGACTGTTGATTAAAGAGAAGGTGATCCAATGGCCACGCCCAATTCATACCCTATTTATACCCCTCTTCCTTGATGGAAAATGTATTCTTGGGTGTTTCTATTAATTGATATGTTTGAACATCTCAATCATTGAATATCTTATTTTCTTCTTCTTCTAGACTCATTTATACATCCGAGGAGTGTTTCAAATAGATTTTGTTGAGAAAATAGGAAGAATTAGCTGCTTGAACTGTGAAATGAAAAGTCTTGATCTAGCGATGAATTGGATCATTTCAAGCACAATTGTGGGTTAGATTACATGTTTTCTTCCTAATATTTCTTCCTATGGCATTATATTTTAATTTTAAATAGTAGATGAGTTGAATTTTATGAATTTTTAGCATTTTCTCTCTCTTTGCGATCGATTTTTCTACCTTAATTTTGCTTCTTGATTTCTCCGAGAATACTGATCCAAATTGTGCAATTTTTGATTCCGTGGATTTTTTTTGATTCCTCTTTCCAAAATACTAAAATCCCTAATTTCTCAACTCAATTTATTATCCAATTTGATTGAGTTTTAAGAAAATGTCAAAAATTATCCTAAATCTCTGTGGATTTGACCCTTATTCCTCATTATATTAGTCAATTTGTGATTAAATCTTAAAATTAGTGAGTTTGGTATTTATTTTGACATGAACTTGTGTATTTTCAATGACCACGTGAACTTGTTTCGTCATATTACATTCAATAAATTTTGAAAATCATGTCTCATCTCATTCCATCTACTTTGAAAAATTTAAAGTGAAGTATCTTCAAACTTACATCATTATAATTTTGTAGAAATTACTCTACTTGATTTTGGGTTATTTGCATGGAGATGCTATGCTGATGTTCAAACCTATTTTCCCATTGATCTCTTCCTCTAATCTATAAATACCTTGATATGATATCCTCTTGCTAACAACTACAAATTTCAACTAAGAAATGGTCAAATAGTTAAGGCACTAAGTCAAGTCAAAATTTAGGCCTTTATATTCAACACTTGGGATCATCTGTAGAGGTAAAAAACCCATAGGTTAATGCAAAAAATGACAAGATCAAAGACAATGATCAAATCATTGAAAATTTTATACCTACTAAGGTAATGAGTCATACACTTTATGGATGCACACATTGAGGAAAGGCTAAGATAACCAAGCAACCAAGGATTGTGAAACTAATAGACATCTCTAGAAATTTTTGTAGGCTTATTAGTTTATAATTGCTATAAACCTATGTTATATACACTCAATGAAGGTGATAACATACTGATGTTGCGTCTAAGCCATTCATTTTTTCTGCAATTTGTTCTTTAAATATCATAACTAGTGACTACTTTTGCATTTTATCAAGATTTTACACCCACGATAGAGATTCTTTTTTGAATGAAATAAAAAAAAGAGTTATACATAATTGCACCTGATAAGAGAATCTTTAAGGTTTAATAAGAAGAATTATAAGAATAAATTCAATGGAGATTCAATAGCAGTACGTGATCTTTGTTTGTTTTAAGAAAAATAGTAATAATACAATTTCTATTCATTATGAAAGATCAATCTCGTAGTTATTTTTTAGAAATTTCCTTAACCATGGTTTATGTTACTAATGCCCTTAATGGGCTGATTGCTACTGACAGGCTATGAAAGTAGTCTGGACAATATTTTCACGTGAAATGGGTGCACCAATTACAACTACGCGCATGGAAGTGTGTGCGGAGCAATGCATATCAAAGCAGATACCGAATTTCCAAGAATGGGCATCGCAAATTCAGAAAGTATAAGCAGGGAGGGAAACCTATTTTTCGGGTTGTTCTTGATTTCCCGCCCCAAGAAAGCTTGTCCTGAAGGACACATCGGGAAGAAGATCCATCCCGAAGATTGCCAATGACTGTGAGTAGCGCAACTGAGTAGATTACTTATATTCGAAGCTGCAGACAGGTTTGTGTGACTCGGTTTAGATATTAGACCTTTCATCTTGTTTTCTTTTGTTTTCTTTCCCTTTCTTCTGAATTGAATCATTTTTTTTATTGTTTGAAATTTTTACTCATCGTTTTTCCAATTCTTTATTAGTTTAGTTCGTGAATTCAATTCAAGTTTAATTTCAAATCTCCTTCTGCTTGTTCTCCGATTTCATGAACAAATTTTCTCTGTAAAAAATAATAATAGAATAAATAAGATCTCGTCTGAACTCATCTTCTTTCTTGTTTTAGTATTCGTAGGAAAGGCAAACCACAAAAATCATTGCGTCAACTAAATCTGATTGATTTCCATTGGATGTAAAATCTGTAATATTTTATATTCATTAGCTATATCAAGAAAGAAATGGATTCCTGAATCAGATGAAGATAATGATACAGATTTAAAAATACAAGAGAAACAAAACAAAACAAAACATTGAATAATGAAGTTGACATTGAATGAAAGATCTGGTTGAAGATGAACCTTGAAAAATAGATTGTGATATTCTCTGAGAAGCTTAATTAGGAAATTAAACTGACTTGACAAAGTTTTGATAAACACAAAAATATAATAGTTTAAAATAATAGGTTTAAAATGAAAATTTAAATGATAAAATTGGTCCAAGAATAGTATATTTGCAATTCTTTTATCGAATTCACTTTACATCTAGATATTGTAATTCATTTCATATCATTTTCTGTTGGTTTAATATAATTGATTTAGGAAAAGTCCTATCTTGAATTAGAGGAAAAGAAAATAATTGTTACAGCCTCCCTTGGATTCGGCCCCTTTACTAAGCCACATCTTCCGATAATTACTAGATTGAAGTGAAAATTATTATTTTTTTACATTTTATTGCATAAGTCTGATTAAAAGCACAACAACATATTATATCCAGTATTTTGGACTTATCAAAAGGTATCATGAAAGACGTTCGAATGGTCTCTTCATGAGCTATAAAACCTTGGGACCATAAAGTCTCCTTGTGAAATAGATAATTGCCAAATGAAACTAGGTGAGGCATCATTGAGTCAAGAAAAGTTCAAATTAGGTGCAAAAGGTTCTATAATGATCACAAAATCTTTGATTCAGATGGAAATTACATGTAGAGATAATGAGGCATCTTCTACTAAAGGATGTCAAACATAGGGGTGACGAGCACATGCACATTAATGTGATTTAGAGTCTATAAGAGGGAAATTTCTAAATTTCATTTGGATGTATTTTTGGCCATATCAATCTTTGATATTGGCGGGGGTGATTTATTTTGGTGCTCCCTCTACTTGTCACTTTATCTCTCACCTCACACCAGACTTCATAACTTTCTTTATTGGTTTTAGGACCTACATATTGTAAATCGAGTCTCCAAGGTTTCTTTTTTCGTAACTCCACTCACATCAACTTGAAGAAAACCCTCCTCTAAGCACTGCTCAGAATCATGGTTGGCCCTCACATAGGATACAAATAGTGTAGTTGCACATTGCAGTGCATCTCTACTAGGCTACCTAGTCCTATGACATGACCTTTCCAAACTTTGAACCCCACTACTAGTGATTTTTTACGACTCCCTCAAGCTGACCTCCCCATTCAAGTTTTAAAATTTTGAACTCTTATCTTTCACCTTTAGATGTTCCCTTTGTCTTACGGCACATGAGCTATCACTTATTCTCCTCTTTCCTCCAAGGATCAATTAACTTTCAAAGAGTTATTTCAACTAACAAATATTCCTTGATCTACAAAGGAACACACTAAATCACATAGGGCCCTCAACTCTCCCTCAAAAGTATAGATCACGAAGAGTTTTCTACGCATATATGTGTATAAAAATGTTAGCCTAGTTAGATGTCGATAACATGCAATTTATACATAAAATTATGTGATTATTAATACAAATTAAGGCATTAAACATTCTATTCTTATGCACGTTTTCATACTTTGAGTGCATATCTATCATTTCATGAAATTTTAAGTGATAATCTCAAAATACATAATTTTAGGGCTAATTATGTATAATTAACGAATATATTTTAGAGTAGATTATTACCATCTATGCTTGAGATTCTAATTGGGTTTTAATGTTAAATAATAAGAGAAAATATATTTTTTAGTATCATTTATTTTTCTAGTTTTATTTTCTAAGAGAAATGAGTATATTTTTAAAATAACAATTTATTCTCTTGTTATTTATTAGATTTGACTTTTTAAAATTATAAATTATTTAATTTTTGATCCACAAAAAATAAATTTGGATTAATTTAGAGCTTTATTTTGAAAGTAATAAATTTTCTAAATTTTAGGGATTTTTATAGAATTTTTCTGAATTTTTCTAGATTTATTTTAAATTTTTTTAAAAAAAACTGTTTAAAATCGCATGTTGATGTGATATTTGATGCGGAGGAGCATATTACGTGTTGCACCATGTGGCGCACGAGTGTGTTTGTGCGTCATTAGTGGGTTCTGCATCCATTAATAGATATAAGCTAACGCACTAAGATCGCACCCGCTATATACGTAATTTTTGCCATGTGGGACTATCTTTTTGTTTATTTTATCTCACGCGTTGTGATGAAACAAAGAGCATCTGATCTTCAAGTTTAATCTTCGCCCTTTATTTTCACTTCCTCGAAGGGTTATGCGGCTGATAACATGCTAATTAAACATGAAAATACATGATTATGAATGCAAATCAAGGCATAAATCATTCAATTCTAATGCATATTATCATAATTTTTTACTGTTTATCTATCATTCTATGAAAAAGTCATTATAATCTCAAAATGCATTAATTTAGGGTTAATTATGATAAATTCAGGATAAATATTTTCATAACCCATCTTTACTTGAGATTATAATTAGTTTTTAAGGTTAAATACTAAGAGAAATCATTTTACATACACTCATATATTTTTCAAAGTTTTAAATCTAAAATAAATGAGTGTATTTTTTAAATAGAAATTTAATCTCTTGTTATTTATTAAATTTGACTTTTTAGAGTGATAGATAATTCAATTTTTGATCCAATGAAATAAATTTGGATTAATTTGGAGTTATATTTTGAAAGTTATGAATTTTCTCATTTTAAGGGATTTTTTCTAAATTTTTATGAATTTTTGATGAATTTTTTGAGATTTTTCTGAATTTAAAATTGATTTATTTAATTTAAAATCAATTTTATTAGTGCGCAGGTGATGTGGGGTAATCTAGATCGTTCGATCGCGCGTTTAATCGTGACCGTTGATCGTAACTTAAAGGCAGGGGTATGTGGCGCAATCTCATTTGTTGGCGAATCATTTTAAAATGATTTAATATCAGCCGTTGATCTGAGGAGTTATAGCGGCTGAGGTTAAAACCGACGAAACGCATTTGGAGCGTCCGATCGAGATCAAACGGCGGCGATCCAATGCGTTACTTATAACGCGCACGACATGGCATCATCTCGGCGGTACATCAGAGATCCAACGGCCATGACTTAATCGTAATGATTCGCAATCGTGCATTTCATCAGAGGTGTTGATCGAAGATTACATGCCCAATCAAATGGTTACGCCCAATTTGCCCTATAAATTGAGATGTTCTTGGATATTATAAACCACTCCACGGAAATTCGAGTAATTGAACTGTTTAGACACCAAATCCCTTGAATCTCTTGCTTCCAATCACTCATGGACTCATTTCTACGTCCACGGAGTGCTTGAGAGTGAGATTTTGTTGAGAGAATATGAAAAACTCGAGGCTTGAACATCAGGGATCGTGTTTTTGAATTTAGAATGAAAAGCCTTAGATCCCGTGACTAATTGGATCAATTCGAGCGCAATCTTGGGTTAGGGATCATGTTTCATCCTAATCTCCCTTTGTATAGCTATAGATTTCAATTTTGAATCGTAATTTGAGTCAATTTTAATTTCGATCTTTTGCGATTTTGTTTTTCAGAAATTTCTCTCTTATTCATTCGATGATTTCTCCGCGAATCTTGATCCAAATTTAGTGATTTTTTCTTCCGTGGATTCATCTTCAAGTCTTCTTTTCAAAAATATCAAAATACCTAATTTCTATCCACATTTCATTGCCCGATTTGAACGAATTTCAAAATATCCCTTGAAATTACCTTAATTCTCCATGGATTCGACCCTTATTCACCACTGTACTCCTTAATTTGTGATTATTTGATAAAATTAGTGAATTTGGTAATTGTTTTGACTCTTGACTGCTTGTTTTCAATGACCTCGTAGTCTCGATTCGTCAGCGGCGCACTGATGAAACAAATGTGTGCGGTCGTTCAATACACACAATGTCGTGTCAAAATAAAGTCCAAACTTACCAATTTAAAGATGAATTCACGCATTGAAGGGTATAATGGTAAATAAGAGTCGAATCCATAGAGAATTAGGGAAATTTGAGAGATATCTTTGAAATTTGATCAAATCAGACGACAAATTGAGTTTAGAAATTAGGAAATTTATAATATTAATAAAGATAACTCAATTGCGAATGCACGGAATCAAAAATCGAGTGATTTGCATTAAATTTCGCGGAGTAATCGAAGATTGAAAATGAGAGAAAAATTCGATCGTGAAATTGATTTAAAACCAAAATTAAACTAAAATTAAACTTAATCTACGATTCAAAATGTAAATCTAATGCTAAATGACGAAAGATTAAGATGAAAACACGCAATCTAACCAAAGTCATGCTCGAAATGATCCAATTAATCGTCGGATTCATGGATTTTTATTCCGCGATTTCGAAGACGAAGATGGAATTCAAGATGTGATTTTTCTTTACTCCCTTGATCAATTTCTGATTTCAAACACTCCTCTGACGCGGAAACGTGTCAAGAAGGTAAAGAAATCAAAAGACTCTTAGATTGTGGTGTCTAGACAGCTTGATTTTGCTCGAAAATCTAAGGGTAAGTTTCCATCGCGAAGAACAATTGAATTTATAGAGGATTTGAGCGTAACCGTCGGATCTAACGGTCCATCGCAATTAACGACTGAGATGACGTGCCTGTTGACGAATCAACGCGATTAAGTCACGTCCGTCCGATCGCAAATGGAGTGTCAGGATGCGTCCACGTCACGCGTGTGAAGAGATGCGTCGTTTCGATCCCTCCGTTGGATCTTCATTGGGCGGTCTCGATCAATCAGAAGGTCCACTGATCACTTTAAATCTCGATCGTTATAACTCGGTTGATGGACGGCTGCGATTAAAGTCCATTTAATCGAATTGATGCTTTATAAGATGTTGTCACGTACCCCTTGAGTAAGTGGCATCCGACGCACGTGATTAAATCACGCGATTAGACGTCTTAAACATCGCCACATCACCTGAAACAAAACATAAAAAGGAATAGTCCCACACGGAATAAATTAATGTGTTATTTCGAGTTTATAAGATACGACGGATTTATGGGTTATCTTAAATCCGATTACGGATGCTCCTAACCCATTTATAATTCCGCGCACGTGTCACGCACACACACGCGTGTCCATGTGTCACACAGACACACAATCGTGCGTCGCCACGTGGTTTCGCTCCGCCACGTCAGGGTGCGGTAATATAAAACCCCTTTTTAATTATTTTTAATTAATTTAAAACTGAAAATACAATTAAATAAATTCAGAAAAATTCCAGAAAATTCCTAAAAATTGTAGAAATCATAACTTTTAAAATACAACTCCAAATTAATTCAAATTGTTTTGTTGTATCAGAAGTTCAATTATCTATCAAAATAAAAATTCAAAATATTAAAATAACAAGAGAATGAATTTTAATTAAATTAATACAGTCATGTATCTTCTAAAATAACTTTAGAAAATACATGGATATAAATAAAGATCTTTTCTCTTATACTTGAATCATGTAAACATAGTTATGATCTCAAATATAATTAGGATTAAAATCACATTGTTCAATTATGTATAATAATCTATAAATTGATGTATTTTTAGATCATAACATGAAATTATGTAAAATGATAGAAATATACTTAAAATATGATAACATGCACACAAATGGAACAATTAATGCCTCTATTTGCATTAATAATCATGTAAATTCATATATAAAATGCATGTTATCACGCACTCTGATTGGGCAATGGTTCATGTTTTAAAAAAAATTTAATCTCAGCCGTTCATTTGAGGAGTTATAACGGCTGAGATTAAATGCGCCCAATGGACTTTCGTGGATGTGTGGCATCATTTCATGCATTCAATAAAGAGCACACAGTTACCGTTATGTGACGATTAATTTTCACGCGATAACACGGCTTAATCCAGATGCTCCATTTCTAATTAGACGGATGCGACTTAATAATGATGATTTGCATCCTAACGTTTGATTTGAGCCGTTGTTGAAGATGAACCGCCAAATTCAATGGCCACACCCAAATTTTACCTATTTATGCTCTTTCTCTCTTCGACGGAAAATGTATTCTTGAATGTTTTAAGTGATCAAACTATTTAGAAATCTCAATTTTTAAATCTCTTGATTTCTTCCTCTTCTAGACTCATTTCTACCTCCATGAAGTTCTTCAAATCAAGATTTTTTCAAAAGAATAGGGAGATTTCACCTCTTGAATTCTGAAATTCATTTTCAAAAATGCGGAATGAAAAGCCTTTGATCTGGCAATCAAGTGGATCATTTCGAGCTAAATTTCAGGTTAGATTATGTGTTTTTCTCCTAATCTTTAGTCATGTATCATTAGATTTTAATTTTTAATCTTAGATTAGATTAATTTTAACAATTTTATCGAATTCTCTCTCTTACAATCGAATTTTCTACCTAGATTTCCCTTCTTGATTTCTCCGCGAATACTGATCCAAATCGAGTGATTTTTTATTATATGGACTCATCTTGGAGTCTTCTTTCAAAATCTACTAAAATCTTTAATTTCTCACCTCAATTCCTCATCCGATTTGATCAAATTTTAAGAATACTTAAAAAAATTCCCTAATTATTTATCGATTCAACCCTAATTCACCATTATACATTTAATTCATGATTCAACCTTGAATTTGGTGAGTTTGTAAATTACTTTGACATGCATTCATGTGTATTCAATGACCACACAAACTTGTATCATCAGGTGTTCTTTGTCTACATATAATAATGAATGTAAATTGATATACTTTTAATTATGAAACGTAAATAGATTTAATAAATAACCATTACAAATTTTCCTTACTAGACCACTTTAATCCTTGGTTGTTGACCCTTGAACTAGGTTGGCCTTGAACTTACTCTCAAATGTTTTTTGCTCTGACATTGATTAATGACTTTGTCTTGTTTGACCTTTGAACTAAACTCATTGAATATTCTTGAATTGAGTTGGCCCTTGAATTGGTCTCCAACTGAATTCAAGTAGACTTTTACCTTTTACTTGACACATAGACTACGAATAGACTTGGCCCTCGACTTGAGTGCAAGTTGACCATTGGACCCAAATTGGTCTTCCATAAGCCTATCAAAATATTCTATGTGAAAAAATAATAACTATCTAATAAAATAAATAATAATTCGAAATAATGTGTTGACCATGATACATGGATAATTAGGTATAAGATATGATGTTCTATTGATAGGAAATGTAAAATGGAGCTTATTGGATTTAGTAGATGATGTTCTATTGAGAGAAAATGTGACATAAGTATAACTATTCAAGAAGTGGAATGACATTCTTTTGATAGAAAATGTGATAGAGGCGTGAGTAGGTATTTTTTTTCTTGATAGAAAACTTGTATTTAGATAGAGTACATGATATTTTATTTATAGAATATAAGATAAAGAAATGAATTTATGGAGAAGATAATTATGTGTGAGTTGAGAGTTAAGAGAGGCCTTTGAATTGCTTGATGATGAGCCTAGATGCATGGAGATGCACTTGAATGGTTGAAGAGCAATTGGGAAAGCCTATAGATCCTTGAAAACTGTGGATATATGCATAAGAAAATCTTTAACTTGATATCTTTTTCTTGGAGAATGTCTTGATTTTTATGCAGAGAAGTGAGATTAAAAAAGTAATTTCTAGCGGAGCCTTAAATTCATTGAAGTGGTGAAAAAAATAACCCATTCATATCTTTTAAAATTTCCAAATTTTGAAGTGTAAGAAATTGAAGATGTGCTTGAAATGTGAAGGTATGCTTATGAAACTTGAATAAAAATTTGAGTAGTCATGAACTCATACATTCACTAGGATAATAAGTAGATGAGTCTTAATCATCAAATCAAGAACATTTACATTGACATGGGGATGAATTTTATCAATTTCAATATGACTACATAATAATATTTTCAAAACATGCAATATATTTCATACTTGTCCTACATGATTTGTTGAGAGGGATAGTGATTGATTGGCAAAATAGTAAGAAGATCTCATCATTAAATCCTACTAACATGCTACATAACATGAATAAGAATGTTTCATAAAATTGATTAAAATAATGACAAGAGAAAAATCAAGATAGATAGGTGAAACTTGAGTTCTCTATTTGTTTTTCCAACAAAGAAAATTCCGAGGGGTCATTGTTCGACTGGTCAATACAATCATGACAAGCATTTCAATATCAAATTGAACTTTTATCAAGAAAGATATGAATCATACAGATTATTAATATTCTTTCATTTTAATACAAAACATGACTAGGACTGTTGCATAACATTGTCTAAAAAATGACAAAATAAAATTTAAGATAGATAGGTGAAATTAACGTTCTTTATTTGTTTTTCAAAATAAAAAATTTGGACTGATCATTATTCAACTGATCAATCTAATCATAACATGCAGTTGGATATCAAATTGCATTTTTTTCAAGACATGAATCTTTCAATGCATTGTCTCATTTGATTTGGAATGTCACATAACATTGATTAAAAAATGACAAGAGAATAATTAAGAGAGAGAGAGAAGTGAAATTAGAGTTCTCCATTTGTTTTTCCAAATAAGAAAATTTTATGGATCATTTCTCATGTGATTAATCTTATATGCATCTCGATATCATTAAATCCATAAGATGTTATGTATTTGGATACCATTCATTTGTATGCTTTTTTATAACATGAATTTAGAGATCATTCAAGAGAAACTTTCATGTTACTTATTATTTCATTGTATTACGCATACACTCATCATATTTTGTTTGATGAAACATGAATCGTGCATGTTACTGATATTCCTTCTTTGTATTAGTTCTCACAAGTTGATAGAACATTATGCATCCATTCATTTACCTAGGTCAGAAGTTGACAGCAAAGTCCGGTTTTATTCCGGTACAGTGGTAAGAAGAGAAGGCAAGAAGATTAACAAGAATGATTCAATCCATATCATTCCAAGGAAGGGATGAGTACATATTTATAATGATAAATTTGGAACACACCAAAAAAGAATAGAAAAGGTCTAAATAACAAAGGAGAGGAAGAGGTACAAGTAGGGAGGATTTTTTAAAAAAAAGTCTCAAAACAAGAGAGATACAAGATATGAGAGAACTTACAATCCAGGGTATTTTTCATTATCATACCATGTCCCTTCCGACCCATGTCATCTTGTCAAACTAGATCGACTATCCAACACCTTTTACCTTGGCACCATTGAGTTTATCCGACTATTAATGAGTTGGATAGTAGAAATCTATGATAACGATTTTAATGATTTTTCGATTGTATAGATTAGAAATGATAGATAAGTAATGATCATATTCATTACAATTAAAAACTCAATCTAACCTTATGTTAAAACTTTTCATCAATAAATAGAACGCCAATGATTAGAAGGCAAACCAAATGAGTGCAAAGACTCCTTCCTTCATGTTCCCCTTCTCCAACTCTAATCATATATTCGCCCTTCCTCTTTTTGTCCATTTTACTTCACTTTTTCATTTCACTATTCTGCTCCTTTTTTTCCTTATTTTTTTTCTTTTTCTCTTTTTTTTTCTCCCATCATTAGTCCTCCAATTTCCTCCACAATTATTTTCCTATTTTTCTCATTTTTTTCTCTTTATTCTCCTTCCCAGCATACGTTTCCTCGTCCTCATTTGTCTCATGCGCTCCTCAATTGCTACAAGATTACAGATGAATAAACTCCTGAAAGAAACCCTTGTTCAAAATAAACTAGTTCAGAAGCTAATGAAAATTTTTTACCCCAAAATGGAACCATCAAGAAAGTGGGACCAACTAAATGCAAAAGCATCGTTTGAAGATTTGTCCACCAATAAACACAAACATAATGAAATCTAGAGAAAGACAATCCACCAATGCCTTCATCATTGCTGCGACAAATCCATTATAGACAAAACACGACTCAGAATGAAGGAGAATGTTGTATGGTGAAAATTAGCCTTTCATGATTCCAGGAATATTATAATTGAACAATCATGCCACAAGTTTATCCACACCAGCAATGATGTATGGACATGCCAAAGACTATTTGAGAACTCATTCTACCTTGATAACATGCAATTATATAATTATTAATGCAAATAAAGGCATAAAACATTCCATTTTTATGCATGTTATCATAATTTGAGTGCATATCTATCATTTAATGCAATTTTATGTTATAATCTCAAAATGCACTATTTTTGGGATAAATATACATTTTTTAAGAATATATTTTTTTATAAACCATATTTTCTTGAGATTACAATTAGTTTTTAAGATTAAATAATAAGAGAAATCATTTTATATACACTCATACATTTTTTAAGTTTTAAAATCTAAAAGAAATGAGTGTATTTTTCAATATAAATTTATTCTCTTGTTATTTATTAAATGTGACTTTTTAGAATGATAGATAATTTAATTTCTGATCCAATGAAACAAATTTTGATTAATTTAGAGTTTTCTTTTAAAAGATATGAATTTAATAATTTTTAGGGATTTTTCTGATTTTTTCTGAATTTAAAATCGATTGATTTGATTAAAATTCATTAAAATAATATTTCTATTTTCATGTGCTGATGTGGCAGCTGACGTGGCGCGAGAGGAAAAAAAGCACGCCATGTGACGACATATGAGACCGTCACATGTCGCACACGTGTACATGTGTGCGAGTGCGGTTATGTGCGTGTGTGTACACGTATATGCGTATGTGCATGTGTGTGCACATGTGTATGCGTGTGTGTGTGATTAAGGAGGAAGCACCATGTTAAGGATTTTTTCCAACTCCTTAATTACGCACACCTTATATACACGCGTCTTCGTTTTTATTTTTTCCACGTGGGACTTTGTTTCATGTTTTAAATGCGCAGGTGATGTGGAAGCACGAGGAGCGTCTGATGCGCGTGTGGAAGATGGATCGTCAATCATCACTTAAGGCGGGGGTACGTGGCACATTTCTACTCATTAGAAAATTGTTTTAAAAATGATTTAATCACAGCCGTTCATTAAAAGAGTTATAATGGCTGAGATTAAAATAAAAAATGCATTCAAAGCATTAGATCAAGAACCGACAGATGATGTTTCATGTGTTTCTTATATGTGCGCGAAGTGACAAAATCTTGGCAGCCCATCTCCAATCCAATGGCCACGACTTAACCATAACGATTCGCACTCATGCATTTCATCAAAGCCGTTGATCGAAGATCAAACGCTTCATTGGACGGTTACACCCAAATTTTCTATAAAGTGAGATATTCTTCGACATTGTAAATCATTCTTGGATGTTTCCAATCGCTTCTATACTCATTTTCGCATCGACGGAGTGGTTGGAAGTGAGATTTCATCGATAGAACAGGGAGAATTCGTCTCTTGAACGCCGATGATTATCTTTGAAATCACGGAATGAAAAGCATTTAAGCCAGCGATTAATTGGATTATTTTGATCACTATCTCGAGTTAGCTTATGTGTTTTCCTCCTAATCTTTCATCATGTATCATTAAATTGTAATATAGGATAGTAGATTTGGTTAATTTTTATTAATTTTTTTGGATTTCTCTTTCTTCACATTCAGAAATTTCCATCTAATTCGCTCTTTGATTTCTCCATGAATCTTGATCCAAATCGAGTGATTTTTTATTCCATGGATTTGTCTTTGAGTTCTCTTTCCAAATCTATCAAAATCCCTAGTTTCTCACCTCAATTCATTGTCCGATATGATTGAATTCCAAAAGATATGTCAAAATTACCCTAATTCTTCGTGTATTCGACCCATATTCACCACTATACTCCTTAATTCGTTATTATTTGATAAAATTGGTGAGTTTGGTATTTAGTTTTGACACAAATTGGTGTGCATTCAACGACTGCACCAATTCGGTCTGTCATACCTCATACATCATTTTTCTTTTATTTTTTCCCTCTATTGATTAGGCTTTCACTGTTTAGAGACCAATATGTAATAACGGTATCTGTGGCGGTAACAATATCGGTTACCGTTGAGGTCCTAAACGTTACCTGACACCTACAGTACCTGTTACTAATATCAAGATGTCATATATTGATAGATAGATGTCAGTTTTAGGTATTGTTAATATATCCGACACCAATATCTCCTAACGACAAAAATAAAAAAGTGTGGATGTCGATTTTGGATATTGTCATATGATTTTCTCACTCTCTATCATCGCTATTCTCAAAGACTCTATTCTCTCGATAGTCTAATCTCTCTAATCTCTCCAATCTCTATTCTTGATGCTCTTTCTTTAACACTCTGTAGCCCGCACTCACAAAAGCATTAGTCTCTCTTCAGTGCTCACGACGCTCTCTCTTTGGTCTTGAAGAAACCCTAGAAGGCAAAACTCAAGAAACCAGGTCTTCACTTTTTCTCTCTTTGGTGCTTTCTACCCTAATTTTAGTTGTTTTTTTCTTTATGGCTTTGTCCGCAAGCTGTAAGATTTGCTTCTTTTGAGCAATCTCTTTGTCTCCAATCTCTCTTCCATTTTGAATAGTTTAGCTCTTTTGAAGGCTTCTTCCCTATTAATTTTGTTTTCCCTTAATTCCTATGACTGATGTGACATATTTTATATTGCGTAAATGATGTCAATTTAAATTTCTATGATTTCTGTGATTTTGAAATATTCTCGATTGATATCAGTTCAATTTATGTGATTGGAGAAATGATTTGGATTGGAGGCTTTATTTTAGGTTTTTTTTATATAGAATGCGATGATATTAATAAGGTATCATCTAAAATACACATTCACTATCATTCAAGACTATAGATTAGAATAGGAGAAAACTCAAAATAAATAAAAAGCTAGAACAAGACTCAATGTGATAGAGAGCCAGGGAGAGGGGGGAGAGGGGAGAGAGGGAATATTGAGAGAAGGTTTCACGAGGTAGAGAGAAATTTTGAGAATAACAGAGATATAGATTGCAAGGAAAGGAATAGAGAGATAAGCCGAGAATGAAAGCTAGAAATGTTAGTTTAACCTAAGTTTGATGCTTAAGTGTGCTTTTAATGTTTATGAAATAGTATCTTGAGTAGTGTTTAAACTTTGATTAATAACTGTTTGTCAAAATGACTTGAGAAAGGTATGTTTGTGTTAGTGCAGGTACTGATGGACTGATAGATTGACCCTCGTCGATCTCGAAATGCAGACATCGCTACGAAGTAGAAAGGGATTACCTAATCTACAATCTACTATTAAAATATTTAATTCAGATCTTTTGAAGACAGGATTTAAATCCTTGTAGGACCATGAATTATTCTTACCAATTCATAGTATTCTTATTTATTTGCTTAGTCATACTATTATTTTCCTTTCTTTCATTTCTTAATCATATGTCTTCTTATATATATATATACATATATGTGTATTTATATATATGTATGTGTATTGTCATATCTGAATTTTATTACCGTTATACTAACTTTTTTATGTTGTTGTATTTTCAAGTAGTCTTTAAAATTGCGTATATGTCCAGAAAAACCGATAAAAAGCCAAAAACAAAAAAACGGCGATCTGACCGTTATTCTTGTGAACAAAAAAAACTAGGGCTTTTTTGCTTCAGCGATTCTTTGCTCTTGCGATCTCTTGCTCCAGCGATCTTGTGCTCAAGCGAAGAAGAAAACATAGACGATCTCTAAATCGTCATCCTCAACAAAATCGAAAGAAGGCGACCACGTCTCCTCCAACGAAAGCTTGCTCTTCAACGAATCTTCTTTCTAAAATTTCGTTTTCGTTTTTTCTTACTAATTTCGGTTTTTGATATTTTTTATTTTACTTTTTATTTTCGTTCTGCGATATTTTTTTCATTTTCACTTCTCGGTTACTGAAATCTCGGTTCTGCTTTTTATTTTCGCTTTTCAATTTTCTGATTTAATTTTTTTTGGTTTTTCGATTTCGTGTTTCTTTTATTTCCAGTTAGTGATTATCAGTTCTATTTTGCCTTACAATCGTTGTATTTCGTATTAATTGATTTTCTGATTTTTCGATTTTGATCGTTTGTCTTCTAATTTTTTTTTGTCCTCTGATTCTCTGATTTTACGATTATCTGTTATCACATCTCATCGATTTCATTTATTCATTAAATATATTATTTCTGTTCTATATTGCTCTGTTGTATCTATTTCCTTTATATTAGTAGAATAGTTTCCTTTTTTTAATACATCTAATTCTTTTTTATTACTGTCTTGTTTTTATTTATATCAAGTTTCTGTGTTGTACGATTCATCAGGTAAATCTGTGCATTGCAAGAAAATTCAGACAGAACTCTGTCGAATTTTTATTTAATTTTTTCTGATATTTTAGGTTGATTTGTTAAGGGTAGATTAATTAGGTTAATTTGTTTAGGTTCATTTCCATCCTTTCAAAGATAGATTAATCTAGTTACATCTTTATTATCATCCTGACAATCTCTATTTCCTAATTCATTACTTGGTTGAGATTTTGTCTGAATTAGAAAGAGAAATTAAAGTGAGTAACGTCAAGGTAAAATTGCTGGTAAAGTTTTTACTTTATTTAAAGATATACGTGCTCGTATCTTTACAGGGACAAGCTGCGTTGATCTAGGGATAGGCATTGTCATTGTTGTATTTGTATCAGTCTTACTTTTCAGGTGAAAGTCAAAGTCAGACAGAAAGTCAAAGTCAGCAGGAAGTCAAAGTCAGACAGAAAGTCAAAGTCAGATAGGAAGTCAAAGTCAGACAGAAAGTCAAAGTCAGATAGAAAGTCAAAGTCAGACAGAAAGTCAAAGTCAAACAGAAAGTCAAAGTCAGCATAAAGTCAAAGTGATCAGAAAGTCAAAGTCAACATCAGCAGTCAAAGTCAAATTAGTAAATCAGGGGGTTATATCAATTTGTTATTTTTTGATAAGTTTTAAAAATATTTCTCTTTTTACATCATTTGCTATAGCTTGTTCTAATTAGTTAAGTTAGTTTAAATATTTGCTTTACAGCCTTCTATTTTATAAGTTTAAATTAAAGTAATAGGATAATTACACATACCATCATACTTTCGGTGGACTCTTGGTGAGTCGTAGTTACCCGTGAGGGTAAGGGGGAGATTCCTTGGGAATCGTAGTGAGTCAAGACGACTCTAAGGAGTTGACTAGATAGTCAACTCGAGGGATACTTGTTCTTCACCTTGCAGGATCACTCGGACTCGAGGACGAGTGACTTACTTGGTGCGTGCGTGGATCGGTGCCAAGACTCGGTGACTACAGAGGGGCAGGTCAACCTGAAAGAGAGTAGGGAGAGGCGTGCGGAGCTCTGGGAGTCGGCCCGGGGGACGGGACGAGTACCGGAGGATGGCGGCGAAGTTAGGTCACTAGCCGAGAGTGTGAGGGAGTCAGATCGAAAGATCGTGTAGAACTTTTGATCTGTTAATCCCGGCCAGCTAATAGTTACTACTAGGGGATTAAAAAAGGGTGAGGAGAGACTCTAGGGGGCTGTCTCCTCCTGGGGACCGGCGCGGGAGTGCGGAACCCCTGTCCCGATGATAAAAAATCTGGCCCACAGTGACGTGAGAAAGTTGAGAGAAAATCAACGAATTGAAATAAACAATTAGAATAACATAAAGATCAAAAAGATACTAATTCACCCCCCCTCTTAGTAATTTCACCATCTCATTAGGGAATTTCAAGAAATAGAGAGGATTTATGCATAGATTTTGCAGATAAGAGATACAATTAGGATTAAATTGAAGAGTCCCAATAGGGCAGTGGTTTAATATAAGAGGGGGGGTGAATTAGGTTACGCGTTAATTTTAATTATTATTCTGTACTTTTTCTGTTTACTAAGATTCGTTGGCTAATCACTCACTTCTTGTCCTCTCGATGCACCCGATATTATTATACTGGTTGGGGGACCTAATGTCCCTTAATCCAGTCCCGAGTACTATAGACTCGGAGCCTCCTCCTCACCAAATGAAACCTAATCCTCTCACCACTCAAAGGGTGAAGGACAATGTTCAGATACAAGGTTTTAGATTTGCCCCCTACGACAAACCTAACACTCACCTTTACCTGTCCCTACGACACTACCCACTAGGCCTCGACCTCCTCGGCTCCTGGACGCCCTGACTCCCTCAGGCCGATCTCCACGCGATCGCTCGTCCCTTCACGCCCTGTTGTGCCTCTTCTGCTAGTACCGCTGATCACTGATAAAGTGAGACCTCGTCTTCAGGCTCCACTCGATCTTCCCGCCCCCGAAGTCTTGACTCCTCGTCTCAACAAATAAGACGCTCCCGTCCTCCGCGTGTGTGTGAATGCAATGATATGGTTATCTAAATTCTGCTAGCTATTATTAGATGACTATAGCAAACAGGTGAGAGTGAATTTAAAGGTAAATGGCATACAAGACTCTTATTTCAGGATTTGATTCTCTAACCTAGGGTTGACTGTACTAAAGGTTGACTTTCTATCGAAGATTGACTTTCTGACAGAGTTGACTTTTCTGACTAACGTTGACTTTCTGACAAAGTCGACTTTTTAGACTGACGTTGACTTTCTGACAATGTTGACTTTTGTCTTAGGGTTGACTTTGACCAATCAGGTTGACTTGTATGACTAGGGTTGACTTCTGAGCTACAGTTGACTTCTGATTAAGGATGGTTGACCTTGACTGTTCAGGATTGACTATTATGCTAAAGTTGACTTTCTGTAAAGGACAGTTGACTTTGGACTTCTATTGACTCAAAGTTGACTTCTGAGTTGACCTTTGAACTATAGTTGACTTTTCTGAGCAACTGTTGACTTTCTCGGCTAATGTTGACTTCGACTACAATTAGCCCACTGACTAGCTATGACTTGATAACCTAAAGTCCAAACAGAGAGTAACTTCAATAATAAATAATGATAACACTTTAAACATGACAACTAGTTTAGCCAATAGATAATATAAACCTTAAATTAAATTTGGTAACAGAAAAGATAATGTATTTGAAGGAATTAATTAAATTCCTCTTACCCTTGACTGATAATATCGATCTGCTGAAAGATAAGGCAATCAGTTGTATGCAATTAAAGAGAAACTAATCAAACATGAAATAAGATACATGTTGATCTTCAATGACAAAATTAACCCACAGAATGGTCAGATAATAAAACTTCTGAATTTCTGGAAACAAAACTCTAAATGACAGAATTCTAAATTTATGTACCTCTGTTGAGCGTATGTCAGTTGAGATGGTGATACACTAATATTAACTTACTCCAATTGAGAATTACGTGTAAGCAGATTTACGAAAATGATTTAGAAATGAAGTTACAAGAACATACAATTAACTTTTAACAAAATTATAGGAATGACTGAGAGATGTTGTTATAAAGACAGAAATTGAACTCTAAACAGACTAGTATAAACGACTGTGAGCGTAATTAATAATGACACAAAACAAATCTCAGTAGATTTATATTGCCGACCGAGAACAAGGTTAAAGAAGACAGGGAATGAAATCTTAATAGATTTGTATGAATAACCGAAGACTGAATTTATAAGAACGTAGAAGTACTACTAATTGAATTACATGAATCGGTAGAATAAACTTTAATGTAACTCAGTTATGAGATGAAATAGATTGAATAAAATAGCAACACACAGTATTGTTAACTACACAAGATTATGTACGACCTACAAATATTAATAGAGATAGCAGCAGAAGTACACAATAATAAATATAGTGGAACGTAATGTGATTATGATTATGCAGTATTAAAGCTAGATCACAAAACCATACGCCGATGTTGGAAATGACTTTGAAAAGAACTTCTATTTATCTCACCAGACTATTTAGAAGGCTGATACATTGTTTGTAATATGCAGAATACTAATCCAGTCTGATGGAATGGAATGAACAAGCAGCAGTCAGTAATATCAATTCCACAAACTGGTATTTAACTCAAATGACTATAATTAATTCAATAAGTGCAATAAACAACGATTCAGACAACTAGCATGAACTTAAAACTAGAGGCAAAATAACCTGTGATTAATTAGATAAAGTATACGACTAAATTAGGAACCAGTAATTGTTTGAGGATCAGATAGGAATTACAAAGACACTCGAAATTTAATAGTGAGACACTGACCAGTAGAGTGTAAACAAAATGAGTTAATGGTTAACGGTAGAAGAGTGACCGGAGAAACAAAGAAACAGTCGGTTCAAATTTTATAATGAGAGATTTATCGATGAAATAAAAGACCAAAACGACTAGAGGTAAAAGTAAAATGATTAACCGATGAGATAGAAGACCAAACCGATTTCTGAATACACTTCCTCGAATTGGTGTCAGAAATCGCAGAAGACGTTTCTCGCCCGCCACCGCGAATAAAGGAACGAAAAAGAAACAAGCACCCGTTCGTCGTCTTCCTGATCGCAAGCAAGGGAGAATCGCTTTTGTCGCAAGCTCTTCGCAAGTCTTTTTCTCTGTCGCTTTTGATTCACACCTGACCGTCCTTTTTCTTTCACGGGATTTCACTTCGATCACTTGTAAAAGAAGGCGTTGACCCTAAAAAAATGAAAGCTCGACCCCTTTTAACATTTGAAGATATGCTATATTTACGTTAATACCCTAATAGCTATCTATATGTAGTGATGGTCTTTCTTATATATTGGTAATATGTATATATATACTGATCCTATATATATATACTCATCTTATATATATATATATATATATAGTTACGATATTACCCTAAATAACTATCTATATGAAATGAGCTTACATATATACTAAGCTTATATATGTATATACTGATCCTATATATATACTGAGCCTATATATTGCCAAACCTATATATATCTATCTATATAGATGTATACATATTTATATATGGTGGCAATAATAATATAAAATTAACCACATTTATTCATGATGTATCTTGAAATGAAACTATATATATCAACAGATATATATATATATATATATATATATTTATGCATCTATAAGTGAAACTATATAATTGGATATGCATGATAGAACACCAAAAGAAGCATGTGAAGATAGTGACTGCATGAGGCAGTAAATTCCTGAAAAAAAGGATATATCTTCATGGGCACATTAGTAGGTTAGTGGAAAAGAGTCAAGGAAGACATAATGCATTAATAATTAAAATTAATGACATACAAGAAACAAGATGACAATTCAAGATGGAATGCTTACGTCAAAACTAATGCTCTAACATAAATATCCACACAATTACTCTGCATATATTCAAGTAATTTGATTTTAATTTAGGTTTATGTCTGATTTTGAAATATCTTATTTACACAGATAACATTATCTTATTTTAATTTAGGTTTAGCTGATTTCTACATCTAATTAGAAGTAGATCCACTTATAGATATACAAGTATACATAGATGTATTAATGCATATATATATATATATATGTGTGTGTGTGTGTGTGTGTGTGTGTGTGTGCTTAAGTTAAATTGATTCCTTTTTTAAATTGATTTCTTATAATTGGCTTTCACATTTTTAGTTTCAACGAAATTCATTTCTTAAAATAGAAATGTTAGGCTTTCAATTTCTTATTTAAATGAAATTGATTTCTGATTATTTAAAAAAATAGTTTTATTTAAATAAAATATATTTCAAATATCATTTAAATGAAATAGATCTGCAATACAAAATTCAATTTGTCATTTAAAAGAAATAGATTCCTTTTTGAAATAGATTTCTGGTGATACGCTTTTACATTTCTGATTTCAAAATTATATTTCTGATTTAAATGAAACGGATTTCTTTTTAATAGATATCTGATTTCATGCATTCAAATTTCTAACTTAAAAATTAGAATTCTTATTTGAATAAAATTTATTTTTTTGTGTTACTTATTTCTAACTTAAGTTATAAAATCAATTCAAAATAAATGAACCTTTTTTAATAAAATATTACATAAGTGATTTCTCAATTCAATTTCCACCTTATTATTGACGGAGCGTTTTATGCGGTCGTTGAAACACACAAACGTCGGTGAAAAAAAATTTATAATTCCGAACTCACAATGAAAAAGATATAAAATCAAGTAAACTGTAAGTATCGAGTCGATCCACAGAGAACACGGTTGACTTTTATTGCAGAGTTGAATTGGTTAAACTTAGGTTTAATAAAAGATTTTAAGAAGTGGAAATGATATTTTATGAATAGAAATGATATAAATATACTAGATAGAGTATTTAAAGATTTCAAACCTCTGATTTGACAGAGAAATGTCAAAAGTCAAGGTCAAAGCATTGACTTTGACCAATAGTTGACTTTCTATAAAATCAGAAAATCAAAAGGGGTCAGAAGATTACGAAAATTATATATTCAAAATCTATAGAGAAAATGGAATTTATTGATATAAAATTCGTAATTTTTCAATAAGAATTGGATTTATTATGAATTATTGAAAATCAAAGATCAGAAAAATCCTGAAATAAACACTTCGGTGTAAATCTTCAAATTGACTAACCAAATGATATCAAAATCTTGCAATTGATATATAAATAAAAAGATAAAAACTAGAGGATTCCAAAAATACCAAAATTGTCAAATTCCAATTTATATTTTAAGAGTAATTGATCCCGCAAGTCAATGCCCAAATTCGGATTGAAAATGAACAGTGGTTGTTCAAACGTTAAATTGAGGGGGCAATGATCATGGAATTTTACGGAAATCTGATGAAACAAGGAATCCAATGAAACCAGATTCAAGTTATTCAAAGTTAATATCAGAGAGATATCCTTATTTCAAAATCAGCAAAAATTCAAACCAAATTTGGGCGAAAATGAAGAACAAATCGACTTTAAACGCAAAATTAACTATCTAAACTAATCTAAATAAAAATTACCGTAGGATGAATGATTGATTCTCACTTCTATCCCGATTGCCATGAAGATTTGGGTTCAATTCACGCAGATTGAAGAGTATTGGCTTGATTTCTTCCTCGCGGACGTTCGGCGTTGAAGGGGAGAATTCAATCGAAATCCAACGATTAATCACGATGAATCCTGCTCCCATTGAATCGCGATTGAGTCTAAATGCAAGGGAATCATGATAAACTCAAGATCTCCCTTCAAAATCGCTTAATTGCTTCACGATTCGATCAAAAGTTATCTTACAAAGGAAGAACATAAGAATTTATGAGGAAATTTTGCCTGAAAAATGCGGACCGTTTGATCTGAAGAAGATCAGATGGACGTCCACGATCGCGTGCGTAAGATGAGTCATGATCCCACGACTCGAGCCCACGTTCTCCCTTTCATTTCACCCATCCGATCTTGATCGGAGCGTCTTGATGCATCCACGTGTCGCTCCACGATCACACGACGCGGACCCACGCTTTCCTCTTATTTCGCCCGTCGGATCTTGATCGGGATCTCCTTGCGATGCCACTTGTTGCAGGGTGGGTCGTCCATCAGGCTCACTTAAATCCCTTTTAGCGCACGTGTTGAGATGGTGATCCAGTGGACACCGAGTCCACCGCATCGACGCGCTACATTTGATGCAATCATATCCAATGCGCCTCTTTCCGCCACATGTCCTGCAAAGAGAGAGTTCTGCGGGAACATAGTCCCACACGAAAGAAAAAGAGAGAACATGTGAGTATAAAAGCTGGGGCGACATAACACATTTGCATTACCGCCCCAAACTTCTAACCAGAGCCCACTAACCCGTGGGCCCTTCACCTGCCAACCCTCACACCGCCACGTGGCGCCACCCGGGCGTCCGTGTGGACTCGCGTGGCCCCTGCCACGTGTCCGCGCCTCCTTTGCGCCACCTAGGCACCGCGTGGGCTCGCGCGGCTCTGCCACGTGGCCTTGTGTGTCGCGTCGCATCCGTGCAAGTCCCGCGCGCCATGTTAGCTTCGCGTGCCTCGTCAGCTCCGCGGGTCCTGCGGTAATTAACCCCTTTTTGCAATTTTAATTAAGGAATAAAATTCAATAAAAATCAAATAAAAATCTGAAAAAAATCCAAAATATTCAGAAATCAATAGCTTTTAAAATATAACTCCTTTTTAATTCAAATTTTCTCTATTGGATCACAAATTTATTTCTTTTTAATATCATGTCATTTAAAATATAATTTCAAAAAAAAATAGAAGATGAATTTATAATTAACTTAGATCTTCTCTTAAGAAATCCTCTTTATATCATCCTAACCATTTCTTCTTGAAATTTATTCTTCACAGCATCCACTAAAGTCAAAGTAATTCAAAGAAAGTGATAAATTTTTATTAATTTAACCTTGCAAAAGATTAATCATCAATAAAGCACATAATTAACCCTAAATAATGCATAAATATAGACTTTAATAAAATGGCATACCAATGGAGAAAATTCATAAAAACTATGATAACATGCATTATATTCACATAAAATAAGCATGAATATGAGTTAAATAAGATAAGAATTTAAGTTATAAATTCATGTTATCAATTATCATTCTAAAATCAGAAATCAGAAATCGAATATCTCTTGCATAAATGTTTAATTTCCTAATCTCTATTATAAAGAAACTCTTTTTCTACTTTCCGGCATCTACTCTCTAATTTCTAGTTTTCTTTGTAATTAATTTTAAAGAAGTAATTTTTCTTGAAAAAGTGGATTTCTACTCACTTTAATTTGGAAGTTCAAATGCAAGCATTAACTATGGAGTTTAATGCAAGATTTGGATTTCAATTTGGAAATTTGATTTATACTTTATGATCTTTAGATATGAGAAATCAAGTTTTGATTTAAAAAATTTCTAAATTTTTTAGATTTCTCATTTCAATTCAGAATTTCAATTTCAATTCTTGGAATCAAAGCTTTTAATTTTCATTTGCAGTTTAGAAAATGTCCACAATGGAGAGCTACAGTTCATCACACATGGATGTCACAAAAGCAAACACAAATGTGACAAAATATCTCGATGAGCAAGCATCGACAGGAGTGAAGCGAAGCTGCATTACACAATCTCCCATCATGTAATATTTTAAATTGTAGCATGAACGCACATACTCGAGTGAAATTTTTTGGCAGAAATACTCAAACGACATGCAAGGGGTCATCAAGCGTCCAACACATGGGAGCACTAATGTTTTCTGAAAGCACTTTAAAGTATTGCATCATAGGCTATATGATGCACTACATAGAATTGGTGATGATGATGGCAGCCAAAAATGCATGATGATTGAAGGGCCAGCTGGGCAATTGAAGATCCAGCCCCCAAATAAGCTACCCTTGTGGGGTCTAACCCCCGACGAGATGAAGGATGTCATGGCTTATTTTGTGTGTCTCATCGACTCTCCTTGGAGCATCATTGACCGTGAAGCCTTCAAGGAGTTGTGGTGATATGCAACGCAAATAAAAGTAGATCCCCCAAGTGCAAAGGTGATCAAGTCATGGAAAATTAAGATGCACCAATGGATGAAAGAGACAATTGCAAAGGTGTTCACTACAATACATCATGTGGCGCTTACAACAAATGCATGGATAACAGAAAATGGATTTGGCTTGTTGGGTGTGACACTGCACTGGATTGATGCTACCTGGGAGTACCAGGAGTGTGTGTTGGCAATTTGAGAGCTTGTGGGGAAGCACAATGATGAAAGTATGACATATATATTACTTGAAATTATAAATAAGTTTAAGCTCCAACCTAAGGTTAGTGTTTGTACCTAATTATTAATTTGGTGGTGCACGACCCTTGTCGCCACCAAGGCATGACACCACAACGCAGGAGGAGCTGACACCAACGTGCGTCCAACCCTCATGACACGCGAAGACGAAGGATGCCAATTTTCGCCACACCGCTTGAGGACTTCGTCTCGCCACACTTCGAGCTCGAGCGTGTGGATCTATCCTTCCCTTCCTTCTTCCCTCGTTTATGAACTTTTTTGGGGCTGCATGTCTTTAGCAGTCCGCGTTTTTCTCTCTCTCTCCTTGGGCTTCTTGGTGGACCCTCCCTTTCGGGCCCCACTTAAGAAGCTCACTCATTTGTGGACCTTTTTATTTCTTTGTGTTAGGGCTTCTAGGTTTGTGGGCCTCAAGCCAGCCCTCTCACCTCTCGACCCATTTTGGGTTCTATAAGAGGGGAAGGGACCTCCGCCCCCCACAAACCCTAGCCATCATTTGAAGAAAGAAGGGAGTGAACTGCTCAAGGAAGATTGAGGAAGGGATCCAACCGCCATCGCTGTCGTCGCCGCCACCACCTCTTGCTACATCCCCACCATCGCCGCCGACCAGTGCCGCCACCGCCGCTGCTCTGTGCTGCCATCGCCACTGCCATTGCCCGAACCAATGCTGCCGCACCCGATCGCCGCCCTGCACGCACACCCGTTCGCCCCACGTCGGCTGCCTGCTTGCTCGCACCGGCCGCCCACCCATGCGAGCCGCCATGCGCCGGTCACTCGCCTCGCGCCGATCACCCGCCTGCACCACGCCGATTGTTCCCCAAGCCCGGTCGCCCGCACCCTACAGGCCCACGCTCGGCTGATCCAAGCCCAATGCTTGTCCGCCCCGAGCTGGCCGCCCCGCGATCACTGTTGCACTGCCTTGCTCTGAGGATTCCTCTAACCCACGACATCGCCAGACTCGGCCTACTTTTGTTGTTCGCTCGTGCTGCATACGAACGACTTCCATCGTCCTGACTAACCGGTCTCATGCCCCGCAAGTTAGGCACGCATCCCCTCCTCTTTACTCCGAAGCTCCTTTTATTTCTTGCAGTATTTCCCGCACCTTTTTCCACCACCCTTCGGACCAAGACCAGGTTAGTTGGTAGGGTGATACGAGTGGATCGAGACCGTGGTCCGATCCATCTTCTTGACCGTCGAACTACCATCAACGACCCAAGGCTCAACATCTACGAGGACGTGGACCGGAGGTTTCCTAGATTGTCACTACACGACTTACCCCAGGAGCTACGGATCGAGGTGTGAGGAGGCAGCCCATTAGGTATCGGGAGCAAGCATCTCATCATACCACACTGCCTAGTTATCTTCCCTTAGGTTTCCCTTTAGTTCTGCTGCTCGGTCGGGATTACCCAATCGTTCGGCATCTCTTATCATAAAATATCAACTTATCACTTGAATCTTTTATCAACTCAATCTCACATTCTCATTTCAGCTTAGTGCTTTGACAACTGAGAATGCCTCTAGCAATAAGAACATGATTGCTATGATGGAAAAATAATTGAAAATGGAAAATAATAACTTTAGCGCGAAGCAACACGTACCGTGTTTTGCACATATTTTGAACCTCGTTGTCTAATCTGCCATTAAGAGCTTTGTCATCCCTTCTACAACTCTATTGATGGAAGAAGAATGTGATGAGCATTGACATCTACTGACTATGCTAGTGATATGGATGCTGAAGAGGATGTTGATGTTGGTACTTTGACATCCACACCAATGCACATACTACATGTCATGCTCGCCGAGGCATTGGCAAAAGTTAGGACATTGGTTCGGGCTGCCCCCAATGGTAGCCAATGACACATTATGTACATGAAGTTATGTGTTGACATGAAGATGTTAGACGATAACCTCCTTGAATTAGATTTTTTGACGTGCTGGAACAACACCTACGACATGCTTTGAGCTACCATTGAGAAGCGAGTCGTCTTGGACGAAGGGACATAAAATTTCAAGAAAAATGGAAGGGAGACAAAGATATCAATGGACGAGTGGGAATTGCTATGGATAGTTATTGACATATTAGAACCCTTCTTCTTCCCCACTCTCTTGTTTGTCAAACAATGACCTTGAAAATCACCAATGTGCTATTTATTTTGCAAGTATGACAACATAACTTTTGAATTCTTTCTTTGCATCTCCTTCTAAGTAATCCTCGACCTAGTCTGATGACCTATTTCTCACTTATCTTATAGGAGCTTGATTCACATATGAGCAGTGTCATCAATCACGTTGAGGCATCAACATTGTTCATAGAGCTAAAGAAATTGGGAATCGAGGATAAGCTATCGATGGACCTTGCATGTATGGCTATGAAGAAAAAGATGGATAGGTATTAGAAGAAGGTATGGGAAAATCATGCTATCATATAAGAAGCTATATTGGACCCCCATCAAAAGGGTTAAATGCTTAATGAAAGGACAAAGAAAGAGGCAATAGCATATATTTGGGGCCTCTTACCCTCTATAGCGCCAAATTCATCCAGCACATTGTCAGCTTCTACGCTCATGGCCTGTACTACTAGACAAGATTGGTTCAAGCAAGTGTGCAAGAAGAAGGATGGACCCATGCAATTGACATTGACACCCTCAGAGCAATTGGATGCTTATATGAATGAAAACGTGAAGGATGAGGGGGACCCCATGCTCCATTAGTGGGCTTGTAAGAGGAACATTACATATCATGCTCTTACCCCAATTGTACGAGAACTCCTGGCAGTATGTGTAACTAGTGCACCATCAAAACGCGTGTTCTCTACCGATTGAGTTGTAGTCACATACAAGCTTGCACATCTCATTGCAAAAAGCATCGAAACACTAGTGACTTTAAAGTGTTGGCTTTGAGGGAATAACACCAAGTGGCAAGATAATGTCCATGACTAGGATGTTGATAAGAAGGTCATTGCGGATGAAATGGTATGAAATTATATATAATTTATAGATCATTGATTGGATTGACATGATCAATGCAGGAGATCCATCAATTATCATAATTTTAAAATTTAAATGTTATGATTTAATCCCTCATTTTTATGACTTCATCATGTAAGGGATATGCAAGTGTGAAGGGCATTCCAATGGTTGATGATCTTCCCAAGCAATAACGAGGAATGACCATACGGGTTAGGTGATGAGGCGACCGAACACCCGATGGGGGATGGTGAATGGGTTATTGTCCACTAGGAAAAATTTACATGAAAATGTGGACCTTCATAGATATTTATTTCAAAATTCTTTTCAATTTAAGAAAAGCATAGGGTTTTTTTGCCAATTTTTTAAAAAAGGAACACTATCAATTTTTTTTCAAAAATTACCCGCTTAACTACTTAACTCACACAAATTTGATCCTCAAATGAAATGTTATTTTAAATTTTAATATCAGTTATTTCAATTAAAGGCAATGTAAAGATGATTATAGTGCAATTAATGCATAATTTATAAGATTTATTATACTTTTTCATCTTATTCTGATTTGATATAAAATTTTTGAATAATTTTCTAAATTAAATGATTAGTTAGAGGCTAATTTAAAGATTATTTCCCTAACTATTGGGTTTTATAAACTTATTAATATTACTACAAATGCTCAAGGATGAAATTTTAGGGAATCTTTTATCAAATATTAATTCTTAAATTATAAGCTTGTTTAAACTTTTTTAATCTAAATAGGATTCGATGAAAGAGAAGTTTTCAAAAATTTTAAATAATTACTAATTAAATGGTTAATGAAATATTATTTAATTATTTTTTCACAAATTATAGGATTTTTAAAATTTTCTAGATTTGTTGGGATTTTATAATTTTAAATCACGTTTATAAATTTATGATGATATCCTTCCATACCTGATGATTTTCATTGATTTTTTTAAATATCCATCGACATCTATCATGTGATATGTGACTTCTTCCATCATTTGTCATTGTCATTCTCCTGTTGTCATTTGTCATCCAGCATCCAAACATCAAAAATCTCAATCTTCATTGATGGTTTTATTTTAATACTCAAGGGAAAATGATCAATAACTAGATCGACATAATATATGATCAATCTCTAGCTTGATTGATGTTCCTATTGTTGATCATATCATTTTTTTATAAAATGATAGCATATCATATTTGTATATTACAGTTTGACAATCAATCATGCACATTACGATAGAGATATAAATCATATCATTAATAATTCTAAATGATACAGATAATACTATTAATTTTTAAAGCTCGTTAAAAATGTTGATTGTCTAAGGTCAATTAGTTTGTGTTTTAATTTTTGAATTCAATTTTGAATAATTTTTTAGGATACTAATTTTTATGAGAAAAATTATTAATAAGATGCCATCATTCGTTACCCAGTACTGTCGTCCATCACCTAGTACTGTTGTCCATCACCTAGTGCCATCGTCCATTACCTAGTACCGTTTTCCGTCACCCAGTACTGTCGTCAATCACCTAGTATCATCATCCATCACTTAATACCATCGTCTGTCATCCAGTATCATCGTCCATCATCCAATGCTGTCATCCATCTGATGGATATTATGTGGCCTATAAGCCAATCACACTTTCATGCATCTTGTTTATGTTCATTGAAATGATATTTATTCATTGTCATTCTTGTGTGATGTTTGCAATGAAGTCCATGAGCATGTGCAATGACTAGGTGAATTATGATGTGATCATAATATATTGATCACTAGTCTTTAAACATATGTTATAAACATTCCTATTCGTGGGATATTCGAGAAGGACATCGAATTATCTAGAAAAAATAGCACTATTTAATCCAACTCATATGATGAGTATGGCTAATCCTATAGCCATCGGTGTGGAGACACTAAGGATAGATAGTGGATGCTCTTTGGAGAAAGAGGTCACTGAATTGATCCGTACGAATCATATTCCCCATAGGTTTTATTGTCTCTCTCTCTCTCCCCCCCCCACCCCAACAACTTTCCTTTCCATCATCTGTCTCTAATGAGTTTATCTTTATCCCTTTTTATGGTTTCTTTATCTTTTTTTCCTCTTTATATGTCATTCTCTCCATTTCATGTTTTCTCTTCTCTCCCTCTCCCCTTGCGTGTAATATTCTATATTTCATGTTTCTTCCCCTCTCTTTCTTACCCTACATGCGTACAACCTTCTCTCTTGTTTCTTGTTCTTTTCCACTCTCATCCCTTTAATCTCTTCTCCTCTGGCGCTCTCCTTCCCCCCATGCTTATTTTCTCTTCAGCTCTCTCTATTTGAGTCCATCTTGTATAAAAGCAAGTGTTCTTTGTCAACCCATAATCTCAAAGCATCCATAAGTGACTCGTTGACCTTCCAGGGAAAAAAAGGATAATGGATCAACACAAGACATGAGCAAGGGGGCTGTTTTCCGCAGAAAAACGTGTTCTTCATAGTGCCATGTGGTGGGTCATGCAGAATTTCAATCTTTGGCTGATTAATTTTCAACTTCTAATTGACGAAGGTAAGTGATGTAGGATATTTCTAGATATGTATCTAATTCCTACAATAAGGGGAGGATCTATGAAGTGATATCACTAGGAATTATTAGTAATATGGATTGATGAATATATGAGAAGGATGATGAATATATAGAATATTCAGGAGATATTTTATAAGACTTATGATATGTAGAGAAGAGAAATGAAAGTGGAAAAGATAAATGATGATGAGGATATAATATTATATATTTTAATGTATAGGAGATAAGAGGTAGAGAATAGGGAATATATAGTAAATGATGTAAGTAGTGGTTATAGTAGGGATAATATAAGATAGAGAGATGATATAATTGGGTAGTAAATAAAATAGTCTTATAGTATTTCTGTAGTGGGGAATGAGAGAATCTAATGACGATATAGCGAATTTAGAAGTAACTGATAGTGAGTATGAGGGAGAGGAGGAAGCGGAAAGGAGAAGATAAGAAGAATGAAGAGATTGAAAAGAGTATATAAAATATATTATCATATAGAGGTTAAGGGAAGAAAGGCGAATGATTAGATCGGAAGTGGGAAGGCGGATGGATGAATAAAGAAGGAAGGTCTCGTGTTGGACTTTAAGATTTATGAGACGAACTCATTTCACCAGGAAAGAGACGAGGATAATTACCTGAAGAAGACGAGAAGAGATGCCGTAGATTACTCCCGCTGACATCGGAAAGTCTCGAGATGCTTCGGATTTTAGTGTTGAAAGACGACAGAATTGGGGGAGAAAAGAATAGAAGGATAGAACTCGGGAGATGGGTGCGGAAGATTCACGGGAAGACGATGGAGATACGTGAATGCGATGAACACGAACACAAGGTAAGTAACCAGTAACCAAATTTTCATTCAAAAATATCATCTTGTTCTTCCCATACAACTCTCCTTTTATAGAATACAGAGATGAGCAGTGAAATCGGAAAGACGCGTCGATTTTAATTCCGCGGATGACAGTTCAAAAGTCACGGAAGTTTCTTGAAAAGTCGCGGAAGTTTCTTCATTGCTTCTTACGTGGATTCCGTCGCGTTCGTTGACCGGAAGATAGGTCTACTCGGTTGGGAATGAGGTCGTTGACTTCGGAATCGTTTGGGTGATCTGGGCTTTCTTTGGATGTTATTTAGGATGAATTTCCGCTTATTCGGAATTCGGCCGTGGAGGGCTTCCGGTCTTTCCTGCAGGTCAACGCCAGGATAGTCTGATGCCTTCTTGTCCGTTGTCTCTTCGCTCTCCTTGCTTGAAGAACTATTGATGCAAATGATCGGTTGTCGTAGCTGACGGGACCGATTTTATAACTCATCGTTCTATAGTTTCAGGTACAGCCTATCGACGTCCCCGATAAGTTGGAAGCGGCTCCGTGTTCTGAAGGTTTGTCATTGTCAGCGGTTCAGCAGACTCGCCATCGTCATTGATGTCATTTATCGCCAGTTCATGGCAGTGAATGGATAGTGCTTGTGGTAGGTTGCCGCAGAAGCTGCCTGCTCCACGACAACTTGGATCGCTGAGCTTCAGCCCTACTTCCGCGTCTCCCATGATCCCGGTCGTCGTCCCTACGGAAGTCCAGTGAAATTGCATCACTCCCTTTGACGCGACCCTAGCATTACTCTTTGCCATCTCGTACACCGCTCCCATGCAGGAAAATACAAACACTGCGGCGTCACCGAGAACTCCAAAGAAAGAAGCCGTTTCATTTCCGCTGAACGTGCTCATCCATCCCGTGGTCTCAGGGAGAATCAAGAGTCCTCAGATCTCGAGACACTGGAACCATAATTAATCGGGAAGATGGATTTTACCCATGTTGGCCACCAATTTAAATTGGTTTGCTTTGTAGATCCATTGTGGTCTTCTTACGGCTCTGATTTTGTAGGAGGATTGACTTCAACTGAAACTCACCGGTCTTATCTTCGGGGAAGCCTGTTGTTTTCATTGCTTGAGCTTCCTTTGAGGTTCTTCTTAATTTGACTTCTCAAGTCTTTGCTTTCTCGGGATCTTTACAAGCTGTGAGCTCTTCTTGACTGAGTTTGTTTTCTTATCCAATTGGGTGAATCATGAGCTTGATTTCTTCCATAAATAGTAATGCATTTAGATCTCTTTTATAATTCTATCTATAGGTGGTATTCAAAGAAAAAGTAGGAGTTTAGTAACAAAGATGTTCCTATTATTCTTTTGAGATCATTAATAATAACTATACAAGGTTACCTATGATATAGTGGATATAGTTTGGAAATTAGGAACCTATATCAAAGGAAAAAGGGTGGTTGACTTGGTCCACTCAAGGAATTCTAATTATCTAAGGATAAGGCTAATTTATTTTGACCAAGTCGATCTTTGGATCAGAGTAAAATAGAATAAGGAGGGAAATTAAATCCCTTAAGATCTACTCTCTCTTTAATGATTTAGAGAGGTCTTGTTCATCCATTAAATGAATGGATAATTTTTCAAATTCATGAGTGAATAAGGAGGAGGACGGGGAGGAGGATAGGTTCACTTAGAACCCTTGTGTTCATGTTTCAAAATAATTCTCCATCAGTAAGACTACGCGGAAATGGTAATTAGATTTGGGAGGATTATAATCCTTATCTTTAGGTCATATACACAAACCTCCTTCATCCGCCCTTCTGGTCTTCCCGTCCCCGGATCTCTTATTTTGCTTAATGAGATCGTCCACAGTCATGTCCACAATGCTCGATATACTGATGAAGAGATAAGAGCCAGAATTTCTCAGCTCCTGGGGTTTGTTGAGGTAATTGAGAGAAAAATTCCGATGAAGAAAGGGACGGGGCATGAAACGATAAACAATTTTTCGAAGAGCAAAAAACTTACTTGATTTTGACGAAGAAATTGTTCTTTTCTCACCTTAGTCGCCCACCCCCTTCCCGCCAATCGTAATAGAAAATGTACAGCAAACCGCTTGAATCGATGAAAATACGTGCAAATCAGTCCCCCCGAGAGGAAATTAGTGGAGCGCGCACTCAGACACTTGCTCCAGTGTGCCACTGCGCTCCACGGGGCGCCATCCGGGCGGGTACTCGCCCAGTATGCACCATTTATGTAGTGCTCACTGGAGCATCTTTTTCCCCTGATTTTTTAATAACTTTTGGAAGTTCTCTTGTTTTGACTTCTAAATGTTCAGCTAAGAATTGGCCTAACAAAGCCCTATTATATAAGGAGGAATTTGAAATTTTTCATCGCGCATCACCGGTGGAGGAACTCTTCTCCTACTGGCTTCCCTCTCTCTCACACATTTTCTTGCAGGCCCACAGGCCCATTTTCCTGCCAAAGCCGCCGCCATAGCAGTCGCATCCACAGTACAAGCACCGTAGTAGCTGCCGCGGCTGCTTGCAAAATTGTAGTAGTAATCGCCGCAGACACTGCGAGGCCACCCGCATGGCCATCACAACAACCACCGCGGCCTCCCGCCCAAGCACCGCCGCAGCAGCGCGCCGCGACATCCGGGTTCTTGCCGTATCTGCCATCGCGTCCTGGTAGCGCTGTCGCAATCGCAGTCACTGTCTCGCGAAGCGCTGACCCGCCGCATGTCACACACTGTCCACCTCTCCACGGAGTTCAGCCCAATCTTCATCGACGCTTATCCGTCCCGCCGGTGCACGACACCAACCTGCTAGCCCCTCGGGTGTGTTCACCTTCGTCCCCCGACTGCCCGCCAAACCACAACGTCCCAGCCTAACGCATGACGGAATACTCCGTCACCTCCAGACGCCAGCCCAGGTCTCTGTCAATCCTCACCACGCCATTTCAAGATCATCCATACTCGTACTCATTCAGCCGCCACGACCCCGCGCCCCGCGTGTGGCCGAAGGTTCGTCCTCATCTCTCCTCAACGTGTTACTTTTTCCAGCGTTTATCTTGTGCGTCCACTGCCATCGCATTGCACCATCGAGTAGAACCGTAAGCGTGTGGTCTTTTTTATGCCGGATCACCTTCGAGATTTTGGACGTTGCACTACTTGTGGGGTATAAGCCAGGAGAAATCTCGATATAAAAATTAAAAAATCTCGAAGATGAGAGATATTAAAAATCTCGAAAATTGAACTCGTCATGAGAAATTAAAAAAAAAGGAATCATGATATAGAAATATCCAAAGGGTTAAACCTTCAACTAAATCTCCAATTTCCCACCAGAAATCAATCGTTCGAAAAATTAGGCCTCCCAGAATCTTGAGGAAGAAGAGAAACACATATTCCAAATTCGAACCGCTTCAAGTCGTCTTCCCCCTTAATCGTTGATGTTTTCCTCACTATGAAATACTTTCAATGGCGATTTCCCAGATAAACAGAACCAGAAGAAAATAAAAGCCCTCCAAAGGCTTAAATATTATGTAAAACTTGTTACACAACTAATTAGTTAGGAGGTACAACAGAGTTATACGACCTCCCACTCACTAAATATTTTGCAACGGGAAGGCCCTTCCCCCTTTCAAGTTAAGTAAAATTTCTTTCTCCATACTGCACCTTTGTCGCGGGCAGCTGTTAGCGACTGTTCTTTTAAAGATCAAACGCCACAAACGAGCAAAAGGGCGAATCAGATCCACCGATTAATTGGCAGTGACGGCGTCTGAATTGGCTTTGGTGGGTTCCTGTAGCTGCTGATGCTTCCCGGTATTTTCTGATTGATCATTTATTTTAGAGAGGAAGTTCTCCGTTTCTCCTCTTGGCGACACCTGCGTTAAGGGCTCCGACTTTTCTGCGGAGCACTCCTGCTTTCCGGGTCGCCTGCGAGCTGTTCAGTTTATCCTGGAAGGGGTAGAAGGAGAGGTGATTTTTTTTTTTTTGTTTCTTTGTTGTCGACTAGAGTTGTTGAGAGAAACCTACCAGAAGAGCGGCATTTTCTTGTCTCAGTTTCGTGGAATTTTCAGAGAGGCGGCTGATTTCTGTCTTCAGAGCCAGGTTTTCGGATTTCAAAGCTTCAACTTTTTCGGCGAGCTCTTCGGTTTCAGCCTGAAATGAAGAAGTAGCCAGGTTCACCAGAAGTGGGAGCTTTCGTAGAGAGAGAAAAGAAACCTAGAGGTAGGGATTGTAAATGACCTGCTTCCTCAGCCTTGACCGCCTCGCAGATTCCCTGTTAGACTGCTTCCTTCTCTCTCGCTTCAGCTCCCTCTCATCCTGGGAAAATCCCTTCTTTAAAACAAATATGAGAGAGATAAGATAAAGGTGGGAAAGAAGAGAAAGAAGGGAGCAGAAAATTGTCATATTTGACGTACCTGCACCCAGAGATCAGAATGCACGCCATCGCGGACGGGAGTGGTGGGATTGCCGGACAATGCAACTGGCGCTGAAATATTTGCCTTCGCAGCACTGGAGACCCTAATGGCCGTGGCTCCTGTTGCTTTTCATTACAGGAATGAATATAAACAACTTGATAAAAATACTTCCCTCTTATCAAAAATGTCCAATTAATAAAATTACCCGCAGCAGAGTCCTCCAAGAGCAACTTCCCATGACCCTGTTTTCCCTAATAAGAGGAAGGCTTCTCAGTCAAGAAATTCATTGGTGAAGAGAGAGAAAGGGAGCCCACATACATTATTTCCATCACTTCCATCACTAGAGCCCTCTGTCCCGTCGTCGGAGCTGCCAAACCAAAAGAAGAGCATGATGGAATTGATCTTATCATGTGAGCAAAAATCTAAATTTACATTAAGATTAATCTATATATTCAAACATAAGATAACGTGAGGAACAAACCTCTGTGACCGTGTATCGTTCTTATCTCTGCCATTATATGCCGACCCATCGGGTCCCTTCAGTTTCTTCGTTTGGACTTGATCTTTACCGTTGTTTGATGTTTTGTTTGATTTTTCTTGGGCGGTCTGCCGAAAAAACCCATTAATTATGACACCGAGGAAAATAAGACATTGCAAGAGGTCTTTTGAATGACTTACGAGAGATGACGATGGATGAGGATATACTCCACCATGGGGATAGATTGCAGGATACGGCGTCCCAAATGGTGGCATCATAGGCTGTTAAAGAATGGCTCAGTAATAACACAAAGTGGTGGGCACCGTTAGGGGTGCTTCCCTCACTCTTATCAAAAACAAAAAAAAACACAAAGTGGTGCTGACCGGGTGAAATTTAACAGGGTTGATTACCTGTGGACCCCACATGTATGGATGATGAGGTGCGTGGCCGGATGCCACCGTGGTTGTGCCGAAGTAGTGGGGAGGCATGGGGATCCCAGGACCATAGTAGGCCTTCACAATAGGTAAGAACTTTAGACGATAATCGTCATTTAGATGAAATAGTTCTTAGGAGTAGTGAATAAGACTTTTGACCTGCATGGTCGCCCAGTCAGGATATTGCTGAACACCATTATGTTCCTGCTAAAACAGATAAAATAAAATATTTTAAATAATTAGGAAATAAAATTGGGTTAGTTCACGATAAAGGAAGAAATAATATGGAGGAATAGGGGATAGTGCCTGCACAGAGGAAGTTTTCTCAGCCTTGGAAGATGCTGTTCCGGCTTCACCGTCTCCCATCGTTAGGGTTAACAAAAGTCAACGGGGCTGTAATTCGAAGTCACTTAAATTTCGTATGAAGCTATCGAAAAGTCATAGAAGATTTGAGTCGAGTGAAAGTAAATCAAGAAGAACGCTGATATCGGTAGAGAAAGTTTAGGATATATACATAGGGAGTTTCAACCGTCGCTTCAGAAAAATGTCAAATGCTCATCTGGCTGTCGTCTTCCGAAATTGAACTGGATTAAACGCTAATTGATCAATTAACTTAAAGACATGGGAGGATTCCCGTCTCAGTCGACGATCTTCAGGTCGCAAAGAACAGACGGAAATAACTGATCTGAAGCCTGAAGGGCCCTGATCGAGGGTTAAATGGTCATTTCGTCAGCTTCCTCAATATTTGTTCCGTTTGTTCGTATTAGGGCCAAGAGAGAAGTGACAGGGGACAAGTAGGCAAAGACAGGAAGATTCATTGCAGAGGATAGCCCCGCAGGAGTAATGTCTTTCTCAAAACCTTTCATTCGTTTCAGGGTTTTCTTCCATACTACGGAGGGATCCACCGAAGCTTCTGCGATGCACCCTCTACCCACACTCTACCAAACTATTCCTCACACAATCATCAGAGAAACCAGGAACCTGAAAGTCTGTCATCAAGGCACTGTACCGAAGATCTGCCTGCAAATTTTAAAACATGTTTCTCCTCTCTTAATGGAAGCCAGCAGAGTTGCGAGACTGGATCTTTGATTTCCCACACTTGATGTCAAAGAAATTTTACCCCAATCTTCCATGGTTGCATGCCCTAAAACTGCTTACTTCCTCCGCGAACTGACGTCGCCAATCGAGCTATCTGGCCTATGTTCTTTTCCCCCGACTCATTCATTGTTCTCTTCACAGAAAACGATGAGAGCGCGAAAACTTTTCTCTTCAAAGAGTAAAAAACAAGGCACTATTTCCTCTAATTCGAGATATCCAAAACACAGGATCACAAATAAAAACGAAACCCCAAACAACTCTAATTCCAAGCACATACAATTACGTCCTGAGAATCCAACATTTCCGGAAAATTAGACAGAGCCAGGAGTACCTGAATTCTACAATCCAGCAAGAAATGCCGCCAAAATTCCGCCTCTCCAAGTCAAACAGATTCCCTGGCGCCAGCCCTTCCGATGTCGACGAGCAAGCAGCAGCGACGCGAGAGGGAGGAAAACCGCAGGCCACGTCACGAGAAACGTGTCTCCGCTCTGAGGGAGGGCCCCTTCCTCGCTTGTACTGTAGAGCACAATTGGGGCTACAACGGCTGATCGAGCCCATGAGTTGGCCTCATTCTTTAATCCCGGTCACCTCCACCGTACACGTGTCTGTATTGCAACCTCCAGATTCCTCCACCCGTCATCCCGTCACACCCTCAATCCGATTGGACTCCTCTTTCGCGTCCACCCGGGCACCCTCAACCCGGCCCGACTTCAGCGAGTCGTGCCCACAAATCGAAACTCGGTTGCGTGGCGTGATCCTCACCGTAAACGTGTCCGTCAGATCGCCGTCGATTCCGACACGTCGCTTTGCACCAATGAGAAGGCAGATCACGGCTACAGCACACGTGTCCGTGCATATGTAAAGTTGGAACAGCTGGCTCAATGACGCCACGCGGCTGACGTTGGACTCAATTAATGAGCAGCCGCGAGGACGATAAAATAAATAGCTATAATTTTCTCAACTAAAATATTAAAATAAGGAAAGTCGGTTGCTTGTCAGGTTGGGCATGAAATAGGGCGCGATTCTCAAAGCAGGAGTACGTGTCAAAAAAACAGAGGCCGTCGACGGAGAGTCCATGTGCGCGGATTTATCTTAAAGCCTGCCGTGTCAGACGATCTGAGCAGCACGTCACACGTAGATCTGCGTCTGACCATTCAACGGTACGATGTGGCCGACACGTTGACGCGGCACGGCATTGGATGAGGACGTGGACACAAATTTCAGTCGCCGGATTTCATTAAATATTCATGTAAAATAAGTTTATTTTGACTTTCAATTATAATACTGGTTGGTTCGGCAGCTAGCACCGCCGCGGGCCAGCTACGGCCATTGCGGGATAGCACGGCCTGCGGCAGGCCTGGTGAAGTGGTGATGATGGGGTGATGGAGAGATAGAGAGAGAGGGCTTCTGCCGGCTCCGAGTCCCCTAGCGAATCGCATCTTTAGAGGTCCAAAGAGGAGCCAAACATTACGGTCTGTAAGACACACAAATCCCAGCTTTTGTCTTGGCGTTCATGGCAGCCAAATGGGCTGACGTGCAGGACTCAGAGATGATTCTGATGGAGCTGTAATGGAACATCTTGGCTTTGTAATGGAACATTCTTTTAGCGGCATGTCGGTGCAGAGGGGATTTTGACTATCTAGATGGTGTGGCCTGTAGGCTATAGAGAAAGAGAGTTAATGGGAGAGAAAGATAGAGTAAAAAAAGTCTAACCTAAGACACATAGAGAGAGAGGGAGAGGGAGAAAGGGATTGAGAGTTGACATTTCTCTTAGCCTTTTGACATAAACACATTTTTTTATAAAAAAAATAGAGACTTAAAGCAATCTTATGCCACCATACAATGTTATCAGAATAACATGGGTACACTCATGACATGGCATGTGCTGAGTCAATTTCTCATGCATTTGTGTGGTCAGTTTAGATCCCTACTCAGAGAGGGGGAGGGGGAGAGAGGATGAAGAAGTAGCACTTTGTATGAATATCTTCTCTCCTCTACACGGTCTACTTACTACATTACAAGCTTGGGCTTAAACCACACAAACACTTCATCAGGGAAAATGCATGAACTTAACTTGTTGAAGAGAGGACTAGAGTTGAAAGCTTATAAACATTGAAACCTGATGAAAACTTTGGATTGAAATTGTGTTTGAGCTATTGGAGAGCCGATAAGGCCCAACACTTACCGATCTCCACCTTTCATTTCTTGTATAGCCCTATATATGAGCCGCAAAATGTGACTCGTATCATACTATATTCAATATTCACTTTCGCTTACTTCACATTTTTACGTGGTCTTAGAGAAAAATTCTTAGTGTTTTCCTAGAGTTGTCTGTTGGGTTCTAAGGTCGATGAGCCTTTCAAATTTTCAATTAAAATATCGAATGTACCGTAATACATTGAATAAGATATTCAAAACATTGACGAACCAATAACAGATGATCCTACCATGTAGTATGAGAAAACATATTTACAAGGCTCTCTTGAAGGAGTTCTTGAAGATATTCAAGTGTCACAATCTCTAATCAACCAGATACCCAATATCAAGCCAACATTTAATCAGCCATCTTATGCACGAAACAAGCAACCAAAGCGGAAAGGAGATAACAAAGACAACCTTTGGTGTGATTTTTGCCAAAGATATCGTCATACAAGAGAAACATGTTGGAAAATAAATGGGCGTCCTATAATTAGTCAAAGTCATGTTATGCATCACCCTCATCCAAGCATAGCTTCTAGCAGTATCCACACGGTCTCCGGATGGTTGGATCTCCTCTTCAAGGCTCTTCACCAAGAGAGAAAAATAAGAAAAGAGATAATTATTACAAGGCTTCCATGGAAGCTGACAAAGAGAATATGCGAGGTCATTGAAAACAAGAGGATAAGCATCAAAACATTTATCAAACTCACCAATTATAAAGATTAATCACGAATTAAGGAGTATAGTGGTGAATAAGGGTCGAATCCACAGAGAATTAAGATATTTTTTATATGTTCTTTGAAATTCGATCAAAACAAACGAGGAAATGACGTAAAAATTAGGGATTTTGATATTTTTAGAAATATAACTCGAAATCAAATCCACAAAATCAAAAATCATAGAATTTGGATCAATATTCGCAAAGAAATCGACGAGCAAAGTTTAGAAAGAAATTTGGATTGCGCAGAGAGAGAAAACCGCAATTAAAAATGAAATTGACTAAATCTATGATTTGAAATTGAAATCTAATGTTATAGGAAGAAAGATTAGGACAAAAATATGATGTCTAACCCAAGATAGCGCTCAAATTGATCCAATTTCTTGCCAGATCAAAGGCTTTTCATTCTGCAAATTCAAAGACGATCGTTGACATTCAAGAATCGATTTCTCCCTATTCTCTAAAAAAATCTCACTTTCGAACGCTCCTTGTATGCAGAAATTGATCTAGAAGTGAAGGGAAGCAAGAGATTCAAGGATTGTGGTGTCTAGACAGTTCAATTACTTGAAAAACTTAAGAATGATTTACATCGTCAAAGAACATCTCAATTTATGGGGAAAATTGGGTGTAACCGTCAGATTGACATTTAATCTTCAATCAATGGCTCTGATGAAATGAATATATGTGAATCGTTACACTTAAATCGCGTCCATTAGATCAGAGATGGACCGCCGAGAAGTCGCCACGTCGCGAGTGAAGAGATAACCCATGAAACATCATCCGTTTGATCTTGATCTAACGCTCCTGATGCATTTTTTTTTTTGGTTTTAATCTTAGCCGTTATAGTTCCTTAGATGAACGGCTGAGATTAAATCATCTTAAAATGATTCACCAACGAACTAGAATGCGCCATGTACCCCTCCGGCCTTAAGTGAAGATTGACGACATTCATATAACGCGTGAATCGGACGCTCCACGTGACGTCACATCACCTGCGCATGTTTAAAACAAAAAACATAGTCCCACCTGATGAAAAAGCATGTGATTCAATGCATATATAAGGTACGTGTGATTAGAGAGTTATCGTTATCCTGAAAAAGGATGCTTAATCTCTCTAATCACATGCACGCACATGTGCACACACACACACACGTATACAGATGGGCGAACACATATGCGACACTAAGTGACTTGTCCATATGCCGTCACCTCGCAACGCTCTTTTTCGTTTGCGCCACATCAGCTGTCACGTCAGCACGTGATATAAAATTATTTTTTTTGTTCATTTTAATTCCAAATAAAAATTTAAAAAAATTCCAAAAAAATCCCTAAAAATTAGAAAATTCACAGCTTTCAAAATACAACTCTAAATTAATCCAATTTGTTTCATTAGATCAGAAATTAAATTATATATCATTCTAAAAAGTCAAATTCAATAAATAATAAGAGAATAAATTTATATTTTAAAAATATAATAATTTCTTTTAGAATTTAAAACTTAGAAAAATAAATGAGTATAGAAAAAGTATTTTCTCTAATTATTTAATATTAAAACCTAATTATAATCTCAAATAAAAATAGGGATAATCTAATCTAAAAATATTTCTCTTTAATGTATCATCATTATCCCTACATTAGTGTATTTTAAAATTATAACTTATTTTCATAGAATGATAGATAAACACTAGAAAATATGATAATATGCATTAGAATGGAATTTTTATGCCTTAATTTGTATTAATCATCATATATTTTTATGTATAATTTGCATGTTATCAGACACTTGAGTTATGGTTCTCTCCCTATTTATTGATATTTGGTATGTGAATTTTTCTTAAAAACACTTATAATTATGTCTATATCTATCAAAATATATAGACCTAGAGGCTGTGACCCTCTAGGGTCCATATATCTCATTAGTTAATAACTCTATAGACCCAATAATACCTTATTGTTCAACATTAATTAATTATCTACATCAACATATAGATTAATTAATCGAAGATTGATTTAACCCAATCAATGGGTTGAGTTTCCAGCTCGCGGGTGCCAAGCTATACCACGTACTTTAGGAGATATAGAGTCTATAAGAACTCTCTTATGGAACCTTTCTGTTTTCAATTACTATGTATATGTAATCCTTCATCCGTACAAGATTCCTGAATGACTTAGGTTTTAGTCAACTTTCAAACCCTAATCGATCACTCAAGTTAGTAGTAATGTATATAGGAAATTATCGAGAACTCTTTCTCCGATATTTCCACTACCTTGGCTAAGGATTTCATCGCATCTCATTCTTTGAGTTAATCTCCTCAAATGTTGAGGGCGGATGATCCCATCTTGACTACACAATTATCTTCGAGGACTTCATGTCGTATCAAATATATGAGGTTTTAGATATCCTGTGGCTAGGGATTCGTAAGTCATAATCAAAACACAGTCATCTATTCACAAGATGTCTTTGGTGTTTCAAGTCAAAAGACCACATACATAATAGTTTTATGAATCATCTTAATTGAGACTTAGGTATAATACCATTCAAGGATTCATACGAATCAATTTAGTAAACTCTTTCTCCAAAGAGCACCGACTATCTATCATTAGTATCTCCACACTGATAGCTATAGGATCATTCATACTCATTATATAAGTCGGATCAAGTAGTGCTATTCTTTTCGGATAATTCGATGTCACTCTCAAATATCCCATAAATAGTAATATTTAGAACATATTTTTAAACTCTAGTAATCACTATATTATGATCTCATCATAATTTACTTAGTCATAACATCTTCTCATGGACTTCATTGCAAACATCAAGCAAGAATGACAATAAATAAATAAATTTCAATGAACATAACGAGATACATTAAAGTGTGATTTACTTTTAGGCCACATAATATCCATCAAGTTGTAAGGTGGACAAGTTTCTAGGTTGAGCTAATAGCAACAACAAGAAGGGCCAAGGGAGGGACGGCTAGGTTAAGGCAGTGGGTTGATAAGTAGGGTGGCTTTGGCACTAATCATAGAGGATGGTTGTTAGGGAGGCATAATAATGCCCTACTTAATCCCTTGAGAAATTACATTGATACCATTTGGAACAAAAAAATTCATTGAAGAAGAAGAAGAAGAGAAATAAGAAGAAGAATGAGAAGATCAAGCATTTCCTTAGATCTCTATCTCTCTATGAGTTTGGGTGTGAGCTAGACTCTACGAGCATTTCCACCTTTTTCTAAGAGGTTGGCCAAAGCTTTATGCCTTTTTGGGTGGGTGGTCTAGACTTACCCCCTTTTTAGGAGGTTGGTCAACCACCTTCTCAATCCATTCCACCTTTTTAAGAGACTAGTTGCTCTCTTTTCTTTAAAAGTCAATGATGATCAAAGTGATTCTTGACAAGTCAAAGGTAGTCAAAGGCATTCTTGAAGGGTCAAAGAAGTCAAATTTTTTCACTTTTATTTATTATTAATCAATTCAGATATTTTTTAGGAAGAATCCATATTTATAGGAGGAGAAAGAGGTAAGCTCACTTCTTTAAGGAAGTGGTAAGGTTAGCATATCTTCTAAAGTGGTCAACCCACTCCCTTAGGAGGTAGTTTTGGGACCCACTTCTTAAGGAGGGACTCTCATCTCCTCAGGAAATGGCTATGGTTGTGACCTATGGATCTAATGTCCACCATTTGTTTGATGGCACCCAATAAGACTAAATCTCTACCATTAATTCAAGAGAACATCTAAACCTAATATATAAAATAATCTTCTTCTTCATTTTTAGTTTTTTATTGGATATCTCTTAGCATCAGGCTACCAAAAGGAAAAGGAGAGGCTTAGGCACAAGCTTGACATTTTTTGGTATTCAAGTTTGTTGTGGAGGCAAGATCAAGAGGAAAATCGAGATCATAACAAGTCTATCATCACTTGGTCTAAGACTGACATAAAAAGGAGTTTGTGTGAGGATTTAGATCTGATTTTCTTTTATAATACCCTCCATGGATAGTGTAAACCTTATTTCCCTTCTTATATATTTTTTTTCTCTTTTCTTCAGCACTTCATGACTACCCAATTTCTTATTACCCCATTTCTAGATTTTCAATAATTCTTCCATGATCTTCCATTTCATCATTCTCATCTCTCCATTCCATCATTTTCTTCTCAATATTTTTCTCATAATTTCTCATATTATATATATATATATATATATATATATATATATATATATATATATATATATATATATATATATAAAGTTACAAAAGTATAAACACAATTATAAAAAAACTCAAGGAGAATTTGAGATGTCTTCTATCTTTCAACACTCCCCCTCAAGCACTAGAGTGGATGCTCCTCATTCCTAGCTTGGACACCAATCTTCTGAATTGCTTTGCTGGTAGTCCCTTGGTCAAAACATCTGCACATTGTTCAATAGTAGGGATATAGTCTATGCATAGAATTTTTCCTTCAATTTTCTCCTTGATATAGAACCTGTTGATTTCTATATGTTTGGTACGATTACGGTTCACTGTATCATGTGCGATGCAGATTGCAGACTTATTATCATAGAACATTCGTGCTGGTTCCTCATAGGGAATCTTTAGATGCTTGAGAATCCCTCAAATCCATAGTATTTCATCAACTCCACTGGATAAGGCTCGAAATTCCACTTCAGTGCTTGATTTCGAGACAATACTCTGTTTTTTAATTTTCCATGTAATGAGGTTTCCCCCAAGCATAACACGGTATCCAGAGGTAGACCTGCAGTCAATCAATTATCCACCAAAGTCAGAATCAGTATAAATTTCAAGGTTTAGTTTATCTGTCCTTCTGAAAGTGAGTCCAAGCCCTACTGTTCCTTTGAGATACCTCAGTATCCAAAGAGCTGCATGATAGTGAGACTTATGTGGGCTATGCATAAATTGGGTGAGAACATTGACAAAATATGATATTTCTGGTTGAGTATGTGAAAGGTACAATAATTTTCCAATTAATCTTTGATATGATCCTATCTCTACAGTGATATCATCCTTTCTGAGAGTTAGTTTATGATTGGTTTCAATTGGAGTACTATTAGCCTTACCTTGTAGCAACTTAGTTTCATTCAAGAGATCAAGTATGTATTTTTTCTGAGTCATCAGATATCCACTACTAGATTGAGCTACTTCTATTCCAAGAAAATACTTCAGAGCTCCCAGTTTTTTAACTTCAAAAGAAATTGCGAGTTCTTCTTCTAACTTCATAACTTCTTTGTCATTGTCCTCGGTAATTATAATGTCATCTACATATACTATTAAGATTGTGACTCCCAATGTTTGAGAATGCTTAAAAAATAGTGTATGATTACCAGTGTATTGTTTGTATCCAAACATTTTCATAGTTTTCATAAATTTACCAAACGAGGCCCTCGGAGATTGCTTCAACCCATATAGTGCCTTCCTTAGCTTACATACCTTATTTCTACCATATTTTTCCTCAAATCCTGGTGATATTGTCATATAAATCTCTTTTTAATGTCATACTGTCTGAGCTTCCAATTTAAGTTGACAGCCAAAGACATTAGGATTCGGATAGTGTTCATTTTGGCAACCGATGCAAATGTTTCCTTATAGTCCACTCCATAGGTCTGTGTATACCCTTTTGCTACTAATTGTGATTTATACCTTTCTATTGTACCATCTAAGATATATTTAATATTGAATACCCATCTACATCCCACTGGTTTTATTCCTTTCTCTAAATTCACCAGCTCCCAAGTTTGATTCTTCATCAAGGCTTGCATTTCTTCATCTATAGCTACTTTCCATTGAGGAGATTGCCAAGCTTCTTCTACTGTGGTTGGAATCGTCTCTTGACTGAGAGTGGTAAGGAATGTTCTATAGTTAGTAGAAACCATTTCATAGTTAAGATAATTAGTTATGGAGTGTGGGATTGGCTTTACACATGTTCTTATAGGTTTTCGTAGAGCTATAGGTAGTTCCTCAAGCTGATTCCTTTCCTCAGGATTTATTGGTGACTGTTTAGTTCTTCTCACGTAATACTTAGAGAAGGTAGGTGATGTAGGATATTTCTAAGATTTTTAATATTCCTACAAATTAGGGGAGGATCTATGAAGTGATATCAATGGAATAATGTAGGAGAGGATAGAAAAGATGATAAGAGTGTATAGAAGGAGGTAGGAAGACTGAATAGATAAATTAGGATAGATAGGATGATAATAAGAGAATGTTGAAGAGAGAATGAATGATATAATAGATAATATAAGTAGTGGTTTAGAAGTGATAGTATAAAATAGATATAATATAAACGATAATATCAATTAAGCGGACTGATATTTTGGAATATAGGATAATAAGAATACGAATAATAAGAAGACGGAGAGAATTAGACGGGGATAGGATAATGTGTAGAGGGAATGCAGGAGAGAACAGAGTAGAAAAGGAATCGGATAGTTCCAGAAGTAGAGGGTGTAAAGAAAATGGTGGTGATAGGAGAAGTGAGAGGAAATAGAGAATGGAAAAGAAAGAAGAGAGAGAATGGCGGTCTAACAATGCACTTACGATTTTCGGAAGCGAACTATTTTCACGGCGAAGGGCGAGGATGATTACCTGAAGAAGACGAGGAGAGATGCCTTGGTTTACTCCCGCGGACATTGGCTATCCTCCACGAATTTCTGACTACAGGGATTGAAAGCGAAAGAACGGGAGGGAGAAAAGAAAGAGAGATAGAACGCGGAGAGAAGAGTTTCAGAAGGGAGAACGGTGGAGACACAGGGAAGAAACGATGAACACGAAGGGTAAGCATACCCAGATAGAACCAAATCTTATCAAATAACAACATTTTTCTTCTATTACAATCGTCTCTTTTATAGAAAGAAAGAGCGGTTTCGAAAAGAGAGAATTTAGTCAACGGTCGTTTACGGAACTTCTCGCGGACCGTCTCGCGTCTCTTCGGTTTCCGGTTTGTGCAGGATTGACGATCGCGGAATCGTTTGAATCGTGTGTTGACGCGTGGTAAGTGGCGGTTCTCCTGTTGAAAGAAGGTCTCGAACGAGGTGAGTTAATATCGCCGGTGCTTTGTCTTCCGTGGAGGAGAGGTACGTATAGTCCTTTGCGGATAATTCCTTTTGGTAGGAAGCGTTCGCCCAAGGCAATGTGGAATCTCCATTTGCAGGTATTGACCTGCGGTTGGCTCTCGCGACGGGATAGAGGGGGCGCACGACGTCTCGTGCGTAGTCAAGATGAAATCTTCTCCAGGTGATTCATCTTCACGATTCATCAGATACGACCGACGGTCGACGGGGATGGATGAAGTCTCTTTGCGTGTTTTCATGTGCCGACGATGGACGGTGGTTGAAAGGTGAAACTTCAGCTTCCTCTTTCTTATGATGATGCAACAAGGGAAGGCTCTCCATTCATCAACGCTTCACCGTAAGGAGCTCAAAAGACTCCTTCCTTTAGAGATGCATTACTTGTTTCCCAGATAGTTTGCCACAGAGGCTGGGCCAAACGTGGTTATTCCTGGCTAATGATATCGGGAAAGATCTGGTTGATCATGCTTTCCGGAAGTTCAAGCCTGCTGCCTTCATAATCGGTGAGAAGTTATCATGCATGATGTAGTCTTCTATGTTGGAGGTTTTCTAAGCTCTTCGTGGGCATTTCTTCACTGATGCATTCTTTACGTGGACTCCACTAACATACCAATTTGAAGAGGTCTTCATGATTATCTTCTCCATTGATAAATGCATGATTTTATTCATGCAAAGGCTTTGTCTTGATGATGTTCTTCATAAGGTATCCTCAAGCTGAGTTACTTTCATAATGGCTTTGATCTTTGAAGATGTTGTATTTCATAAGAAATAGATCTCTCCTATCATTCTAACTAAGGGTGGTCTTCAAAGACAAGGAATTGGAAATCAAGGATATTCCTACTATTGTTTCTTGAGATCATTATTCATAATTATATAAGGTTCCTATGATATAGTGGAGAAGGTTTGGAAAATAGGGAACCTATATCAAAAGAAAAGGGGTGGTTGACTTGGTCCCCTCAAGGACTTCTAGGTTTCTAAAGATAAGGCTAATTTCTTTTGACCAAGTCAATCATTAGATCAGTGTAAAATAAGAAGAGGAGGGAAAACAAATCCCTTAAGATCTACTCTCTCTTTAAGTATTTAGAGAGGTCTTCTTCATCCATTTAATAAATGGATAATTTTTCAAGTTGATGAATAAAGAGGAGGAGGAGGAGGAGGATAGGTTCACTTAGAACCCTTGTGTTCATGTTTCAAAATAATTCTCCATCAGTAGGGAATTGAGATTCTCCTTGTGGAACTGTATTTAGAGTATCTACTTGATTTTCATGGGGTTGAGATCTATCCTTTTCTTCATTTGGACTGACTAAGGGTAGTGGAGTTCGGATTTCTCTCCTAATAACTTCTTGTTCTTCCTGTAGTTCGGTATTGGATTGATAATAGAACCTATTTTCATCGAAGGTGACTAATAACATGCATTTATAACTTAATTTCTTATCCTAATTAACTCATATTCATGCTTATTTTATGTGAATATGATGCATGTTATCATACTTTTTAGGAATTTTCTCCATTGGTATGTCATTTCACTAAAGTCGATATTTATGCATAAATTAGGGATAATTTCATGTTTGATAGATAATTAGTCTTTTGTAAAGTTTAAATTAATAGGAGTTAATCTCTTTTCTTGAATGATTTTGACTTTAGTGCATGTTTTGAAGGATAATTTCAAGATGAAATTATGATTAAGAAGATTTATTCAGAAATGAGTTAAGTAATTTTTAATTCATCTTAATTTCTTCTTTGAAAATATATTTTAAATGACATGATGTTAAAAAGGAAGAAATTTGTGATCCAATGGAGAAAATTTGGATTAAAAAGGAGGTGTATATTTTAAGTTATGAATTTCTAAAGTTTATGCCCTTTTTCAGATTTTTAATTTGATTTTTAATGATTTTTTAATAAGTATTTCCTATTTAAAATCGGCAAAAAAGGGGGTTTTTATTCAACAGACCCCAATGCTGACGTGGCGCGCGGGACCACCGCACGGATGCGACACGGCACTGAGGCCACGTGGCAAGGCTGCGGGTCGCCCACGCGAGGCGCAGGTGGTGCACAGGGCGCGGACACGTGGCAGGAGGCCACGCGTGTCCACGCGGGTCCACGCGGACGCCTGTGTGGGGTGCCACATGGCAAGGGGGTTCGGCATATGGAGGGCCTACAGGTTAGTGGGCCCTGGTTAGGAGTCGGGGGCGGTAACGCAAATGCGTTACCGCGCCCCGGTATTTAAGCTTGACATCTTCCGTTATTTTCACTGTGTGGGACTATGTTCCCACATGTTTTCCTCTGTGCAGGTGACGTGGCAGCAGCACAAGCGTCGAATCTAAGTGCGAAGCGTCGATCGCGTGGATCCGAGTCCACACAATCATCCATCAATACACGTGCGCGAAATCGGGATTTAAAAGATTACTTACCTATCACCTGGTGACGCGTGGACGGCTTGGGATTGTTTGATCTCCATCGGACGGACGACGATTGATGGAACAACGCGATCTCCATCAGACGGCCACGATGCTCCTCGATCTTCCTCTCACCTTAGCGACACATGGAGCTCTCTGGAGCGTTTGATCCTCATCGAAAGGGCGACGAAAAGGCATCAAAACGCAGCTTGATTTTGCGATTGGGACCGCCCAACCTACCTGATCAAATCGGGCGGCAGCGATTAAGCCGGACTCAAGATCGTGGCTCATGATCGCGGTTCGATCGTGGCCCGATCGCCCCACGATCGGGGCTAATTCACCGCCAAATCGTGGCTGATTCGTCGTGGGATTGAAGCCACGATCAACACCAAGTGAAACCGCTCCCACGACCCCATCAATCCGCTCCTACAACCACATCAAACGGCCCAATTTTTCGGGCCAAAATCCTCTTTAAAACTGATGTATTCTCTCCTTTGTTCTTCAACTTTTGATTGATTTGTGAAGCAATTAAGCGAATTTGGAGAAAAATCTTAAGTTCTTCGTGATCCCCCCGCGTTTAGACTCGATTGCGAAGCAATTGGAGCGGGATTGATCATGAATTCCTCCTTGATTTTATTGAATTTTCCCATTGAATTCTGAACGTTCACGAGGAAGAATCCGAGCAAATTCGCTTCAACCCACGAGAGTTGAAGCCCCATTCTTGTGGCAATCAGGTTAGTAGTGAGATTTGATTGATTATCAAGAGGTAATTTGAGTTTTATTAGATTTAGAAGTTTAATTTTGCAAATTAGTTCTTAGTGTTCTTCATTTTGCCCAAATTTTAATCCAAGTAATTTCTGATTTTGAAAATAGGAGATCTCTCTGATTATAATTTCAAATCACTTGATTTTGATTTCATTGTATTCCTCTTTTTATCAGCTTTCCGTGGATAGAAAATTTATCGAATTTCGAGTTCATTTGACCCTTCAATTTGACGTTTGACCAAGCACTATTCGTCTTTCATCAGAAGTCAAACGTTGACTTTCAGGGTCAATTACTTTCAATTTACAAATCAGAATCCAATCATTTTGGTCTCCTTAGATTAATATGGTTCTTAGCTTTCCATTGATATATAAATTGCAAGATTTGGATTTCATTTGACCGGTAAATTTGAAGATTTCCTCTGAGGTGTTCATTTCGGGAATTTTCTTATATTTGATTTTCAATAATTCATAGTAAATCCATTTCTTATCCAAAAATCACGAATTCTATATCAATAAATTTCATTTTATCTCTAGTTTCTAAATATATAGAATTTTAGTAATCATTTGACGCCTTTTGTTTCTCTGATTTTACAGAACACCTACCGTTGGTCAAAGTCAATGCTTTGACTTTGACTTTTGACTTTTCTCTGTCAAATCCGAGATTTCAATTCTTAAAACTTCTTATTAGGTCTATTTATATAATTTCTATTGATCACATCTTATTTTTACTTCTTTAAAATCTCTTTTAAACCTATGTTTGACCAAGTCAACTCTGCAATTAAAGTCAACCCTGCTTCTCGTGGATCGGCCCGATACTTACACATTACTTGATTTTATATCTTATCTTTGTGAGTTCAGTTTTATAAATTTTTTTTGACTTACGTTTCTGTGTTTTAACGACGCACAAAAACGCTTCGTCAGTGACATATTTGGTAATTACTATCTTTCTAGTTGGAGGATAGTAGCATTTATGCCCCTTTTGTGTATTGGAGTAACCTACAAATACACACTTTAAAGCATTGACAGACAACTTATCAACCGATGGACCATGTAAGTGAACATAGCTTACGCAGCCAAATACTCGTGGTGTTAAGTTGTTACTCAGCCTTGCCTTTGGAAATAGCTGCTCTAGAACTTCAATTGGGCTCTTCATTTTCAAGGTGTTTGTGGGTAAAGTGTTAATTAGGTGTACAAAGGTCATTACGGAGAAGCTTGACGAAGCATTTTTGTGCATCGTTAAAACATAACAACGTAGGTCAAACAAAATTTATAAAACCGAACTCACAGAGATAAGATATAAAATCAAGTAATGTGTAAGTATCGGGTCGATCCATAGAGAGTAGGGTTGACTTTAATTGCAGAGTTGACTTGGTCAAACTTAGGTTTAAAAGGGGTTTTAAAGAAGTAAAAATAATATTTAATGAATAGAAATGATATCAATAGACTAAATAAGAAGTATTAAGAATTGAAATCTCGGATTTGACAGAGAAAAGTAAAAGGTCAAAGTCAAAGTGTTGACTTTGACCAATAATAGGTGTTCTGTAAAATCAGAGAACCAAACAGTGTCAGAAGATTATGAAAATTATATATTTGGAAACTAAAGAGAAAATGAAATTTATTGATATAGAATTCATGATTTTTGGATAAGAAATAGATTTACTATGAATTACTGAAAATCAAATATCAGAAAATCCCCGAAATGAACACCTCAGAGGAAATATTCAAATTGACCGGTCAAATGAAATCCAATTATTGAAATTTATATGTAAATAGAAAAATAAGAACCAGAGGAATCTAAAGAGATCAAAATGATCAAATTCTGATTTGTAAATTGAAAGTAATTGACCCTGAAAGTCAACGTTTGACTTCTAATGAAAGATGAATAGTGCTTGGTCAAACATCAAATTGAAGGGTCAAATGAACTCGGAATTCAATGAATTTGCTATCCACGGAACGCTGATGAAAAGAGGAATCCAATGAAACCAAAATAAATTGGTTTGAAATTATAATCAGAGAGATATCCTATTTTCAAAATCAGCGACTTTTTGGACTAAAATTTGGGGAAAATGAAGAACTCTAAGAACTACTTTTCAAAATTAAACTTCTAAATCTAATAAAAACTCAAATTATGATGTAGGATATTTTAGAGAATGATCCTACAGTTAGGGAGGACCTATGAAATGATATCACTAGGAATTAGAGTTACAAACCAGTGAGGATAATATTGGATAGAAAATTCAAAAATGGATATAATGATATGTAAGAAGAGAAGAAGTAGAAGTAATATTAATAATCTGAGAGATTAAATTATATAGCAGTGAATAAATGGAAGATAAGAGATTATGGAATATAAGTTTAAGATAGGGATTATAGAAGAGGGAATATAGGAATATTAGGAGGTGATGAGAAAATAAGTATGATAATAGGGAGGTTAAATAAGAGAAGTAGGAAAATAGAGTAGTAGGAATAGAAGAAAAGAAGAGAGAGGAATACTGAGGCGAATAGAGATAAGAAAGATGGAGTGTTATATGACAGGAGAGAATACGGTAAGGGTAGGAATTTAAGGAGTATAATAGATAGAAGAGGACGGCGGTTTCTAATATGGAATCACGATACTAGAGATCCGAACTATTGTCACAAAAACGAGGAAAAGGACGATTACCTGGAAATTGAGACGGTGAAGTCGAAGCTTCTGGATACGTCGGATAATATAAGATCTTCTCATTAAATTCTTGACTGAATATTGGATGAAAGAGGAAAGAATGGGAGGGAGAAAGGGAAAGAGAGATAGAACTCGGAGAGGAGAGAAGGTGCGGGAGAATGGAGAAACACAAGAAGAACAGTGAAACACAGGGTAAAATCGAACCGGAACCAACGTAACCAATTTTGATAAAAAACAACATGTTCTTTTGTTTACAAATCATCTCTTTTATAGAGTAGGAGGAGAGGGATTTAGGACGAACGGTCGCGTCGTATTTGTGGAGGCGGTTATGGATAATTTGCTTGCGGATAATTTCGCGGATAAGTCCTCTGCGCTGGCAAGACGAAAAATCCACATGCAGTTGTTTGACGCGTCAATTCAACGTGTAGAAGTGCATTCTTCTCTCTCGCGGCGGGGTCATGCAATTTGTTGTTTGTTGTAGGCTCGCCCGGGCGAGGTAAAGAGTTAGTTCCATCGAGACGGTCGGGGAATCTATGCATCCGAGAATCCCGTCGGATTCTATTTCGGATTCTCCAATTTATTTTTCGGATGTCGTTTCACTTCACCAGTCAACGGTTGACTGGTTTTCTGCCTTTGAAATCCCTCCGAATGCCGCGTCTTTCTTTGATCCGATGAGCTTGTTTTATAGAAGATACCCGAGCGTGGGGTGTTGTAGATCGATGGCGAGGTTGGCACTCTTCTTCGTGGAAGTGTAGCCTTTGAAGAATTTCCGCTGACATGCTTCCGTAGCTTGATTCCATCGACGGAGAGAAGATCGCTGCGTATGCACTCCTTCAGCCCCGTCCCCAGAACGATCACGTCGTATTCTCATCCATCTTTCGCTGCTCCTTTCCGGTATCGCCGCAACCGAGGGAAGAGAGCGACGCCGTGCTCTCCAGAAACTGTTGTTGTGCTTCAACTATTATCCTCTGGGATGTGCAGAAAGTAAGGTCCGTCGTATGCTGATTATGAAGGCGACGAAATGGAGAAGACTTTTTGTTGTGTTCTTCCATAAATTCTTCATCCAAAATCTTGTTGATCTTTAAGAAGGTCTTGGAGGACTTCTTGTCTCTCCTTCAGTTAAGGTACTGTAGATCCAGTCTTGGTGTTCCTAAGTCTTTGTGACGATAGCTCCTCATGTGGATAATCTTATATACTGTCTCTATAAATGCATGGTGGTAATCATGCATTGACTTTGCGATAGCTGTTGACAAATCTTTATCCTCACTTTAATGGATCATGACTGTCTTCTTTATGGCAGATTCTTCATGCTGATTATAAGCTTGTGATTGCATGGCTTACTCATGTCAATGTCTTGTCTTGACTAGGTTAAGAAGATAGTTTCTTCCCTGAGTGATTGATCTCTCCTATGGTTCTAACTAGAGGTGGTTTCAAAGAAAGAATGAAAAACAAAGGTGTTCCTATTGATGTTCTCTCTTGAGATCATTAATTTATACAAGGTACCTAAAATGTAGTGGAGGTGGTTTGGGAAGTAGGGACCTATATCAAAGATAAAAGAAGGTTGACTTGGCCTATTCAAAGAATTCTAAGTATCTAGGGACAAGGATTAAATGCTTTGACCAAGTCAATCTTTAGATCATTATAAAATAGGAAGAGGAGGGAAAATAAATCCCTTAAAATCTACACTCTCTTTCAAGTATTTAGAGAGGTCTTCTTCATCCATTTAAGGAATGGATCATTTCTCAAATTGGTAGATAAGGAGGAGGAGGAGGAGGAGGAGGAGGATAGGTTCACTTATAACCCTTGTGTTCATGTTTCAAAATAATTCTCCATCAAATTACCTCCTGATAATCGATCGAATCTCACTACTAACCCGATTGCCGCAAGAATGGGACTTCAATTCTTGTGGATTGAAGCAAATTTTCTTGGATTCTTCCTCGCGGACGTTCGGAATTCAAGGGGAAAATTCGATGAAATCAAGGAGGAATTCGCGGTCAATTCCGCTCCAATTGCTTTGCAATCAAGTCTAAACATGGGGGGATCACGAAGAACTAGAGATCTTCCTCGAAATTCGCTTAATTCACTTCACGAATCGATCAAAAGTTGAAGAACAAGAAGGGAGAATACATGCTTTTAAAGGGAAATTTCGCCCGAAAATCGTGGCCGATTGATTCGGTCGTGGGCGCGGATTGAAGGGGTCGTGAAAGCGATTTCCTTGGGCGGCGTCGTGGCTCCCGAATTGGTGGTAAATTAGCCTTGATTTTGCTTCAAAAGAAGCCACGATCGCGTCGCGATCGGGCCACGATCGTGCATCGATCGTGATCTCGATTATCAAACGAACGCCGTCTGATTCAGTTGGAATGATCGTGGCATTGATTCCGCGATGAAGGAGCCACGATCCCGGCTCGATCACACCACGATCGCGGTTCGATCAGGCCACGATCGTGGATTTCTTCCACGAGTCTTCCCAGCCGTCTGATGGAGATCTGACGCTCCATGCGTCTCTGTGAAGAGAAGAAAATCAGGCTTCACGTGGCCGTCATATTGCGATTGCGCGGCCTTGATGTTGATGAAAATATGCTCTCCTCGTGTCGCCACGTGGCGACCGGTGAGAGGAAGATGTGTCCACGATGAGCTAAATCGCGACCGTATGATGGCGTTCCTCGAAGATCACATGATCTGATGAATAGCAGTGGCATATCTTCAAAATTGCGCATCCGATACAGATCGGACGCTCTTGAACCGTCCACGTGTCGCTAGGTAAGTCGCTGATCTCATTCACTTACTCTTTTATTTGAGCACGTGCTCTTGATGGAGATTGGGTGGACTCCGTGTCCACTGCATCAACGCATCTCCATCAATGCCCGTACATCCGACGTCCGCCGTGCTGCCACGTGTTTTGCAAAGGTAAGAACCGTGTGGGACTATGTCCCACACTGAAGAAAATATGGAACAAGTTAAGCTTAAATAGCGGGGCGGTATAACGCTATTGCATTACCGCCCCAATCATCTTACCAGGGCCCACTAACCTATGGGCCCTCGAAATGCCGACCCCCTTGCCACGTGGCACCCCACACGGGCGTCCGCGTGGACCCACATGGACAGGCGTGGCCTCCTGCCACGTGTCCGCGCCCTGTGCGCCACCTACGCCTCGCGTGGGTCACCTGCGGCCTTGCCATGTGGCCTCAGTGCCGCGTCTCATCCGCGCGGTGGTCCCGCACGCCACGTCAGCTCGCCACTTGGCCCCACTCACCACATCATCACTTGCGGGTAAGAAATCCCCCTTTTTGCGATTCTAAATAAGAAAAATTAATTTAAAAATCAAATAAAAAAAGGGCATAAACTCAAAAATTCATAACTTTAAATGTAGAACTCCTTTTTAATCCAAATTTTCTCCATTGGATCACAAATTTCTTCCTTTTTAACATCATGTCATTTAAAATATATTTTCAGAGAAGAAATCAAGATGAATTAGAATTTACTTAACTCATTTCTTAATAAATATTCTAAATCATAAATTCATCTTGAAATTATCCTTCAAAACATGCACTAAAGTCAAAATCATTCAATAAAAGAGATTAACTTCTATTAATTTAAACTTAAGAAAAGACTAATCATCTATTAAGCATGAAATTATCCCTAATTTATGCATAAATATCGACTTTAGTGAATGACATACCAATGGAGAAAATTCCTAAAAAGTATGATAACATGCATCATATTCACATTAAATAAGCATGAATATGAGTTAATTAGGATAAGAATTTAGGTTATAAATGCATGTTATCAAAGCTCCATAGGTTTTTTGGGAGTTGAGATCGCTCTATAAGAGTTCTGCTTTTATCCATTATGTCACCTATTTTCCTCTCTACCAACCCATTCTGTTGGGGTGTATAGGTGCAGGAGGTTTCATGTCGAATTCCTTCTTGTTCAAGGAATTCTCGCAACTCATTGTTGCAGAAATATTTTGTAGTCCTGAACCCTTGGACATTTACTCCAAATTGTCTCTTAATGGATTGACAGAGGTTTTTAAGGATCCTAGCTACTTCTGCTTTATGTTCCATCAAATAAATCCAACAGAATCTACTACGGTCGTCTACAAAAACTAAGAACTATCTAAAACCATTTGTGTCTGTATGTGGCGGGGGTCCCCATACATCACAATGTATGAGTTGGAATGGAGCCAAGCACTATCATCCACAGAAGGATATATCTGCCTTTTTGATTTTGCAAGTCGACAAGTATCATAGAATAATTTATCAACAAACAAATTTAAAAATAGCTGAGGGTACATGGTTTGCAAAAGGGTAAACGATGGATGTCCTAGTCGCCTATGCAGGAGTGTCACCTTCCCCTCTTCCAATGCGCTACTCAGTGTTGTGTTTTGTCCATTAGATAGCCTCCCATTTTTTGGTAACGTACGAGGTAGATGATAAAGAGCCTGTGATGGAGAATGCTCCCAAAGCGAGAACACTAGGGTTCCTGAAGAACCACGATATGCTTTAAGGAAGAGAATCCACCCCCAACTACAGCAACATGCCCTCCTCTTCCTCATCAAAAAGTTTGAGAAACTCACAATCCATGAAGTGAGTGACAAAGACCTCTCTAAACCTCTAAAAGAGAGTGTAGACCCAATGGGGATTACCTCCCCTCCTCTCCCATTTACAAATTGATCTAAAGATTGGCTTGGTCAAAAAGAAATAAACTTTTATCCTTAGATACCTAGAATTCTTTGAAGACCAAGTCAACCACCTATTTTCCTTTGATATAGGTTCCCTATTGTCTCAACCACATCCACCATATCATAGGTACCTTGTATAGTTGTGAATAATGATCTCAAGAAACATCAATAGGAACACTTTTGTGAAATATCCCTTCTTTCATTGAAACCCACCTATAGATAGAAGTGTTAGGAGAGATCTAAAGGAGGAATTTACCTTCCTAGTTTACTTCAAGACAAAGCCTTCACATGAATATTATCATGCATTTATTCACATGAAGCAACATTACCAAGCCTTTTAAAGAACTCTGAAGACAAAAGAAGACAATGAAGGAATGGTTCAGAGAAGAAAATAGAGGAGCAGATCATCGACGTTGACCTCTGCAGTGGGAAGCGTGGCGGAATGAAATGAATTAGAGAAGGATATTCTCTCGGTGATAATCGGTTCTGCAGAAATAAAAGACAGGAATATTGTTGTTTTATTGAAGACGTCAAAGTCGCGACGATGATCTGCGGAAATTAAAGCCGCGTCCACCAATAACTCGCGAAATCACAAGATAACATCAATATGACCGAGGGCTTGACAGATCGATGCGCAACCGGAGCAGTTCAATCGTTTTTTTTCCCAACGCCGGCTCCTACCCTGGAGGCGTCTTCACGGAGACCCGCGACGAATCTGGTGAACGCCTGAGGCGGGAAACCCAGATTGGTCTCTTCCTCAATGAAGACCAAGCTGAATATCCCGAAGAAAGAAGAGTCAAAGAGATTATTAGAGAAGCACTCCAAGTTCGTCAGCTACCCCATTTACATCTGGACGGAAAATAAAACAAAGACGCATCGACTACCGAGAGTGCGACGACCACTCCTCAGCTTCTCAGTCGATCGTCGTCACCGACGGTTCCGCAGGACATGCTAGAAGAAAGAGGCCTGAAAACACTCCCGAAAGAATTGAACACAGTGACAGAACACGTGCATGATAGCCAAGCGACTCGCGTCATGCCCCAGTTCCGAAAATCAACCGGAGATTAACCGCGCGCGTTGACCTTTCTCCACGTGGGATCGTAACAATCCAGAAAGCATCCCGACTGTCGCCATAACCGCTCGTAACCTCTCCCTCCTTGAATACGAGACTCTTTGATCCGTAACCTCTCTTTCCTCACATCTCTTATGCTATAAAAGAGAGAAAATGTAAAACAAGAAGTTGATTATTGAATGAAAGTTTTCTTGGTTACTTCTGGTTACCCTTGCGTCACGCTCATTCCGCTTCTCCATCACTCCATTCCGCATCCTCCATCTTCGAGTTCTACCCTCCTTTCTGATCTCCCTCCTCTCTGTCGCTTTCTTCCATCTCCGTCAGAGACTCCTCGAGGATATTTGTTATCGTCAGACGTATTCCGGTGCATCACTTCCCGTCTCGATCAGGTAATCACTCCTCTATCTCTACTAGTAGTAATAGTTCTCACCCTAAACTATAAGTCCAACATTGGCCTCCCTCTTTCTCTGCCACTTCACTCCGTCTTTCTCTTCCACGTTACTCTCTCCATTACCAATCTATTCTCCTCCTCCATTTCCGCTATTAAATACACTATATTACCTCAGTAACTTCTCTCATGATTCACCGCCCCATTCATCTCTTTTCTATTATCCTTAACCTGGCATTCCGTATTCTTAATAAGTAATATTTCACTCTGTCTACTTCTCTGTCATCATTTCACGTGAATTTATTACCTTCACCTTATCTATTTTAAATTATAACTTACATATTCATTAAACCCTATTATTAATAATTCTGGTGATATCAATCATAGATCCACCCAAGTTTGTAGGAATATTATCCCTGCTAGAAATATCCTACATCATATTTGGTATCAGAGCTCAGTTTGATTTGATATCATCTTAGTGAAAATTATTATCTTCATATAGTTGCCTATTAATCATCATGAATACTAGATCTAAAGCTGTTGCTCCTAATACTACTGCTGAAGCGCCTACTAATGTGAATGCACCACAGACCCTTACTGATCCTACCCGAGATGAAACCCCACCCCCTTGGGCTAGAGTCCTTATGGAGGATATGCAAACCCTCATGGAAAAATTTGATCAGCATGAGATTAGGCTTCAGAAATTAGAATCTCCTAAGAAGTCCAACTCTTGGGAAGCTAGCTCTTCTCAAATTAAAATCCCCAAAGAGCCTATTAATGATCGCCCTAATTCATCTAATTTTGTACCTTATAATGATCACTATCCAAGGGATAGGACTGATTATCAGTATAACCAAGTTAGAGTAGACATTCCCATGTTTAAAGGAAGTGATGATCCAAAAGAATTTCTAAATTGGGAATCTCATCTTGATTCATACTTTGGTTGGTTTGATTATTCAGAAGAAAGAAAGTTAAAGTTTGCTGAATTAAAGCTTGATGGATCTGCTAAGACTTATTGGAAGAGTATCCTAAAGATATGTGCATATAGATATGAAGATAGGATCAATACTTGGGCAGAAATGAAAGGTAGACTTAGGACTAAGTATGTTCCTGTGAATTATAAGAGTCAACTTATAGATGCTTGGCAAAGGATTGAACAGAAACAAAGGAGTGTAAGAGAATATATAAATGAGTTTCAAGAATTGATGATTGCTTGTGAACTAGATGAAGATCAATTGAGTATCATTTCAAGATTCAAAACTGGTCTTAGAGAAGACATAAAGGTTGAATTGGAACTTAGAGAAGTATCTACTTTGGATGAAGCTTATAAGATTGCTTTAAGGTTAGATGGATTCTTTAGGAAAAATCCTAGATATTCTAACCTTAATCAACCCCGAACCTTTAATAGAGGACAAGGAAATAGCACTCCTAATTTACCTCCTAATAATAATAGAAATCTGAGCACCAATAATAGCCTTCCAAAGACTACCCAATTCTCAAATACAATTCCTAGAACTAATACCAATGTTAGGTGTTTTAATTGCCAACAATTAGGGCATGTCAAGACCAATTGTCCAAAATTAGCCCTTGTCATAGATACCTCTGAACCTCTTCCAGATGATACTAATGAGGAAGTTGAGTTAGAAGATGAAGTTTATGAATTGGATGAGGCCATGATCAATGATAACGAAGATTGTAACCAATTTATTAATGTAATGAGGAAATTATGCCTCCAAACTTCCCAAGAACCTTCTCTTAGGACTGCTATCTTTTTCACCTATATCAAAATGGGAAATGAATTTTACAAAGTGATCATAGATAGTGGAAGTAGTGTTAATGCCATATCTGAAAAGGCCTTAAAGCAATTAGGACTTCCCTTTGAAAAACACCCAAACCCTTATGAAGTATCGTGGGTGATTAATTCCTCTTTACCAGTAGATAAAAGGTGTTTGTTGAACCTTAAAATCTTATCTTATGAAGACAAAGTTTGGCTTGATGTAGTTCCCATGGACATAGGAAGCATCATACTAGGAAGACCATGGTTATATGATAATGATGTCCGAATTCAAGGGAGAACCAATGAGTGTTCATTCATGTTTAAGAATAGAAGAATAATTTTAAAACCCTATATGAAGAATATTCATCCTAATAAATTATCTAAGGTTTCAGCCCCTCTTACTCTTACTGAAAAATATCAGTAATAAAGATAACAGCAGTAAGGAAAAAAACCGATTATATATGCTCTAATTCCCAAGGAAATCCCAAGTGAGGATAATACTGATTCCATTCCCACCCCATTAATTCCTTTGATGACTGAATTTGTGGATGTTTTTCCTGAAGAATTACCTCCTCTCCTTCCACCTAAGAGGGATATTCAGCATGCTATTGACCTAATCCCCGGCTCTAATTTGCCTAACTTACCACATTATAGGATGAGCCCAACTGAACATGAGGAACTAAGGAAACAAGTAGGTGAGCTTATGGAAAAGGGACTTGTAAGAGAAAGCATGAGTCCATGTGCTGTCCCCACATTATTAGTGCCAAAGAAAGATGGAACATGGAGAATGTGTGTGGATAGTAGAGCCATCAATAAGATCACAATTAAGTATAGGTTTCCAATCCCAAGGTTAGACGATTTATTGGATATGTTAGCGGGATCATCTATCTTTTCTAAAAATTGATTTAAGAAGTGGATACCATCAAGTTAGAATTAGAGAAGGTGATGAATGGAAGACTGCTTTTAAAACAAAAAGATGGATTATATGAGTGGCTTGTCATGCCATTTGGATTATCAAATGCACCAAGTACTTTTATGAGACTTATGACACATACACTTAAAAGATTTTATGGGTAAATTTTTAGTAGTTTACTTTGATGATATATTAATATATAGCAAGAACCATAATGATCATGTAGGACATCTTAGATTGCTGTTTGAAAAGCTTAGAGAAAGCCAATTATATGCCAATCTTAAGAAATGTCAATTCCTTTCCAATAATATCCAATTCTTAGGATTTATAGTTTCAGCCGAAGGCATCAAGGCTGATCCAATTAAAGTCCAAGCCATCCTTGAGTGGGAAACACCTACTAATATTCGTGAGGTTAGAAGTTTTCATGGATTAGCTTCATTTTATAGGAGGTTCATTCGAAATTTCAGCACCATAACAGCCCCTATTTCTAATTGCTTAAAGAAAGGTGATTTTGAATGGACTAAATCAGCTCAAGAAGCTTTGGATAAGATTAAGGAATTGATTACTCAAGCCCCTGTTTTAAGACTTCCTGATTTTTCAAAAATTTATGAAGTAGCTTGTGATGCCTCTAATGTGGGTATAGGTGGAGTACTTAGTCAAGAAAATCATCCCATTGCTTTCTATAGTGAAAAACTAGATAGTTCTAAATTTAACTACTCCACATATGACAAAGAACTCTATGCATTAGTCCAAACCTTAAAACATTGGAGACATTATCTGATTTGTAAGGAATTCATTCTCTTTTCTGATCATGAGGCCCTTAAATGGTTGAATTCTCAAAAGAAAGTCAACCCTAGGCATGCTAAGTGGATTGAATTTCTGCAATCTTATAATTTTGTTATTAAACATAAGCCAGGAGAAGATAATAGAGTTGCTGATGCTCTTAGTAGGAAGAACCACCTCCTAAGTATTATATCTCCCCAAATTATAGGCTTAGATAAAATAAAAGAAGTATATGATAATTGTAAAGATTTTAAGAATATCTACAATGAAATATTGAATGGGAATACTCTTAACCATAATGATTTTCAGATTCATGATGGATATTTGTTTAAGGATAATAGGTTATGCATTCCTAGCACTTCCATTAGAGACTTTCTTATTTGGGAAATTCATCAAGGAGGATTAGCTGGTCACTTTGGTAGAGATAAGACAACAGCAGATGTGGAACATAGATTCTTTTGGCCAAAAATGAAGAAACACATAGCCAAAATCATATCTCAATGTAAAGTGTGTATTAGGGGTAAGCAAGTAAAGCAAAATACCGGTTTATACACCCCCCTCCCCATTCCCAATAAGCCTTGGGAAGACATCAGTATGGATTTCATTTTAGGATTACCTAAGACCTTAAGAAAATTTGATTCTATCTTTGTGGTAGTGGATAGGTTTTCTAAAATGAGTCATTTCATCCCATGTTTTAAAACCTCCGATGCATCTCACATTGCTAATCTTTTCTTTAGGGAAATTGTGAGACTTCATGGCATTCCCACTTCTATTGTATCTGATAGAGATGTTAGGTTTATGTCCTACTTTTGGAAGACTTTATGGCATAAACTAAATACTAAGTTGAAGTACTCTACTGCCTACCATCCCCAAACCGATGGACAAACCGAAGTGGTTAATAGAACTGTTGGTAACCTTTTAAGGTGCCTAATTCAAGATTATCAATCTAGTTGGGATGAACTTCTGCCTATCATTGAATTTGCTTATAATTGCTCACCAAATAGGTCCACTAAACTTAGTCCATTTCATATTGTTTATGGTCATGTTCCTAAAAGACCTATTGACTTGCATTCTATTACTCATGAGCATCCTAAATCATTTTCAGCTGAATCATTCATTGCACATGTTCATACCATTCATGACATTGTCTCAAAACAACTTGCATTATCATATGAATCATATAAACTTTCTGCTGATGTACATAAAAGACACAAAATTTTTAAAGAAAATGATTTAGTAATGGTTAAGATTCACCCCCATAGACTTCCTAAACTCTATTCTAAACTTCAACTCAAAAGCTATGGTCCTTTTAAAATTCTCTCAAAAATTAATGACAATGCATATATTGTTGATATTCCTAATGATTGGGGCATATCTAATTCATTTAATATTTCTGATTTGATCGAATATCATCAGCGTGAAGAGATTCCTAATGATTTGTTTTCCTCTCCTACTCCTCTTGAAAATGAAGATTCTCAAAATTCTTTCCTCTCTCCCAATCTTGTGTCTAATGTTGGACTTATAGATAAGATCATTGATCATAGAACTATTATCACTGATTCTAAAGAGGATGATTACGAATTTCTAATACAATGGAAAGGCAAACCAATAAGTGATGCTTCTTGGATTAATTCTAATGATCTACTGAATTATGCACCTCACTTGCACTCTGACTTTTTCCTAAATATGAAAGCTACTTCCTCGGAGATGAAGTCCTCCAATCCCGGGGGAGTTGATGGAGAATGCTCCCAAAGCGAGAACACTAGGGTTCCTGAAGAACCACGATATGCTTTAAGGAAGAGAATCCACCCCCAACTACAGCAACATGCCCTCCTCTTCCTCATCAAAAAGTTTGAGAAACTCACAATCCATGAAGTGAGTGACAAAGACCTCTCTAAACCTCTAAAAGAGAGTGTAGACCCAATGGGGATTACCTCCCCTCCTCTCCCATTTACAAATTGATCTAAAGATTGGCTTGGTCAAAAGAAATAAACTTTTATCCTTAGATACCTAGAATTCTTTGAAGACCAAGTCAACCACCTATTTTCCTTTGATATAGGTTCCCTATTGTCTCAACCACATCCACCATATCATAGGTACCTTGTATAGTTGTGAATAATGATCTCAAGAAACATCAATAGGAACACTTTTGTGAAATATCCCTTCTTTCATTGAAACCCACCTATAGATAGAAGTGTTAGGAGAGATCTAAAGGAGGAATTTACCTTCCTAGTTTACTTCAAGACAAAGCCTTCACATGAATATTATCATGCATTTATTCACATGAAGCAACATTACCAAGCCTTTTAAAGAACTCTGAAGACAAAAGAAGACAATGAAGGAATGGTTCAGAGAAGAAAATAGAGGAGCAGATCATCGACGTTGACCTCTGCAGTGGGAAGCGTGGCGGAATGAAATGAATTAGAGAAGGATATTCTCTCGGTGATAATCTGTTCTGCAGAAATAAAAGACAGGAATATTGTTGTTTTATTGAAGACGTCAAAGTCGCGACGATGATCTGCGGAAATTAAAGCCGCGTCCACCAATAACTCGCGAAATCACAAGATAACATCAATATGACCGAGGGCTTGACAGATCGATGCGCAACCGGAGCAGTTCAATCGTTTTTTCCCAACGCCGGCTCCTACCCTGGAGGCGTCTTCACGGAGACCCGCGACGAATCTGGTGAACGCCTGAGGCGGGAAACCCAGATTGGTCTCTTCCTCAATGAAGACCAAGCTGAATATCCCGAAGAAAGAAGAGTCAAAGAGATTATTAGAGAAGCACTCCAAGTTCGTCAGCTACCCCATTTACATCTGGACGGAAAATAAAACAAAGACGCATCGACTACCGAGAGTGCGACGACCACTCCTCAGCTTCTCAGTCGATCGTCGTCACCGACGGTTCCGCAGGACATGCTAGAAGAAAGAGGCCTGAAAACACTCCCGAAAGAATTGAACACAGTGACAGAACACGTGCATGATAGCCAAGCGACTCGCGTCATGCCCCAGTTCCGAAAATCAACCGGAGATTAACCGCGCGCGTTGACCTTTCTCCACGTGGGATCGTAACAATCCAGAAAGCGTCCCGACTGTCGCCATAACCGCTCGTAACCTCTCCCTCCTTGAATACGAGACTCTTCGATCCGTAACCTCTCTTTCCTCACATCTCTTATGCTATAAAAGAGAGAAAATGTAAAACAAGAAGTTGATTATTGAATGAAAGTTTTCTTGGTTACTTCTGGTTACCCTTGCGTCACGCTCATTCCGCTTCTCCATCACTCCATTCCGCATCCTCCATCTTCGAGTTCTACCCTCCTTTCTGATCTCCCTCCTCTCTATCGCTTTCTTCCATCTCCGTCAGAGACTCCTCGAGGATATTTGTTATCGTCAGACGTATTCCGGTGCATCACTTCCCGTCTCGATCAGGTAATCACTCCTCTATCTCTACTAGTAGTAATAGTTCTCACCCTAAACTATAAGTCCAACATTGGCCTCCCTCTTTCTCTGCCACTTCACTCCGTCTTTCTCTTCCACGTTACTCTCTCCATTACCAATCTATTCTCCTCCTCCATTTCCGCTATTAAATACACTATATTACCTCAGTAACTTCTCTCATGATTCACCGCCCCATTCATCTCTTTTCTATTATCCTTAACCTGGCATTCCGTATTCTTAATAAGTAATATTTCACTCTGTCTACTTCTCTGTCATCATTTCACGTGAATTTATTACCTTCACCTTATCTATTTTAAATTATAACTTACATATTCATTAAACCCTATTATTAATAATTCTGGTGATATCAATCATAGATCCACCCAAGTTTGTTGGAATATTATCCCTGCTAGAAATATCCTACATCAGCCTGCCAAACTTTAGCAAGACCAATCCTCCATCCGTGAACCTTATTACATAGAATTACATCAGTATCTTCAAATATTATTCTAAAGTCATCCATCTTAGCTATTCTTTGAACTGATACTAGATTCACAAATAGTTTAGGGACATGTAAGACCCTAGACAATAATCCTATTGGTTCTACATACATACTTCCTACTCCAGATACCTTAAGTAATGTACCATCTGCAGTTTGAACATTTTTCCCTATGACACATGGTTCGTATGACACAAAACCTTCTAATTTTAAAGTCATGTTATCAGTCGCCCCTGAATATAAAATCCAAGTGTTATGGTATGATTTAGATGATGATATTGATGATAAGCCTGATAAAATTAGTTGTTTACCTGAGTTTCCGATAGAAGTAGACCCCTGACTGATCTAGCATGAGTGGAGTTTGAAGATTTTCTACTTGTTGTTGGAGGTTTTGTATCTGTTTTTGGAGATTCCTCACTTCTTGTAGTTGGTGAGAATTCATCTGGTTGCTTGGATTGGTAGGTGGTTGTGCATTATTTGTCTATGATGGATGCATATAAATATGCATCCACTACTGATTTCTGGCATCTCTCCTTGATTTTGATATGGTTGTGACATGATGTGGGTTGGGGGAGTTGTGTTATGTAGTTTCCAACAAGTTTCTTTTGTATGTCCCCTTTTACAGTAGTTGCACCCGAGATTTTCTCTATTCCTCGGTGGACCTTTCTTACTATTACGAAATTGAGGAGTAGGTTGAGTTGGTGGGTTCATTGCTTGAGCTTTTGATTGAGTTGTTGTATAGGCTGAGATTTCCTCCCCTCCTTTCATGTCTTGTGGTCTACTTTCTTCACTTAATAATTGTGAAACTGCATCGTCAAAGGTTAAGGAAGTCTCTCCCTATTAAATAATTGACTTCTGATTTCCTCAAATTCAAGTCTTAGCCCATGGAGAAGCTTGTAAACTCTATCCATAAGTATGTATTCTCTATCTCCATAATTGTGGACTTGAGGCATATAATGATCTAATTCCCCGAAGATGGAGCTCAATTCATTTGCATAAGTGATAATAGATTGCTCACCCTGTTGTAGCATACATGCTTTGGCTACTAGTTGTGCGATCTTTGCTTTATCATTCTTTCGAATGATACTTGTGGACTGCTTCCCATATCTCTTTTACCGACTCATATTGAATGAACCAATTTTCCATGTCTGTCATCATAGAGTCAAGAATCTAGATGTACAGGATCTCGGCCTCAACAACCCACTATTTTTTAGGAACATCAGCTGTGGGAGGCACCTCATTTGTTAGATGGTCGAGTAGGTTCCTCGGTCTAAGAATAGCCTGTATATGTGGTGGCGCGCAACCCTCGTCTCCACCAAAGCATGACACCACGGCGTCGGAGAAGCCGACAGCCCCGCGCATACAGCCTCCACGACGAGCAAAGACGAAGGATACCGACTTCCGCTACACTGCGTGAGGACCTCGTCTCGCCGCAGTACGCTACAACCCAGGCTCGCACGCGTGCGGACTTATCTTCTTTCTTTATTGTGAACTTTTTGGCCCCCACGTGTTTAAGCGGGTCCTCGCCTATTTCCCTCTCCCTTTTAGGCTTCCGAATGGGTTCTTCTCTTTTCAGGATCCTATTCGAGAAGCCATTCCTCTTTGTGAACCTTCTTATTTCTATGAGTATGTTTAGGCTTTTGGGTTGTGGGCCTCAAGTGGGCCCTTTCCCCTCTCGGCCCATTTTGGGCTCTATAAGAGGGGAAGGGACCCTCCCAAAAACCCTAGCAGTCATTTGAGAAAATAGAGGAGTTTCCTCCTTCTTGAGTGGCTGCTCACGGAAGGTTGAGAAAGGAGTCCAACCACCGCCGCCGCCACTCCTTGCCCCAACCACGAGGACGTCGCCGTTGCCACCGCCGTCGCCTTCCTTCCTCCACCGAATCCTCCCTCTCCATCTCCCTCCTCGCTCGATCTCCCCCAACCAGATCCCGCTCTGGCAAACTCCCCCACTTCCTCGTTCTTCCCCAATAGCTTTTTCTCCGGCGAGCTCCCAGCCTTCCTCGACTTCCCCTCCTCTTCCCCTCTCCTCGCAACCCTTCTTGCTCCCGCCCGAGAGCTCCCTCTCTCTCCAATTTTGTCACATGCACTTCCCCGATGCCTCTTCCATACCCTTCCACGAATTCGATGCTTCCCTTCTGCTGGCCTACAAATCCCATCCCGAGAATTTGCCCTCATCAATTCCATCACCCGACTTCCCCCATCCCCTCTCCGTCATCCCTTCCCTGCCCTTGCCTTGCCATCTTGGCCATAATACCTCTCTCTCTCTCTCTCCGCATTTCCTTCGACTTCAACCTGTCGTCCCGATCATCCGCCTCCCCACCCTTTCCCACTAACTCTTCTCTATCGCCCCGCCGACCTCTCCCCTTCCGCTTGGCCAAAGTCAAGAAAGAAATTCACGAATTCAAGAGTTCTGAATTCACGAATTCTGACTCACGAAGAACTCGCAAATTCATGAATTCACACCATCGTTCAACCAAATTCGCCCAGCCTCTCAGTCGTCCCCTTCCTCACCATCGCCTCCTGATCTCCTAGCCGATTTCCCTGCCAAAATTCACCATCCTCCATTTTCCTGCTTGCCGAATTCCATCCACCACCCCCTTGCGGGAAACCATCGTCGCCTCGCAGGAATTCGCGGGAATTCACCCACGCGATCATATGTTTCCTCTTCCCGACCTTACCCTCCCCTTCCCCGTCACCCACCTGGTTCCCCAATCCCGCTCATCCCTAATCCCTCCAACACCCAATATTCCCCTCCCTCTACATTTTCCCGCCGACTTCCTGTCGCCCCGACTTCCCTCTCCTCGTGATTTGCCCATTTTTTGAATTCATGCCCAACCAACATTACTCACCTGGGATTCCTTCCATCCATACCTCATTGACCAGCCCTCCCCAAGTGTCCCCGCCTTCTTGACATGCTTTCGAATACCAAATTGCCATCACCACAAGCCATCAGATGAAAATCACGAATTTTAGTAGGAATTTGCTCTTCCCCTCCTACGCGACATGCCACACTGTCACCACCTATGCTCCGCCCCGAGTCGCCTGCGCCGCCTTCGAAACAGTCCCCCCTTCTCTGGTCACATCTGCGCCATTCCCCGGGCTTGCTCCCGCTCACTCAAATTCTCTAGACCGCGCCCGCGCTCTACTCCGGACGCGATCAACCCCTCCTCTACTCCAGGACACGAACGCACCGAGCCCTAAACGCTCTAGCATTCAACCACCCGGTTTTGAGCTCGAAGTTGTCGTGTGTTTAAGCCCTACAAATTTACTATTTATACTCAAGAAAACTAAAACCAGATGGAAATAATGAAGGCGTATAGTTTTCTAGGTCGATCCAAAAGGATTCTAGGGCACAACAGTATCAATATTGGGAGTTGAGATGAGAGTAATGAAGAAAGTTTTGGTGGTCAACTGTCTGAGTTGACCGTGAGAGGGAGAGAATTTTTATGGATTAGGGATGGTTTAAGTAACCCTATAGATGCAAGAATTCTAAGCTCGGACTACAAGAGTTAATGGGAGGAAGTATTAAGGAAATCTAGACTGGGAGAAAGAAAAGAAGCAGGAGAGCAGAATAAAGAGAGAAAGAGTTGAGAAGTTGGGAGATCAAGGGAGAGGTGGTGGAAGAGAGAGAGAAATGGAGAGGACAAAGAGCTAGTGATGCATGCGCTCCGGGGCTCAGCGTATCTGAGATAACGGAAGGTAGTAGACGAGAGGCGGGAGAAGGGAAAACGGGGAAGGTGGTGGCACTACTAACGTCAACAGCGTCGCGTCCGCCCTCACGGCTGGCTCTCGCACTCTCGGAAGCAATCTTCCGGGGACTTTCAACAGGAACTCATCAACTATCTTGTAGAAATCAGAGTTAGTTCCCTCATCGAGAGGAACCTCCTACTTATCGTTGTTTTCCAACGAGGATAGAAAGGGAAAAATGCTAGAAGTAGAGATACTCCGATGGCCTGGTCGTCAGTTTCGTCGGGTGCCGTGGGCGCCCTACCCGTTCTTCAACCGCTTCGACTTCTAATTCTGGTACAACGTACGCTCCAGGTTCGTTATCAAGTCAGGGACCGTTGAAGGTGATGTCCCTTTGCGAGTGGTCCCCATCATTCTCCGCCGATGTGGAAAGACTCGACTCCGTCAAGTAAGGAGATAATCCGGGTTCAGGAGGGACCTCGAGAGGTCCTTGATAGGCCACGAGGTCGCCGATGTTGAAGGTCGATGAGATTCCCCAATCCGAGGGTATCTCGACGTTGTAGGGGTTGGGGTTGACAACCTTTCGAACTGCGAAGGGTCCCGCTGCGCGGGGGTGAAGCTTGTGGGCCTTTTCCATCGCGTAGCGTTCCGGACGGAGTCTTACCATTACCAGGTCGCCGACTTGATATGTGAGGGGGTCGGCGACGTGCATCCGCCGCGCCTTTAATTTTGGCGTTGTAGGCAGTGATCCGCGCCTTAGTTTGCTGGTGTATCTCGGTGAGGTCGGTGGCGTAGTCGATTGCTTCCGTTGAGGTAGATTTCAGTGCGGGGAGGGGGACGAGGTCGATGGGTAAATTCGGGTTACGTCCGGTATTGACCTGGAACGGGGAATAGCCCGTGGCGCGGTGACTTGAGGCATTGTAGGCGAATTCCGCGCGCGGTAGGAGTTCATCCCAAGAGGCTGTATTGTCTTGGACCAGACAGCGCAGGAGGTTGCCCAAAGATCGATTGGTGACCTCCGTCTGGCCGTCGGTTTGAGGGTGGAATGCGGTCGAAAACTTGAGTGTCGTCCCCATGAGATGCCAGAGAGTCTTCCCGAACGTGCTTGTGAACCGGACATCACGATCCGATACTATACTCCACGGGACGCCATGGAGACGAACGATCTCGTTGAAGAAGAGCCGGGCGGTGTGTGCGACATCGACGGTTTTATCACATGCGATGAAGTGTGCCATCTTGCTGAACCGGTCGACGACTACAAGGATAGTGTCCAGCTGCCGTCGCGTCCGGGGTAAGCCTACGACGAAGTCGAGGCTGATATCTTGCCAGGGTGAGTCGGGTACGGGAAGGGGTAGATACTGCCCAGAGTTTTGTTTCATCATCTTTCCGATGGTGCAGACAGTGCACCGACCAATCATCCGTCGAGTATCTCGACGTAGGTGAGGCCAATAGTATCGTCGTTCCAGCGCCTGGGTGGTCTTCGTGATGCCAAATTGACCCGCGAGTCCGCCACCATGGAGCTCCCAGATGAGGAAGTCACGTGTGGATCCGGAGGGGACGCAAAGGCGGTCGCGGAAGAAGAGGAAGCCGGCGTCAACCCGATACTCCGGATAATCGGTGGCACAGTGCACGATCTTGGCCCTGGTGATCGCGGAAATCTGGGCAATCCTGATAGACGAGAGGAAGGCGATCAAACCCGGTAATGGTCGCCTATGAAATCTGGAGCGTGTGCGCTCGACAACTGAGAGCGTTGGCCACTCGATTCTCGCTTCCCGGTCGATGTCGCAGGGAGAAGGTGTAATCTTGCAGTGTCTCCACCCATCGGCCGTGCCGGGCGCTTAATTTTTTTGTGAATGTAAGAAGCGGAGAGCTTTGTGGTCGCTATAGAGTGTGAATTCCCGGTGAAGTAGGTAGTGCCTCCAGTATTTGAGAGCTTGGACGATGGCATATAATTCCCGATCGTAGTTGGTATACCGGCTCTTGGGTTCACTAAGCTTCTCGCTGAAATAGGACACTGGATGGAGGTCTTGGGATAATACAGCTCCAATGCCCGAGCTAGAGGCGTCTGTCGCGACGTCGAACAGCTTGTCGAAATCAGGGAGACAGAGGACCGGCGCTAAGAGGAGTGCGATCTTGATCTGCTGGAAGGCCCGGTCGGCGGGCGCAGTCCAATCGAATTGGGAATTTTGAGGAGGTCGGTAAGGGGAGCAGCTAGTGAGCTGAAATTTCTAACGAAGCGGCGGTAGAATTGGGCGAGGCCGTGGAAGCTCTGCACCTCGAATGGAGATTTCGTACTGGCCAGTCCCAGATGGCTGCGGTCTTACCCGGATCGACTGCGATACCCTCTGCGGAGACGACGAATCCAAGGAACGTAATTGAAGGACGCAGAAAGGCGCATTTGTTGACGTTGGCGACGAGCTGCTCTGACTGAAGCTTGGCGCAGGCCACTTGCAGATGAATCTCGTGCTCGTTGGGGGAACGGCTGTAAATAAAAATGTCGTCGAAGTAGACGACTACAAACTTACCAGAGAAGGGCCGCATTACTTCCGTCATCAGGCGCATGAAGGTGCTCGGGGCGTTTGATAGACCAAAGGGCATCAGCAGCCACTCGTAAAGCCCTTCCTTGGTCTTGAAGGCTGTCTTCCACTCGTCTCCGGCACGGATTCGCACTTGGTGGTATCCATTTCGCAGGTCAAGCTTGGAGAAGATCTTCGCCTGGGCGAGCTGGTCGAGCAAATCGTCAATGCGGGGAATAGGAAATCGGTAGTGTACCGTAATTCGATTGATCGCCTGACAGTCCACGCACAATCGCCAAGTACCGTCCTTCTTGGGAGCGAGGAGGGCCGGGACGGCACACGGACTGTGACTCTCGCGGATGAGTCCGCGGCGGAGTCCGCGGTGGAGTAAATCCTCCACTTGTCGTTGGAGCTCGGCGCCTTGCGCGGGATTCAACCTATAATGAGGTAGATTGGGGAGGGATGCCCCGGGGATAAGGTCGATGAAGTGTTGAATTTGACGGTCCGGCGGCAGTGACTCGGTCAGCTCCCTCGGAAAGACGTTGGGGAACTCTTGGAGGAAGGCGGGGTACCCTTCCTCGACGGTTTCTGTCACTTTGGAGCGCACTTGGACCGCCCACATGGGCGTGTCGCTCTCCAGTCCCTTGACGAACTGTCTCGTTGTGACCAGACCAAGGAGGGGAGGAGTCGGCCTCTGGACTAGTGTCTCGGTCACCGTCGATTTGTCGTCCTGATTCAGCGGAATATAAGGCTGCCAAACATGCTTGTTACCTTTGAAGTAGAAGACACATTGATTGACCTTCCTGTACTGCGCCACGTCGTAGTCGTACAGCTAGGGTCGGCCGAGCAAGGCGCTCCCTACGCCCATGGGCAGGACATCGCACCAGATCTCCGCTGCGTATCCTGCTACCCGCAAGGGTAGGAGGCACCGGTGTGTTACGGCCAGCGAAACCTCGTTAATCCACATGGCCTTGTATGGTGTGGGATGTCGTTCGGGTCGTAGTCCGAGCGCTGGAATGGAGGCGGCCGCAACTGCATTCACTACGCTCCCGCTATTGACCAGTACCTTGATGACGGAGTCGGCGATCTTCGTGAAGGTCGAGAAGATGGCGGTGCGAAGAGGATCTTCCGCTCCCTGCAACTGAGGTGGTGTCGGGCAGGGACCTCTGGGGGTGAGGTTCAGAGGCCGAGCGAACGCAATTGTGCACTCAAGGGGTGTCAGAGGGCAGATTTCCTTGATGATGCATCCCATAAACCCGGAAGGTCCTTCGAAGCCAGCCGCGAGATCAGGGTCGACTTCGTAAATTTCCGTCGTAGGTTCAATGATGTCGGGAGGCGGAGGGTGTTCATCATCGTGTATTTCGACGAGGAGTGCTCTCGCAGGACGGGTGGCTTGCTGTTGAGAGGGACATTGGGATGCGAAATGACCCCATCCTTGACACTTGAAGCAAGCAACTCGCGAGCTCGGACTCGATGACTGTGCGGGTGTAGTTCCGGTGCGTCGACTTCCACCCTGATGTCGCCCGTCAGTAGTTCATTCGGCTGGGGGGTTGGTGATAACATGCGATATTTACATCATAAAACATGATTTTTGATGCATATTTAAGTATAAATGATTTCATTTTCATGCATGTTATCATACTTATATGTATTTTTCTATTATTATATGAAAAGTCACTATATTCTCAAAAAAATACTTTAAATAAGGGTTAAAAAAATAATGATTTTAAGATGAATAAATTAATAACCCATCTTTATTTTTGAGATTATAGATGTTTTTAGAGTTAAAATAATGAGAGAAAGCCTTTATAGACATTTTATTTATATTTTCCTAAGTTAAAATCTCTTAAAAAAATAACTATATTTTTGAAATAAAATTTAAAAACTCTCATTATTTATTAATTTTGACTTTTTTTAGAATAATAGATAATTAAATTTTTGGATCAAATGAAAGAAATTTGGATTAATTTGGAGTTTTATTTTAAAAAGATATGATTTTTTTACAATTTTTAGGGATTTTTCTGGATTTTTCCTGATTTTTTTCCGATTTAATTTTTGATTTAAAAATAGATTAAAAATAAATATTAAAAAAATATGCAAAAAGCGCGCGAGGCCCACGCGGGTGCGACGTGGCACGCAAGGCCACGTGGCAGAGCCACGCGACTCACGCGCAGCGCGCCTACATGGCGCGTTTATGTATATTATATATTTATTACTTATATTATATAAAAGGGGTCTTTGTCCTCCCCTATATGCGAAGGGTCATACCCTTATAACACCCGACGATCTCTTTTTTATTTTTCCGTGTGGGACTAACCCACACTTTACTTACCTTTCAGGTGACGTGGCACGACAAGGAGCGATAGATCGCGATCGGAGGACGCCGATCAAATGGACGCGTGGACTACCGGACTTGATCAAACACGTGCTTGATTGGGCGAGTTATAACGGCTAGATTTCAGCGACGTGTCGCGATGAGGACCGCTGGATCGAACGAGCGATCAAATGAGATGCGTCGATCGCGTGGACGCTGGATCACGGGAAGATCATCAAGCACGTGCCTTTATTCAAGGCGTTATAACGGTCGTGATGCGATCTGGCGGGGCGCATCCATACCGTTCGATCGTGATCCAACGAACGGGATTCAAGCGTTTTTATAATGCCTATCGACGGGAGCATCTGAGCCCTCCATCCGCGATCCGACGATCGCGATATTTCCGAAAACGGTCCATCATGGACCGTTTATCGTAACCGTTGATCGTTTTGATCGGACGGTTACGAAATTTTGCCTTATAAAAAGGCATGTTCTTCACGATTCTAAGCATCCGAGTGAGATCAATCTAATTGACTGTCTAGACACCTCCCTCACTCGTTTCTCTCGAGTTCTTCCTCTTCCTCTTCAAATTCCGCGTGCAAGGAGGGGGAGAAGTCGAGATTTGGTGGAGTATTGAGTGAGAAATCGCAGCTTGAAGTTCGTCGAGGCGTTCTTGATTTTCTCCGCGATCAATCGGCTTAATCACGGCGATTTGATCACAAATCGAGTTTAGTGGAAGCGGTTTTGCATGATTTCTCCTCCTATCATGTTTAATTTTCGATTAGATTAGGATTTAGAAATCAATTTCATAGGATTTAGCTCAAAATTGCAATTTCGATCTTCCGAATTTTCGCTCCACTTCGAAATTTGATTTCTCCGCGAAATCAAGTCCAAATTGGACGATTTTTGATTCTGTGGAATTGATTTCAAGTCTTCGTCCTAAAAATACCATTTTCCCCAATTTCTACCATCAATTTCTCGTCCGATTTGACCAAATTCTAAAAGATCTCTTGAAAATTCCTAAATTCCCTGTGGATTCGACCCGTATTTACCATTATACCCTTGAATTCGATACATTTTGATCAAATTGGTAAGTTCGGTATAATTTTTGATGCGATACCACTTGAAATTGACGACCTCGCGGTTTCATCTCGTCAAATGGCGCCGTTGCCGGGGAATTAAGGCAATTTTTGATCAAATTAAGTCAATTTTGACTTGGTCAACGTGGATTTTTGTCTTAATTTCTTGAAATTCAAGCAATTCAATCGTATTTTGAGTGATCCGAAGTAGAAATCCATCTTCGAGATCCTTAATTCGATAAGATTAAGTGATTTTCGCCCCTTTTCTAAGGATTACGGGAAATTGCTTCTTCAAATCGCGTTAAGAACGCGTAACTCCCACGGATACCGACACTCAGGTACGACTGATTTCAATTTTTAATATATTTTAAGTATTTATAAGTTATTATCCATCTACCTACTCGATCCACTCTTCATGAGAAGACGAACGGCCTGGAGAGTACGGAATAATCCCCTAGAAATAGACATCTTTGAACGATCCTCGCAGACTCTCGAAGCTACCAAGACCGACACTACCGAGACCGACTCAACTTTTGATCCTACCAAACCAGTAGAAATGGCCCGGAATGATGAAGGAAATGCTAGGAAATGCCTTAGTGACTATGCTAGGCCCGTCCTCCAGCGACCCGTCACTAGAATTCACGCACCCCTAGGATGAGGGGCCAATTTTAGAATAGACTCCCATGTAATGAGCATGCTGCCTATCTTTCATGGTAAGCCTTCCAAAGATCCCTATAGACACGTAGATGAGCTTTCCCAAGTTTGTGAGATCAACCACCTTCAAAAATGTCCCCACGACACAATGAAGATGAAACTCTTTCCCGCTACCCTTAGAGATAGAGCCAAAGACTGGTTTCTAAAATTAGGGAAAGAATTCACAAGTTGGACCGAAATGGAGGAAGAGTTCTTAAGGAAATATTATTCAGTAGGAAAGACCACCTCCGTCCGAAAAGCCATCCGAGAGTTCACCCAAGGCTCATCGAAACCTTCCACGAGGCCTGGGAACGACTAAGAGATCTTACGAGGGAGTGCCCACACCATGGCGTATCTAACCACGAATTAACTCAAATTTTTTATGACGGGTTAGGCCCGCAAGATAGATACCTTTTGGATGCAGCTAGCGGCGGCACCTTTATGAGCAAATACGAAGACGACGCAATGGATCTCATCGAAACGGTGGCGGAAAATAGTCACCAGAATGCGGCGAAACCATTTGGAAGAGGTGCAATGCCGAAAGCTCTAGACGCCAAGTCAGCGGAAACGGGGATGCTCCTCGAAAGAATAGACAAAATGGCGGAAGTCCAGAACTTACTCCTGGACTGACTTAACATCCGCAACGGTTCCGAAGGACTCGCCCCCGTCTCACTTCAAGAAGCGTCACCATGCGCGACGTGCTCAAGATTCGACCACGTCGAATTAGATTGCCCCGTGATGGCAATCCAAGGGCAAGGAATGTATAGACAAGGTCCATCAGGAGGACCAAGTCAACAGGGACGACCAATTTATTCAGGTAATTATTCTAACCAGTATAATACCCCTGTTTTTAACAATTCCTTGAAGAATAATGGCTATAGGAGGAACAACGATCAACCTTATCCTCCACAATACAACGGTCAGCAAAATTACCCTAATCAAAGACCGTCGTCGTTCATCCCGCCACCTCAACCACAAGCATACATGCAAGCTCCACGCCAAACCACGCCGGCATCCGACCCGATCCTCGACGCGATCTCGCAATTAATGGAGCAAATGACGAGGATGAATTCACGCGTGGATGAAATTCAGGACTTCGTCAAGACGAACGTCCAACCGACGACAGACAAAAAGGGTAAGCAAGTAACTTTTACTGACCAGTTACCCTCGCAAGCCACGGCAAATCCAAGAAATCAAGGAGCTTCGTTGACCCAGACTCACAATATCAAACATATACATGTCGACGAAGAAGCCGTAGAATCAGCCCTAGCCGTATCAAGACTTCGGAGTGGGAAAACTCTGCCGGATCCATAGAAGGATCATCCTTTCCACCAAGGCCAAAAAAAGCAGAAGAAACGCCAATTATCGTCGAGCAAGACACTGATTCAGAGGACGAGGAAGAACAGGTTACGGCTGAACCTAACCCTGACAAATATAAGGCCCCTGTGCCTTATCCTCAAGCCTTAAACCGACCAAAAGCCAAGAATAATGAAACCGACGAAAACCTACTAGAAGCCTTTAAGAAGGTAACCATAACTATTCCCTTAACAGAAGCCATCAAGCATATCCCTACCTATGCAAAATTCCTAAAAGGTATATGTACCTCCCATAGAAGCCCTAAACGGATCCAACTTAGTGAGACGGTAAGCTCCATCATGATGAATTCCTTACCCGTAAAAAAGAGAGATCCGGGAGCACCCATGATCACGAGTGAAATTGGAGGAATGTCCTTTACTAGGTCCCTACTAGATATAGGAGCCAGTATTAACATCCTCCCTAAAGCTGTATTCGACCGTCATCATGTAGGGGAGTTACAACCATTCCTTTTAGAGTTATGCTTAGCCGATGGATCTGTTAGAAAACCCCATGGACTAGTAGAAGACGTCATCGTAAGAATAGAAGATTGTTATTTCCCGGTAGATTTCCTAGTGGTCGATATGAAAATGACTAAGGAACTGAGCCTAGCCCCGATCATATTAGGACGACCCTTCCTAGCTACCGCGAAAGCCGTAACCGACTGGGGGAAAGGAGAAGTTATTCTCAAAGTGGGAGAGCACACCGTGAAGGTCGACATCAACAAGCTAATGAAATACCCTTCACGAGCATCCGAAGACTTGGGAGCCATCGACTTCGCCGACGATCAAGACATAGACGAATGCGTAGAAGAAGTCATGATGATCGACGAGGAAGCAAGATATGAAGAGCTTCCGATGGACGAGCCCACTTTGAGCTCAAAAACTCTCCCGTCTACACTCAAGTATGCCTTCCTTGACGACGAGAAAGCAAAGCCGGTAATTATTTCGCCCAAGCTGGACCTCAAGCAAGAAGAGAGATTACTGGAAGTGCTAAGGAAGAATAAAGAAGCAATCGGATGGACCCTGACGGACTTAAAAGGGCTAGACCCTTCACTATGTACTCATCGCATCTTCCTAGAGGATGAGTCAAGACCCGTCAGGGAGGCCCAGAGACGACTCAACCCAAGGGTATGGGAGGCTGTAAAAGAAGAAATTCTTAAATGGCTAAATGCAGAAGTTATCTACCCCATATCCGATAGCCAATGGGTGAGTCCGGTACACGTCGTCCCGAAGAAAGCCGGAGTAACGGTTATGATGAACGAGAAGGGCGAGGAAATCCAGACGCGCCTACCGACGAAGTGGAGGGTCTGCATCGACTACCGGAAGCTGAACTCCACGACCAAGAAGGACCACTTCCCTGCTACCGTTCATCGACAAGATCCTGGACCGACCGCGGGATCCAACTACTCTGCTTCCTCGACGGATACTCGGGCTATAATCAGACTGCTATCCACCCCGACGATCAAGAGAAGACCACGTTCACTTGTCCTTTTGGCACCTTCGCTTTCAGACGCATGCCATTCGGACTGTGCAACGCCCCCTCGACCTTCTAATGATGTATGACGGCCATCTTCTCCGACTTTCTTGGCAATAGTTTAGAACTCTTCATGGACGATTTCTCCGTCTTTGGAAATGACTTCGAGACTTGTCTTGCTCACCTGACGAAGATACTAGAGGTATGCGTCAGAAACGACCGGGTACTTAGCTGGGAGAAATCCCACTTCATGGTACGAGAGGGAGTAGTGACAAGAAGGGCGATGGGGCCTAACCAAGAATTTGACTTGGAGATTAAAGACAAGAAGGGCGGCGAAAACTCGGTGGCGGACCACTTATCGCGTCTCCACATCTCGGGAGGAGAGGACATCGGGGAGACATTTCCAGACGAGCATCTCCTCGCCATCTCGAGTCACGCCCCCTGGTACGCGCACATCGTCAACTTCACCGTGACTGGATCGATCCCGGAGCATTGGAACCGGCATCAAAAAGATAAGTTCTTCCACGAGCTCAAGTACTATTTCTGGGAAGAACAACTTTTGTTCCACCTAGGATACGACCAGATCATCCGACGATGCGTACCAGAGGAGGAGCAGGGAGACATACTGGCGATGTGTCACTCATCGACGTGCGGAGGACACTTCGCGGCACGAAAGACCGCGGACAAGGTCCTACAGAGCGGCTTCTACTGGCCATCCATCTTCAAGGATGCCCACCGTTTCTACACGGAGTGCTTACAATGTCAAGCAGCGATCAACATCTCCAAGCGAGACGAGATGCCGATGCGACCGATCCTTGAAGTGGAAATCTTCGACCTTTGGGGGATAGACTTCATGGGACCTTTCTCACCTTCTGACGGGAAAGAGTACATCTTGGTGGCCGTGGACTACGTGTCCAAGTGGGTCGAAGCAATCCCCACCAGGACAAACGATCATCGGGAGGTACTACGCTTCATCACACGATGCATCTTCGCCCGATACAGTTGTCCGAGAGCCATCATCAGCGACGGCAGCTCACACTTCAACAACTCGCACTTCCGGGCGTTGTTGAAGAAATACGGAGTACACCACCGCATCACCACGCCATACCACCCCCAGGCGAATGGGAAAGTAGAGGTTAGTAATCGAGAAGTCAAAACTATTCTTAAGAAGATAATTCGTCCAGATGGAAAGGATTGGGCACACAAGCTCCCCGACGCACTATGGGCATACCAGACGGCATACAAGACACCCATCGGGATGTCTCCCTTCAGCTCATCTACGGGAAAAGCTCGCCACCTTCCGCTGAGCTAGAGCATCGAGCCTACTGGGCCATCAAGAAGCTCAACCTAGCACTGGACGAAGCAGGCAAGGAACGACTTCTCCAGCTCCAAGAACTACAAGAATTGAGGCACGACGCGTACGAGAACACGTCGATCTACAAAGAGAAGACCAAGGCCTTCCACGACCGACACATCCGACGACGATCATTCCAGATCGGCGACAAGGTCCGGCTCTACAATTCCCGCCTCAAACTCTTCCCCCTGGAAAGCTGCGCTCCAAATGGGATGGTCCATACGTGGTTCTGGAAATTGTTCGACGGCGGAAGCGAGCACTCATCTCCGATCCTAATACCGCTCGACAATTCAAGGTAAACGGCCATCGTCTTAAGCCGTACCCCGACTTCGTGAGCCACCCGCACCCGAGCAGATAAGGTAAATCTGCATCTTCCCGAGCATTCGAGGACGTGACGGTATCACCCTCGACCCATCACTAGTCTAGGTTTCATTTTGTTTAGTCTGGCTGAAGACGTTAAACTTAGCGCTCTTGGGAGGTGATAACAAGCAAAAGTTACTCTAAATCATACATTTTATTTGTATTTTGATCATTGAATGTCTTAAATCAACAATTATTTTGCATGTTATCATGATGCTTTGCCTGAAATTAACCCTTTCATTGCACTTTAACTAGGAGTAGTTAATTACAAATAATTAGAGCTGTTATGAGACATTTTAAATAATAATTACTTTCGGATAATATACATTCTTTTTTAGCATTTACTTTAAATGAAATAATATTTTTTTTAGAAATAATCACTTCCAAAGGTCTTTAATTTTCGGTTATGTTAAAAAAAGCCCTTACTGGGCTGATTTGTACTTATGTGTTTTTTCTGAGGAATTATGGACAGGCAATGTACAGGAATCGTGTGAGCCAATCACACGACGAGGAAGGAGGTTGTGTGCACAACGATGTGTACACAATCAACCTGCATTTCACCTGCAAGGTATAAGCACCAACACGTGCATGGCGTCCTCCACCAATCAGATGGAGGCAAATCAAGCGCTGACCAACTGCAGCAGACAGCATCGACGCTCGTGTGGAGCGAACCGCACCAAGGACCTAACAAATTTTCAAAAGAAGGGGGGAAATCGTGGCGATGTGAAGGAGATGGCGATTTTCTTTTAAAAGCAGAGGAGAGGAGACGGAAGCAGGGCGTTCTTGATTTCCCGCCTGAAGAAGTTCAGCCTGGAGGACATATCGGGGAAGAAGATCCAATCGTAGGTTTGTAGTTTCTGAAATAGACTTCATTTTCGGTTCTCTATTCACGCATTCCTGTTCGCGTGAATAGGTTTAGATACGACAGTTTTTTTTTGTTGTTCTTTCATCGTTTCTTTTCTTTTCTTTTCTTTCATTTAATCTTTCTAAATAGAATGATTTCTCAATCGTATTCTTTCTACACTTAACTGTTTGAAAATTTTCTTACACAGTAATATTTCTCTTCGAGATTCGTTTAGTTAATCCGTGAAGTCTAATTTAGGTTAGTTTGAATTTCATTCCGGTTTACTTCTGATTTCAGGAGAGCCTATTTTTCCCTCTATAAGAAATGAATAAGAAGTAGATAAACGAATTTCAATTGCATTAATTTTAGTTCTTGTTTCGGAATGTCTTGAATTTCTAGTTTGCAATTTCATTTCAGTAGTTAGGTTAGTCTTTCCCCCTCTAGAAGTTGGTACAGTAGATTGTTTTCTTAACAGCTCACTTTAAACAACAACCTAACATTGCATTTAATATTTTTAAGTTTTCTGTGAGGCAGAAAGACTACGGACTGAATCATGTTCATATAGTTAAAAAAAAAATTTTCTAAAAAGCCTATGAAAGATAAGAGAATTTCAATTAATAATAAAGATACAATGAAATAAGGACTCGTGGAAAAAAACAAATTATTAGTAAAAGTCATCTCGCAGAGCTTAAATAGGAGAGTAATCTACTTGAGATTGTTTGATAAAAAATAGATCTTTAGGGTTTTAACACAGAGAAGTCTGATTAATTGTTTATTGAATATTAGTTAAAACATCTTTGAATTTTGAAATTAAAAATTACTACACATAACCATTTTGTTGTTTTCTATCCCTAAATCGATTGAAATTGAAATTCACCGCCGCCTCCTTTGGGTTCGACCCCTTATTACACCACTAAGGGAAATTATAAATTTTATTGTATAAGTTCGGAAAAACCCTAAATAACGACATAAATCACACTAATTTCCGACTTATCAGGAGGCACCCCAAGATTATCTTACCTTTTAGTTTTGTGTTTTTTTCATTTCAGTTTGCTTTTAGACGTTGAAGAACTACATTAGGAAAGGGCGCACCTGCACCGGAAAATCCCACGAGCATCACGGACTAATGAGCTTTTCTAAACCCATCTCACCGCACTTTTTATTGTTTTCATGCCATGATTCGATGAGTTTTTTTTTCACATGAGCATGTAGTATTCATTGAGGGCAATGAATGATTCTAGTTCGGGGGTGAGGATTTAGAAAAAGCTCTATCATTTTCAAAACTTTTAAAATTCTATCTTCTAAAAACTCCTATTTTTCAAAATCTTTGATCTAATCTACCCCACCTTAGAAGTCTTTTCATCTAGAGATCTGACCTACTAGAGATGTAGAAGTGAGGACCTTATAGTCCATATGATTACATTTTGAGTAATAAAGCCAAATGATCTAGAGAGACCAATGTATTAGAGTAGTGGTTGACTTCTTTGGGGTTGGGTACCTAACAGGCACCAAGGAAAAAGAGTAATCAAGAGGTTGAAATGCTATGGGATTGAAAAGGAGAGTACTTGAGAGAAAATGAAATTCCATCCTCTACCTATTATTAGCCCAAACTGCTTAGTATAAGGAATTTCTCGATGCTATACTTTCCCCTTTAAAGAGTGCAATGATCCATAATCTTTGTAGCACCTATCTTTTCCTTATAGGCATATAGTTTTCTCTTCCAAAGCAGTTAAGTAGTAACACCTATTTGTTTTAAAAACTTCGCTTTTGATGATGAACACTCCCAAGTGAATCCACACATCCATTTCATCTTCCACTTTTTCTCCCACATGTGCTTATACCTTCACTATACTTCATTTGCTACACACTCTCTTCAGAAATCCTAAAACTCCTCCACATCATCATTCTAGTCTTCTCAAATGCTTAAAAAAAATGAAGAAGAAAAGAAAGAGGAGCAAAGTCAAAAGAAAGAGAGAAATAAGAAGTTACAATAAGGAAAATAAGTGGGAACATCTTCTACCTTTATCTCTACCTCCACTATCATCTCCATCATCTACCCTGTCCATCATCATCCACCTCACTTGGGAGTATAATCATCATAAGTGGTACCTTCTTTGATTTTATCATCCACTTTGTTTTATCAACATATTTGCTTTTAGCCAAATCATAACTTTAGAAATAGTATCTTTCATTTCCTTCAGCCTCCTCACACGATGCATCCAAAGATAGGAATCCATTTGAGTTGCACTCTTTTAAGGAGGAAAGCGAGTTGAGGGGAATTCTAAGTACTAGGTAGCCTCCAATTTGAGAGAAGGAGTGATGTGTTTATGGAGAGGGTAAGGAATTACATCCACTCATGAGGGAGTGAGTTTATTTTCAGCACCATAGCATCATACCTTAGATAGGCTCACCTTGATTACAATCAAGAATTAGACTTGAGCATTAGCCGATGAGCACTACCCTAACATGCACTAAATAAGTCAACCTAGAAATGGAATCTAGATCATTAGGGCCTACACTATGAGGAAAACGTGATCATACATTTATGATGCAGGACACGGTGGTGAAAACCCTCGTGCCTGATCAATGGGACTGAGGTTGACCGGAGGTAGCCGGTCAACCCTAACCTATGGGTAGGCAAATCCTAGACCCTAAGTATGAGACCTCTAACCTAAGCCTAGGTGCAAGCAAGCGTGCCGATCAGCGGAGTCGACTCCGGGTGACCCGGGGAAACTCGCGATGATGGGTAGGGTGAGATCCTCTCGATCCACGTCCGGAAGCGTGGAAGTCGCTCGTCGTGGAGTAGCCAGGAGGCTGCAGCCCACGCTCGGTACCGGATCTGACGCACGCGTCAGAAATCTCGAACCTATATCGGTAATACCCTATCTACGTCTTCCGTCGGCGGTGGGAGACGAGTAAAAAGAAATGCTTCGAAAAGTAATTAACTTGAAAGAGGGGACGAAGCTAACCTGCGGGCGCGAGCCCTGGCCGGTCGGGCGAGGGAGGTCGTTGAGCGCGGCAGCGGTGGCGGACGCCGGACGAGCTCGGGCGAGGGAACACGAGAGGGCGATCGGCGCGGAGCGGGGCGATGAAAAAGTCGTGGCGAGTAGGGACGGTCCGCGGCGTCGCGGGAGGACTGGTGGTGGCGTCCGAGGGCAGGTTCGGAGCGATCCGGGCGGTCGGGGGATCTCGGGCCGGTCCGGGCGGTCCCGGGGCTCCCCGGGCCGGTCTGGGCGCCGTGGGGCCGTGCCCTGGACCGGCTTGGGCGGCTTGAGCGGTCCGACCGGCTCTGGATGGGGTGGGGCGATCGAGCGGTCTGGATCGGGCCGGGCCGGGCGGCTCGGGCCGGGCACCGGACTCGGTCGAGGGGCCAGTGGGGCTAGGGCCTGACCGAGGGGTCGCCCGGCAGCTTGTCCCGACCCCGGGGCGGGCGGACCGAGCGGACCGGCTCGAGGCTCGGTCTAGGGCGGCTGCTGCCGGCTCGGGGCGATCCGAGCCGGTCAGCTGGGCTCCGACGGCTCGAGGGCTGGAGGGGGAAAACGTCAGGGTGGCCGATTCCCGCTGAGTCGACTCGGCGGGAATCGTCCATTTCGTTTTTTCGCGGTTTAGGGTTTCACCGCAGGCGGCGGAGCGCGCACGGCGAGGAGGGGCTCGTGGCGGCGATTCCGGCGCGGAAGAGGGCTCGCCGGGCGGCGGAATGGAGGGGACGAGGCAAGGACGACGACCCCGTGTCGGTTTGGGGGCGGAGCTCGCGGGGAGGGGCTGGAGACGATCGGGTGGTGTCGTCGTCGGCGATCGAACGGACGTCGGGGGAGCAGCGGGGACGCGGAAATAGGGGCGGCCGTTCGTGGCGGCGGCGAGGCGCGGTGGCGGTGGGTTCCCTGGAGATCGATAGAGAAGGGGGAAATCGGGGAGAGGATGAGGATGGGAGGGGGCGGCCGGAAGTTCGCCGGGAGGTGGGGTTTGAGGAGGTAATTGGGGGATGAGGGCCCGTGGAGGGGAGGGAAGGCGAAAATCGGGAGGGAGGGAGATGGTTGGAGGCGGCGGCAGGGCGGTTCGCCGGAGATGGGGCTGGAGATGGAGGTGGAAGGGGGGATGAGCGGAGGGTGAGGTCCGTGGAGGAGATGCTATCGCCGGAGGCGGAGCAGGAGATGGAGGTGGAGGTGGTGGTGGTGCTGAACGGCAGCGGCGGCGGCGGAGCAAGGGCGGCGGCGGCGCTAGGTCGGCGGCGGCGGCTGGAGCAGCAGTAGGGGGGTATCAGCGTGGCCGGGGCAAGGAGTGGCGGCGGTCGTCGCGGCGGCGGTGGCGGCGGCGGCGGCGGCGACGACGGCGGTTGGACTCCTTCCCCGGCCTTCCTTGAGCAGCCACTTGAGAGGGAGAGCACTCCTTTCTTTCTTCAAATGACGGCTAGGGATTGTGGGGGGGTCCCTTCCCCTCTTATAGAGCCCTTGTTGGGCCAAGAGAGGAAAGGGCCCACTTGAGGCCCACAACCCACACCCATACTCATAGAAATAGAATAAAAGGTTCACAAAGAAGAATGGGCTTCACAAATGGGATCCCGAAAAGGGAAGAACCCACCCGGAAGCCTAAAGGGAGAGAAGAAATAAACGAGGACCCGCTTAAACACGTGCGGGTCAAAAAGATCCATAATAAAGAAATAAAGAAGTAAAGATAAGCGGATAGATCCGCGCGTGCAAAAGGGCTCCTCCGGCGCCAGTGGTATCGTGTCTTGGTGGCGACGGGGTCGTACGCCACCAATCCTCCCGGGGTCGGAAGAACTCGACTCCGTCCGCTAGCAAGAGAAGACGGCAGGGGCTCCAAAGATCTGATCGTAGTCGCTCTAGGTCCACCTCCGAGATGTATACGTCGTCCCTCCGGTGGTCGGCCCGGCCGGTGCACAAAGAATCTCCACGAAACTCCGTCCCCTGAAAAAGTCAATTACCTCCCGAAAAAAATCTCCTCAACTCGCTCGTGCCGATCGGGTGGTAACGCGGGGAAAGTGGACTTCCAGGCAAACTCTCTCTCAAAGAATGGGCCGGTAGGGTGAAGGCTTAACGTCGAGATGAGAGAGGTAGAGCTGTGTGCGACGTCGGATCCATCACATGGAACGTGGAGCTATTCCCCCACGAAGGAGGGAAGTCGACGACATAGGCGATCCCGCCTATCCCGGGAAAGGACTCGAGACGGGCCGGTGCTAAGAGCAGGAGCATAACGCTCGGGCCTCAGCCCTAACCATAACCTCGGTCTCCCACCCGGAAGACCCGGGGTCGACAAGTGCAAATCGGCAGCCTGCTTGTACGATGCATACTGACTCAATACTCTATCATGAATGTCCTGATGCAACTGACTAACATGCTGGGCAAATGCGACTCTGACCCTATAAACTCTAACATGAGGGTCGAGGGGAACTATGTCTAATGGCTTGCGGGGTGCTAAGCCATGTGCAATCTCGACGGGGCTCACGCCAGAGGTATGGTCGGAAGAGGGGTGGTAGGTGCACTCGGCGCGTAGTAGGATCATGTCCCAAATGATCAAGCTCGCGCGTAGCCGATGACCAAAGTCGTTTCCTCATGCTACGATTGACGTCGTCGGTCCGATCGTCACTCCGAGGATGATAACCGCTAGAAAATGTAGGCTCAGTCCCAAGTAAGCCCATAAAGGTCCTCCGAAGTGACTAGTAAAACCGCAGGTCGCGGTGCCCGAGATAATGGGACGTGGATAGTCCATGTAGGCGCATAGGTGATGGCGCGCCTACCGAAGATGCGTCGTCGGGCAAATGATGGCTGACGAGCAAGCGGGGTGGTAGGATCACATCCACTAGTGATCTCGGAATAGCAACGCTGATCATGTCCCTCATCGGTGTGCTCGTCAGGGTGCTGGCTGGAGCGGGGGCCTCGACGGATGCGGGAGCGGCTGGCAAGATCGGGGTGTGATCAATCAGCTCCGGAGTGTCATCGCACTCGTCTGCCAGGGCCTCATCAGCGAGATAAACATCGTCGCCTGAGGGAAGATCAACCTCATGGGAGCCACGGTCGCGTCCCTTGACCTCGAGAAGGAGGTTCCACAAAGGACACTGGCTCGTCCAATGTCCTTCGCCCAGACACTTGAAACAAGTGGTGTGGACTTGGGACAAAGCTCTCGTATCATGAGGTGCGTCTGCGGGTGGTGGTCGCCGAGATGATGCTGACGCTACTGACATCTCGGGTGTAGTCCGTCCATTCCCGATACTAGATCGTATCGGTGAAGCCGAGGTGGTCGGACTAGATCGCGTAGGAGCGACCCTCGTAAGAGGCTGAGATGGAGACAAATCGAAGTCATCGTTGGGTCGCACCATATGCTCCATGTGCTCCCGGACAGGCATCGTGCCCTGTCTGGGGAATGATGTAGACTCATACTCTCGAGGAACATACTTGTTCCTCAAGCGTTGAGCCATATCTATCCATGAAGTGATGGGCTGTCCTCGTCGATAAGCTGCATGACGCTCATCCTCCCAAAAGATCTTGGCGTGTCCGCCAAGTCTCGTCTCGGCGTACTCAACGCAGAGGTCGTCATCCATGCGATAGTATCGAAAGTAGGAGTTCATAGCGGACTCCCAGTCGATATAGTCTCTAGGCCCTCGAGAGCCATAAAAGACTAGATCAACGGCGCGCATAACTTTCAGTATGCGGGCACTATGATCCTCGTGTCGCCTATCCCGATCGTCGTATCGGTCTGCGCGGTAGTCATCACCAATGTCGTGGTGGGGAGGACTCCGGTAGCGCCTATGATCGGGATAACGCTCATGATCGTGATAACGATCATAACGTGCGTCCTCGGGTGCGCGAGTGTAGTCTCGCGCACGCGGATAGTCGCGATGAAAAGCATCGCGATCTGGCGACTGACGGGCAACTCGCCGATCAAGATCGTCTCGTCGGGGAGGGTCGCCTCTATATCTAGAGTAGTGTCGCTGATCCTGACCCTGATCACGATCGTGGTGTCGATGGTTGTCATAGCGCGGTCGTGGCGGTGGCGGATGGGGTGGGTCGTCCAAATGAGCGCGATAGGCCTGTCCGCGGCGGTCATATGTATCCTGGGGCTGACGATCGTCCACTCGGTCGCGTCCCATCGTCGTGGCGTGGGGCACCTCGACGACTAGGCTCATCCTGATAATAGTGGTAGTCAGGGTAGCGGTGATCGTAACGATCACTACCGGGATTCACGGGCCGCCGAGGCTCGTGAAACTCTAGAGGGGCTCGACTAACGCGGCGCCGTGGTGAGTCGTGCGGATAGTGGTGGCAGCGGCGAAGCGGGCTCGATCATCCAAATGAGTTGGGTAGGCCTGTCTGTGGCGACCATAAGCATCCGAGGGCCAGCGATGGTACACTCGGTCGCGACCATCGTCGTGACGTGGGTCGCCTCGACGACTAGGATCATCTCGACAATCATAGTAGTCGGGGTAGTGGTGATCGTAATGATCACCATATGGGCTCACGAGCGGCGGGGCTCGTGGAAACCGCGGAGAGGTGGCTCGAGGCATCGCACAAATGCCGTGAAGATGGGGATCCTCCTCTATCTCTGGCGGAGCGTGTCTCGAATGCCATGATGATAACCTAGGGGTGCCTATATGATGTAATGACCTAGATGATGTCCTAACTACGCTACGGAGGCTCGAGTGAGCGTCCTCAAGGACCGGGTTGGGCGAGAACCCAACGACCGCTCTGATACCAATTTGATGCAGGACACGGTGGTGAAAACCCTCGTGCCTGATCAATGGGACTGAGGTTGACCGGAGGTAGCCGGTCAACCCTAACCTATGGGTAGGCAAATCCTAGACCCTAAGTATGAGACCTCTAACCTAAGCCTAGGTGCAAGCAAGCGTGCCGATCAGCGGAGTCGACTCCGGGTGACCCGGGGAAACTCGCGATGATGGGTAGGGTGAGATCCTCTCGATCCACGTCCGGAAGCGTGGAAGTCGCTCGTCGTGGAGTAGCCAGGAGGCTGCAGCCCACGCTCAGATCGGATCCGACGCACGCGTCGAAATCTCGAACCTATATCGCAATACCCTATCTACGTCTTCCGTCGGCGGTGGAGACGAGTAAAAGAAATGCTTCGAAAAGTAATTAACTTGAAAGAGGGGACGAAGCTAACTCAGGGGGCGCGAGCCCAGTCGGTCGGGGCGAGGGAGGTCGCTGAGCGCGGCAGTGGCAGGGCTGACGGGACGAGTCGGCGAGGGAACACGGAGGGGCGATCGCGCGGAGCGGGCGATGAAAAGTCGTGGCGAGTAGGACGGTCCGCGGCGTCGCGGAGGACTGGTGGTGGCGTCCGGGAGCGAGGTTCGGAGCGATCCGGGCCGGCCGGGGATGCAGGCGCTGCAGGCGCTGCCCGGCTCCTCGCGGCGTGCAGGGCGCGTGGGCCTGCTCTGGGACCGTGTTTTGGCCCAGCTCGAGCAGTCCGGACCGGCCTCGATGGGGTGGGGCGGTCCAGCGGTCCGGATCGGCCGGGCTCGAGCCGGCTCGGGCCGGTCTGGACCGGACTCAGTCGAGGCAGCTGGGCCCGGCTCTGACGGGGTCGCCTAGGCAGCTTGTCCCCGACTCGGGCGGGCCGGACTGCAGGCGAGCCGGCTCAGGCTCTGGGTCTAGGCGGCTGCTGCTGGCTCGAGCGATCCGAGCCGAGTCACTGGCTCAGCCGGCTCGAGGGCTGGAGGGGGGAAAGCGATCCGGGTGGCCGATTTCGCCGAGTCGACTCAGCGGGAATCGTCCATTTCGTTTTTCGCGGTTTAGGGTTTCACTGCTGAGCGGCGGAGCGCGCACGGCGAGGAGGGGCTCGTGGCGGCGATTCCGCGCGGAAGGGGCTCGCCGGGCGGCGGAATGGAGGGACGAGGCAAGGACGCAGCGACCCCGTGTCGGTTTGGGGGCGGAGCTCTGCGGGGAGGGGCTGGAGACGATCGGGTGGTGTCGTCGTCGGCGATCGAACAGGGACGTCGAGGGCAGCGGGACGCGAAATAGAGGGCGGCCGCTCGTGGCGGCGGCGAGGCGCGGTGGCGGTGGGTTCTCGGAGATCGATAGAGAAGGGGGAAATCGGGGAGAGGATGAGGATGGGAGGGCGGCCGGAAGTTCGCCGGAGGTGGGGTTTGAGGAGGTAATTGGGGGATGAGGGGCCCGTGGAGGGGAGGGAAGGCGAAAAATCGGGAGGGAGGGAGATGGTTGGAGGCGGCGGCAGGGCGGTTCGCCGGAGATGGGGCTGGAGATGGAGGTGGAAGGGGGATGAGCGGAGGGTGAGGTCCGTGGAGGAGATGCTATCGCCGGAGGCGGAGCAAGAGATGGAGGTGGAGGTGGTGGTGGTGCTGAACGGCAGCGGCGGCGGCGGAGCAAGGCGGCGGCGGCGGCTCGAGCGGCGGCGGCGGCGCTAGGTCGGCGGCGGCGGCTGGAGCAGCAGTAGGGGGTATCAGCGTGGCCAGGGGCAAGGAGTGGCGGCGGTCGTCGCGGCGGCGGTGGCGGCGGCGGCGCGGCGACGACGGCGGTTGGACTCCTTCCCCGGCCTTCCTTGAGCAGCCACTTGAGAGGGAGAGCACTCCTTTCTTTCTTCAAATGACGGCTAGGGATTGTGGGGGGGTCCCTTCCCCTCTTATAGAGCCCTTGTTGGGCCAAGAGAGGAAAGGGCCCACTTGAGGCCCACAACCCACACCCATACTCATAGAAATAGAATAAAAGGTTCACAAAGAAGAATGGGCTTCACAAATGGGATCCCGAAAAGGGAAGAACCCACCCGGAAGCCTAAAGGGAGAGAAGAAATAAACGAGGACCCGCTTAAACACGTGCGGGTCAAAAGATCCATAATAAAGAAATAAAGAAGTAAAGATAAACGGATAGATCCGCGCGCGCAAAAGGGCTCCTCCGGCGCCGTGGTATCGTGTCTTGGTGGCGACGGGGGTCGTACGCCACCAATTTATACACCACCTTTTTAGTAATATGATCAAAGGATGAAAAGACTTTCTAGGGAGATCATATAGTGAATTGCTAAGGGACTAGCAATAATTTAAGTTGGGGGGTGTGATAACATGCGATATTTACATCATAAAACATGATTTTTGATGCATATTTAAGTATAAATGATTTCATTTTCATGCATGTTATCGTACTTATATGTATTTTTCTATTATTATATGAAAAGTCACTATATTCTCAAAAATACTTTAAATAAGGGTTAAAAATAATGATTTTAAGATGAATAAATTAATAACCCATCTTTATTTTGAGATTATAGATGTTTTTAGAGTTAAAATAATGAGAGAAAGCCTTTATAGACATTTATTTATATTTTCCTAAGTTAAAAATCTCTTAAAAAAATAACTATATTTTTTTGAAATAAAAATTTAAAAACTCTCATTATTTATTAATTTTGACTTTTTTTAGAATAATAGATAATTAAATTTTGGATCAAATGAAAAGAAATTTGGATTAATTTGGAGTTTTATTTTTAAAAAGATATGATTTTTTTACAATTTTTAGGGATTTTTTTCTGGATTTTTTTCCTGATTTTTTTCCGATTTAATTTTGATTTAAAATAGATTAAAAATAAATATAAAAATGCAAAAAAGTGCGCGGGGCCCACGCGGGTGCGACGTGGCACGCAAGGCCACGTGGCAGAGCCACGCGGACCCGCGCAGCGCGCCTACATGGCGCGTTTATGTATATTATATATTTATTACTTATATTATATAAAAGGGGTCTTTGTCCTCCCCTATCTGGGAAGGGTCATACCCTTATAGATCGTCGGGTGTTATAAACCCGACGATCTCTTTTTTTTTTTCCATGTGGGACTAACCCACACTTTACTTACCTTTCAAGTGACGTGGCACGACGAGGAGCGATAAATCGCGATCGGAGGACGCCGATCAAATGGACGCGTGGACTACCGGACTTGATCAAACATGTGCTTGATTGGGCGAGTTATAACAGCTAGATTTCAGCGACGTGGCGCGATGAGGACCGCTGGATCGAACGAGCGATCAAATGAGATGCGTCGATCGCGTGGACGCTGGATCACGGGAAGATCATCAAGCACGTGCCTTTATTCAAGGCGTTATAACGGTCGTGATGCGATCTGGCGGGGCGCATCCATACCGTTCGATCGTGATCCAACGAACGGGATTCAAGCGTTTTTATAACGCCTATCGACGGGAGCATCTGAGCCCTCCATCCGCGATCCGACGATCGCGATATTTCCGAAAACGGTCCATCATGGACCGTTTATCGTAACCGTTGATCGTTTTGATCGGACGGTTACGAAATTTTGCCTTATAAAAAGGCATGTTCTTCACGATTCTAAGCATCCGAGTGAGATCAATCTAATTGACTGTCTAGACACCTCCCTCACTCGTTTCTCTCGAGTTCTTCCTCTTCCTCTTCAAATTCCGCGTGCAAGGACGGGAGAAGTCAAGATTTGGTGGAGTATTGAGTGAGAAATCGCAGCTTGAAGTTCGTCGAGGCGTTCTTGATTTTCTCCGCGATCAATCGGCTTAATCACGGTGATTTGATCACAAATCGAGTTTAGTGGAAGCGGTTTTGCATGATTTCTCCTCCTATCATGTTTAATTTTCAATTAGATTAGGATTTAGAGATCAATTTCATAGGATTTAGCTCAAAATTGTAATTTCGATCTTCCGAATTTTCGTTCCACTTCGAAATTTGATTTCTCCGCGAAATCAAGTCCAAATTGGACGATTTTTGATTCGGTGGAATCGATTTCAAGTCTTCGTCCTAAAAATACCATTTTCCCCAATTTCTACCATCAATTTCTTGTCCAATTTGACTAAATTCTAAAAGATCTCTTGAAAATTCCTAAATTCCCTGTGGATTCGACCCGTATTTACCATTATACCCTTGAATTCGATACATTTTCATCAAATTGGTAAGTTCGGTATAATTTTTGACGCGATACCGCTTGAAATCGACGACCTCGCGGTTTCATCTCGTCAGTTGGCTACTGCCACCGTGCGATTTGGTTGAGGAATCGCCGAGTATCCCGGACGATTTCTGTATCCTCCCGGTGATGGTGATACGTGGATCGAGGTGGATAGCGCTGGGGGTGGAAGGAGTAGTCGTAGCGGAGGGTGAGGCAGGGGTGGAATGGTGGAGGTCGGGTTGCTGGGAGGGGGTTGAGGGTTAAGTGGGTTGATGGCTGGGACGGGGGGAAGGGTGCGAACGGTGTCGGGAGTGCAGTACCACGAGGTGGGGTTTCTTTGTGCGTGTGAAGAGTAGAGCTCCAGATTGGTGGCGAAACGATATGCCCTCTTGAGGGTCGTTACTTCATGCAGAGTTAATTCACGCTGATATTCCGGCCGGAGTCCGGCTCGAAAGCGGGCGAGAGTAGCTACTGGTTCCTCGTCGAGGTTGCATCGTATCATAAGGTCATCAAAACGCGCGATATATTCCGCAATGGACCCGTCCCCCTGTCGCAAGTGCTGCCACTCATCAATGATCATCGGACGATAGCAGGCGGGAACAAACTTCCCGCGCATTCGACTCTTCATTTCTTCCCAGGTGGAGACTGGGGGTTCGCGTCTACGTTCGGCCGTGGCTTGGAGGTTCCGCCAGTAGATCCGGGCCTGTCCAGCAAGCTTCATCTGAGCGAACTGGACTCGTCGGCCCTCCGGTAGGTGAAACCAATCAAAATATTCTTCTAATCCCACTTCCCAGTCCATGTATTTTTTTTGATCCAGGGATCCATCGAACACCATTACCTCTGGCTTGGTGCCCCGCTTTGCAGCGTCCCATTGTGGGTCTTCCTCCCGACCCTCTGTGCCACGGGTTGCAGACGTTTCGGTGGGGAGAGTAGTCGCGCGGATAGGTGGCTCGAGGGGTCGTTTCGTCTTGAGTTCCACGATTTGATTCATGAGAAATTCGAGTTGGGTTTTTGTCTCGTCTTGATTCCGTCAAAACTCTTCTACATTCCGGACCAGGGCCTTGGCCCATTTCGGTATATCTTCAGGGCTTCCGGTGGTGTTGGATACCGTCCAGAAGTCCGTTCCCGATCGAGTGGTCATGCTCTGATACCAGATGATGCGTGCGCTCCGGGGCTCAGCGTATCCGAGATAACGGAAGGTAGTAGACGAGAGGCGGGAGAAGGGAAAACGGGGAAGGTGGTGGCACTACTAACGTCAACAGCGTCGCGTCCGCCCTCACGGCTGGCTCTCGCACTCTCGGAAGCAATCTTCCGGGGACTTTCAACAGGAACTCATCAACTATCTTGTAGAAATCAGAGTTAGTTCCCTCATCGAGAGGAACCTCCTACTTATCGTTGTTTTCCAACGAGGATAGAAAGGGAAAAACGCTAGAAGTAGAGATACTCCGATGGCCTAGTCGTCGGTTTCGCCGGGCGCCGTGGGCGCCCTACCCGTTCTTCAACCGCTTCGACTTGTAATTCCGGTACAACGTACGCTCTAGGTTCTGTTATCGGGTCAGGACCGTTGAAGGTGATGTCCCTCTGCGAGTTGTCCCCATCAGCTAGAGAGGAGCGTGTGTGAGGGAAGAGAGTAAATAGCGGGAGATTGAGGTAGAAAGAAAAGATATTGACTATTGACCGAGGAGAGTAGAGAATGGAAAGATAGATAAGATGAGAGCTACTGAGGAATGTGGAGAAGAGAGAGGATAGTCCAAATAGAAAGGAGAAAAGAAGACGCGGCTGAGGGTTATTGGCCGAGGAAAAGAAGATTTGATCGTGAGCGAAGAATAAGTAAGATTGCGAGATAATAAATAGAGAAGGAGAAGGACGAATACGGGAGAGAGGTATGGAGACCGTGAGGAATGAAGAAAGATGAATGGAGAAGAGATTGAGAGAGATTGGAAGAGAGACCGGAAGTGGGAGCGAACTGGGGAAATAGGAAGATCGAGAGGGAGAGATATTGCAGAATTGAAATCGAAAGAGATAGGAGAGAGCGACCTGGAGGACAATTCGGAAATACAAGTGGAATAAGAAAAAGCACGAAAGCAAGATAAAATTAGAGAGAGAAGTCGTGGCTGGGAATTATCGAATGGGAGAGAGGAGAGATTGACTGTGAGGGAAAGTTAGGAGAGAGAAACGAAATTGAGGGAGGAAAAGAGAGAGATCGAGGAATGGAGAGAAGGCAGAATCGAAAGATGCGTGCGGGAGCGCAAGAGAGGAAGAGGGAGAGAAAATACGGAAGGAATGAGAAGGAAATTAGGAGAGGAATCGAGTGCGAGGAAGAGAGAATAATAGAGAGAGGAAAAGAAACTGATGGAGAGAAAATTTCTTGAGAATAGGAGAGGAGGGAAAAATAGAAAAGGCCGATTTAGAGAGAAAGGGGTCGCGCGAACGCGATTCTCAGCGGGAGAGACTAGGAGCTGAGTCAGAAAAGATTAGGAATAGAGAGAAGACGTGAGGAATGAAACTCAAAAGAGAGAGAGTGTGATGTGATACCTCATTCGATCTTCGGGGGGATGAGGGGGTGGGGGGTGAAGAGGAAGGATGACGAGATGGAGAGAGGGTGGAAGGAATAGTGCCTCGCCTTCTCGGCAAATTCTTCGTTAACTTTGACTCCGTGAGAGGACCGTCACTCTATTGGAGCTAAGCCAGGACCCGATGAATGCTTCGAGAATATTTCCGAAAGATAACTATCTCATGAAAATAACACTCCAAAAGGAACTTCTTCCCCGTCCGACTATCGGGGACCCCTATTTATCGACCCTCCATCTTCTCTCTCTCTCTCTCTCTGACGCCTCTCACTGAGGATTATGAAAATAGACGAATTCTGTTGGGCGCGTCGTCGGCTTTGCAGAACGCCGCGGTCGCTCCGTACATTCTCAAGCTCCTTCGTCCTCTGCGCCTGGGCCTGCAGGAATCGTCGTCGGGGCGTTGGCCGTTGCACCTTCGCGGGGTCCGTGGGACCCATCATCCTCCCCGGGTTCCAAAAGACTCGACTCCGGCGAGTCAGGCGGGCGACCAGGTTTAGTGGGAACGTCCAGCTGCCCCTAATATGGCACGAGATCGCAGACGTTGAAAGTAGTGGGAATTCTCCAGTCCGGTGGAATGGTGATGTTGTAGGCATTGTAATTGATCTTCCTATGGACCTGGAAAGGACTGGCGGCGCGAGGGTGTAGCTTGTGTGCGTTCTCATTCGCGTACCGTTCGGGGCGTAACCACATCATCACCGTGTCCCCCTCCTGGAATTTGCGGGAACGGCGATGCTCGTCGACCATTGTTTTAACTTTGTTGGTGTATTCTGTAAGCCTATTGCGTACTTGTTGGTGGAGAGCTGTGAGGTCCATGGCGAATGTGATAGCCTCGGTGGCATACGCACCCGGAGTCGGCAGAGGAAGGAGGTCGACCGGTAGGTTAGGGTCCTTCCCCGTAGTAATGCGGAAAGGTGAGAAACCGGTGGTGCGATGTTCGGATGTGTTGTAGGCGAATTCGGCGCGAGGAAGAAATTGTGCCAGGGCATGGTGTTCCGTTGGATGAGGCACCGCACGAGATTTCCCAAGGTTTGGTTGGTGACTTCGGTTTGTCCATCCGTTTGTGGGTGAAAAGCGGTCGAGAACTTAAGTATCGTTCCCATCAGGCGCCAGAGAGTCTTCCAGAAGCTGCTAGTGAAACGCACATCGCGGTCGGAAACGATGCTGCGGGGAATGCCATGGAGACGAACCACTTTGTTGAAGAACAGCCGGGCTGATGTAACACGACAGATGCCGGGATCGACGGCTCGTGTTACAACACAAGGATCTGGACTAGCTACGACTAAGATGCGTGAAATATGCTAGTGATGCGAATTTTCGAAATAACGAGAAGCACGAGGGAGTGGCAACTCGACCCTAGGGTGACGTCCGGAAAAGCTCTCAAGCGCTGCTCAATGGATCGACTTTCCCACGTTCCGTTAGATCGACTCACGCGCCTACGGTGGGATTCCACGACCGGAGTGATCCGCACCCGTACGACGCACTGTGAAAACTCGAAGCGAAAACCCAGAAACAAACCCGACCCAACCCGGGCAAACGAGAGGTACCTAAGAAGCTAGCCCCGGCGGTGGAGCGAGTGCCTTCAGCACTGGGGAAGGTGATAATACTCGATCGAGGGCGGCGTCGTGATTCGAAGATCGCAGTGACCCGAAGCACCCTCGCACGCGGGCAGCACCAACCTGCAAGTGGGAAAGGTTGTCTGCCGTGAGGAAAACACACGAGAATATCACGATACTATCTAGAGGGCGAAGGGGATCCTAGTAGCGGGATCCCTCGATCAGCAGGTGCATCGGGCGACCCGAGTATCAGGGCCGAAGTGGCAGACCTGTCAATCGACGCTAAGAACACGGTGATCGTGAGCGATCGAACTGGCGGCGGCGAGCAACGTCGCGACCCGGACAACGGCAGCTCGTCGGCGTCGGAAGAATCTGAAAGCAAAGGCAGGATTACTCTAGCGGCGGCTCGACGGGCGGCGGCTGTGGTCGATCCGGCTCCGGCGGCACGTAGGAGCAGCGGCGGCGGCGATCGTTCGGACGTCGGTGGCTCGGCCCGGTGGCGGCTCTGTCCGGCGGCAGTTCTACCAAGCGGACGGAGGCGGTGGACTGGGGCGACGAGCAGCAGGCGATGGGCACTAGGGTGGAGGCGACCTGCACGATCCGGCGGCGTGGAGGTCGTGCCTGGCGGGTCCGTCGTGACCTAGAGGCGGGCGGCGGTCCATGCGAGCGGCGTCGAGGCGACAGCGCTAGAGGCGGCGAGTCGATCAGTCGCGGCACAGCCTAGGCGCGCGGCAGCGGGAAGAGATCGACGGCGGCTTCGTCAGGTCCGCGGCGGCGACGGGGAAGAGCTTCGAGCGTGGGCGACGGCCGTTCGGGCGCGACGGCAGCGGAAACGGCGGCGATCTCAGGGACGTCTCCTCCCCCCTCTCTTCCCTTCCACGGAAATCCTAGCTCGGGATTTCCAGGACCTCTCTCACGATCGCATGGGGAGGTTACATCAGAATTTCCTTCTTCTTTACTTCATCCAAAAACAGTCTACACGATACTCTCTCCTCTCTTCCTTATATAGGAGAGAGAAAGAGACGGGTTGCCCTAAGGGCAATCCCATAATTCGAAGGGGTTTTGGCCCAAAAATAGGCTAAAACCCCTCTAAAGGGCCTAGAACCGGTCCATAAGTACTAGGGAGGGCCCAAAACACGGGGGAAACCCTCCCACACACACACAAATAGTCTCACGAAACAAATAAAGCAAGAAACGGGGAAAAACTCGCCGGGAGGATCGCATCACGCGGTGTACTTGAAGCCGGGGTCCTGGGCATCGGCTCGGGTGCTCCGGCGCGGTAGTACTCGCGCGCCGTCCGGCTCGGCACGTGCTGTCGCCTGATCACGGGCATGGTCCTCCATCACGGGCAGTGTGTGAGGCATCCGTAGTCTTGGAGCATGCGATAAAATGCACCATCTTGCTAAAACGGTCGACGACCACTAGGATCGAGTCATGCTGCCGCGGAGTGCGAGGTAGACCCAGGTCGAAGTCCAAAGTGACCTCTTGCCAGGGGGATTCCGGAATCGGTAGCGGTAGGTAGGGTCCTGAATTCTGCTTCATCAGCTTGCCGATGGTGCAGGTAGAACATCAACCGAGCAGGCGTCGAACGTCGCGACGGAGACGTGGCCAGTAAAATCGATCTTCCAATGCACGGAGTGTCTTTGTGAGGCCAAAATGGCCTGCGAGTCCTCCCCCATGCAACTCCCAAATGAGGAAATCCAAGGTAGATCCTTCGGGAATGCAGAGATGGTTGTGGAAGAAAAGAAACCCCGATTCCTCCCGATAACCTTCGAATGGGGTGGTTGATTGGGCAGCGCTTTGCTAGGCCTCCTGGAAATCCGGGCAATGGGCGTATAGAAGCAAAAGTTGGTCGAACTCGGTGATCGCCGCCTGAGAGATTTGGAGAGTGTGATGGCGGCGGCTGAGGGTGTCGGCTACACGATTATCTCGACCGGGTCGGTGACGGAGAGAGAAGGTGAATTCGTTTAAGAACTCTGTCCAGCGTCCGTGCCGCGTGCTGAGCTTTTTTTGGGAATGGAGGAATCAGAGGGCGTCATGGTTGCTGTAGAGAGTGAACTCTTGATGGAGGAGACAGTGCCGCCAAAACTTCAGAGATTGTACCACGGCGTATAGCTCTCGATCGTAATTGGAATATCTTCCCTTTGCGTCGTTGAGTTTCTCGCTGAAATAGGACACCAGTGTGTGTCTGCAAGAGAACCGCAGCCGTGCCCGTCTGGGAGGCATCCGTTGCGACGTCAAAAGAGCTTGTTAATGTCGGGAAGACGAAGGACCAAGGGCGGTCGTCAAAGACGATCTTAAGCTGCTGGAAGCGCGTTGCGCGGCTGGATTCCACTCGACTAGGGTCTCGCTGGGAATACGTCCGTCAGCGGAGAGGCGATGGAACCGAGATTGCGGGCAAACGTTGATAAAATTGAGCCAGGCTGTAGAAACTCCCGGATGTCGTAAATGGATCGGGCGTGTGGCTGCCCTCGAATGGCAGTGAGTTTTGACGGGATCCCGCACGGTCCGCCGCCGAGACGATGAACCCCGGAATGAGATGGGTTTGTTCGACAAAAGAGCATTTGGAGGTATTGGCGTATAGTTCCTCTTCTTGAAGTTTGGGTGCGATTGCCCGGAGATGCTCGATGTTCGGCGATGGAACGACCGAGACGAGAATGTCACCAAGTATACCACCAAAACTTACGGCGAAGGGCTGAAGCACATCATTCATGAGGCGCATGAATGTACTTGGGGCATTGGAGAGTCCAAATGGCATGACGAGCCATTCATAGAGCTCCTTTGAAAGTTTTAAATGCTGTCTTCCATCTCATCCCCGCCCGGATGCGTACTTGGTGATACCCGTTTTTGGAGGTCCAACTTTGGGGAAAATTTTCGCGCCAGCCTAGCTGGTCCAATAGATTGCCGATGCGCGTAATGGGAAATCGATACGCACCGATACTCTGCTGATGGCCCGGCACTAATACATAGATGCCGGGTGCCGAGCCCTTCTTGGGAGCTAGGAGAGCGGGGGACCGCGCAAGGATCGGTGGCTTTTTCGCGGATGAGGCCGCGGACTGAGTAGGTCCTCTACTTGGCGCTGGAGTTCGCGCCCGTGTGGGATTGAGGCGATAGTGAGGTAGATTAGGTAGCGTGAGCCCGGCACGAAGTCGATGAAATGTTGTATGGCTCGTCGGGAGGCGGCGCGATCGGGAGATTCCGTGGCAAGAACGCGAATTCCCATCCCGGGTAATCACTCGAGCGGGGAGCGTGGTCTTGGTACACACCTGGATCGCCCACACGGAGCGCCTCTTCCATGCCTTAGAGGGAATTGCCGCCGAAACTATCCCGAGGTGCCGTGCGGTGGCGCAGTCCGGAGGCCCTTGGCTTGATACCGTGGTATCTCGGATTGGAGGAACGAACGCGGGTTGCCAAACTTGCTTGGTTCCTCTCGAAGCAGAATGTGCAACGATTGGTCCTCCCATACCGCGCGACGTCCCGATCGTAGAGCCACGCGCCGGCCGAGCAACACACTCCCCTACGCCCATGGGTAGAATGTCGCACCACACGTCCTCACGATACCCCGCCACCTTCAAAGGCATGATGCACCGTTTAGTCACCGCCGTGGAGGCCTCAAGTTGATCCACATAGCCTTGTAGGGTCGAGGATGAATCCCGAGGGTGAGACCATGGGCGTGAACGCAGGGCCCGCCGTATGCTGCGTTCTACGCTTCCCGCCGTCCACCGTAATCTTGACCATGGTGGAGCCTATCTTCATGAACGTTAGAAAATATCGAAGAGCGGAGGATCCTCCGTGCTGGGCATAAGCGTCTTCTCCTCGGGCCGAGATCGATCGAAAACATCGTTTCCCTAAGAAAGGGCGGCTACGGCTGGGAATGCTCTGCGATTGTCGAGCGCTCGCCATCTCTTTGATGATGCACCCGACGACGCAGTAGGGGATCCCTCGAAAGGCATGAGCCCGATTCCGCATCGGCCTCGCATACTTCCCGCGAAAGCGTCGTCGTGCTGGAGTGGTGGGGTTGTTCCTCGTCCCGAGTCTTGACCAGTAGCGCGCTTGCGCTCTGGCCGAGTCGATCCGTCGGGAAAGACGGGCATTGGCGCAAAAGTGGCTCCCATCCGGCATTTGTAGCGAGCGGCTCGTGTGCGTACTCGCTAGGGAGGTGGAGGTGGGCGTGATTGTGGTCCTTGAGGAACCTGCGCCGCTGTCGGTTCGTTCGCGAGAGGCTTGTTGCATGCTTGGTCGGCAAGAATGGGCCTG